>CM077151.1:157178940-157790170 GCA_039583875.1 Platanthera guangdongensis
GGTGACGCCGTTTGGAGAGGACTGGGAACTGCGATTAGAGAGGATTGCGGAATGGTGCATTCTCAGTGGTCACGGATTCATGTTGCAACTAGTTTTCAGTTTGGCAAGCAAAAAATGGCGCCATACGAAGCTTTGTATGGGAGGCGGGTCGAACGCCAATGTCTTGGGTAGAGCGGGAGAACACCAAACTGTTGGGAAAGGACGGGGTGGTTGACGCGTGTGAGTTGGTACGGACCATCCAAGAGCGTATGAAGGTGGCGCAAGACAGACAAGCAAAATATTTTAATGCTCGTCACGGAAGTTGGAATTTGTAGTTGGTGATTGAGTTTATCTGAAGGTCAAGCCGTTCAAAGGCGTCTCACGGATTCGCCGACTCAAGAAGCTGAGTCTAAGGTTTTTGGGGCCTTTTGAAGTTGTTGAGCGGGTAGGAGAAGCAGCTTATCGGTTGGCGCTGTCCGCAGATTTGAGTGGATTACATGACGTCTTCCACGTCTCCGTTTTGAGGAAAGCCTTGGTGGAGGCTAGCGTGGTGATTGAGCCGGCATCGGTGCCGATTGAGGAAGACTTGAGGACGCGAGTCTTTCATCAATTGCATAGAGGATTCGGAGACTCGGCAGTTGCGGAATAAAGAAGTCAAACTCGTGAAAGTTCGATGGGACAACTGCGGTCGTGAGGAGTTCTCTTGGGAACGAGAACAGGCCATGCTAGAAGATTATCCAGAACTCTTCATGTCAGGTACAATTTAAGTTTTGTACCCTTTTATTTTGAATTTCGGGACGAAATTCTGTTAAGTGGGGGAGAGTTGTAACACCCCAGTTTTGCAAGAGGTTCAGTCTGCAGTTCTGGAAATTTTTGGGTTTCTGGCAGGAGGCACATGGCCTGCGACACGGGCGTGTCGCAGGGCGTGTCGATGCCGTGTCGACACTCGGCCCAAGTGTCGACACTTTCGCTCGACAAAGTGTCAAGAGTGGGGCACACGGCCTGCGACACGGGCGTGTCGCAGGGCGTGTCGAGGCCGTGTCGACACTCGTCCCAAGTGGTCGACACTTTTGCTCGACAAGGTGTCGAGACTGGGGCACAGGGCTTGTGACACGGGCGTGTCACAGGGCGTGTCCCGCTTGGTCGACGATCTTCGCTCGACGTTTTTCCACCGCGTGTCGACACAAAGCCTGTCGACGGGTGTCGAGACTTGGCACACGGCTTGGGACACGGGCGTGTCCCAGGCCGTGTCAGCTCTCGGTTGGTTTCGGGGCCGTGTTGTTGGAGGCACACGGCCGGCCACACGGCCGTGTCACTGGGGACACGGGCGTGTCGGGTTGAACACGGGCGTGTCGGATGCCCGTGTGCGATTCCAGGCACGTCGATTTGAGACGGCGAATGAGGCACACGGCCCTGGACACGGGCGTGTGCCAGGCTGTATTCGGCCCAGATCTTCTTTTTTCCAGCGAATCGCGGCCATTCTTTTTCTGGTTTTGGGATCTAACGGTTCAGGCCATCTTTTGGGAAGTTAGAGTCCGATTTTAGGGTTGGAAACCCTCATTGTTTTCCAAGTCTTCTCTTTCTAAGTTCTTGAGAAAAGCTAGAGCAAGGAGGAAGAAGAAGAAGGTCTTGGGCTGTAGGAAGTTTCAGAGCTCCAAATCGCGAACCGAGTCCGGATCCGTGAAGCTTAGATCGTTGCGAAGATTTCCATCCGGCTATTTTGCCATGGCAAGGAAGAGGAGTCGAAAGGTAATGACATCTCTCCTCTCGGTCCTTAGGATGCATATACTAGCATCATTTATTTTCTTTCTCTCTAATTTTTGGGCACCAAACTCTCAAATGAGAGGGGTTTTGGTTTGCCAAGGTTCAAGAGGAACCTCCGGGTTGATTGAGTCCGTCCCCGGCATATTTTTGCATTAGAGATCCGCTTCACTAGTGGATTAGGCATGGTTTGGGTGAAGCCGTGGTCGCGACCGTTGAGTCCGACTCGGTGACACATGTTGCATAAGAACTTAGGGATTCGTAGAGATTTCCGTTGCGGCAAGATGTCGTTTGTGTTGAGGTGGACATTGTCCCGTTTGCTTGAAAAGGTACGTGTAGTCAAACCCGGACAAGGTTAGCTCCTCGTGGCAGTATATGGTTTCCTTGAGGGACAAGGTTAGCTCTGTATGAGTTGGAGATGGTTTCCTTGGTGGATAAGGTTAGCTCCGCACGAGTTGGAGATGGTTTCCTTGGTGCGCGGGAACGCTGCAGTACAAAGAGGGATTACGATGTACTTAGTCTTGGTTTGTCATGTGCCAAGGAGTGGCTATGTCTCCGTGGTCGGCTGGCTATCCCGTGACATGTGCGTCATGTGTGGAGAGTGTCCCGACGAGACTAGTCCCCTTCTGTGAGACTGACGAGAATGCCAAGCTTGGGGCAAGCCCGGGCAAAGAGGCCATAAGCGGGTGGGGTCCAGCAAGGCTTCTTAGAATCGTCGGTCTGTGTTTGTTGGAATCCTGACATGAGACGTCAGAGCTTTTAGGCAAGCCCGGGGCTAAGCCCACGAGCGGGTGGGGCCTTGGAAAGATTTCCTTGTGGCGCCTGTGCGCCGTTTGAGGGAGTGGTGTCTCCCTTAGTGTTTGCGGCTTTATGCCAATGGGGAAATGTGAGTACCCAAATGATGTGATGTTGTGCTAGATGCATACGCAGTAGGGTACCTTGGGTGAAGCCCGGGTGTTGCATTCATGTTGCATAGTAGGCCCTTTCTTTATATGCTCAACCAATAGAGAACATGTTTGATGATTGAGACATCCAAACCTGTTTTAAATGTTCTTCTGTTTATAGCTATTTTTATTGCATATGAAGTGCTGACTTGCAGGTTGGAGGGTTCCCCGGGGTCCGTTAGGGGCGGCCGGGAGGAGATGTGTCGTTACACAGTTTGAGGTCAGCCTTTGCTGACCCACGTTACTAATAATTTTTACAGGGCAAGGATCGCATGCAGGAGCTAGCACGCCGGCCAAAAAGGCCTAAGCCCATGAAGTGTTTTTCCCTCTTTTGTAGCACTACATTTATGATGATGTTGTTTGAGACTCTTTTGTCTGGCTTGCATGCCGAGGTAGACTAGGAGTGCTGAGCACATTCATGATTGATGTATTATGTCTCTTTTGGACACTTGATGTTAGGCCTAAAGGCCATTTGTTTTACTCTTTAGTGCTGGATAACTTCTAGTCCTGTTTGTTTCCGCTGTGTTGTGCAAATGTTTTGAGTTTGGGTAGTTATATCAACTTATAATACTAAAACTGTGGCGTTCGTATGCTGTGGGCCCCGGCCGACCCATATTATACGTCCACTACAGGGGAGGTGTTACACATCGCTTCTTAGTCCTCCCAAGAAATGTTTCACTCTACCCTCCTCAGAAGCTACCAAATCCGGAGCAAACCTGCTCAGTTTGCTAAACTCAATCTCGTACTCGCACGAGATGAGCTGTCTTTGCTTTAGATGCAGGAAGTTATTCATCAGGCGGTCTTGCTCGACTGAGGGTAGAAATTTCTTCAGTAGCATCTTCTTAAAGGATTCCCAAGTACAGCCTTCCTTCAGGCTCTCCCTTTCACGAATCCACCAACTCTTCGCCAGACCTTTTAACTGATAGGCTGCAATCATCACCTTCTGGGCTTCTAGAATTCCAGAATACGAAAACATCTCCTCGATGGAGATGATCCAATCACCTATAACCACAAGTCAGCACTCCTATCGAAGGTGGGAGGCCGCAACCGCTGGAAGTGCGATATGAAATTCATTTCTGGTGGTATTGCCATCGGGGGCACCAGAGGAGCAGGGTATCAGACACGGCTTGGCCCAAGGCAGGCTCGTGCACTGAAGGTTGCTGCGCGGGAGCGGCAGACAACAAAGACTCAATTTGCGATTGCATCGCAACCAATTGTCTTGACAGAGCCTCATTACTCTGACGCAGACACTCGATAATCGCGTCACTTTGCGCACCTGATGACTCACCCTCCGACTGGGGAGTCAACCTCGTCGTAGGACGCTTTGGCGGCATTCTAAAAAGCAAACAAACAACTCATCAAAATCCTAGCTTAAGACAAAGCCACACAACTAGTTCTGACCATACTTAAAAGACACTTGCTTACGCTGCAACTTGCTCTGGGATTTTATAATGATGCTATGTCCTATTTAAGATGATATCCTCTCATCCTATTGACTCTTGTGCCTATGACATGAATGCATGTATTATCTTCATTTTCTGATTTAAAACCATGTGTGTACATATGTCATCCCGAAAATCTTTAGCTTGACACGTTGTGCTTATGCAATGTTATGCTATGCATGATTGTGCTATGCATTCTAAAAAGGCCCTAATGCATGTTCTGAGCGGCGTATGCATGAAAATGTTATGCATCACATACTACATGACATTCTCATGCAACGAAAAAGAAACGTGCTAGCCGCATTCATGTGGTGAGGTTATGCATCCCATACTACATAACCCTCACATGTTGCCCCTATGGTGGATCCATATACAGACACATATTATGCATCTCATACTACATAATATGCCCCGTATACTTCATGTTATGCTATGAGTGTAGTGTTCGTGCTTCAGCCAAGACGTGCTGATGACATATCAGTGTGTGTATGATATGATGCTAAACACCTAATACCAATAAGGAAAGGTTGCCCAACAAAATGTCAAGCAACCTTCCTCTGATACCAACTGTCATAACCCGCATTTTCACCGCAAATAAAGCTTATCAGAGTAAGGGAAAATGCACGTCATGATGCCATGTCAGCAGGGGATAACTGCGGACGCTCAGGCAGACACCAACTAAACATGAAGAAAGGTTCTTTTAAAGTTATTTTAAGGAAGATCAGTTACGAGTAGAAGTTAGATGTATCCCTCGGCTTAGTGGCACATCTAGTCCATGAATTAAAATATAAGATACGCTACAGAAAAATACTTGATTAGATTAACTCAAACATCCTACATGAGAATAAACGTCCCCTAAAGGACAACTCATGCCATACAGAACTCTAAATTTATTATAGTACGAAAGATAGCTTTTACGGTCGCTAAAAATAACGGGTTAGATCTTCAAATCATGTAATGTATGAAATAATAGTAGTAGATTTTATAGTTGAAAATACCTAACATGCATTCCTAGCATAAATCCTCCCAGAGAGCAAGTAAACCACATCCACTTTTAAATAAATGAGCAGCTAACAAGTATCAACAATTAACAATCAGTGTGCGCCAACAAGCTGACATGAACCCACGAACAAAAGTATGTCTGAACTAGTAAAACAAAACCAACAACAAACTACCTCGCTAAGACGAGGCAACAACTACGACCAACACTGCCGCCAGAAATCCAACACCAGCACTGCTAACTGCTACTGCTCTGAACCCGAGGCATTCCAAAAACAGAACACCTCAGCAAGAAGGTACAAATGGTGGCAGGAAAAGTAATAAACCAAAATAATCATAGGGTCAACCGTGGTACCAACCCAAGACCAAAAGTACTTAAGTAAAGTACAAAAGAAAACATGACATCATAGGAAAAGAACTTCTATGTGACTTGTCACGTTCCACAAGGGTGCACCAGACGCACATGACTATAAGGTGACTACAAAAATATCTCTCCAGAAAGAAAGTACAAAACCTTCATTGAAGGAAAAGAAAATACAAAACCTTCATTAGGCACCTGTGGTCGACTCTACCCCAAAAACACGGCGAAGTGGTCACTCTTGGACACACCACCCAAAACACAGGCGTAGTGGTCGCTCTTGGACACACCACCCAAAAACAAATGGATATATTATCCGTCTAACTGCGAGGGAGTCTCATGCTCTCCACCATACACCGCAGGCATCCAAAAACCAGGTTGACTTCCACCGGGCACTAATGAAGGTAATAAACACCGCGGAGGTGGAATCGTCCACTAACTCCCGCATTCAAGAAACCCAAGGAGACCATAACACAAATATCTCTGGATTTGGCTCGATAGATTCTACTTGACATTACTAGATTCGAGACGCGGTTGATCAACCCTTACGGACGATTTACAATCTTAGATAAACTCTAATACGTTCAATAACGATAAATAAGCCAATTAACGTCAACACTAAAAACATTCTATCAAACCAATATGAAGTTACCAGATTCAGTTAGCGAAACAAGATTTAGAAATTCTCAAGTGATCGAAAAATTAGACATAGCTATAACTTGGAAAGAAAATTATGGAACAAAACTCATTCGTTACCATCAAATCGGACCATGAGAAACGAGGGGAAACCACCACTTGCCTTGGTTTTATCGGAAAAGTCCGCCGAATCACTCCACGTCTTAGATCAGGGCAAAATGATGCGGGAGGAGTTGAAATCTAGACAAAAATGACCAAAATAGAGGTTAGGACCGAAAAACCCTGACGAGAAATCTCAAGAAACGGGGAAGATAATAGCACGAGAGCGCAGCTCTCGGCGAGAGCTTTCCGGATCTATGCTCGGTTGAAGATTTCGAGCACCGGAGCACCGTCGGCGGCCACCGGAAGGTTCACGAAATATTTCTCTCTCACGCTCACGCCGCTCTCTGGTTCGGGAAGAAAGATCGAAGAAGATGAAGAAATTTTCTAGTATTAATATATATATATATATATATATATATATATATATATATATATATATATATATATATATATATATATATATATATATATATATATACATATATATATATATATATATATATATATATATATATATATATATATATATATATACATATATATACATATATATACATATATATATATACATATATATATATATAAAGATATATAAATATATATATATATATATATATATATATATATATATATATATATATATATATATATATATATATATATATATATATATATATATATATATATATATATATAAAGTTCTGTCTAAAAACGGAATACTTACGCCCGGGTGCGCGGAAGACAAAATTACAGATTTAGGATGGCTTCAAATCGAAAAGTAGCCAACATGAAAGATGTAGATCTCGTCGAGACGCACAAATTTCATGTTAACCATTTTCTCATACGACATCGTTTTGATGCTCAAAAAGACTCCCGAATATAAACTGCAACGGACTACACGAGAAAACTTACGGGTACTCGAAAGGTAGAAAACGGCTACTCGAGTAGTTAAGAAAGACTACTCGAGTAGTTCGGAAAAGCTACTCGAGTAGTTTGGAAAGGCTACTCGAGTAGTTCAGAAAGGCTACTCGTGTAGGTCAAAAATTTTACTCGAGTAAGAGGAAAAAGGCACTCGTGTAGGTGAAAAAAAAACTACTCGTGTATAAATAAAATATCACTCGAGTAATTAAAAATCACTCGAGTAAGAGGGAAGAGAATCTCTCGAGTATAAAGCTGACCACTCATGTAGATAAAAATGAAATTTGCATAAATCATAAATTCTTTACAAATATATCCTGTAAATTAAACTATATGAATGAATAGTGTTTTTCATTTTTGAATAGTACTTTAATATTAAAATATTCATATTTTATATATTTTGAATAAGAAAACACGAGTTCAAAACGGAGGCCCAAACGCGCGCCGAATTGAACGAAAATCGCACTGTAGGCGAAAACTGACGCTACGAACACAACGGCGAATTCAAAACCAGAATCTGACGAGCCATTCCCGAGATATTAATCTTCGAAGTATACGGCGAACATAAACAATCCAAAACTTCAATCGCGCGCCGAAACTCCAAAAATGCTCGGATTGCGACCAAACTTGACGAGCAAGTCCAAAATTACTCAACTTAAATTCCAACTGTAAAATTTTCCCATTACAACAAGAATTCGGCCTACTAGACCGCACGGACGCGAAACTGCCTTAACGGCATTGCGCCGTCAACTCGACGTTAAAAGTAACGCCACGACGTCAAAAATATGACGTTGCCCAATCAAATAAAATCATCGCAAAATCAGGGGCGTTACATGGATCACCCCAGATCTCAAGTAATTGGAGACATATCAGTGGGTGTGCAGACAATGCATCAACTCAACCCTGATGTGATGCATGCCTGCTTTCTCTCCCAAATTGAGCCTCAATCCATAACTGATGCTGAGCAAGATCCCCATTGGATTGTTGCAATGCAAGAGGAACTAAATCAATTTGAGAGATGTAGAGTTTGAGACTTGGTTCCAAGGCTTAAAGGCTATCCAATGATTAGAACTAAGTGAGTTTTCAGGAATAAGCTTGATGCCCAAGGTGTGATTGTGAGGAACAAGGCTAGGCTTGTTGCTCAGGGATATAAGCAAGAAGAAGGGATTGATTATGATCAAACCCTTGCACCTGTGGCAAGGTTGGAAGCCATAAGAATATTCCTTGCCTATGCAGCATTCAAAAGATTCAAGGTTTTCCAAATAGATGTAAAGAGTGCTTTCCTAAATGGAGTACTACAAGAAGAGGTTTATGTAGAACAACCTCCAAGTTTTATCTCTTCAACTTATCCCTCTCATGTTTTTAAACTGCATAAGGTTCTTTATGGTCTAAAGCAAGCTCCAAGAGCTTGGTATGAGACCCTAGCTAGCTTTCTATTAGAGCATAAATTTACAAGAGGAACTGTAGGTAAAACTCTTTTCACTAGACATTATAAGGACCAAATCTTATTAGTACAAATATATATAGATGACATTATATTTGGCTCTACAGATTCAAAACTATGCAAGAGGTTTTCTGACCTCTTGCACTCCAAATTTGAAATGAGTAGCATGAGAGAGCTTTCCTACTTCCTTGGACTCCAAGTGAAGCAGCTCCCTGATGACATCTTCATCTCTCAAGCAAAATATGCTAAACAACTTCTAAAGAAGTTTGGGATGACTGATGCCTCGGCCAAGAAAACTCCCATGGCTACCAATACTGTTGTGGACTCTGATGCACCAGGGAAACCTGTGGATCAGAAACTTTATAGGGGCATTGTTGGGTCCCTATTATACCTCACAGCAAGTAGGCCAGATATTATGTTTGCCACATGTCTTTGCGCTAGGTTCCAGGTGAACCCTAAAGAATCCCATTTAATTTTATTAAAAAGGATTTTAAGATATATAAAGAGTTGTCCTAATCTAGGCCTATGGTTCCTGATGAATCAAAATTTGAGTTAACTGAATACTCTGATGCTGATTTTACTGGATGCAAGGTAGATAGAAAAAGTACTTCAGGGACATGCCAGTTCCTGGGTATGAGATTAGTATCATGGTTTTGTAAAAAGTAAACATCAGTGTCAACTTCAACTATTGAAGCAGAATATATTGCAGCAGGTAGCTGTTATTCACAGATGCTTTGGATACAAAATCAGCTTCTAGATTATGGGTTCAATTTAAATAATTCAACACTACTTTATGATAATACAAGTGCTATAGCCATAGCCCAGAATCCAGTTCACCATAGTAGGACAAAATATATTGATATAAGACATCATTGTTGGAGTTACCATGGTGATCTAGAAGTGGTCAAACATGTAATCTCACTGCCAACGCGATATGAGCCTGCAGGGTCGCACATAAGAGATGTGTAGAAGTTGGATGATTGATTGTGTTGGTAAAGGTTACCAACCACCGACCTGAATGGGGTTATGGGCAAAGTGTTGCCTTAAAGGATCGTCGGGTTGGACAAATGTTGTCTTGAAGGATTGGTAAGGATAGTCGACCGAAGGTCGACGATCTTCGAAACGTTCAACGTGAATCGACGTGTATCATCTACCGCGGGTCGACGAGTATCGTCAAGTGTCGACGAGTATCATCGACCGCGGGTTGACTATCGTTGTTGGGTACATTGGTCAAATGTACCTGATTTGAAGAAGCCTCACCCAACTCAATGATATACATCATAATGTATTTGATGTATGTTTGAGTTACTTGTGCAGGTTAAGAAATCACTGGACTGAACCAAAAAGTTTCTAAGTCCATGTGTCGACACCCAGAGGGAAAGTGTCGACACTTAAGAAAGCTTGTGTCGACACCCAGACAAGCAGTGTCGACACTTGGAGTCATTGTGTCGACACCTGGGATGCAGAGTCGACACCAGACAGAAAGTGTCGACACTTGGAGCTGTGTCGACACTCAGTGAAGAAAAGTGCAGACAGAAAGTGTCGACACAAGGAGGTGTGTCGACACTCAGTGAAGCTGTGTCTACACCAGAAAGTGTCGACACTTGGAGCTGTGTCGACACTCAGCAAAAGTCTGCAGAGTCTAAGTACAAGTGTCGACACTCAACACAATGTGTCGACACTATGCAGAAGAGTCAGCACTTGAAGCATGTGTCGACACTCAACACAATGTGTCGACACTCAATAGAAGAGTCAACATTTGAAGTATGTGTCGACACCCAGAACAATGTGTCGACACACAATTGAAGACTCAACACTGGAAGAAAGTGTCGACACATGGAGCTGTGTCGACACTTAACAAAGAACAGAAAGAACAACAAATTATTCTAAGTACAAGTGTCGACACTATGGGAATGTGTCGACACTCAGCTGAAGTCTCAACAACAAGAAGGTGTGTCGACACAAGGAGCTGTGTCGACACTCAGCAAGATTCAACATAGAAGACTATGTGTCGACACCAAGAAGCAGTGTCGACACTTGACAGATTCAACACAAGAAGATGTGTCGACACAAAGGAGATGTGTCGACACATAGAAGAATTCAGCAAAAGCTAGAAGAACAAGTACTTGTGTCGACACTCAATTTCAGTGTCGACACATGCAGAAGAATCTGTGTCGAGACATACAAGGAGTTGTGTCGACACCTTGTAGACTTGTGTCGACACTTACACAACATGTGTCGACACTTGGACTATAAGTGTCGACACTTAAAGACAGAAAGTCTCGACACTTACAGACAGTTAGAGATTTTCAAGAAGTGACTGGATGACTTGACAGCTGCCGTTCCAGCCGGTCTACAGCAACTGTCAGAGTTGTCAGAAGTCAGTTATGAACCGGTCCAGCCGGTTACCATGAAGAAAGCCTATAAATAGGCACCTACAGTTTACAGAAACGAGGGGTGTGGAAAGTTGTTGAAAGAAGTTCAAAGTTGTTGATCGGATTATTGAAGTAATTATAGTGTTACAAAGAGGATCAACACAAGAAGATCTTGCAGTTCAAGTGCAGATCTAAGAAGTTGGAGAGAGAGGGCTCCATCCAAGAAATCAGCCTCTGGAACTAGGCTGAGAAGAAGGATTCAGATTCAATTCTGGATCTTAAGTGGCAGAGGTCAAGGAACAACTGCAGAGGATTCAGCCTTATTCAGTTCTACTCAAGAAGCTTTGAAGAAAGCTAAGTCAGGGTGAATCCAGCTGAGTTCTTCCAAGAACTCATCAAGAATCTCTCAACTCCCCTCCTTTAATTCTGAGTTGTAGAGTTATTACTTGTATTACATTTTTAACTTGTAGGATCCATTGGATTTGAGTGATTGTAAGCCTATATTTATAAAGGCTGAGGGTAGGGCTTGTTTGCCTGAGTGTAGGAGATAGAGATCTCTGAGTGTAGGCCTTGTTGGCTGAGTGTAGGCCTTGGTTGGCTGAGTGTAGGCCTTGATTGGCTGAGTGTAGGCTTTGGGATAAAGCTGAGTTGTAAGGCTTTGGGCCTGAGGTGTAGGAACCAATTTGGGTTCTGAGACAGTGCAGGAGTTTGGCCGAATCTAGTACACTGCTAGATAGGCGAAGGGGGAAAGTGGATGTACCCATATCTTGGGGAACCACTATAAATCACTGTGTGCTGTACTGTGCTGAAATTGTTGCTGTGTTTGCTGTGATAAACTAGTTAGTTTGCTGTGATATAACTGATTGCTGCCAATAAAGTTAGAAAAGGATTAGGTCACCTATTCACCCCCCCTCTAGGTGTTTAGGTACCATATCTTTCAAGTGGTATCAGAGCCAGGTTCCTCAAAACAAGGACTAACAGTCTGAGGAGATCCTGTTTGGCAGATTCAGTGTAAGGCATTACACAGTTTCAAGAAAATCAAGAAAATCAAGAAACATGGGTTCTTATGAGAATCACAAGGAATTGGGTTCCATGAAATTACCCATATGCAGAAAGGAGATCTTTGGGATCTGGAAAGAAAGGGTAAGGCTATTTATGGAAGCCTCTGACCCTAGAATCTACATCACAGTTAAGGAAGGGCCTTATGTGCCTATGAAGATTTCAGTTCTAGATGCAAACCAGAGAACTCCAAAGGATTTCTCTGAGATGACTAAAGATGAAATTGTCCTGGCCACCATGGACAAGAGGGCACAAAACATAATAGTGAGTGCCATTGATGATGCAACTTTTCAGAACTTAATTCACTGTAAAACAGCAAAAGAAATGTGGGATACCCTCATTGTCTATATGGAAGGTTCTGAAGAAGTGAGGCAAGATAGGAAGTCCTTGCTAAATCAGGAGTATGAAAGCTTTAGGCAAGGAAAGGGTGATAGCATCACTGAGTGCTATAAGAAATTTTACAGAATAGTTAATGAACTCATGTCTTATGGAAGAGAGTTCAGTAACTATGA
The DNA here is from genome assembly GCA_039583875.1 of Platanthera guangdongensis. Taxonomy (NCBI): domain Eukaryota; kingdom Viridiplantae; phylum Streptophyta; class Magnoliopsida; order Asparagales; family Orchidaceae; genus Platanthera; species Platanthera guangdongensis. The sequence goes on from CM077151.1 coordinate 157,191,470, forward strand.
ACTAAATGACAAGTTCTTAAGGTCCCTAACCAAAGATTGGGACACCAAGATCTGTGCCATAAGAGAAATGGCTAAGTTGGGGGAAATTCCTCCCCCTACACTGTTTGGCAAGTTATTGTCATATGAGATGCAGTTGACAGTAAGAAAAGAGGAGGAGAAATCAACAAGGACTGAGCACAAAGAAAGAACTGTTGCTTTCAAGACAGAAGTTCCCAGAAAATGCAGGAATAAGTCTTTAACTCCACCTCCAGAGGTAGTTGAATCAGAGTCTGATGAGTCTGTCAGCACAAAGTCTAAGAGCAGTGAAAGTGATGAAGACTTTGCTGCTTTCACTAGACACTTTCAGAAGTTTTTGAAAAAGAAACAGTGGAGGTCAAGGCCTTCTACATCACAAGGAAAGGAAGACTCTTATCAGAAAAAGAGGTCTTCAAAGACTGACAAGAAAAGGACAAAATTAAGCAAGGCAACTGGTTCAAAGATTGTTTGCTATTGTTGCAATAGACAGGGTCATGTTATTGCAGATTGTCCAGAGAAGAGAAAGGAATCTGGTGACAGGAAAAAGACTCACTTCAAAGGGAAGAAAGAAAAGTCTTTTGTTGCTAAGAAGGAGAAGACTCTATCAGATATCTCTTCTTCAGAAACTGAGTCTGAGGCTGAAGCCTACATAGGGCTGTTTGCTGAAGAAGAAGAGGAAGAATTCATGCAGATCTTGGAGTCAATTCATGAACAAGAAGACAGTCATTGCCAAGGGCTAATGGCTTTGACAGACAGTGCCAAAATCCTGGAGCAGCCAGGACCCAGTCAGGTACAAGGTTCATATTCAAGTTCAGTTTCTTGTTCTAGTTCAGAATCAGATTCTTCTTCATCAAGTGATGAGAATATATCTGAGTCTGAGGAAGATATTCATCAGCTTATAGATGAATATAAGGTACTGTTGCAAGCCTACAAGAAAAGCAAGACCCTAGCCAAAAGTCAGGCAAAGGAAATTGCTGATCTTAAAGCTGCTGCAACAGATTTTGAGAAGCAATTTGATCAAAAACTGAATGAGGTAGCTAGGCTGAAACACATTACTGTGATTCAGATGGGAACTATCACCTATAAGAATGATCAAATTAAGAAACTGGAGATCAATCTTCAGAAAGAGAGAGAGCTTGTTGCTAGGTTTTCAAAACCTAAATCAGTGCTACCCTTAATTGATGAATTTGTTCATCATAAAGGCAAGGCTGGGCTGGGTTTTGTTAGACCTGCAGGGACTGAGCAGACCAAGTATAAGTCCAAGGGCAAAGCCCCAACATTCAACAAGCCTGCTGTAGTCAAGACAGCCAAGGCAGTACCTAAGCAAAGGTACAATAAATTTGAATGTTGGTGCTGTGGCAAAGTTGGCCATTTTGCAGTAGACTGTTGGCACAATGTGAGTGCCAAAGTGAGTTCCAAACTACCTGTTGGAAAGCCAGTAGGTAGGTTTGTCAAATTGCAAACTAACAATCACCAAGGACCCAAGAATACTTTGGGTTCTAAGGTTCATTAATTTGTTTTGCAGGTGAGTCCAAGTGGCCATACCCCTACATGGTACTTGGACAGTGGATGTTCCAGACATATGACTGGAACTAGGGGACTACTGAAGGACTACATTCCAATCAAAAAGGGTCCTAAAGTGACCTTTGGTGGTTCTGAAAAAGGAATCATCAAAGGGTTTGGTAACATTTCTTCAAACTTAGTTACCATTACTCAAGTGGCTTATGTTAAAGGGTTGAAACACAACCTAATAAGTATAAGTCAATTAAGTGATGTAGGGTATGACATCTCATTTGTTAAAAATGGTTGTCATATCAAGAGGTCAAGTGATCAAGAGATCATTTTGACAGGATATAGGAAGAGGAATGTCTACTGCCTAGACATTATGATTGAGAACAATGGTTCTCCAGTTTGTCTTGTAGCTGATGAGACAGTCTCTCATTGTGTCAAATGGCACAAGAGGCTAGCCCATCTTAACTACAAGACAATTAGTAAACTCTTTAGCAAAGAGTTAGTGAGGAATGGTCCTCAAGTTAAGTATGTTAAAGATGGCATTTGCTCAGCTTGTCAGAAGGGCAAGCAGACTAAATCCACCTTTAGAAGCATAGATAACAAAGATGCTGTGAGGTGTTTGTACCTCTTGCATTTGGATCTCTTTGGTCCAATGCCAGTTCACAGCTTGGGTAGGAAGGTCTATACCCTTGTAGTTGTAGATGACTACTCAAGGTTTTCCTGGGTGTTCTTCTTAAGACAGAAATCAGAAACACCTAGTGTCTTCTACAGCTTTGTCAAGCAAATTCAGAATGAACTAAATAGTACTGTGGTCAGAATTAGAAGTGACCATGGTACTGAATTTCAGTCTGATAGCATGACAAAACTGTGTGAAGACTTTGGGATATTTCAAGAATTCTCTTCACCTAGAACACCTCAGCAAAATGGCATTGCTGAAAGGAAAAATAGGACCTTGATAGAGGCTGGTAGAACCCTACTAAGTGATACATCACTGCCAGAGTATTTCTGGGCTGAAGCAGTTAACACTGCATGCCATGTTATAAATAGGGCTACTATCACTAAAGGGCTAAACAAGACCCCCTATGAAGTTGTGAAAGGCAGGAAACCAAACCTATCCTACTTCAGGATCTTTGGTTGCAAATGCTTCATACTTAACAATGGGAAGTCTTACTTAACTAAGTTTGCTGCCAAGTCCCAAGAGGGAATTTTTGTTGGGTACAGCAATAATAGTAAGACTTATAGAGGCTACAACTTGACTACACAAGTTGTAGAAGAATCAGTGCATGTAGTTTTTGATGAGACTAAACTTATTAATAATGAGTTGTCTAGCAATGTATGCAGCCCCACAGGTTTGACAAAGACAATGGACAAGCTGACTATAGAAGAAGTGCCTGCTGCAAGACAGCAAGGAGAGGAGAGTAGCTGCTGTCCAGGGGGAGAACTACATGTGCCAGTTGCTGAAGAAATCCAAGGTATACAGCATGATGCAGATGCTGAAGTGGTTCAACCTGAAGTGAGGATGCCTCCAGCCCACAGGCATCTTAGAGATCATCCAGTAGAGCTGATTATTGGAGATCCAAGACAAGGAGTACAAACCAGGAGTAGAAACATGAATGCTGCAATCTATTCCAGCTTTCTGTCACAAGTTGAACCTAAGAAATTTGAAGAAGCAATACAAGATCCACAATGGACTGAAGCAATGCAAGAAGAGCTTAATCAGTTCAAGAGGTGCAAGGTCTGGGAATTGGTTCCTAAACCTAAAGACCACAATGTAATAGGAGTTAAGTGGATCTACAGGAATAAGATGGATGAACAAGGGGTCATCATTAAGAATAAAGCTAGACTGGTTGCTAAAGGATATAGGCAAGAAGAAGGTATTGATTTTGATCAAACCTTTGCTCCAGTAGCCAGACTGGAAGCCATAAGAATGTTCTTGGCCTATGCAACCTATCAAGGATTCAAGGTATACCAAATGGATGTCAAGTCAGCATTCCTAAATGGTAATTTGAAAGAAGAAGTCTATGTGGAGCAGCCTTCAGGTTTTGTTGATCCAACTCTACCTCATTATGTCTATAGACTTAGGAAAGCTTTATATGGGTTAAAGCAAGCCCCTAGGGCTTGGTATGAAACCCTATCTAGTTTCCTCATTGAGAACAAGTTCTCAAGGGGGAAAATAGATAAGACTCTATTCCTTAGGGAATCTAGAGGCAAAGTCATACTAGTCCAAATATATGTAGATGACATTATATTTGGGTCTACTGAAAGCAGCCTTTGCAAAAAGTTTGCAAAACTTATGCAAGGTCAGTTTGAAATGAGTAGTATGGGAGAGCTGAAGTTTTTCTTGGGTCTCCAAGTTAAACAGACTGAGAGTGGTTTGTCCATTTGTCAGTCAAAGTTCACCCTAGAACTCATAAGGAAGTATGGTATGGATTCATCCAGTACCATGAAGACTCCTATGGGGTCAAGTATGTCTCTTAGCAAGGATGATGCAGGGAAACCTGTAGATGAAACCTTGTATAGAGGGATAGTTGGCTCCCTATTATACTTGACTGCTAGTAGACCAGACATCATGTATGCTACATGTGTTTGTGCAAGGTATCAAGCCTGCCCTAAAGAGTCTCACTTGACTGCAGTCAAGAGAATTTTGAGATATCTAAAGGGCACTCCCTATCTAGGCCTCTGGTACCCTAGGAATGGAGACTTTGATCTAACAGGTTATTCAGATGCAGACTTTGCAGGATGCAAAGAGGATAGAAAGAGTACTACTGGAACCTGTCAATTCCTAGGTGGGAGACTAATTTCATGGAGCAGCAAAAAGCAGACTAGTGTGGCTATCTCCACAGCTGAGTCAGAGTATGTGGCTGCAGGAAGTTGCTGTGCTCAACTTCTGTGGATTCAACATCAGCTAGAGGACTATGGATTTCAGGTAAGTAGAACTCCACTTTACTGTGATTCTACAAGTGCTATTTCAATAGCTAATAACCCTGTATCTCATAGTAGAACAAAACATATTGAGATTAAATATCACTTTCTTAGAGAACATGTAGAAAGAGAAGATATTTCACTTGAATATGTTAAAACTGATAATCAGATAGCTGACATGTTTACTAAGCCCCTAGAAGAAGCTAAGTTCAATAGATTCAAAATTGAACTAGGAATGATAAACTTAGACTAAGTTTACAGAATAGAAAATTGGCTAAGTAAAAAGGTGTCGACACATAGACAAGTCTATGTCGACACAGAATAGTGGTGTCGACACTTCAGGAGAAAGGTGTCGACACATCTAGGAATGTGGTGTCGACACTTCAGAATGTTAGTGTCGACACATGTCAAGTAGGTGTCGACACATTCAATATGGTGTCGACACTTAAGTTTTACTCAGAATTTTTCTAAGTAAAGTCTCGACAATGTGTCGAGTTATGTTGTGTCGACACATAACCAAGTGTCGACACATAAACTCTGTTGACTAAACTTGTGTCGACACATATGTGTCGAGACATTATAAGTCAGTGTCGACACTTATTGCCAGTGTCGACACATGTTAAGCTAGCTGTCCCGCCTGTTCATCTTCAAAATCAGAAAGGTATAAATAGGGTTCTGTCTTTGTTTAACGAGGGCTATGAGCTTTCAAAGTTTCGAGACCAAAACTATTGTGTCGACACTTCTCTTTTCTCAAGACTAATTCTCCAAACCCTAATGGCTCCTAAGCTTGAGGAGAACGTTAACGAGGGCTATGAGCTAGTGCGCGGCGCGTTCGACGACGCAGATCAAGAAATCCAGTCGGTGGTAACCCTAGTCGCCAATTCTGGACTAGAATACTTGGTTTCAGAACCAACAAAGATTTGGAAGAAGGAAGTTCTTGAATTCCTTAATGGAGCTGCTGTAGATGACTCTGGATATAGAATCAAATCCAGAGTTCATGGATCTAAAGTCAAGATTTCACCAAAAAGTCTGAGGAAGGTACTCCAGCTACCTAAAACACAAGATGAAGAAGAAGTAACTGCATCCAAGACCAGGGAAGCCCTTATCTGGTGTGGACTTGATCCAAAGATGAAGATAGGATCTGTCTTTAACAGGAAAGGCATGAACAGTCAAGGAAAATTCATGTCTGAGATTGTGGGCAAGGTTATACTCAGTAAGCCTGGAGGGCATGACAGGGTGTCTGCCTCTATGTTTGGAATTATGACTAGAATCATATTCACTCTGAAAACAGACTGGTCAATAATGGTTTTTGACAAGATCAAGGAGAGCTTGAAGAAGCCCAATCTGGGCAGAATTATAAGTCTCTACCTAGCTGGTACAATACCAGAGGTAATGAGCAATGCTGCTGGAAGCAAGATCAATCACATGAGAAAGATGGATCAAAGGATCTTTTCCAGATGGGACAGGGTATTGTCCAAAGAAATGCCAACTCCAGAGAAGCCAGTTACTAAGAAAGATTCTCCTCCAAGGAAGAAAAGGAAGACAGCTGCTGTGACACAGGAGTCCTCCAGCAGTTCAGGGAGTGAAGAACAAGTTGTTTTCACTCCTGATGCTCAAGAGGAAGTGGCTGCAGAGAAGACCCCTGCTGCTCAAGATGTAGCTGAGATCCAGGGGGAGCTGCCTCAAGCTAGCCCCATCCATAGGGATCACAGCCAGGGGGAGCTTCCAGTAGTAGAAGAACCCTCTACTCTGGACAGTGAGCAAGCCACTAACATCATCCAAGAGGTACTCATTGATCTAAATACATTGAATTTTTCTATAATAGATTCTGATTTGTCTGATGTACATCAGCAAACTCAGCTAGACAGTCAAGAACCAGATGTTGTTATCCAAGACACATCTGTTGTACTAGAAGTGGTTCCTGATCAAGTGGTGGAAGAACCAAGAACTTCTCCTGCACAGTCTCCACCTGAATATACAATGGAAGATTTGTTTCTAAATCTAGATCAAGAAGATTTTGATATGGACAAGGATGCTGCTGCTGAAGATAAGAGTGCTGCTGCTGAGGGGGAGCACATGGAAGTTCTGGAAGAGCCTATTAGGCAAGAAACTGTAAAGGCAACTGATGTGCAAGCTGACAAACCTCAAAGCCCTAAGGAAAGGGTTGAAATAGCCAGCACTTCAGAATCTGAAGAAGATGAGGCTGCAAAGGCTAAGAAGAAGAAACTCTATGTCTTCAAGAGGAGAAGTCAGAGTTATAAGAAAGCCTTGCAATCCATTGCCCCACAGCCTATAGTCCAACAAGCTCCAACTGTTGACTATAGTGCTTTACTGATTGCACTGCAGATAAAAATGGATGAACAAAGGAAAGCCATAGAGGCTTATGTTGATGAAGGGCAGAAGACTTTACAGTTTGACCTGGCCCAAGAAATAAAGTCTATAAGGTTTGAGATGAACCTTAATAAGAAGGAGATGAATGAATGCTTCCACAAGGGTGGAAATGCTGTGGTGTATCTGGCAACACACCAAGAGAAGATAAAGGCACAGGTAGATGATATAGCATTGAAGCAAGGGTATGTACTGGAAAATCAGTTAAGGATGAATGACAACTTGACTGCATCACACAATGCTATAGTCACTGAATTGAAGAATAAGACTGCTGAACCTTCAACATCTACTGCTGCTGCTAAAGCTGAATTTGACAAAGTATTCCAGGAAGAACTTACTGCTGTTAAGTCTGCTATTAAAGATTCCCAGAAAGCCATCTCTGAACAACTTACAAAGCTGAAACCATTCTTTAAAGAGGGAATCAGATATTTGGACAGTCAAATTAGATTTCAAAAGGATGATGTCAGAGACCATATGGCTAGAGAAGTCATAAAGGGGGAGAGAGTATTAGTCAAAGCTAGCTCTGACCATGCCAAATGGATATCTAACTCCATCAGAGCTACACTGGGCTATCCTCCACTCTGTGATGATGATAATGTTGCTGAATCAGGGATTCAAACTGCATATCTTGGAGGTGTGCAACCAGAGGTAGCTCAAGTGATTTATCCACCTCCAGATTTTGACATGGTTCAAGCAGATGTCCAGACAATGTATAGCCCAACTGAAGGAAAGCCTAATGTTATTCTGGATAAAGTGGTTCAGCCTATTTCTGCAGCTATGCAAGAGGCATTAGAAAAAGAAGAAGAGGCAAGGTTGTCAAAGAAGAGGTTTAGGGAACAAGCAGAACAAAGGCCAGATTTTGAACAGTGGAGCCCTACCTCTAGAAATATAATTTTAACTGCCTTGAAAGCTGCCAAGGACAATGCTCATGAAAGGAACAAGTGGTTCTCTGAAGCAGAATGGAGGAAACATGAAATAAGACAGGAGGCCATTGTTCAATATAGAAGAAAGGCAAAGATGGGAAAGCTACCTCCTACTGCAGTGGAGCCTAGCAAGTACTTCCCCAAGCCATACCACTATTTTGAAAGGCAGAAAATCAAAGCAGAAGAGCTGAAGAAGAAGGACTTAAAAGACAAGAAGCCTGCTGATGCTGCAACTGCTGAAGCCACTATCAAAGCTCAAGTCCAATCAGGCAAAGGCATTGTTATCAAAGAACCAGATCAGAAATAGATTAGGAATTGACTTGAAGATTGTTGTAATCTTTTGAATGAAAAACATTTTTGTAAACCATTGAAGATGTATTAGAAAAATGTTAGAACAATATATGATAAATATATTTCATGATTGTTCTGAGAATATGTCTATTTCTTGTTTGTTCTGCAATGTTGAATGTGTATACATGTGTGAAATATTACATGTTTATGTTTACCCTTCTGATTATAATCTGCTTTATATCATTCTATAATTTTTAATTATGAATGGTGTATATCATTGACTAAGGGTTATGACTTCTCCAAATAGGGGGAGATTGTTGGGTACATTGGTCAAATGTACCTGATTTGAAGAAGCCTCACCCAACTCAATGATATACATCATAATGTATTTGATGTATGTTTGAGTTACTTGTGCAGGTTAAGAAATCACTGGACTGAAGCAAAAAGTTTCTAAGTCCATGTGTCGACACCCAGAGGGAAAGTGTCGACACTTAAGAAAGCTTGTGTTCGACACCCAGACAAGCAGTGTCGACACTTGGAGTCATTGTGTCGACACCTGGGATGCAGAGTCGACACCAGACAGAAAGTGTCGACACTTGGAGCTGTGTTGACACTCAGTGAAGAAAAGTGCAGACAGAAAGTGTCGACACAAGGAGGTGTGTCGACACACAGTGAAGCTGTGTCTACACCAGAAAGTGTCGACACTTGGAGCTGTGTCGACACTCAGCAAAAGTCTACAGAGTCTAAGTACAAGTGTCGACACTCAACACAATGTGTCGACACTATGCAGAAGAGTCAGCACTTGAAGCATGTGTCGACACTCAACACAATGTGTCGACACTCAACAGAAGAGTCAACATTTGAAGTATGTGTCGACACACAGCTGAAGACTCAACATTAGAAGAAAGTGTCGACACATGGAGCTGTGTCGACACTTAGCAAAGAACAGAAAGAACAACAAATTATTCTAAGTACAAGTGTCGACACTATGGGAATGTGTCGACACTCAGCTGAAGTCTCAACAACAAGAAGGTGTGTCAACACAAGGAGCTGTGTCGACACTCACAAGATTCAACATAGAAGACTATGTGTCGACACCAAGAAGCAGTGTCGACACTTGACAAATTCAACACAAGAAGATGTGTCGACACAAAGGAGATGTGTCGACATATAGAAGAATTCAGCAAAAGCTAGAAGAACAAGTACTTGTGTCGACACTCAATTTCAGTGTCGACACATGCAGAAGAATCTGTGTCGAGACATACAAGGAGTTGTGTCGACACCTTGTAGACTTGTGTCGACACTTACACAACATGTGTCGACACTTGGACTATAAGTGTCGACACTTAAAGACAGAAAGTCTCGACACTTACAGACAGTTAGAGATTTTCAAGAAGTGACTGGATGACTTGACAGCTGCCGTTCCAGCCGGTCTACAGCAACTGTCAGAGTTGTCAGAAGTCAGTTATGAATCGGTCCAGCCGGTTACCATGAAGAAAGCCTATAAATAGGCACCTACAGTTTACAGAAACGAGGGGTGTGGAAAGTTGTTGAAAGAAGTTCAAAGTTGTTGATCGGATTATTGAAGTAATTATAGTGTTACAAAGAGGATCAACACAAGAAGATCTTGCAGTTCAAGTGCAGATCTAAGAAGTTGGAGAGAGAGGGCTCCATCCAAGAAATCAGCCTCTGGAACTAGGCTGAGAAGAAGGATTCAGATTCAATTCTGGATCTTAAGTGGCAGAGGTCAAGGAACAACTGCAGAGGATTCGGCCTTATTCAGTTCTACTCAAGAAGCTTTGAAGAAAGCTAAGTCAGGGTGAATCCAGCTGAGTTCTTCCAAGAACTCATCAAGAATCTCTCAACTCCCCTCCTTTAATTCTGAGTTGTAGAGTTATTACTTGTATTACATTTTTAACTTGTAGGATCCATTGGATCTGAGTGATTGTAAGCCTATATTTATAAAGGCTGAGGGTAGGGCTTGTTTGCCTGAGTGTAGGAGATAGAGATCTCTGAGTGTAGGCCTTGTTGGCTGAGTGTAGGCCTTGGTTGGCTGAGTGTAGGCCTTGATTGGCTGAGTGTAGGCTTTGGGATAAAGCTGAGTTGTAAGGCTTTGGGCCTGAGGTGTAGGAACCAATTTGGGTTCTGAGACAGTGCAGGAGTTTGGCCGAATCTAGTACACTGCTAGATAGGCGAAGGGGAAAGTGGATGTACCCATATCTTGGGGAACCACTATAAATCACTGTGTGCTGTACTGTGCTGAAATTGTTGCTGTGTATGCTGTGTTTGCTGTGATAAACTAGTTAGTTTGCTGTGATATAACTGATTGCTGCCAATAAAGTTAGAAAAGGATTAGGTCACCTATTCAACCCCCCTCTAGGTGTTTAGGTACCATATCTTTCAATCGTCGACCGCAAGGTCAACGATCGACGTGTATCATCAACTCACGTTCGACGTATATCGATGAGTATTGTACTCTGATTCTCGCTGATCGTAGATGATACTCGCCGACTGATTCTCGCCGATCCTAGGTGATTCTCGCCGATTGATTCTCACTGAATCTGCTAGGTGATTCTCGCCGATTCTGTAACCCTAATTTTCTGGGTGGTCTGCGGATAGCGATATTCCTAAGTCTGTTTATGCCTTTGGTATAAATAGATACTTAGGGTTTTTCGGGATCTATCTAACTGATCGAATCGAATCCCGCGACGGAAGTGTTCCGCGATTTCTTCGTTCGTTCTGCCGATCCCGAATCGTGCCGCCGACGGAAGTGTTCCGCCGCCGCCGTGCTCGCTCCGTCGACTTCCTCCTCTCCGGCGATCGTCGCTGGTGTTGCTATCCCTGGCGCGGACCTAGCAGTCCGTGGGAAAGCAAGGTGCGGTCATTCTCCTTCCCGATTGTCCGTGCGGCGGAAAGGTCGGTGTTCTCCCGCTCGTGTGGATTTCTGCAGAGATGTGGACATCATTCCACGTAGAACTCGCCACCAGCAAGAACACGAATCTTGGAGCATCTCCGTTGAGTTGTGACTCAACGCCACTGAGGTAATTTTTGCCTAGTTGTATGTTAACTTCTTGATTCAACTACCATGGCCCGATCCCATCTCTTTTGGGTTTTCTTGATGTTTTTATTCTTCCGCTGCGTGCACAAGTGTTGTGCCATCCTCATAGAGAAACCCAACAATCATTTCATTAGAGAGTGTGTAGACAAAAAGAAAATCAATCTTGTCTATATTTACACTGATTTACAAAGGGCTGATATATTCACCAAACCTCTGGATGAGAGAAATCATATGTTCTTTGTAAATCAGCTTGACATGATCAATGGAGAAGATTTTATTTGATTTCTGTCTGCACTCGACGAATTTTCCACAGTTCGTCGAATGGAGTTCGACGAACCGGGGAAGGTTTGTGAGATATTTGTTGAACGGAGTTCGTCGAATTCTCTGTGTGAAACAATTTTCGTTGCCCGGAGATCGACGAACTTGCTTCAGAAGATATTCGTCGACCGTAGTTCGACGAATTGTCTTCAAGTCTTCTGGGTGAGATCGATGAATTATTTATTAATAATCATTTCGTCGAACTCGGTTCGAAGAACTATTTTTGTTTTCATGGAGCGGAGTCTGTCGATTCATATTCTGGAAAATCCTATATCTAGGTTTTCTTCGACCTCCGTCCCGCGCTTTCTATTCTCTTTCACTTGATCGCCGTTTCTCTCTTTTGCAGGTGATTCCAGCGGGAGCTTTGACTGCGATGAAGTTCGATACTGCATTTGATGTGGATTTTGACTCATTTCAACATTCCGATCCCATCTTTTTGTATATTTTGGAACTTCTTGATGATCAACAATCAGGGAATGGGTCTACACTCTATCGCAAACATAAGAGAATATCATGACGGGCACCATCGCGGGTAACTCCATCTCCTTAACTCCCGCCATCTTAACTGAAACCTTTGGATTAAGAAATGGAGAAGAGGACCTCGAGATTGAAGTAGAGGAATCAGATATGATGCTAAACCTCATGGAGTATACTTGAGATAATCCCAACAAGCTTTTGAAGAAACACCTGTCTGCCCCCTATAAGTTTTTAGCAGACTTAGTTGGCAAAGTATTACTTGGGAAACACACTGCCCATGATTATATCACCAAACAACAATTTCTGGCTATGTGTGCCATTATAAACAAGAAACCAATAAATTGGGCACAGTTTTTGTTTGATCTGATAAAGAAGAAAAACACCAAGAAGGAAGTTTGTTTTGGAAGAATACTAGGAATCTTTCTACAGGAAAAGGCTGTAGAATCACTGGTCTCCCAGACCATCTTCATAAATGCCAGTGAAAGGCTAACGTGTGCCTTATTTGGCAGGTGGGAGAGAACCATCACTAAGCCTTCTAAGGCTTCCACCTCTTCCACTACAGCTTCTGAAGGCCCAAGGGCTATTAAAGCCACTCCCCACCCTACTACAGCGAGCATTCCCTCCACATCTTCTCTTCCACCCTCTCCTTCACCACTGCCACCTTCATCTCACCATGCTCCATCTTCACCAGTTGACATCACTGACATCCCTTCTTCCCCTCTTCAAGAACATCCACCAACCACACCTCCTGCTTCCCCTCATGACACACACATTCCCACACCACCGCAATCTCCTCTTCCCCCACATCTTTCTTCTATACCATCTTACCATCTCTCACCAGACACAATCCTGACAGATGCCAACCATCCATCCCTATCATCCTCCATCATCCCTCCAAGTGTTCCAATACCTGCTGCTTCACTTTCTACCCCTACCATAGTTGCCACTTCCATACCTTCTGCAACAACCTCTACCACAATATCATTGGATCCCTCTACTATATCATCTATCATCTCCATCATCACTCCCCTTCTTAAATCCCTTATAGCAGAGGCTATTACACCCCTTGCTACCACCATCTCATCTTTATCTGCTCAACTATCTGCTCTTACTGCTGCCCCATCTTCAACGAGGGGCCTGGTGTCACAACCCACATTTCCTCAACGAGTACATCGTATCAGAGCAAGAGGAACTACGGGTTATGATGCCACGTCGTGTAGGGGATAACTGCACACGCTCAGGCAAACCCTTGACGCTTCTTTTAGTAGTTGAAAACCATCAGTTGTATGCAAGAAAACTATTTACGTTAATGGCCGTATCCCTCGGCGTTAGGCATCAAAATGTGTGTTTGTACGCGGCGGAAATACTTTGTTTACTTATGACGATCTCCTATATGCAGTCTATATTGATACTAATATAAGAAATCATCTTTGTTTACGGCATTTGGAAAATACTTGTTCGGTGACCAAAACATGTTATGCATGTTATACAATAATAGTTTTGTTTAGCTTAAAAATACCTAATGCAACCTACCATAAATTCTTCCCAAGAGCAAGTAGACATCATCTCAGCCAAATGAGTCACATTAGCAGTCTAGCATTCATATATATCACAAGTAAAGAAAACCACAAATGGGCACCAACAAGCTGACACGAACCCATTGGGGCATATGTATGTCTGTACAACAAAGAGAAGAACTACCTCGCTCAGTAAGCTCGGCTAGCTCCAAAGAAACTCTGCCCAAGCACTAGCCGCTCAACCGGCTACAACCTGCACCTGAGGTATTCAAGAAAGAACACCTCAGCAATCATCAAAGCTACACAACAGAGTATGAAGTTCAGAAACTATAACGAAGGGGCTTACCGACCCCGTAGCAATGTTTAATGGAAGTAAAATGAGTAAAAAATAACAGGTGGAAAACAAGTATTCAACACTGTCAATCCAAAGTGTAAAACGCACCAAGTGCGTGCAATTCTCCTCAAGTCCTGTTCAACCAGCAGGAGCAAAAAGGCAATACACATGCCCAATTCCTCATCTTTAGCACAAGAAACAGTTATACGAGTGAAACATAAGCAGCGGTTACATGCGATTCCACAAGGGTCTTTTGGTGGCAGCCCTAAAGTGGAACGCACTAATAAAAGCCAGCCCAAATTGGGGCCAAAAAGGTGCTCTACACCACAAAGCAAAACCCGGTGGCCACAAAGGCTTAAACCACACCACCCCTTACCGAATGCTCACACAAACGCTCCTGCTATGGCTCACAATTCGCCTCGCAAAACTCACCATAAACAAACCCAAGCGCAACACCATAAGCAACTCTCACCATAACCCAAGTACACACGTTTCCTTCCTTCATCCTCACTCATGATGACAAATTGCCCATGTGTATGCTAACATGAGTATGCTACCATAATTTCTACTTACTCCTCAAAGGATATTGATAACTAAACCAACAAGTGTATTTTAACATGATCATGACATGAATAAGAAAAGCTACATGAATCAATTTCGCATAAGAAATACTTGAGCATAGGGAAATTTGATAACAAGGCAGTAAGCATGTGAGACATGAGGATCAAGAGCATTCATGACTAAACAAAAACAAGAAGAACAAGGCTAGTGAGGTACAACACAAAACAAGAAGAACAAGCTAGTAAAATTGAAAGAGGAAAATTAGCTAAACTTGCACAATCAAAGAACAAGAAAACAAGATTGGCAAGGGTGAAGAACACCGCTTGCCTGAACCGAGATGACACCGCGACAGCTGCTCCTCTCTTTCCTTCCCTTGTCTTAGATTTTCTCCCTTGATGTCCTTTTAGAATGAGGAAGAAGATGAAGAAGAAGGTGAAATGAGGAGGAGAAATCTCTGTTTCGGCCTTATTTCCTCCAGAACAGAGCTGGACCGTTAGATCCAGAATTAGGGAAATGAACGGCACAAAAAAACTGAAAAAAGTCGATTTTCGGCCCTGTCACGCCCTGTGTCACGCCCGTGTCACCGGGCGTGTACCTTAAGCGGCGTAGAAAGTCGGTAAATCCAAGTTTATCCACACGGTACACGGCTGGGTACACACCCGTGACGGGTCGGTCACGCCCGTGACTTAGGGCGTGTAGCCCGTGTCTCGACATCCCGTCGACCAAAAGTGTCGAAACTCGACAAAGCTTGACACGCCCTGTGACATGCCCGTGTCACAGGCCGTGTCCCATCTCTCGACACCCGACACTCGACACGTGACACTCGACACTCGACACTCGACACAGCGGGACACGGCCCGTGACACACCCGTGTCACGGGGCGTGTACCCCATTCGTCGAGCTCACCTCGACGCAAGAAATTCGTCGAGTCAAGGAGGTCACGCCCCAGGTCACGCCCTGGGTCACGCCCCGACACCCCCTTGTCAGGGGGCGTGTCACGCACAAAAATGACCATTTTTCTCTATTTTGAAAAGTGCTTCTATGTCGTCCTAAACCATTTTTGCCTTAAGAACTTTTTACCCTTTTTTGTTTGCTGTACAAGCAACCCGTTTTGAGCAACATTACCCGGGTGCGAAAAAGTGCAAGCATTCCCTAAGAGGCCTCATCGAGTCCCCAAATTGGACTTCGGCTTGCTGGGGAATCGTGCAACTCGGCTACCAAAACAGCCACTCGCAAGCCCGCGGGAAAACCATGCTCGAACAACGGTCAAAGCCAACGTAACGCCCATCTTTCAACGAAAAAAAAATACGGGGCGTTATAGTCACTTCCCCTAACAAAAGGTTTCGCCTCGTAACTTTTCAATCATTTTAATATAAATCAAATGAGGAACCAAACAGAAGTACTTCCATACCAGCATGTTTACGAGAATAAATGAGGGTGAGCCGCCCTCATCGTTGACTCGAGCTCCCACATCGCGCTTTCCACATTTTGATTTGTCCATAGCACCTTGACCATGGGAAACCTCTTTTTCCGCAACACGCGCTCTTGGGAGTCCAAAATACGGATGGGCATCTCCACATAAGAAAGGTTTGGCGCCAATTGCGGCACCACGTCCAACACTTGCTTGTCATTTCGCACCCACTTGCGAAGTTGGCTGACATGAAACACGTCGTGAACAACAGGAAAGTTCACGGGTAATTCTTCTTTGTAAGCGGATGCACCAACTCGCGCAAGAATCTTGAAGGGACCCACAAATCTTGGGTCTAATTTGCGCTCCTTTCCAATCCTTTTAATTCCAACCATTGGGGAGACTTTCAAGAAGACGTAATCCCCCACTGCAAACTCTAACTCCAATCTTGGGCGATCCGGAGCTTCTCCCGAATAAGTCGTACGACAACTTCCATGTCCTCGAGCGCCTCTGGACCCAATAAAGGCCGCTCGCCAACCTCAGCCCAAAATAGGGGAGTCCGACATCGACGCCCATATAAAGCTTCGAACGGAGCCATTTGCAAGCTTTCTTGATAGCTGTTATTATATGCGAATTCCATAAGCCGCAAACGTTCATCCCATGCTCCGTCATACTCACGAATATAGCATCGAATCATATCTTCCACGATTTGATTTACTTGTTCCGTTTGGCCATTTGTCTGAGGGTGGTAAGCAGTGGAATACCGCAAATCCGTCCCCAAACCCTCTTGTAGACTCTTCCAAAAACGAGAAGTAAATCGGGAATACCGGTCTGAAATGATATTGATTGGCACACCATGCAGTCGGATGATCTCGTTCAAATATAGCTCCGCGATAGTCTTCATCGGGTAGTTGACCTTAAATGGTATGAAATGAGCACACTTGGTCAACCTATCCACGATCACCCACACGGAGTCATGTCCTCGTGGAGATCTTGGTAGGCCTATAATAAAATCCATTGAGATGCTTTCCCACTTCCATGTTGGAATCTCCAATGGTGTAACCTTGCCACCAGGCCTCCCATGATCAGCTTTCACCCGCTTGCAGGTATGACATTCAGATACAAATTGCGCGATATCTCTTTTCATTCCATACCACCAAACAATTTGTTTCAAATCACGGTACATTTTTGTTGAGCCTGGATGCTAGGCCATACTTGAGCCATGTGCTTCCCGACACACCATCTCGCAAATGTCTCCAACTGCGGGAATACAAAATCGACCACGATACTTTAACGTGCCCCCATTATCAATAGAAAAATCCAGTAATTCACCCTTTTCAGTTCGAAGAAATAAATGTAAAAGGTCAGGATCATCCTTTTGATGTTGTCTTACAAGCACCGGCCATGAAGGTTCTTCTACTATCGAATGACTTTGCGGGTTATATCTTCCCACGGAAATATCCATCAATAGAAATTCCTCCACTAGACGGTCGGTTGAAAGATTAAATAATTTCCCTGTCTTCCGACTCAACGCATTGGCCACAACATTTGCTTTCCCCGGATGATACTGAATATCCACATCATAATCAGCTACATATTCAAGCCATCGCCGTTGGCGCAGATTAAGTTCCTTTTGCGTGAAGACGTACGTTAAACTTTTATGATCCGTAAAGATTTTACACTGCGCACCATACAGTAAGTGTCGCCACAACTTCAAGGCAAATATCACCGCTGCGAACTCCAAATCATGCGTTGGGTAGTTCTTTTCATGACTTTTCAACTGCCGAGACCCATACACAATCACCTTTTTCTCTTGCATTAAAACACATCCAAGTCCAACATGCGACGCATCCACAAAAATGTCATAATCTATCCCTTTTGTCGGCAAGATCAACACAGGAGCGGTACATAATCTGTTCTTGAGTTCCAGGAAGGACGCCTCACACTTGTCATTCCACTCAAACGCCACATTATTCTGGGTTAAACGAGTCAAAGGTGCAGCCAACGTAGCAAAACCTTCTACAAATCGGCGATAATAGCCGGCCAATCCCAAGAAGCTCCGAATCTCCTTGGGTGTCTCCGGTCTTCTCCACTCCATGACTGCAGCAATATTTTCGGGATCCACTGAAATTCCATGTTGATTAATCACATGACCCAGGAATGTAACCTGCGGTAACCAAAACTCACATTTGCTTAACTTGGCGAACAACTTTTGGTCTCGCAAAGTGGAAAACACCAATCGCAGATGCTGTTCATGATCCTCAGCACGGCGGGAGTAGACAAGAACGTCGTCAATAAAAACCACCACAAACCGATCCAAGTAGTCCTTGAACACCCGGTTCATCATATCCATGAAGGCTGATGGTGCATTGGTCAAACCAAACGACATCACCAGAAATTCAAAATGGACATGTCTTGATCGAAATGCAGTCCGCGGAATATCAGACTCCCGGACCTTGAGCTGATGATAGCCCGAGCGGAGATCAATCTTCAAGAATATTGAACTGCCACGCAGTTGATCAAACAAATCATCAATTCTTGGCAGTGGGTACTTGTTTTTAATCGTCACCTTGTTCAACTCTCGGTAATCGATGCAAAGTCGCATCGACCCATCTTTATTCTTCACAAATAACATCGGTGCACCCCAAGGTGATGAACTCGGCCTGATAAACCCTTTTGCCAATAAGTCATCCAGCTGTGTACGCAATTCTGCTAGCTCACGCGGGGCCATTCTGTACGGCGCTTTCGCAATAGGCTGCGTACCCGGCTCCAAATCAATGACAAACTCGACATCACGATCAGGGGGAAGACCAGGAAGATCAGTAGGAAAAACATCTGGAAATTCACGTACAACAAGAATCTCCTCCAAACGCGACAAAACAACACTAGTCCCCACAACTGAGACTAGACAAGCAAAACAGTCGGAAACAAACAACGTCCGAACACATACCGCCGAAATCCCTGGAGAATCCTGGCATGAATCACCATAAACACTTCCCGGCTGACCATTGTCCTTGATAAAATCCAAGCGCTTTCCTTTGCACTGGATGACAGCGTCATAGCGGGATAACCAGTCCATGCCCAGAATGACGTCAAAATCTTCCAAGTCGAGCACCTTGAAATCAGCCTTTGCTAGGAAATCCCCCAACAAAATGGGACAATCAAGAAGACCCCAGTCTGCTACCACAGAAGCACCGAAAGGAAACTTCACCAAAAAGGCATTCCCCACTCGATCTGGTGTCAAATGATACCGATCCAGAAAGGTTTGAGCCACAAATGAATGGGTCGTGCCAGAATCAAAGAGAACACGCGCCCAACGGTTCTTTACCTTAAAGTTTCCTATAAGGGTACATATGTAGCTAAGCACTACGCACAAGAGGCATAAACAAAACGTGAACCAGAGGAAAGAATCGAACCTGAGATAACCTGAGGTGACAACTGCGCTTCCTCTGACGAGATCACATTTAACTTCCCTTTTCCTTTGTACAAACGCGGAGGCGGAGTAAAAGCCTGGAGTGGCATTGGCTGCAGCATGGGCTGGTTTTGTGGGCACCTTGCCTTAAGATGTCCCTGTTTGCCACACTGGAAGCACACCTTGTATTTGACCCAGCAGCGGCTCACATCATGACCTCTTCCCCCACAACCTGTACACTCCAAGTCTCTAGTTGGCACACCCTGAATGGCGTGCACCTGCTCCTTCTTCTGCATCCCCAACCGCTTGAAACATTTATCAAATGGGTGGCCTGACCGGCCACAAAAGCTACACGTCTCCTTGTTCTTCTTCCTTACGTCTGAGTCTTGGGAGCTTTTCCCTCCCACCAGCTTCCTCTTATCCTTCCTCATCAGCTGTCCTCTTTGTTTTGCATTTTCTATAGCTTCAACCTTCAAAGCAGCCTCAACCACAGTGGTGTCACTCGTCGCTCCATAAGCACTTGCGAACTGCTGCACGTCGCTGCGGAGTCCGCCAAGAAATCTCTTTACTCGATCAGCTTCCGTAATCACCAAGCTCGGAGCGAACCGACTTAACTTGCTAAACTCAATTTCATACTCACTAACTGTGAGTTTCCTCCACTTCAGGTACAAGAAGTCATTCATCAGGCGGTCCCTTTCCACTAACGGCAGAAACTTGCGCCGTAACATTTCTTTGAAGGCTTCCCATGAACATCCCGCCCCTAGGCTTTCCTTTTCTCGCAACCACCAACCTTTAGCCAACCCTTTGAGTTAATATGCGGCAAACATCACCTTCTGGTCCTCGGTAACGCCAGAATAAACAAACATCTCTTTCAACGTGATTACCCAATCATCCAAGATCACAAAGTTCGCTTTTCCATCATAAGTCGGTGGTCCAAGTCGCTGAAACTGCGAGATGAAAGTCATCGCAGGAGGAACCACAACTGGTGGTATCACTGCCACAGAAGGCGTAGAAATGGTGGGGCCTCTGACAGTCTCTTGCCCTCTTGGTGCCAGCCCAGACATCGTTGATGACATAGCTTGGAGCTGGGACTGCACTTCCTGCATCTGCCTCGTCAAAGCCTCATTACTTTGGCGTAGACTATCCATCAGGGCATTATTCTGCGCGCCCGAAGACTCGCCCTCGGATTGGGGAGTTTGCCTTGTCACTGGACTCTTCGACATCCTATAAACACGTTCACCCTTATCAAGCTCAAACCTAACAAACACACAACGGCTATGTACAAACCATACATGTATAAATATGAACATCAACTGCAAACTTGCTTTGGGAGTTTGAGATGATGGTATGCCTAGCCTACAGATGACTCACCGTCATCCCACTAACTTGTGCCTAACCGATGAATGCATGACTTTATTTGACCCAAAACCATGAGTGTACAGGTGTCATCATGTACATCTTTAGCTTGGCACGTTGGGCTCATGCAATGTTATGTTATGCGTGCTGTGCTATGCAGTCTAGAAAAGGCCTTAATGCATGCCATGAGCAGTCGTATGCATCACAATGCTATGCATCCCATACTACATAGCATTGCATGCAACGAAGAAAAGAAAACATGCTAGTCGCATCCATGTGGTAAGGTTATGCATCCCATACTACATAACCCGCACATGTTGCCCCTATGGTGGATCCATATACAACCACATATTATGCATCCCATACTACATAATATGCCCCGTATACTTCTAGTCATGCCATGAGTGTAGTGTGCGTGCTTCGGCCAAGACATACTGATGGCACCTCGTTGTGTGTATGATATGATTCTTCTGACAAGGACAAAAAGGAAAGTTTGCCCGACCAATTGTCAAGCAAACCTGGCTCTGATACCAACTGTCACAACCCGCATTTCCTCAACGAGTACATCGTATCAGAGCAAGAGGAACTACGGGTTATGATGCCACGTCGTGCAGGGGATAACTGCACACGCTCAGGCAAACCCTTGACGCTTCTTTTAGTAGTTGAAAACCATCAGTTGTATGCAAGAAAACTGTTTACGTTAATGGCCATATCCCTCGGCGTTAGGCATCAAAATATGTGTTTGCACGCGGCGGAAATACTTTGTTTACTTATGACGATCTCCTATATGCTGTCTATATTGATACTAATATAAGAAATCATCTTTGTTTACGTCATTTGGAAAATACTTGTTCGGTGACCAAAACATGTTATGCATGTTATACAATAATAGTTTTGTTTAGCTTAAAAATACCTAATGCTACCTACCATAAATTCTTCCCAAGAGCAAGTAGACATCATCTCAGCCAAATGAGTCACATTAGCAGTCTAGCATTCATATATATCACAAGTAAAGAAAACCACCAATGGGCGCCAACAAGCTGACACGAACCCATTGGGGCATATGTATGTCTGTACAACAAAGAGAAGAACTACCTCGCTCAGTAAGCTCGGCTAGCTCCAAAGAAACTCTACCCAAGCACTAGCCGCTCAACCGGCTACAACCTGCACCTGAGGCATTCAAGAAAGAACACCTCAGCAATCATCAAAGCTACACAACAGAGTATGAAGTTCAGAAACTATAACGAAGTGGCTTACCGACCCCGTAGCAATGTTTCATGGAAGTAAAATGAGTAAAACATAACAGGTGGAAAACAAGTATTCAACACTGTCAATCCAAAGTATAAAACGCACCAAGTGCGTGCAATTCTCCTCAAGTCCTGTTCAACCCGCAGGAGCAAAAAGGCAATACACATGCCCAATTCCTCATCTTTAGCACAAGAAACAGCTATATGAGTGAAACATAAGCAGCGGTTACATGCGATTCCGCAAGGGTCTTTTGGTGGCAGCCCTAAAGTGGAACGCACCAATAAAAGCCAGCCCAAATTGGGGCCAAAAAGGTGCTCTACACCACAATGCAAAACCCGGTGGCCACAAAGGCTTAAACCACACCACCCCTTACCGAATCCTCACACAAACGCTCCTGCCATGGTTCACAATTCGCCTCACAAAACTCACCATAAACGAACCCAAGCGCAACACCATAAGCAACTCTCACCATAACCCAAGTACACACGTTTCCTTCCTTCATCCTCACTCATGACGACAAATTGCCATGTGTATGCTAACATGAGTATGCTACCATAATTTCTACTTACTCCTCAAAGGATATTGCTAACTAAACCAACAAGTTTATTTTAACATGATCATGACATGAACAAGAAAAGCTACATGAATCAATTTCGCATAAGAAATACTTAAGCATAGGGAAATTTGATAACAAGGCGGTAAGCATGTGAGACATGAGGATCAAGAGCACTCATGACTAAACAAAAACAAGAAGAACAAGGCTAGTGAGGTACAACACAAAACAAGAAGAACAAGCTAGTAAAATTGAAAGAGGAAAATTAGCTAAACTTGCACAATCAAAGAACAAGAAAACAAGATTGGCAAGGGTGAAGAACACCGCTTGCCTGAACCGAGATGACACTGCGACGGCTGCTCCTCTCTTTCCTTCCCTTATCTTAGCTTTTCTCCCTTGATGTCCTTTTGGAATGAGGAAGAAGATGAAGAAGAAGGTGAAATGAGGAGGAGAAATCTCTGTTTCGGCCTTATTTCCTCCAGAACAGAGCTGGACCGTTAGATCCAAAATCAGGGAAATGAACGGCACAAAAAAACTGGAAAAAGTCGATTTTCGGCCCTGTCACGCCCTGTGTCATGCCCGTGTCACCGGGCGTGTACCTTAAGCGGCGCAGAAAGTCGGCAAATCCAAGTTTATCCACACGGTACATGGCCGGGTACACGCCCGTGACGGGTCAGTCACGCCCGTGACTTAGGGCGTGTAGCCTGTGTCTCGACATCCCGTCGACCAAAAGTGTCGACACTCGACAAAGCTTGATACGCTCTGTGACACGCCCGTGTCACAGGCCGTGTCCCCTCTCTCGACACCCGACACTCGACACGCGACACTCGACACTCGACACTCGACACTCGACACTCGACACAGTGGGACACGGCCCGTGACACGCCCGTGTCACGGGGCGTGTACCCCATTCGTTGAGCTCAACTCTACGCAAGAAATTCGTCGAGTCAAGGAGGTCACGCCCCAGGTCACGCCCTGGGTCACGCCCTGACACGAGGGCGTGTCACGCACAAAAACGACCATTTTTCCCTGTTTTGAAAAGTGTTTCTGTGTCGTCCTAGACCATTTTTGCCTTAAGAACTTTTTACCCTTTTTTGTTTGCTGTACAAGTAACCCGTTTTGAGCAACATTACTCGGGCGCGAAAAAGTGCAAGCATTCCGTAAGAGGCCTCACTGGGTCCCCAAATTGGACTCTGGCTTGCTGGGGAATCGTGCAACTCGGCTACCAAAACAGCCACTCGCAAGCCCGCGGGAAAACCATGCTCGAACAACGGTCAAAGCCAACGTAACGCCCATCATTCAACGAAAAAAAAATACGGGGCGTTACACCTGGCCTCAGCTCCCACTGACACCAGGCAAGGGGAGATGCTTGATGATGAAGCAGCAGCTTCAGCTTCAGAGTCTTCAGCTCCAGCTCTAGTAGATGCTCCAGCTTCACCAGCAGCATATACAGAATGTATAGATAAAGATTTGAGTGATTTTATTAATACTGATATGGATATTGATGAGACTGTTGGTGATTTCATTCTTAATCCCATAGTTAACTTAGAAGATTTGCTGAAAACGTTTGATACTGTACACATGCATCTTCTTCCAGCAAAATTCACTAAGCCACATTTGGCTATTATTCCTTATACATCACCTGTCAGTCCAGTAGTTGCTAAGCAACTTAGGGACAGCTTTGTACTTTCAGACTCTGCAGTCATTCCATCCCCTCCAGAAGCTATCTCAGCACCAACCTTTGTGATGGATGACTCTCCCATGCCAGATCTAGATGCATTGATCTTGGCTGACATTGAAGAAGACAATAAGGCAGCAACTGAAAGCTCTGTCCCAGTTACTTCTGATTCTTGTATAACTTCTTCTCCAACTCCTACTGAAACTCCAGTATTTGAAAGTTCTGCTCCTGCTACAGAAAAGACTGCTACTTATGCGAAAGCCTTGAAAGCATTGGATGCTCTATATGATAACCCTCAGGGTTCTGCCAGTGATGATGATGATGAAGATGAGGATGAAGATTCAGATGAGGAGGATACAAAGAAGAAGAGGAAACAAGTATCCAAGAAAAGAAAAGCTCCTCCTCATCCTGCTCCTAAGCCTAATCCAGCACATGACGCTCCCTATTACATTCTGCAAAAGATAACACCATACAAAGAGATGCCAGCTTGGATGTGGCTGTCCAAGAATGAACAAAAGGAGAGGAAGAGAAGTAGAAGATACTCTCCTCCTCCAGTTCAGAGATATAGAAAAGATCCACCACCTCCTCCTCCTGCAGCTGGTGCTTCTAGCTCTAGTTATCAAAGAACTGCCCCAATTCAAACTTATCAGAGACATCAAGGGAGATCTTCTGGAAGCAGTCAACAAAGGCATCACTCTTCAGGAAGTCAACAACAGCAACATCAACAGCGGCAACATCAACAGCAGCAACATCAACAGCAGCAACATCAGCAGCAGCAACAAACTCTCTCTGCAGAACAGAAAGATGATAGTCCCAACAGGCCATACTCACCTCCTATTCCTTTTGAAGATCCAGAAACAGCCAACACAGCTAAAATGGCCCGGTTCCAGGAACTTATTGGTCTCTCTATGATCAATAAAGCAAAAGCTGAAGGCAAGGATATCTCAGGATACTCCACTATGTCTAAGTACAGAAAAGAAGAACTCAAGAGATATAATAAGGCAAACAAATTCTTCAATGTTGATGATTACATGAAGCTGCACCTAGAAGCAGTTGTCCCCAGAGCTACATCTTTAAAGATTATAGGAGCTGCTGATATGACAGTGTCCAAGGTGGAAGCTTCAGATCCTAAGAGAGAGATTATGTTTACTAAGCCAGAAGAAAAGACTAAAGAAGATAAGCCCACAGATAAGAAACATAAGAAATAATCTTTACATTACTTCAATTTCTTTTTCTCTGCATTAGCTTTAAAACTGATTTGTCTATTTAAAACAAAGCTCATGTACATATATATCTGATGCATGTGTTAGTAATCTCTGCCAGATATACCTTTTTCCTGCTTTGTTTATTCTTATGTTTTTATTTTGAGTCTATTAGTGACCTCACCCAAATATGGGGAGATTGTTGGATCCCTAGTTGATTTGGGCTAGGTTCACTAACTTAGGATGATTTGACCCAACATGTATAGTCAGGATCATAGTTGTGTCCTAGAGTCTAGGACAAGAGTCAACATCACATGGATCTGCCTACAACAGCTTGTCAGAGACTCAAGCAGTTGTGTCGATACCCAGAAGAACTGTGTCGACACACAGAAAGGTTATGTCGACACCCAGAGGATTTGTGTCGGCACAACAGACTATCAGTCGACACAGTTCACAGATTATTATTCGACAGTATCAGTCGACACCAGAAGGACTTGTGTCGACACCCAGAACCATCTGTCGACACAGTTCACAGAAGCTGTTTCAGAAGGATAAGTCAAATTCTCAGCTCGACGATCTTGAGATATTTCTCCGAGCTGAGCTCGACGATCTTCGTTCTCTGGTCGACGAAATCTGGGATATCTCTTCAAATATCTAAAGTCAGGATAACTCCAAATTATTCTAAGTCCAACTTCAGACTTTGTTCGACGAACTGGATCCTGAGCTCGATGAACTTGGACCTCAACTTCACAAGAACCTTCAGTTAGAAGTTCTCAGGTCGACGAACTTTGTTCATTGGTCGACGAATTCTGGATCCTTTACTTCAACAACTATATTCATGAATTATTCTAAGTCCAGAATAGTTGCTAAACTCCAGTCGATGAAGTTACAAACTCAGCTCGACGAACTTCAGACAGAAAAGGCAAAGGTTCTGAAGCGTGCAGTTCTGTTATCAGCTCGACGATCTTCGAACTCAGCTCGACGAACAGAAGCCGTCTGGTAGACGAATATAATATCTCTGCTCGATGAACTGACAATTCAGTTCGACAGATTCTGCCAACTGTTTGACGATTCCGGACTTAGCAATTTCCAGCATTCTGTCCTCACTCAAATGAAATAATTCCTGATAAATTAATGCTATAACATTCTCTGAATGTATCTGTTAGAGGGAGCATTAATTACGGTCTTCCTCAGGATTATTACTTGCCAATTTTCCACAAGACAGTTGGGGAAATTAATCAATGCTGATTATTCTCAAGGCCGTCAGCATTAATGACTGAGGTATTCAAAATTTTGAAAGATAGAGAAGAAGAAAGACACGGATAGACACATATACAGAAACCAAGAGACAGAATAAAAAAATTCAATAGAGCTTACAGTGACAAGCAGAGATCATCATTCAATAGGAGAAGAACAATCATACAATAACAAGAATCTTCTTCTTCCTCATACTCTTCAGGACTTCCAAGGACAACTACTATCAAATCAGTCAAGAAGTTCCTGCCTCTCTACTAGTAAAGAACTCGGCTTGAAGGACTATCACCCTGCAGCAAAGCTCCAGATCTTCTCTGAACCATTCTACATCTCAGGGGGAGCTGTTTGCTAACATCATTCTACATAAGTCTTCTCTCTGATTATTGACAGAGAAGACATAATCAACTCTCTCACCCCCACCTCTGTAAAGGGTTGTCATCTCCCTTCAAAAGTGATTCCTGGTTGCAAGTCTCCTGATCAAAAGACTTGAGTTGGTTTTTGGGGACTTGATCAAAACCCATTGGTGTCAGGCGCTTGATCAACAACCTGAGTGGATTCCTACCAGGGTGGTAGAAGAGTGGACTACCCAGATTTGGGGAACCACTATAAAGTTCTTGTGTCGTCTGGTTGCCTATTTTTCTTTTTGTTCTTGTTGTGCTTGTGAATTAGGTTTACTATCTGCTAGCATTTCATTATTTCCTGCACTAGGACTTAATAAATTTTTTTAAGTATACTCTATTCACCCCCCTCTAGAGTATTCTAGATCTAACTCTAACTTTCACGGTGTTAATGATTCATGTGTTTATTGAGCCTTTGCCCCGTTTTTGTTTCCTAAGGATTAAACTTATGCTACTTCTGCCTTTTCTCATAGATTGTTTTCGGAGTATAACTCCGTTCGCACTTGGTGCAAATTTCTTTACCTTTTAGCTTTATAAGTTGACTCTTCATTCTAAATCTCTAGTTAGTTTGTTTTATTTTCTTTTGATAGCTATTCAGGTTTGGGAATAGTAATCTTGCTACTTCTTATTTTCTGACAGTTTTGTTTGCCACTTGCATTTTTCTTGCTGAGGTGTTCTTTCCTCGAATGCCTCAAGTTCTGCGCAGTAGCCGGTTAAGCAGCTAGGTTTTGTGTTTGCTTGTGGACTGCAGTGTTGCAGTGGTTTCCACTTGTAAGACCCCCCCTCCCCCTTACCAAGGAGGGCTACCGGATCTTATGCCCAGAACCGCCGTCTTACGGTGGCACTAACTCACGGGTTAGTCGACACCGCAATACGCCGATTCTGCCGGCTAGTACGATCATTAACCTGTAGGCCAATATGAGAAGAAGAAGTAATCTATATATATAAAACTTCCAGTCCACAAGCCACAGTACAATCATATAAAAGAAATGAATAGTACATCAATAGTCCACAGAATAGTACAGAAGAAAGAGTAAAAAGGGGCTTATGCCTAGTACATCAAATCTCTCTCTCACAAAATAGTAAATGCGGAAGCTAAACTAGATCATCAGATCTCGTCCCACCTGAGGACGCACAGTAGTGGTAGTAGCCTGCTGAAGTGGTATCTGCTCCTCATGTCCTGCCTCCTCGACGTGCTGGTGTTCCATCTCCACGGGCTCCTAAAAATAGTTGGTCACCGACCATTAGTCAAAAAGACTAAGTCGTTTCCTCCGCACCTCGCCCCGCAGCTCCTAGGCACCGAGCGGGAGGACGAAGCGGAGGACAACAAGGGGTAACAAAGTGGAAGCAGGTGACAATATCTAACTAATGATGTAATAAGTACTGTAGTCCTACTCTAGCAATTCTATGTACGGTACAAGTAACAAGTAAGAGTAGTGCAGTAATGAAAAGTAAAGAAGCAGCAGTATGAACAAGTAATTAAGCTAAGCTACCACTATGCTATCATCACAAACGTACCCTAACTTATATAAATGCCCATACAAATATATAAGTTAGGATTCCAGAAAATTTAACTTATCATATAAAAGAGCCCATACTAATTTATATGATAAGGATCTATGAAGCGTATGACCTAATATGAATGAATGATATGATGCAATTTTATGCGCAGGCAAGTGCAACTCACACACAACGACTCTGTGATCACAGACCTTTAGTTCCCACTTTTTGAGAGCTAGCATCACTCTCGGGTACCACCGCTGTGGCTACGGCAGCAGCGGAGCGGGCGTCTCCGCTTCTAGACCGGTATGCACACTACCAAGCCTTAGACCCCTCTCATACGCCTCTGTACACGTCCAAGGTGCACCCTAGAGTCTTGCGTACGTACTTTGCTGACAAACCCGTCAGTCTTGTTGGGTCGGATGTGTGTTATCGGGGGTCGTCCTCCAGACCGCAGTGTAAAACAACCCACTGGCCCCTCTAACTCCCACAATCGCCTGGTGCACCGTACTGCCATCGGTGTGACGAACGGCCAGTACCGCATGCCCCGCCACGATATTTATGCACATGCAAGTAATTCATACCGAGCCTTCCGCTCGCAGGACCAAAACCCGTCCTGAATCCCTCAAACCCAAACCCGGGTGAGAACGCACATCAGTGCCTTTATGCCAACTCCCTCAAACCCCAAAACGGGTGAGCATATATCATGAATCTCTCCAACCCCACACGGGCGAGAAGGTACGACAATGTCCTAACCTATTATACTACTCTTATCTACAGTTTATTATACTTAGAGATTTAAGGTTAATCCCAGGACTGCCCCCGGTATTCCCTGTGAAGGGCTCTCAAGGGGCACTAGGAACTGTGTTGGGATTACGCCCAGCGTTCCCTTTCGCAAGGATATTTATTTTAGTTGATGGCTACCCATGTATCTCCCCAGCTCTCCTTATTGCTTTAGTATAACTCTAGTAACTTAAGGTATTACCGGGAAACCGACGGTCTTCCGCCGATCCCCGCTCCAGTTGCTAGCTAAGACTTGCATTTAATCTCTCACTAAGACAACTCTACCCACCAGGGTTACTCATGTTGAACTCTCTCTTATTTCTGCCGATAATCAATCCCCTGGTAATTCCCCTAAGGCAGGACCTATTTGTGTTATATGCAGACCATGACCTATGCCTACCCTAGAATTGTGATCTTCCAAAACTTAAGGCATCTTGCCTCTAAATATTTATCCTAAGGTATTATGGACTAAGGGAACTACCCTAAGGATTCTCATAATTTTTCTTGGCCAAATAGTCATTTAATTAATTCTTTTAATTCAAATGCTAGGTCACTTTACACATGAAGTGGTTTGATTAAGCATCCACTGACCTAGGGAACTTTTCCTGAGAGGTATATTGACAAAATATTACCGCCTACAGAATTTCAAAATTTTCCTTAAATTATTTATTATCATTTTCAATTTAATATCAATTCCACAAAATTCCATTTTTCCAAATGATGTATAGGCATTATTTACACAAAAATTCCAGAAATATTACAGAGCTTTTAGGACACTAATTGATAACTATTGGCAGAGAATCATCAACATTTAATGTAAGATGGCCTATAGGATTCCTTTATAAGATATTTACCAAAATGCCATTATACTAATTTTAACACAAATAATGCATCCATTAAATTCTGAGAAATTTGTGAAAGACTAATAATAACATTTTATGACAGTAGAAAAATTTCCAAATTTTTCAGAGATATAGATCCATCAATTCAAGAATATACAAAATAAGGGTAAAATGGGAAATTTAGGGTATCTATTCCAAATATTCTTCAAAACAGAGGAATCATATTTTTCCTAAGTCAAATGTGATGTTATCTATGCCTTGGCAAGGTGGTTTGGATTTGTACTTGAATAAATCCTATTTTCCAATTTTATTTCCAAAATAGCTATAATTAAAATAAATTCCAATAAATGGAATTTTGATTCCAAAAATTCCCTCATTAATTTGGGGGGTGAAATTTATCCTAATGAACCACTGTAATTAATTTCATAACTCTTGCATGCCACCATTGGGCTAAATACACCAATTTGCATTTTTGCTATTTGCACACCAAGCCTTAACATAGGCTAGCACATGCAAGTGGATTCTCCCACATGCAGTGAACCCAAGGTGCTGAAAATTTTATCATGCACCAAGGATGACCCCACTGACCCACCACCAAATTTTGGGGCCATGGGGAGGAGTAGAACTCCATATATGTCATTTATTTAAATTTTGATATTTTACCAAAAACTATAGGAAAATGTTTTCCAAAAATTCCTAACTTTTGGCAAGAGGTAAGTATGCCCTAATCATGCATATGCCCAAAATTTGGGGTCATGGTGACTAATATTGAGACCAGGGCATCCAATATAATATTTGACCTAGTCTGGGACCAGTCCTAGGAGAAATGTCCTACAGGACTGTACACTACACCAAAATGTATGTTTAGGGTGGAATTTTAAAGGTACGACCCTAGGCTACATTTTTCATTAAGGGCCTAAGTTCTGGAAATGCCTCTAAGAGGCCTAAATTTAACATGCAAAAGGACTGAATATATGTGACAGAAACATACACTATTCATCAATAATTAAATTAATTCATTTAACTGTTTGCACGAATCTTGAAGTAAAACCTACGGGATCTGGTCATCATCCCCGATGAGTTAACGGCCACGATTGATTCTACCTGGACGATGTTGGCTGGCCTTTTCCGGCCAGCTGAGCCACCACCACCGCCGGCGGATATCGCCACCACCTTCGTTAAGGTGGGGGCTAGCGTTTCCCGGCGGTGGGGCCGCCGGAGTTGGCTCCTCCGGCGAACCCGAGCAAGAAAAGAAAAGCTCGAATTTCTCCATTTCCTCTCATGGCATCGGGCTCGATTGAGCCCGATATCTCCCTAGTTCGATCTAGAAAGTTAGTACGGGAAGAGGTGAGGCGAAACGCACCTGAATCGGGGCTTGGCTGCGGGTCAGGCGGCGGTTTGCCGTGGTGGTGGTGCGCCGGCGAGCTCCACCCCGAAAGTTCAATTCTCCACCGTTCTCCATGAGTAAGCAGTCGAATTCCACTCCTCTCGGCCTTCTGAAGCTGATGGTGAGCTCTGTTTGGACTGAGGTGGGCTATAAGTGGAGTTAACTCCAATGTTAGCTCGGT
The DNA here is from genome assembly GCA_039583875.1 of Platanthera guangdongensis. Taxonomy (NCBI): domain Eukaryota; kingdom Viridiplantae; phylum Streptophyta; class Magnoliopsida; order Asparagales; family Orchidaceae; genus Platanthera; species Platanthera guangdongensis. Next base: position 157,222,988 of record CM077151.1, read on the forward strand.
TTTGAGCTTTGGAGGTTTCACCCAGCAGCCATGTGGCTCACAGTCCTGGTTTCCTGCTGGAATTAAAGAGGGGAGGTCAGCCACCTGGTCTTGGGCAGCCTAAGTCAGCTGATGGGGTGGCCATGTGGCCACCATTTCCTTCATTCCTCTTTCTCTCTCCTCTTCTCCTAAAAATTCCAATTTTACCCCCTTGCATGTATTCTCTCTCCTGAATTAGAGGGGTAGGGCTGGTCTTGTTCACTTGGGCGGACTATGGGCCAATTTTGGTGGGCTTGGTCCCAGGGGAAATGACTTGGCCTTCATTTCATTCCTTAGGTCAAATTGTTGACCAAATTGACTTTTGGGGTTGACTGGTCAACTATGGTGGGTGGACTGACCCCACTTGGTGGAAATGGGTCTAGTGGCACCACCCAACTTGGTTTGGGTCAAGGGGGTGCCCTACTTAGGTTAATTAGGCCTATGAGTGTGGGTTTGACCAAATTAAGCCCAAGGTTGACCTTGGTCAACTGGGGTCAAAATGTTGACCCAGTGACATACCCTAGGGTCCACTTAGATTGTTTTTAGGGTTAGGGCAATGTGGTGGGGTCATGGTGTGGCTAGGGTCCCCACTTAGGCTAGTTTGACCTAGTTTGACTATGGTCTTATAGTGGGCCCCACATGACTACCACCCACTACCTAGGGTCAAACCTAGTTGGTCTCCTCAAATCTCACCTCATGCCTAACCCAATCTAAGTTGAGGGGTCTAGAAGTAACATGGGATGTTACAAATTCCAATAAACAAGAAAATAATTTCGTCCCCGAAATTTAAGTTCAGGTCTACGGGTTCTATTTGCAAGAATTATCAAGAAATTTAAAGACATAACTTAAATGTACCTGATGCGAATAGCTCCGGGTGTTGCTCCAGCATCAGATCCCTCGGCTCCCAAGTGTGCTCCTCCCGTCCATGGTTGGACCACAGCACCTTCACAAGAGGGACCTTCTTCTTCCGCAACACTCGGATGGCTGTATCGTCAATCCGGATCGGCTCCAATCTCACTGATCTGTCAGGCTCTACTGGTCCGGCTGTAGTAGTAATGTGCTGCTCCGGCCGGAGGAGAGCTCTCCGTAAGGAAGAGACATGAAAGACGTCATGTAATGCACCCAACTCCGGTGGCAGCTCCAGTCGGTAAGCCAAGGGGCCGATCCGCTCCAGGATCAGGTATGGCCCCATGTATCGTGGACTGAGCTTCTTGTGCCTCCGCACTCGAGAAACACCGTGTACTGGACGTATCTTCAAGAATACCCTGTCTCCAACCTGGAACTCCACCTTCCGGTGCCGAGCATCATAATACTTTGTCTGCCTGCTCTGGGCCTCCAGTAGCCGATCCCTGATCAATCGAATCTGAGCCTCAGTGTCCTCTATATAATCAGATCCCAGAGCCCTGGTATCTACATCCTGTACCCATGATAGCGGTGTCCGGCATCTCCTCCCATAAAGCGCCTCGTACGGAGCCATCCTGATGCTAGCCTGGTGGCTGTTATTATACGAGAACTCGATCAATGGTAGCAGCCTCTCCCAAGGCCTCCCCGTATCCAATATGCATAATCTGAGCAGGTCCTCCATGGTCTGGATGGTCCGCTCGGTCTGTCCGTCGGTCTGCGGGTGGAAGGCGGTGCTAAAAGTAAGCCGAGATCCCAAGTAAGCATGCACGCCCTCCACTCGCTCGAAGTGAACCGACCATCACAGTCCGAAACAATAGTCCTGGGAATACCATGATATCTGATGTACTGCTCCACAAATAGTCTCACCAGAACTGCAACTGGGGCATCCTTCCGAGCTGGAATAAACCGCGCGACTTTGGTCAATCTGTCCACTATAACCCATCATGTATAACAAAGTCCATAGCAATGTCCTATCCAGAAGTCTGTAGTAAACCTCCCGGGCTCTTGCATTCCGCCTTCACACGCTGGCAGGTCTCGCAATGGGTCACAAAATCCGTGATCTCCCTCTTCATCCCGGGCCAATACATAGATCTCCGCAAATCTTCCCACATCTTGGTGATGCCTGGGTGCACTGAATATCTCGAGCAATGTGCCTCTCGGAGTATGTCATCTCGAATACTGCCCCCTGCTGGTATGTAGATGCGCCCCCGGAACCGAAGAAGATCATCCTGTAGCGTGTAGTCCTCGACCTTGCCCCTCTCTAGGGTACTGAAAATCGGCTGTAACGCAGCATCCAGCCTCTGATGTGCTTGGATGCGCTCCTGTATATCATCGCCACTGATCATTGAGCTCAAATACTCTCTATATACATCTGGCTCAGTCTCGGACACCACGGTAATGTGCATGTCCTCCATCATCTGAAGCGGCTCTATGGACATCAATCGGGGCTCCGGTCCAGAAGTGCCGGCCCTCCTGCTCAAAGCATCCGCAACCGTGTTCGCTTTTCCCGGATGATAGTGGATCTTGTAATCATAATCACAGAGAAACTCCAGCCACCTCCTCTGTCTCAGGTTTAGGTCTTTCTGAGTATCGATATACTTGAGATTCTTGTGATCTGAGAAGATGTCACAATGAATCCCATACAAGTAATGCCTCCATATTTTCAGGGCGAAAACCACAGCCCCGAGCTCTAGATCATGTACTGGATAGTTATGCTCATGCTTCTTCAACTGTCTCGAAGCATAAGCGATAACGTGTCCATGCTGCATCAAGACTGCACCCATCCCCTGATAAGAGGCGTCCGTGTAGATCTTGAATCCTTCACTCCCGGATGGAAGCGCAAGAATGGGGGATGAGATGAGTCGGTCCTTCAGCTCCTGAAAAGCCGTCTCACACCGCTCTGACCAAACAAAATCTGCATCCTTCTTCGTCAAGGACGTGAGGGGGAGTGCTATCCTCGAGAACCCCTCCACGAACTTGCGGTAATAGCCTGCTAGTCCCAAGAAACTGCGGATGTCAGATGCGGTCTTCGGCCGTGGCCAATCCCTCACCGTCTCTATCTTGGCTGGGTCCACAGCTAACCCAGCCCCACTGATCGTGTGCCCCAGGAAAGCCACCTCCTGCAACCAGAACTGGCACTTCAAAAATTTTGCGTACATCTGTGTCTCCCTCAACCTCTGCAGGACCTGTGCCAAGTGCTCCGTATGCTCCTCCTGAGTCCGAGAATAAATAAGGATGTCGTCGATGAATACTATCACGAAGCGATCTAAGAAAGGCTCGAAAACACGGTTCATCAGACTCATGAATGCAGCAGGAGCATTCGTGAGCCCAAAAGGCATCACCGTGAATTCGTATAATCCATAGCGCGAACTGAAAGCCGTCTTCGGTATGTCTTCTTCCCTGATACGGAGCTGATAATAGCCGGATCGCAAATCTAACTTGGAGAACCAGAATGCTCCCTGTAGCTGGTCAAATAACTCATCTATCCGAGGCAGAGGATAGGTGTTGCGGACCGTCAACCGGTTCAGCTCCCGGTAATCTATACATAATCGAAGTGATCCGTCCTTCTTCTTCACGAAAAGAACTGGTGCTCCCCAAGGCGATGAACTGGGTCGCACAAATCCTGACTCGACTAGCTCCTGTAGTTGAGTCCTGAACTCTGCCAACTCCCTGGGAGCCATCCTGTAGGGTGCCCTGGACACCGGCTTCGCTCCCGGTACTAGCTGAATCCTGAAATCCAAGTCTCTAGCAGGCGGTAGCCCGGGCAATTTCTCCGGGAATACGTCGGAGAAATCCCGGACCACCGGAATATCTGAGATAGTCGCTCCTGTTCCCACCATCTCGAAGCAGACAAGATAAACTTCTTCACCCTGCTCATGGGCCTTCACAGCCTGTATAGATGATAATAGTAGGTGGCAGATAGGCTGGATACCTTCAACGACAACATGAGAGTCGCCATGCCTTAGCGTGATCCTCCTGGACGGGCAATCTATCTGGGCATGGTTCCGATGCAACCAGGCCATGCCCAAGATCAAATCAAAGTCCTGCAGCTTCAGAATGGTCGCCGGCGCCTCAAATGCCTTGCCGCCAATCTCGGCCTCCATGTCGCAATGTGCAGTGGTCCGTAGCTCCGATCCATCGGGTAGACGTACCCTCATCTCTAGTCCAGGGAACCTCTCCACGCCTTCGAGTCCGTCGATGAAGGCCTCGGATACGAACGAGTGTGAAGCACCCGTGTCGAAAAGAGTATGAGCGGGCTTGCCGCTGATCATGACTATGCCTGAGGTTTGTTTATGTGAAAGTTAATTGTTATCCTATAGTTCCAGGTACTAAATATATATCATTGGAAATCCAAGAAAATTCATAATTAACTTCAAGTACCTGTAATAACCTCCTCGGGATTCCTCGGCTCTGTGAGGTCCAAGGCGTATATCTGCTCCTGCTCGCGCCTCCTGCCATGATATCCCCGACCTCGGCCTCGTCCTCGGCCTCGTCCTCGGCCCTGCTGTACAGGGGCCACTGGAGGTGGAGGAGGAGGAGGGGGATGGAATCGGTGCGGGCACTCCGACCTGATGTGCCCAGGCTGGCGGCATCCGTAACAAACCACTTGTCGGTGGCCTCGGTCATCCTGTCTCCTCGGATCATGTATCTGTAGAGGTGGGGGAGCCAAAGCTGGAGGAGGCCCCTGCTCCTGCCTGAAGTTGGGACGACGACGTCCCCCACCCCTCCTGTATCCAATGGTCCTGCCTCTCTGAGAGCCCCTACTGCCCTCACCTGATGTCGATCCATCAAATGGTCTCTTCCCTCCGGCTCGCACCATCAGCTGCTCAGCCTCCAGCTTCTTCGCCATCTTGATGATCTGCCTGGATGTGCCATGAGAAATGAATAACAGAGCCTGCCTCAGATCATCCCTAAGGCCCCGGTAGAACCTCTTTGCATACCTCCTATCGTCGGTGTCCTGAATCCCCGCGAACCTGGCCATGTGGGAGAACTCTCTCTGGTACTCTATCACTGATCTGGTCCCCTGCTTGAGGTTCAAAAACCTCTCCTCCAATGCATCTCTGTCCGTAGCAGAGACGAAGTGCTCCAGAAACACATCGCCAAACTCTTCCCAAGATATCTCTGACAGCTCAAAGTCCGCATAGGTAGACTCCCGGACTGACTTCCACCATCTCTTTGCGTGGGCCTCTAGCACAGAGGTGGCTAGAGGTACTGCCTGGCCGACTGGGCAGCTGATGCCCGCTAAGATCTCGTGTATGGCCTCCAGCCATTCTTCTGTCTTCACCGCATCCTCTGTCCCGTGGTACGTCGGTGGGGACAGGCTCTTGAATGCGCTCAGCCAGCTCGACCCCGGATTTGGCTGTGGAGCCGGGACTTGCTGGGCTCTAAAGGCATCCAAAATCGCCGTCAGGGTCTGCCCCATCTCCGTATGTAGGAATGGAGTGGCAGCTGGAGGGGGAGGAGCCACATTTTGCGGCGCTGCGACCTGTGGAGGTTGCATAAAGGTAAGGTTAAAGCAGAATTGGCCTAACAAATTGTACTTTGTGGACCATTTATGTGACTTTACACATGGGCACACCACTGCTTCCGCTGCATAGTTTGTCCGCAAACTAATGCTCGGGCGGGGGTGGTCCCATGTTGTGGACTTCTTTCTCATATGATCGTTGTTCAAGTGATACCAGTTTGTAAGACCCCCCCTCCCCCTTACCAAGGAGGGCTACCAGATCTTATGCCCAGAACCGCCGTCTTACGGTGGCACTAACTCACGGGTTAGTCGACACCGCAATACGCCGATTCTGCCGGCTAGTACGATCATTAACCTGTAGGCCAATATGAGAAGAAGAAGTAATCTATATATATAAAACTTCCAGTCCACAAGCCACAGTACAATCATATAAAAGAAATGAATAGTACATCAATAGTCCACAGAATAGTACAGAAGAAAGAGTAAAAAGGGGCTTATGCCCAGTACATCAAATCTCTCTCTCACAAAATAGTAAATGCGGAAGCTAAACTAGATCATCAGATCTCGTCCCACCTGAGGACGCACAGTAGTGGTAGTAGCCTGCTGAAGTGGTATCTGCTCCTCATGTCCTGCCTCCTCGACGTGCTGGTGTTCCATCTCCACGGGCTCCTAAAAATAGTTGGTCACCGACCATTAGTCAAAAAGACTAAGTCGTTTCTGTTAAAATTCAACAAACCGCAGACGCCCCCTTGGATACCCTGCTGAAAATTCAACAAACCGAAGGAGAATACGCCCACTTATATGTTGAAAGTTTTCCCGGATCGTGGAGTTAACAGTGGTTATCTCAACAAAGCAGTAACAACCAACAACACATGCAGCACAAGCTTCTTTATTGATCAAGAGCAAACTTCTTTACAAGGCGAGACATACATGGCGAGACATGCTTCACCAAAACCCAACACCGGGAGAGCAGAGACAGTTACAAAGACAAGAACAAAAAATAAGCCGCGCGGACTCAAACAATAAAGCCTCCGACCTACTGCTGTGGAGTCCGCTCAGTCCGCCAGGTCGCCAGACCGCAACCCAAGCCGCGCGGACTCACCCTTACTCCAATGCTTAGCTCTTCATCGCCGGTCTGCACGCCGCCAGACCGCACAAGCTGCGCCACCGAATGGAACAGTCCGCCAGAAACCGGCGACTTCCTGAGCCCCGAACTAAGTCGCCAAAGAGAAGACCGCCTGGCCGCTATCCGCGACCTGCTGTTTACCGCCTGTTGCTTAACCGCAGAGTCCGCACTGTCCCTGACCGCAATCAGAGCCAAGTCCTGGCTTTCCAGCGCTATCCGCACAACCTGCACAGCACAACCGGGTCAACTCTCTATCCGCGCGGACACAAAGTCCAGACCGCAGCTACTTACGCGAGCTCAGATACTGTTCACTTACTTCGGTCTAGGTTCCGGTTAGTTTTTCCTGATGTGACATGGGTCCTATTTATAGGCACGACGATGAGTATGGTCACCGCCCTTCCCGATAGGATCACGGCCACATCCCGCAGCAAGAACTTATGTGTCCGCCAGCCCGCGGACACACATGCCAGTTCGCCGCCCTGTGCAGATAGCCAGTCCGCCCCAGCTTCTCCAAGGCCGGACTCTAATATCCAGTCCGCCTTGCCGCCAGAGACCAAGCCAGGACCACAGCCGCTCCACAACAGCCGTATCCGCCATTCTGCGGACAAGGCATCAGCCCGCAAAACCCGAGCCCGCAACCGCGCCATCAAGGCACCTGCCGGACTCAGCGGATACCCGGCTATCGTCCGCATATCCCAAGTCCATTACCTCATTGCCAAGGCACCTCCGGACTTAGCGGACACGCCAATCCAGTCCGCTAACACAGCGAACTCCAGTCCGCTTCCCTGAGTCCATAACCTCATCACAAGGCTCAACCGGACTCAGCGGACTCCAGCTCCAGTCCGCACGCTCCTGCACAAGCAATTCTCCAGTCCGCATTTCCCCAAGCTAGCAAACAAGGCAACTGCACTTCTACTACGCTTGAAGGACTGAGAAACCAGCCCGCGCTCCACTGCGCGATCTCCCTGGACTGAGCCTCCTGGACTTGGTTCAATTCCCACCAAGTCTAGCCCACTGGCCGCAAGGGCCAGTCCGCACTTACAGGCGGACACTGGATCTAGCCTGCCATACCGGGCGACCTCCAGTTCCTGTCCGCGCTGACTGGCGGTCTCCACGGCTTCCACTTGCCGCTTCACTAGAGCAAGACCAAGGCAACTGCCAAACCGGTCTGCCGAGCTCCAGTTCTTCAGTCCGCTTCAAGCCGGACTCCGCGGATAACATTCCTATCCGCCCGGTTACTTCCTGGGAGTAAGCCGCCTGCTGAGCATACACTGGCCTGTCAGACCGCCGCTGCTGTCCGCGTAGTCCGCGCGAACAGACCGCCCAGGCCGCCACAGAGCAAACCGCCTGCAACATCCCTGCCGACCTAGCAGTCCGCCAACCCAGTCCGCGTAGTACGCGCGGATAGGTTTCCCAAGCCTTCCATTCACCCACTTTCACTTCACAGAATTCAACACTCCCCCTTGAAGTGAGAAGTGGTGAATAACTCCAGCAGCTCCCGTAACCTTGCACCTGGTCCTTACGATAGCATCTACGAAGAGATGTCCAAGACATAGTCCTCGCCCCGCATATCATGGACCATGAGGGAGCCCTCCAGCATCTCCTAAAAGGAGCCATGCTTCCCTCTGCCTTCTTCAGCTTCAACCTCCACTCATGCATCAAAGGAGTATCACCAACTTCCTTGGACCCAGAAGCCCAAGCCTCGTTGCCTCTGAGAGAAGTCACCTCTTCAGACTTGGTGTCAACCACCTCCTTGATTCTAGTGGGGTCATCACAGCCAGAAGTCCCTTGCTCGACCTGAGGGCTAACAAGGAAACACGGGACCAAGTCCGCCGTGTTCCCTTCACTATATCGAGCTGGTGGCTTACTGATCCTCTTCGATCTCCGAAGAACCTGATCATGGCTAACCACCTCCGCTGCTTTTGAACCAGCTCCGTTCCCGGACAAACCCGGAACAAAGCTCCCTTTGTTCCCTGAACAAGACGCCTCCTTACTGGAACCAAGAGCACCTGGAGCAACGCTCCCCCTGCTACCTGAACCAGAAGACTCCCCTCTTGAACATGAACTGCCTGGAACATCGCTCCCCTTGCTTCCTGAACAGGAAGCCTCCGCCTTTGAGCCAGAAGGTCCTGGAGCATCGCTCCCCCTTCTTCCCGACTCTGACGCCTTTGCCCCGGAGCTAGAACAACCTGGAGCACCTGGTGACTCAGGCAACTCCACTTCCTTAGCAGCAGCCTCCTTCAGCCCACCATCCGACCTGCTTATTTCTAGCTCCACATAAGAGCTACCCCAATACGGCGTCAACTCATCAAAAACAATGTCTCTCGACACTATGAGTTTCTTCGTCGCAGGATCCATACACCTCCATCTTCTTTTCTGCTCATCATACCCAACAAAGACTAGCTTTGTTTTGAGAGCACCCCGAGAGTGTAAATAGCAGGTAGATCCAAACACCCGAAGGTGCTTCACTGAGGGCTTCACTCCGAACATTAGCTCATAAGGAGTCTTTACTATGATCGGACTAAGAGGCATCCGGTTGATGACATGAGTAGCACAGGCTATTCCCTCTGCCCAAAGAGCCTTCGGAACGCCTTTACTCCGAAGCCAACACTTGTAGGTCTCCGTTAACCAACGGATCATCCGAGCTGCAACACTACCCTGTTGTGAAGTATGTCCACAAGAAAGCTCCATCCGGATCCCTTGCTTCCTGCAAAAGCGTGAGAACTCGGTTGAGTCAAACTCACCACCGAAACCTGTCCTCAACACCTTGATCCTCCGGCCAAGCTGGCCTTCGACAAGCTTCTTGAACTCCACAAACAAGCGTACCATGCTGGACTTCGTCTTCATAAAGTATACCCAAGTATACCCAGAATAGTCATCAACCAATATCAGCATGAACCTGCTGCCTCCAAGACTGGCCGTGACGGTCGGTCCCACAAGAGCACAATGGACAACCGCCAATGGTGCATTACTCCTGGCTTGTGCTTTGTCGACCATGAAGCGATAGGCTCCACTTTCCTGACATCCCGCACACCCCCGACCATTGCCATAGGATGACAATCTAGGCAAGCCTCTTACGAGTCTTCTTTCCGCCATTGCTTTCAGCTTGTCCATCCCTACATGCCCCAGTCTTTCATGCCAGATAGCTGCACTATCAGTGGCATCCAGCCGATCAGATCCAGAACTAGTTGAAGTCCCAACTACGTTCTTCTCCTTCCTCCCTACCTGAGCAACGTTCGCCGAGAGCAAGACAACCTTGCACTCCTTCCGAAGATGACCTTGCTGCTTGCATTTATAGCACCTTGGTCCTTCCTTCCTCTTCCTATCACGCCTAGGAGTAACACTCCTTTCTTCCTGATATGAAGTAGAGGGACCATCATCAGCAGCAACCTCCTTCACCTTCTTCCTGAACAACCCATCAAGGGAAGTCCAGACCTCCGCAGCTGACCGACATCCACTGATGTGGTCCAAGAGCTCCGATGAGATCACCTGCTTGAGAATAGACTCCGCTTTCGCATTTGCCTCCTTCCAAGCTCTCATCGCCTCAGCATTGCCAGCAGTATCCTCTTGTCTTCCTGCTCCGCATACAACCTCCCAAAGGTCCTCGCCAAGAAGAAAGCTCTTCATACAGGACTTCCACCGTTCACAGTTCGCCTCTGTAAGAAGATCAATACCAAGACAACTTGCATCCTCCACTGCTATGGTTCTACCACTGGTTTCCTCGACAGACGAGCAACTACTTCCATTGAGCACTGCTTGACCACTCCAACAACCTGGCTCTGATACCATGTTAAAATTCAACAAACCGCAGACGCCCCCTTGGATACCCTGCTGAAAATTCAACAAACCGAAGGAGAATACGCCCACTTATATGTTGAAACTTTTCCCGGATCGTGGAGTTAACAGTGGTTATCTCAACAAAGCAGTAACAACCAGCAACACATGCAGCACAAGCTTCTTTATTGATTAAGAGCAAACTTCTTTACAAGGCGAGACATACATGGCGAGACATGCTTCACCAAAACCCAACACCGGGAGAGCAGAGACAGTTACAAAGACAAGAACAAAAAACAAGCCGCGCTGACTCAAACAATCAAGCCGCCGACCTACTGCTGTGGAGTCCGCTCAGTCCGCCAGGTCGCCAGACCGCAACCCAAGCCGCGCGGACTCACCCTTACTCCAATGCTTAGCTCTTCACCGCCGGTCTGCACGCCGCCAGACCGCACAAGCTGCGCCACCGAATGGAACAGTCCGCCAGAAACCGGCGACTTCCTGAGCCCCGAACTAAGTCGCCAAAGAGAAGACGCCTGGCCGCTATCCGCGACCTGCTGTTTACCGCCTGTTGCTTAACCGCAGAGTCCGCACTGTCCCTGACCGCAATCAGAGCCAAGTCCTGGCTTTCCAGCGCTATCCGCACAACCTGCACAGCACAACCGGGTAAACTCTCTATCCGCGCGGACACAAAGTCCAGACCGCAGCTACTTACGCGAGCTCAGATACTGTTCACTTACTTCGGTCTAGGTTCCGGTTAGTTTTTCCTGATGTGACATGGGTCCTATTTATAGGCACGACGATGAGTATGGTCACCGCCCTTCCCGATAGGATCACGGCCACATCCCGCAGCAAGAACTTATGTGTCCGCCAGCCCGCGGACACACATGCCAGTTCGCCGCCCTGTGCAGATAGCCAGTCCGCCCCAGCTTCTCCAAGGCCGGACTCCAATATCCAGTCCGCCTTGCCGCCAGAGACCAAGCCAGGACCACAGCCGCTCCACAACAGCCGTATCCGCCATTCTGCGGACAAGGCATCAGCCCGCAAAACCCGAGCCCGCAACCGCGCCATCAAGGCACCTGCCGGACTCAGCGGATACCCGGCTATCGTCCGCATATCCCAAGTCCATTACCTCATTGCCAAGGCACATCCGGACTTAGCGGACACGCCAATCCAGTCCGCTAACACAGCGAACTCCAGTCCGCTTCCCTGAGTCCATAACCTCATCACAAGGCTCAACCGGACTCAGCGGACTCCAGCTCCAGTCCGCACGCTCCTGCACAAGCAATTCTCCAGTCCGCATTTCCCCAAGCTAGCAAACAAGGCAACTGCACTTCTACTACACTTGGCGGACTGAGAAACCAGCCCGCGCTCCACTGCGCGATCTCCCTGGACTGAGCCTCCTGGACTTGGTTCAATTCCCACCAAGTCCAGCCCACTGGCCGCAAGGGCCAGTCCGCACTTACAGGCGGACACTGGATCTAGCCCGCCATACCGGGCGACCTCCAGTTCCTGTCCGCGCTGACCGGCGGTCTCCACGGCTTCCACTTGCCGCTTCACTAGAGCAAGACCAAGGCAACTGCCAAACCGGTCTGCCGAGCTCCAGTTCTTCAGTCCGCTTCAAGCCGGACTCCGCGGATAACATTCCTATCCGCCCGGTTACTTCCTGGGAGTAAGCCGCTTGCTGAGCATACACTGGCCTGTCAGACCGCCGCTGCTGTCCGCGTAGTCCGCGCGAACAGACCGCCCAGGCCGCCACAGAGCAAACCGCCTGCAACATCCCTGCCGACCTAGCAGTCCGCCAACCCAGTCCGCGTAGTCCGCGCGGATAGGTTTCCCAAGCCTTCCATTCACCCACTTTCACTTCACAGAATTCAACAGTTTCCTCCGCACCTCGCCCCGCAGCTCCTAGGCACCGAGCGGGAGGACGAAGCAGAGGACAACAAGGGGTAACAAAGTGCAAGCAGGTGACAATATCTAACTAATGATGTAATAAGTACTGTAGTCCTACTCTAGCAATTCTATGTACGGTACAAGTAACAAGTAAGAGTAGTGCAGTAATGAAAAGTAAAGAAGCAGCAGTATGAACAAGTAAATAAGCTAAGCTACCACTATGCTATCATCACAAACGTACCCTAACTTATATAAATGCCCATACAAATATATAAGTTAGGATTTCCAGGAAATTTAACTTATCATATAAAAGAGCCCATACTAATTTATATGATAAGGATCTATGAAGCGTATGACCTAATATGAATGAATGATATGATGCAATTTTATGCGCAGGCAAGTGCAACTCACACACAACGACTCTGTGATCACAGACCTTTAGTTCCCACTTTTTGAGAGCTAGCATCACTCTCGGGTACCACCGCTGTGGCTACGGCAGCAGCGGAGCGGGCGTCTCCGCTTCTAGACCGGTATGCACACTACCAAGCCTTAGACCCCTCTTATATGCCTCTGTACACGTCCAAGGTGCACTCTAGAGTCTTGCGTACGTACTTTGCTAACAAACCCGTCAGTCTTGTTGGGTCGGATGTGTGTTATCGGGGGTCGTCCTCCAGACCGCAGTGTAAAACAACCCACTGGCCCCTCTAACTCCCACAACCGCCTGGTGCACCGTACTGCCATCGGTGTGACGAACGGCCAGTACCGCATGCCCCGCCACGATATTTATGCACATGCAAGTAATTCATACCGAGCCTTCCGCTCGCAGGACCAAAACCCGTCCTGAATCCCTCAAACCCAAACCCGGGTGAGAACGCACATCAGTGCCTTTATGCCAACTCTCTCAAACCGCAAAACGGGTGAGCATATATCATGAATCTCTCCAACCCCACACAGGCGAGAAGGTACGACAATGTCCTAACCTATTATACTACTCTTATCTACAGTTTATTATACTTAGAGATTTAAGGTTAATCCCAGGACTGCCCCCGGTATTCCCTGTGAAGGGCTCTCAAGGGGCACTAGGAACTGTGTTGGGATTACGCCCAGCGTTCCCTTTCGCAAGGATATTTATTTTAGTTGATGGCTACACATGTATCTCCCCAGCTCTCCTTATTGCTTTAGTATAACTCTAGTAACTTAAGGTATTACCGGGAAACCGACGGTCTTCCGCCGATCCCCGCTCCAGTTGCTAGCTAAGACTTGCATTTAATCTCTCACTAAGACAACTCTACCCACCAGGGTTACTCATGTTGAACTCTCTCTTATTTCTGCCGATAATCAATCCCCTGGTAATTCCCCTAAGGCAGGACCTATTTGTGTTATATGCAGACCATGACCTATGCCAACCCTAGAATTGTGATCTTCCAAAACTTAAGGCATCTTGCCTCTAAATATTTATCCTAAGGTATTATGGACTAAGGAAACTACCCTAAGGATTCTCATAATTTTTCTTGGCCAAATAGTCATTTAATTAATTCTTTTAATTCAAATGCTAGGTCACTTTACACATGAAGTGATTTGATTAAGCATCCACTGACCTAGGGAACTTTTCCTGAGAGGTATATTGACAAAATATTACCGCCTACAGAATTTCAAAATTTTCCTTAAATTATTTATTATCATTTTCAATTTAATATCAATTCCACAAAATTCCATTTTTCCAAATGATGTATAGGCATTATTTACACAAAAATTCCAGAAATATTACAGAGCTTTTAGGACACTAATTGATAACTATTGGCAGAGAATCATCAACATTTAATGTAAGATGGCCTATAGGATTCCTTTATAAGATATTTACCAAAATGCCATTATACTAATTTTAACACAAATAATGCATCCATTAAATTCTGAGAAATTTGTGAAAGACTAATAATAACATTTGTGACAGTAGAAAAATTTCCAAATTTTTCAGAGATATAGATCCATCAATTCAAGAATATACAAAATAAGGGTAAAATGGGAAATTTAGGGTATCTATTCCAAAACTTCTTCAAAACAGAGGAATCATATTTTTCCTAAGTCAAATGTGATGTTATCTATGCCTTGGCAAGGTGGTTTGGATTTGTACTTGAATAAATCCTATTTTCCAATTTTATTTCCAAAATAGCTATAATTAAAATAAATTCCAATAAATGGAATTTTGATTCCAAAAATTCCCTCATTAATTTGGGGGGTGAAATTTATCCTAATGAACCACTGTAATTAATTTCATAACTCTTGCATGCCACCAATTGGCTAAATACACCAATTTGCATTTTTGCTATTTGCACACCAAGCCTTAACATAGGCTAGCACATGCAAGTGGATTCTCCCACATGCAGTGAACCCAATGTGCTGAAAATTTTATCATGCACCAAGGATGACCCCACTGACCCACCACCAAAATTTGGGGCCATGGGGAGAAGTAGAACTCCATATATGTCATTTATTTAAATTTTGATATTTTACCAAAAACTATAGGAAAATATTTTCCAAAAATTCCTAAATTTTGGCAGGAGGTAAGTATGCCCTAATAATGCATATTCCCAAAATTTGGGGTCATGGTGACTAATATTGAGACCAGGGCATCCAATATAAATTTTGACCTAGTCTGGGACCAGTCCTAGGAGAAATGTCGTACAGGACTGTACACTACACCAAAATGTATGTTTAGGATGGCATTTTAAAGGTAAGACCCTAGGCTACATGGTTCATTAAGGGCCTAAGTTCTGGAAATGCTTCTAAGAGTCCTACATTTAACATGCAAAAGGACTGAATATATGTGACAGAAACATACACTATTCATCAATAATTAAATTAATTCATTTAACTGTTTGCACGAATCTTGAAGTAAAACCTACGGGATCTGGTCATCGTCCCCGATGAGTTAACGGCCACGATTGATTCTACCTGGACGATGTTGGCTGGCCTTTTCCGGCCAGCTGAGCCACCACCACCGCCGGCGGATATCGCCACCGCCTTCGTTAAGGTGGGGGCTAGCGTTTCCCGGCGGTGGGGCCGCCGGAGTTGGATCCTCCGGCGAACCCGAGCAAGAAAAGAAAAGCTCGAATTTCTCCATTTCCTCTCATGGCATCGGGCTCGATTGAGCCCGATATCTCCCTAGTTCGATCTAGAAAGTTAGTACGGGAAGAGGTGAGGCGAAACGCACCTGAATCGGGGCTTGGCTGCGGGTCAGGCGGAGGTTTGCCGTGGTGGTGGTGCGCCGGCGAGCTCCACCCCGAAAGTTCAATTCTCCACCGTTCTCCATGAGTAAGCAGTCGAATTCCACTCCTCTCGGCCTTCTAAAGCTGATGGTGAGCTCTGTTTGGACTGAGGTGGGCTATAAGTGGAGTTAACTCCAATGTTAGCTCGGTTTTGAGCTTTGGAGGTTTCACCCAGCAGCCATGTGGCTCACAGTCCTAGTTTCCTGCTGGAATTAAAGAGGGGAGGTCAGCCACCTGGTCTTGGGCAGCCTAAGTCAGCTGATGGGGTGGCCATGTGGCCACCATTTCCTTCATTCCTCTTTCTCTCTCCTCTTCTCCTAAAAATTCCAATTTTACCCCCTTGCATGTATTCTCTCTCCTGAATTAGAGGGGTAGGGCTGGTCTTGTTCACTTGGGCTGACTATGGGCCAATTTTGGTGGGCTTGGTCCAAGGGGAAATGACTTGGCCTTCATTTCATTCCTTAGGTCAAATTGTTGACCAAATTGACTTTTGGGGTTGACTGGTCAACTATGGTGGGTGGACTGACCCCACTTGGTGGAAATGGGTCTAGTGGCACCACCCAACTTGGTTTGGGTCAAGGGGGTGCCCTACTTAGGTTAATTAGGCCTATGAGTGTGGGTTTGACCAAATTAAGCACAAGGTTGACCTTGGTCAACTGGGGTCAAAATGTTGACCCAGTGACATACCCTAGGGTCCACTTAGATTGTTTTTAGGGTTAGGGCAATGTGGTGGGGTCATGGTGTGGCTAGGGTCCCCACTTAGGCTAGTTTGACCTAGTTTGACTATGGTCTTATAGTGGGCCCCACATGGCTACCACCCACTACCTAGGGTCAAACCTAGTTGGTCTCCTCAAATCTCACCCCATGCCTAACCCAATCTAAGTTGAGGGGTCTAGAAGTAACATGGGATGTTACACCACTAGCTTATGAGGTAGTTCCTTGTTTTATTTTTAGTACAGACACTCATACTGACCAGTGGGTTCGTGTCAGTACGTTGATGCCTACTAGTAGTTTTTTTTAGAATTGCTGAATACTCTGCTAAGCTGCTAGTTTTGCCTTTCGTGTGTAACACCTTCCCTGTAATGACCGTATAATATGGGTCCGGCTGGGGCCCCACAATATGTAACGACCCGAATCGCTCTAGGCCCCTAGTGTGTGAGTTTTTGAGTCAGGAGGGTTGACTCAAGTCCTGAGAAGTGCAGGGAGTTGGGCTGCACTTGTGGAGAAGTGGAGAAATCAGTGTAGAGAGAAGTGACACGGGTAGTGACACGGCCGTGTCCCTACCCGTGTGCGTCGAGACGATCTCGACGAGGCGTGTCGAGATCATCGAGAATCGTCGAGAGTCGTCGAGATCATGACACGGGTAGTGACACGGCCGTGTCCCTACCCGTGTGCGTCGAGATGATCTCGACGAGCCGTGTTGAATCGTCGAGAGTCGTCGAGATGGTGACACGGGTAGTGACACGGCCGTGTCCCTACCCGTGTGCGTGACACGGGTAGTGACACGGGCGTGTCCCTACCCGTGTGCGTCTAGTTGAGCTCGACGAGAAGTGTCGAGATGTAACTGAAGATGCACACGGCCGATGACACGGCCAGGCACACGGCCGTGTCATGTGAACACGTGTTGGGACACGGGCGTGTCCCGACCCGTGTCAAACATTGAACCGACATGGAAACCGCCACGGCCGTTTCGCAGAAGCAGGACACGGGTACGGACACGGCCGTGTCCCTACCCGTGTCACATTTTGCTTATAAGGGGCAGAGAAACCCTAGCCGTTTTTCACTCTCATTTTCTTTCCCTATTTCCTGTGAGAGCTCCTGGTGGGAGGGAAACTGCAGGAGCAAGTTTTACCGAAGGAGATCCGCCATCGCCGCGAGAGAGAAGATGCCGCCAAGGAGAACTACGCGATCCATGGCCGAAAATGGTGGTACCGCTGGAGTCAACGTGAGTTTCCTACCCTCTCCCTTGGTGCTAGATCTTAGATAATTAGGAGAGACATCGGTTCAAGAGAACTTGATGGTGAGGAGAGGTTTTCTAGGTTTGGCCATGCTAGGATTTGAATCCTAGATTTTAGATCTCTTCAACCCTTCCCCTTTTCTTCAATACGATGATGGGTGAATGGTTTCGTGAGGAGTTTTGGCCTTTGAGGTTGAATAAGGGAGGAGAATATTTCTGGAAGATTTAGGAACGATCGCCTTGACGAGGAAGACGAACCGATGCCGTTCATTTTCCTTTAAGATGCGCGCAGAATCTGTATTCTGTGCGCAGCGATCTTCTAGGCCATTTTCCCGATGGATATGGGCAGATCTGGGCTTTCGGCTAAACATGAAAGTTGTAGCCCTTGGAAATACCTTTCCAACGAGTGGTTGCACGACTTCAGGTGATGTCTGTGGCCCCGGGAAAATCAAATCGAGTTTGCTGTCCGGCAATTCCTGTACACAGAAATTGTGTTCTGTGCGCAGTGAACTTTGAAGCCGATTTCGAGTAAGTTATTGTCAGATCTGGGTTGTGACCTGAATATGAAAGTTGTAGATCACGAAAAGATCTTTCCAACGAGGGGTTGCACGACTTCACCGGATTCCTGTATCCTCGGGAATCTCCGGTCGAAATTGCTGTCCAGATTAGTGATACACTTAGAATTCTGGTTTAATATAAAGTGCAATTAGAGTCGGTGGAATTCTGTCAAGATTAGATAATTGATGCTAATCACCGAAGAACTTTGAATGATGGTGTTTATTATTTAGGATGCATACAATTGATTTATTATTGCAAGTTGTCTTGAGATTTGGATGGTTTCCTTTATGTTTAATCGAATCGAATTGATAAGATGTTGATAGATTATAACATATGCGCATCATATAAGTCTTATGTAGAGTTCATATGGAATGACATTTAGAAGATTAAACTATGGCCATGATATGTTGATTTGGTGAAATGAAATTTATTAGTCCAATACTTAGAGCGTCGTCTCCCTACGGGTAGTATTGTGGAAGAATGAAAGTGCGGTGTTGACCGTCACTCGTTTTGTTGTGTTGAGATAGGTGTGGATGGATGGTTGGGCTGTGTCCTCGTGTTTACTTCCGAGGCCCCTTCCATAATATGTTGATGTGGTGTTTGCATGTGGTGTGAGTCGACACGCGGTGTCGTAATCCCGGGTTAAGGATAGTGTGGCAGGTCTACGGGCTCGCCAGTCGTCACACCGACGGGAGTTGGCAGTTAGACTTGGTCGGTTTGGGCTGTGTCCTCGGTGTTCACTTCCCGAGGCCCCTCCGACCATGTGGACGGTTGGGCTGTGTCCTCGTGCTTTCTTCCGAGGCCCCTTCCGGGTCACACAAGGCCAGTTCGGGCTGTGTTCTTGGTGCACATCTACCCAAGACCCTGCTGGGCCATAGTACGCATGGGCTCCGCTGTTGTGTTCTTAGCGTTGAGGCGTACGGAGGCCTAGGTGAAGTAGTGTGATACCCGCCTAGTAGTAGAAGTGCCCGTTCTACTGTCACCGCCTGGCCACGGCGGCTGATGCCTGAGAGGTTAGCTACCTGCTCGAAAAGTGGGAACTACAGTCTGTGTCGACATAGCAATTGCATGGGTGAGTCATTGCATAGCATTCATAGCATTTCATACATTGCACAACAAGATCCTCATCGTATAAGTTTGTATGGGCACTCCTATACGATGAGTTACTTTTATGTAACCCGATCCTTAACTTATAAGTTTGTATGGGCATTCTTATAAGTTAAGTTACTTTCCTGTTGTAGCTCTTATACTTGCTAGTCTAGTTGTAGCTCTTATATAAATGCTGATTATGATATTGTTTCTCTTACACTACTGCCACCTGTTTGCACTTCCTTTACTTGCTTACTTGTTACATATACTATACTCTTGTTCCTTTTCTCCGCCCGGTGCCGAGGAGTCGCCGGGGGAGCGGATGTGAAACCACTTAGTCGTTTCGACTAACGGTTGCTACGTCTTCCTTTTTAGGAGGTCACGCCGCAGGTGGAGCAGCCGCAGACTACGCAGCAGGACAGCCAGGCCAGGGAGACAGGGCCTGATGTGACGGTGCCGTCGATACCGTCTGTTACTGATGTTAGTTTTTGATACTCTGATGTAGCCCGTTTGGGCAATGTTTAGCTGTACTCTGATATATTGTAGAAGCATGTTTTAGCTTCTCATTACTGATGGTTTTGGACATTATAACTTAGTGTGGATTTGACTTCTCATGTTTATTTATTTGGTTGGGTTGGCATGATTTATTGATATTGTTGTAGCCGGCGGGATAGGCGTCTTGTGGTACAGGTTAGCCCGTGTGCTAATGCTACCGCAAGGCGGCTGTTCCGGGCATAAGACTCCCCCTTCGTGCCGTGTTTTGGGATCCGGGGAGGGGGGGGTCTTACAAATGGTATCAGTTTGCCACGATCCTCAACTTAGAAGTCATTCAACAATGGTGCCACCCCGTTTGGTTAGTCAGTTTGGGGACAAACTGACTTAGCGGAAGCAGTGGTGTGCCCATATGTAATTCACATTAAGTTTGTCCAACTTTGACCCTACGATTAGCCAACCTAACCTTAGGTACATACCTTTATACGTCGATCTTTCAAGTTTGGACGACCCCAAGTATGTGAAACTATGGTATAAAGTCTTGCAAGATCCCCTAGGGCAAGCACTTTTGTTTATAGCGGATTTTGAATCTAACTGAGAAAATAGACATGGCAGATTTCCTAGGGCAACCACTTTTGTTTATAGGAGATTTGTGCTTGGTGGAGATAATGGATATGGTAAAGTGGTTGGGAGCGGGTCTTTTGGGTGTTCAGACAAGCGTTAAGAGACTCGCTGAAGGAGTGATTGAAGCGGGACCCAGCTCAAAGACGAGGACTACGAGGAAGAAATTAAGCATTCGTCCTTAGTCTGCCTAAGTTTTTCTACGAATCTGGCTTGAGCATTCACAATCTTGATACTAAGGCATAATGGTTAGTGAGAAACCGGCCTACACTCTATTCGATACCGGTGCCTCACACTCCTTTGTGTCCGAGGATTTCATAAAAGACGTGGAGGATGTACAGTACTTCACGGGAATAGCCCGACGTGTACGCCTTCCGGATGGCTCGGAGATGATCGCAACCGCCAAGTGCGAGTTGGAGTTATTTATTGATGGGAAGGCCTTTGATACGCCGGCCACGGTTCTGAGAATGCCGGAGTTTGACATCATTTTGGGCATGGCATGGCGGGATTGGCACTTCGCGAGGATCGACTGCGCGTAGAAGCGGATCTATTTGAGACATGGAGACTCTGACGTCATCTTCCAAGGTATTGGCTTCGCGCCACGTATGATATTATCTTCTATCTAGGTTGTAAAAGCTCATATGAAGGGGGGACGAGGTCTTCATGATCTGGTTCGAGTTGAAGGAGGAAGCGTTGGAATTAAAGGATGTACGGGTTGTGCGGGACTTTCCCGAGGTATTTCCTGAGAAGCTACCAGGATTACCGCCGCATAGGGAGGTCGATTTCCAGATTAATTTAGTACCAGGTGCCAAGCCTGTATCTAAGGCTCCGTACAGAATGGCCCCGAAAGAACTCGCTGAGTTTAGAGTTCAACTGCAAGAACTAGTAGATTCAGGGTTCGTTCGCCCCAGTTCGTCACCGTGGGGTGCCCCCGTATTGTTCGTAAAGAAGAAGGATGGAACCCTGCGATTGTGCATAGATTATCGGGAACTCAATCGATTGACGGTGCGGAACACTTATCCGCTACCCCGGATCGACGAGTTGTTCGATCAATTAGTGGGAGCGCATTGGTTCTCTAAATTAGACTTGCGCTCTGGATACTATCAGTTGAGGATACAAGAGGGGGACATTCAGAAAACAGCCTTCAGTTCGAGATATGGTTTGTATGAGTTCACAGTAATGCCGTTTGGGCTCACGAATGCACCTTCGGCCTTCATGAGCCTGATGAACAAGGTGTTTGAACCATACTTGGACATCTTCGTCATCGTTTTCATCGACGATATCTTAGTCTATTCAAAGACGGAGGAGGAGCATGTCGAGCACCTGACCTTAGTTTTGACGAAATTGAAGGAGCACGCCTTGTATGCCAAGTTTAGCAAGTGTGAATTCTGGCTTAAGGAGGTTGCCTTCTTAGGGCATGTGATCAGTGGAGCAGGATTAGCTGTGGACCCAGCTAAGGTGCGGGCCGTGAAGGAGTGGTCTCCCTTGAAGTCGGCGGCCGATGTACGAAGCTTTCTTGGACTTGCTGGCTACTACCGCAAGTTCGTGAAAGGATTCTCCAAGATTGCCCTTCCTCTTACCTCCTTGACGAAGAAGGGTGTGCCATTTGAGTGGACTCCTAAATGTGAAGCAGCATTTCAAGAGTTGAAGGATAGGCTTACCTCCGCCCCCATCCTTGCACTTCCGTCTGGGAAGGAAGGATTTCAGGTTTACACAGACGCATCATATCAAGGGATGGGAGCGGTGCTGATGCAGCACGGGCATGTGATCGCTTATGCTTCAAGGCAGTTAAAGAAACATGAAATCAATTACCCGGTTCATGATTTGGAGTTAGGAGCAGTGGTGTTCGCTTTGAAGGTCTGGAGGCATTATTTATATGGCGTCCACTGCGAGATCTTTTCCGATCACAAAAACTTGAAGTATGTTCACACTCAGAAGGAGTTGAACCTGAGACAACGGCGGTGGTTGGAATTTCTATGCGACTATGAGTTCACCATGAACTACCACCCCGGGAAAGCGAACTCGGTAGCCGATGCCTTGAGTAGAAAAGTGCCAGGCTCTAGCCCAGAGTCTCGGCTGATGAGCATGGAGTTGGCTCGGATGATCGAGGAGATGGAAATTACTCTAGTATTCAAGGATCCTTCGACAGAGTATGCGGAGTATTTGGCCAACGTGAGCATAGTTTGTGATATCCGAGATCGGATTCGGGTGGAGCAAGGTATGGATGCGGCGTTGGCCCCGGTAATCAAGGCAATTGAAGATAGGACCACCAATGAGTACACACTCAAAGACGGCCTCGTTTATTTTCGTGGCCGACTTTATATTCCCAAGGGCGGCAAAATTCGGGAGGATATATTGAGAGAGGCGCATTCCTCTCAATATTCAGTGCACCCGGGTATTGCTAAGATGTACGCCGGACTGCGGAAGACCATGTGTTGGCCGGGAATGAAGAAGGATGTTCGCTACTATGTTACACATTGCGAAGCTTGTCAAAGAGTGAAGGCTGAATGCAGGAGTCCCGGTGGTTTGTTGCAGTCGCTGCCCATCCCCGAATGGAAGTTCGAGGATATCTCCATGGATTTTGTTCATGGGCTACCTCGTTCCCGCTCCGGGAATGATTCGGTGTGGGTTATTGTGGATCGACTAACAAAGGTAGCCCGGTTCATTCCAATGAAGAAGGAAGCACACGTGGATGTTTTGGTACGCCTTTTTGTGGAGCAATTTGTACGGTATCATGGCGTGCCCAAGACGATTGTTTCGGATAGGGATGGTCGGTTTACATCAAATGAGTGGAAGGCGGTGCAGGCGTATTTGGGCTCACGCCTAACCTTTAGTACCGCTTTTCATCCTCAGACTGACGGACAGTCAGAGCGGACAATCAGAACGCTGGAGGATTTGTTGAGGCTATGTGTGTTGGACAGAGGAGAGCCATGGGAAAGACTCTTGCCCCTGGTGGAATTCTCCTACAACAATAGTCATCAAGCAAGCATCGGTATGGCGCCCCATGAAGCCCTTTATGGAAGAAGGTGCAGGACTCCCTTGTCTTGGGTGCAAGATGAAGATCCGAAGGCATTGGGAAACGAATACATAGATGATACTGATGCGGCGGTCAGATTGATACGGGATCGCATGTTGGAGGCTCAAAGTCGACAGGCGAAATATTATAATAAAAAGCACCGGATGGTGGAGTTCCAGGTGGGCGAAAAAGTGTTCCTTAAGATTCGGCCGATGCATGGAGTGTCGCGGGTGCGTGGAGTGAAAAAGCTCAGCCCAAGGTATGTTGGGCCTTATACTATACTAGAAAGGATCGGCCCGTTGGCCTATCGGTTGGAGTTACCACCAGAACTAGAAAATCTCCACGACGTGTTCCATGTGTCGTCGCTTCGAAAAGCATTGTTGCGGCCCGACCAGTATATTCCCACTACTGATGGTGCGGTGGCGTCAGATAGGTCTGTGCGACTAGAGCCGGTACGGATTGTTGACAGCGAGACAAGGACTTTGCGCCGCAAAAGTGTTCCCTTAGTAAAGGTGCTATGGTTGAATCATGGGAAGGAGGAGTACACTTGGGAGCCAATGGATTTGATGCAGCAACGCTACCCGGAGCTGTTTGCCCAAGGTAACCTTATTTAAAAACATGTGATAAGCTTCCTGTTAAGTTTTCTCCACACAGCTTAAGCCTGATTTCGGGGACGAAATCTTTTATTTTGTTTATAGGATTTGTAACGACCCGAATCGCTCTAGGCCCCTAGTGTGTGAGTTTTTGAGTCAGGAGGGTTGACTCAAGTCCTGAGAAGTGCAGGGAGTTGGGCTGCACTTGTGGAGAAGTGGAGAAATCAGTGTAGAGAGAAGTGACACGGGTAGTGACACGGCCGTGTCCCTACCCGTGTGCGTCGAGACGATCTCGACGAGGCGTGTCGAGATCGTCGAGAATCGTCGAGAGTCGTCGAGATCATGACACGGGTAGTGACACGGCCGTGTCCCTACCCGTGTGCGTCGAGATGATCTCGACGAGCCGTGTTGAATCGTCGAGAGTCGTCGAGATGGTGACACGGGTAGTGACACGGCCGTGTCCCTACCCGTGTGCGTGACACGGGTAGTGACACGGGCGTGTCCCTACCCGTGTGCGTCGAGTTGAGCTCGACGAGAAGTGTCGAGATGTAACTGAAGATGCACACGGCCGATGACACGGCCAGGCACACGGCCGTGTCATGTGAACACGTGTTGGGACACGGGCGTGTCCCGACCCGTGTCAAACATTGAACCGACATGGAAACCGCCACGGCCGTTTCGCAGAAGCAGGACACGGGTACGGACACGGCCGTGTCCCTACCCGTGTCACATTTTGCTTATAAGGGGCAGAGAAACCCTAGCCGTTTTTCACTCTCATTTTCTTTCCCTATTTCCTGTGAGAGCTCCTGGTGGGAGGGAAACTGCAGGAGCAAGTTTTACCGAAGGAGATCCGCCATCGCCGCGAGAGAGAAGATGCCGCCAAGGAGAACTACGCGATCCATGGCCGGAAATGGTGGTACCGCTGGAGTCAACGTGAGTTTCCTACCCTCTCCCTTGGTGCTAGATCTTAGATAATTAGGAGAGACATCGGTTCAAGAGAACTTGATGGTGAGGAGAGGTTTTCTAGGTTTGGCCATGCTAGGATTTGAATCCTAGATTTTAGATCTCTTCAACCCTTCCCCTTTTCTTCAATACGATGATGGGTGAATGGTTTCGTGAGGAGTTTTGGCCTTTGAGGTTGAATAAGGGAGGAGAATATTTCTGGAAGATTTAGGAACGATCGCCTTGACGAGGAAGACGAACCGATGCCGTTCATTTTCCTTTAAGATGCGCGCAGAATCTGTATTCTGCGCGCAGCGATCTTCTAGGCCATTTTCCCGATGGATATGGGCAGATCTGGGCTTTCGGCTAAACATGAAAGTTGTAGCCCTTGGAAATACCTTTCCAACGAGTGGTTGCACGACTTCAGGTGATGTCTGTGGCCCCGGGAAAATCAAATCGAGTTTGCTGTCCGGCAATTCCTGTACACAGAAATTGTGTTCTGTGCGCAGTGAACTTTGAAGCCGATTTCGAGTAAGTTATTGTCAGATCTGGGTTGTGAGCTGAATATGAAAGTTGTAGATCACGAAAAGATCTTTCCAACGAGGGGTTGCACGACTTCACCAGATTCATGTATCCTCGGGAATCTCCGGTCGAAATTGCTGTCCAGATTAGTGATACACTTAGAATTCTGGTTTAATATAAAGTGCAATTAGAGTCGGTGGAATTCTGTCAAGATTAGATAATTGATGCTAATCACCGAAGAACTTTGAATGATGGTGTTTATTATTTAGGATGCATACAATTGATTTATTATTGCAAGTTGTCTTGAGATTTGGATGGTTTCCTTTATGTTTAATCGAATCGAATTGATAAGATGTTGATAGATTATAACATATGCGCATCATATAAGTCTTATGTAGAGTTCATATGGAATGACATTTAGAAGATTAAACTATGGCCATGATATGTTGATTTGGTGAAATGAAATTTATTAGTCCAATACTTAGAGCGTCGTCTCCCTACGGGTAGTATTGTGGAAGAATGAAAGTGCGGTGTTGACCGTCACTCGTTTTGTTGTGTTGAGATAGGTGTGGATGGATGGTTGGGCTGTGTCCTCGTGTTTACTTCCGAGGCCCCTTCCATAATATGTTGATGTGGTGTTTGCATGTGGTGTGAGTCGACACGCGGTGTCGTAATCCCGGGTTAAGGATAGTGTGGCAGGTCTACGGGCTCGCCAGTCGTCACACCGACGGGAGTTGGCAGTTAGACTTGGTCGGTTTGGGCTGTGTCCTCGGTGTTCACTTCCCGAGGCCCCTCCGACCATGTGGACGGTTGGGCTGTGTCCTCGTGCTTTCTTCCGAGGCCCCTTCCGGGTCACACAAGGCCAGTTCGGGCTGTGTTCTTGGTGCACATCTACCCAAGACCCCGCTGGGCCATAGTACGCATGGGCTCCGCTGTTGTGTTCTTAGCGTTGAGGCGTACGGAGGCCTAGGTGAAGTAGTGTGATACCCGCCTAGTAGTAGAAGTGCTCGTTCTACTGTCACCGCCTGGCCACGACGGCTGATGCCTGAGAGGTTAGCTACCTGCTCGAAAAGTGGGAACTACAGTCTGTGTCGACATAGCAATTGCATGGGTGAGTCATTGCATAGCATTCATAGCATTTCATACATTGCACAACAAGATCCTCATCGTATAAGTTTGTATGGGCACTCCTATACGATGAGTTACTTTTATGTAACCCGATCCTTAACTTATAAGTTTGTATGGGCATTCTTATAAGTTAAGTTACTTTCCTGTTGTAGCTCTTATACTTGCTAGTCTAGTTGTAGCTCTTATATAAATGCTGATTATGATACTGTTTCTCTTACACTACTGCCACCTGTTTGCACTTCCTTTACTTGCTTACTTGTTACATATACTATACTCTTGTTCCTTTTCTCCGCCCGGTGCCGAGGAGTCGCCGGGGGAGCGGATGTGAAACCACTTAGTCGTTTCGACTAACGGTTGCTACGTCTTCCTTTTTAGGAGGTCACGCCGCAGGTGGAGCAGCCGCAGACTACGCAGCAGGACAGCCAGGCCAGGGAGACAGGGCCTGATGTGACGGTGCCGTCGATACCGTCTGTTACTGATGTTAGTTTTTGATACTCTGATGTAGCCCGTTTGGGCAATGTTTAGCTGTACTCTGATATATTGTAGAAGCATGTTTTAGCTTCTCATTACTGATGGTTTTGGACATTATAACTTAGTGTGGATTTGACTTCTCATGTTTATTTATTTGGTTGGGTTGGCATGATTTATTGATATTGTTGTAGCCGGCGGGATAGGCGTCTTGTGGTACAGGTTAGCCCGTGTGCTAATGCTACCGCAAGGCGGCTGTTCCGGGCATAAGACTCCCCCTTCGTGCCGTGTTTTGGGATCCGGGGAGGGGGGGGTCTTACAAATGGTATCAGTTTGCCACGATCCTCAACTTAGAAGTCATTCAACAATGGTGCCACCCCCGTTTGGTTAGTCAGTTTGGGGACAAACTGACTTAGCGGAAGCAGTGGTGTGCCCATATGTAATTCACATTAAGTTTGTCCAACTTTGACCCTACGATTAGCCAACCTAACCTTAGGTACATACCTTTATACGTCGATCTTTCAAGTTTGGACGACCCCAAGTATGTGAAACTATGGTATAAAGTCTTGCAAGATCCCCTAGGGCAAGCACTTTTGTTTATAGCAGATTTTGAATCTAACTGAGAAAATAGACATGGCAGATTTCCTAGGGCAACCACTTTTGTTTATAGGAGATTTGTGCTTGGTGGAGATAATGGATATGGTAAAGTGGTTGGGAGCGGGTCTTTTGGGTGTTCAGACAAGCGTTAAGAGACTCGCTGAAGGAGTGATTGAAGCGGGACCCAGCTCAAAGACGAGGACTACGAGGAAGAAATTAAGCATTCGTCCTTAGTCTGCCTAAGTTTTTCTACGAATCTGGCTTGAGCATTCACAATCTTGATACTAAGGCATAATGGTTAGTGAGAAACCGGCCTACACTCTATTCGATACCGGTGCCTCACACTCCTTTGTGTCCGAGGATTTCATAAAAGACGTGGAGGATGTACAGTACTTCACGGGAATAGCCCGACGTGTACGCCTTCCGGATGGCTCGGAGATGATCGCAACCGCCAAGTGCGAGTTGGAGTTATTTATTGATGGGAAGGCCTTTGATACGCCGGCCACGGTTCTGAGAATGCCGGAGTTTGACATCATTTTGGGCATGGCATGGCGGGATTGGCACTTCGCGAGGATCGACTGCGCGTAGAAGCGGATCTATTTGAGACATGGAGACTCTGACGTCATCTTCCAAGGTATTGGCTTCGCGCCACGTATGATATTATCTTCTATCTAGGTTGTAAAAGCTCATATGAAGGGGGGACGAGGTCTTCATGATCTGGTTCGAGTTGAAGGAGGAAGCGTTGGAATTAAAGGATGTACGGGTTGTGAGGGACTTTCCCGAGGTATTTCCTGAGAAGCTACCAGGATTACCGCCGCATAGGGAGGTCGATTTCCAGATTAATTTAGTACCAGGTGCCAAGCCTGTATCTAAGGCTCCGTACAGAATGGCCCCGAAAGAACTCGCTGAGTTTAGAGTTCAACTGCAAGAACTAGTAGATTCAGGGTTCGTTCGCCCCAGTTCGTCACCGTGGGGTGCCCCCGTATTGTTCGTAAAGAAGAAGGATGGAACCCTGCGATTGTGCATAGATTATCGGGAACTCAATCGATTGACGGTGCGGAACACTTATCCGCTACCCCGGATCGACGAGTTGTTCGATCAATTAGTGGGAGCGCATTGGTTCTCTAAATTAGACTTGCGCTCTGGATACTATCAGTTGAGGATACAAGAGGGGGACATTCAGAAAACAGCCTTCAGTTCGAGATATGGTTTGTATGAGTTCACAGTAATGCCGTTTGGGCTCACGAATGCACCTTCGGCCTTCATGAGCCTGATGAACAAGGTGTTTGAACCATACTTGGACATCTTCGTCATCGTTTTCATCGACGATATCTTAGTCTATTCAAAGACGGAGGAGGAGCATGTCGAGCACCTGACCTTAGTTTTGAAGAAATTGAAGGAGCACGCCTTGTATGCCAAGTTTAGCAAGTGTGAATTCTGGCTTAAGGAGGTTGCCTTCTTAGGGCATGTGATCAGTGGAGCAGGATTAGCTGTGGACCCAGCTAAGGTGCGGGCCGTGAAGGAGTGGTCGCCCTTGAAGTCGGCGGCCGATGTACGAAGCTTTCTTGGACTTGCTGGCTACTACCGCAAGTTCGTGAAAGGATTCTCCAAGATTGCCCTTCCTCTTACCTCCTTGACGAAGAAGGGTGTGCCATTTGAGTGGACTCCTAAATGTGAAGCAGCATTTCAAGAGTTGAAGGATAGGCTTACCTCCGCCCCCATCCTTGCACTTCCGTCTGGGAAGGAAGGATTTCAGGTTTACACAGACGCATCATATCAAGGGATGGGAGCGGTGCTGATGCAGCACGGGCATGTGATCGCTTATGCTTCAAGGCAGTTAAAGAAACATGAAATCAATTACCCGGTTCATGATTTGGAGTTAGGAGCAGTGGTGTTCGCTTTGAAGGTCTGGAGGCATTATTTATATGGCGTCCACTGCGAGATCTTTTCCGATCACAAAAACTTGAAGTATGTTCACACTCAGAAGGAGTTGAACCTGAGACAACGGCGGTGGTTGGAATTTCTATGCGACTATGAGTTCACCATGAACTACCACCCCGGGAAAGCGAACTCGGTAGCCGATGCCTTGAGTAGAAAAGTGCCAGGCTCTAGCCCAGAGTTTCGGCTGATGAGCATGGAGTTGGCTCGGATGATCGAGGAGATGGAAATTACTCTAGTATTCAAGGATCCTTCGACAGAGTATGCGGAGTATTTGGCCAACGTGAGCATAGTTTGTGATATCCGAGATCGGATTCGGGTGGAGCAAGGTATGGATGCGGCCTTGGCCCCGGTAATCAAGGCAATTGAAGATAGGACCACCAATGAGTACACACTCAAAGACGGCCTCGTTTATTTTCGTGGCCGACTTTATATTCCCAAGGGCGGCAAAATTCGGGAGGATATATTGAGAGAGGCGCATTCCTCTCAATATTCAGTGCACCCGGGTATTGCTAAGATGTACGCCGGACTGCGGAAGACCATGTGTTGGCCGGGAATGAAGAAGGATGTTCGCTACTATGTTACACATTGCGAAGCTTGTCAAAGAGTGAAGGCTGAATGCAGGAGTCCCGGTGGTTTGTTGCAGTCGCTGCCCATCCCCGAATGGAAGTTCGAGGATATCTCCATGGATTTTGTTCATGGGCTACCTCGTTCCCGCTCCGGGAATGATTCGGTGTGGGTTATTGTGGATCGACTAACAAAGGTAGCCCGGTTCATTCCAATGAAGAAGGAAGCACACGTGGATGTTTTGGTACGCCTTTTTGTGGAGCAATTTGTACGGTATCATGGCGTGCCCAAGACGATTGTTTCGGATAGGGATGGTCGGTTTACATCAAATGAGTGGAAGGCGGTGCAGGCGTATTTGGGCTCACGCCTAACCTTTAGTACCGCTTTTCATCCTCAGACTGACGGACAGTCAGAGCGGACAATCAGAACGCTGGAGGATTTGTTGAGGCTATGTGTGTTGGACAGAGGAGAGCCATGGGAAAGACTCTTGCCCCTGGTGGAATTCTCCTACAACAATAGTCATCAAGCAAGCATCGGTATGGCGCCCCATGAAGCCCTTTATGGAAGAAGGTGCAGGACTCCCTTGTCTTGGGTGCAAGATGAAGATCCGAAGGCATTGGGAAACGAATACATAGATGATACTGATGCGGCGGTCAGATTGATACGGGATCGCATGTTGGAGGCTCAAAGTCGACAGGCGAAATATTATAATAAAAAGCACCGGATGGTGGAGTTCCAGGTGGGCGAAAAAGTGTTCCTTAAGATTCGGCCGATGCATGGAGTGTCGCGGGTGCGTGGAGTGAAAAAGCTCAGCCCAAGGTATGTTGGGCCTTATACTATACTAGAAAGGATCGGCCCGTTGGCCTATCGGTTGGAGTTACCACCAGAACTAGAAAATCTCCACGACGTGTTCCATGTGTCGTCGCTTCGAAAAGCATTGTTGCGGCCCGACCAGTATATTCCCACTACTGATGGTGCGGTGGCGTCAGATAGGTCTGTGCGACTAGAGCCGGTACGGATTGTTGACAGCGAGACAAGGACTTTGCGCCGCAAAAGTGTTCCCTTAGTAAAGGTGCTATGGTTGAATCATGGGAAGGAGGAGTACACTTGGGAGCCAATGGATTTGATGCAGCAACGCTACCCGGAGCTGTTTGCCCAAGGTAACCTTATTTAAAAACATGTGATAAACTTCCTGTTAAGTTTTCTCCACACAGCTTAAGCCTGATTTCGGGGACGAAATCTTTTATTTTGTTTATAGGATTTGTAACGACCCGAATCGCTCTAGGCCCCTAGTGTGTGAGTTTTTGAGTCAGGAGGGTTGACTCAAGTCCTGAGAAGTGCAGGGAGTTGGGCTGCACTTGTGGAGAAGTGGAGAAATCAGTGTAGAGAGAAGTGACACGGGTAGTGACACGGCCGTGTCCCTACCCGTGTGCGTCGAGACGATCTCGACGAGGCGTGTCGAGATCGTCGAGAATCGTCGAGAGTCGTCGAGATCATGACACGGGTAGTGACACGGCCGTGTCCCTACCCGTGTGCGTCGAGATGATCTCGACGAGCCGTGTTGAATCGTCGAGAGTCGTCGAGATGGTGACACGGGTAGTGACACGGCCGTGTCCCTACCCGTGTGCGTGACACGGGTAGTGACACGGGCGTGTCCCTACCCGTGTGCGTCGAGTTGAGCTCGACGAGAAGTGTCGAGATGTAACTGAAGATGCACACGGCCGATGACACGGCCAGGCACACGGCCGTGTCATGTGAACACGTGTTGGGACACGGGCGTGTCCCGACCCGTGTCAAACATTGAACCGACATGGAAACCGCCACGGCCGTTTCGCAGAAGCAGGACACGGGTACGGACACGGCCGTGTCCCTACCCGTGTCACATTTTGCTTATAAGGGGCAGAGAAACCCTAGCCGTTTTTCACTCTCATTTTCTTTCCCTATTTCCTGTGAGAGCTCCTGGTGGGAGGGAAACTGCAGGAGCAAGTTTTACCGAAGGAGATCCGCCATCGCCGCGAGAGAGAAGATGCCGCCAAGGAGAACTACGCGATCCATGGCCGGAAATGGTGGTACCGCTGGAGTCAACGTGAGTTTCCTACCCTCTCCCTTGGTGCTAGATCTTAGATAATTAGGAGAGACATCGGTTCAAGAGAACTTGATGGTGAGGAGAGGTTTTCTAGGTTTGGCCATGCTAGGATTTGAATCCTAGATTTTAGATCTCTTCAACCCTTCCCCTTTTCTTCAATACGATGATGGGTGAATGGTTTCGTGAGGAGTTTTGGCCTTTGAGGTTGAATAAGGGAGGAGAATATTTCTGGAAGATTTAGGAACGATCGCCTTGACGAGGAAGACGAACCGATGCCGTTCATTTTCCTTTAAGATGCGCGCAGAATCTGTATTCTGCGCGCAGCGATCTTCTAGGCCATTTTCCCGATGGATATGGGCAGATCTGGGCTTTCGGCTAAACATGAAAGTTGTAGCCCTTGGAAATACCTTTCCAACGAGTGATTGCACGACTTCAGGTGATGTCTGTGGCCCCGGGAAAATCAAATCGAGTTTGCTGTCCGGCAATTCCTGTACACAGAAATTGTGTTCTGTGCGCAGTGAACTTTGAAGCCGATTTCGAGTAAGTTATTGTCAGATCTGGGTTGTGACCTGAATATGAAAGTTGTAGATCACGAAAAGATCTTTCCAACGAGGGGTTGCACGACTTCACCGGATTCCTGTATCCTCGGGAATCTCCGGTCGAATTTGCTGTCCAGATTAGTGATACACTTAGAATTCTGGTTTAATATAAAGTGCAATTAGAGTCGGTGGAATTCTGTCAAGATTAGATAATTGATGCTAATCACCGAAGAACTTTGAATGATGGTGTTTATTATTTAGGATGCATACAATTGATTTATTATTGCAAGTTGTCTTGAGATTTGGATGGTTTCCTTTATGTTTAATCGAATCGAATTGATAAGATGTTGATAGATTATAACATATGCGCATCATATAAGTCTTATGTAGAGTTCATATGGAATGACATTTAGAAGATTAAACTATGGCCATGATATGTTGATTTGGTGAAATGAAATTTATTAGTCCAATACTTAGAGCGTCGTCTCCCTACGGGTAGTATTGTGGAAGAATGAAAGTGCGGTGTTGACCGTCACTCGTTTTGTTGTGTTGAGATAGGTGTGGATGGATGGTTGGGCTGTGTCCTCGTGTTTACTTCCGAGGCCCCTTCCATAATATGTTGATGTGGTGTTTGCATGTGGTGTGAGTCGACACGCGGTGTCGTAATCCCGGGTTAAGGATAGTGTGGCAGGTCTACGGGCTCGCCAGTCGTCACACCGACGGGAGTTGGCAGTTAGACTTGGTCGGTTTGGGCTGTGTCCTCGGTGTTCACTTCCCGAGGCCCCTCCGACCATGTGGACGGTTGGGCTGTGTCCTCGTGCTTTCTTCCGAGGCCCCTTCCGGGTCACACAAGGCCAGTTCGGGCTGTGTTCTTGGTGCACATCTACCCAAGACCCCGCTGGGCCATAGTACGCATGGGCTCCGCTGTTGTGTTCTTAGCGTTGAGGCGTACGGAGGCCTAGGTGAAGTAGTGTGATACCCGCCTAGTAGTAGAAGTGCCCGTTCTACTGTCACCGCCTGGCCACGGCGGCTGATGCCTGAGAGGTTAGCTACCTGCTTGAAAAGTGGGAACTACAGTCTGTGTCGACATAGCAATTGCATGGGTGAGTCATTGCATAGCATTCATAGCATTTCATACATTGCACAACAAGATCCTCATCGTATAAGTTTGTATGGGCACTCCTATACGATGAGTTACTTTTATGTAACCCGATCCTTAACTTATAAGTTTGTATGGGCATTCTTATAAGTTAAGTTACTTTCCTGTTGTAGCTCTTATACTTGCTAGTCTAGTTGTAGCTCTTATATAAATGCTGATTATGATACTGTTTCTCTTACACTACTGCCACCTGTTTGCACTTCCTTTACTTGCTTACTTGTTACATATACTATACTCTTGTTCCTTTTCTCCGCCCGGTGCCGAGGAGTCGCCGGGGGAGCGGATGTGAAACCACTTAGTCGTTTCGACTAACGGTTGCTACGTCTTCCTTTTTAGGAGGTCACGCCGCAGGTGGAGCAGCCGCAGACTACGCAGCAGGACAGCCAGGCCAGGGAGACAGGGCCTGATGTGACGGTGCCGTCGATACCGTCTGTTACTGATGTTAGTTTTTGATACTCTGATGTAGCCCGTTTGGGCAATGTTTAGCTGTACTCTGATATATTGTAGAAGCTTGTTTTAGCTTCTCATTACTGATGGTTTTGGACATTATAACTTAGTGTGGATTTGACTTCTCATGTTTATTTATTTGGTTGGGTTGGCATGATTTATTGATATTGTTGTAGCCGGCGGGATAGGCGTCTTGTGGTACAGGTTAGCCCGTGTGCTAATGCTACCGCAAGGCGGCTGTTCCGGGCATAAGACTCCCCCTTCGTGCCGTGTTTTGGGATCCGGGGAGGGGGGGGTCTTACACAATATACGAACGTCACAGCTTTAGTATTATAAGATGATATAACTACCCACACTCAAAACACTTTGCACAACACAGCGGAAACACAAGCAAGACTAGAAGTTATCCACTGCTACAAGAGTAATAAGTTGGCCTTATGGCCTTACAACACAAGAGAGTCCAAACTCACATAATAC
Organism: Platanthera guangdongensis; assembly: GCA_039583875.1. Lineage (NCBI taxonomy): Eukaryota > Viridiplantae > Streptophyta > Magnoliopsida > Asparagales > Orchidaceae > Platanthera > Platanthera guangdongensis. Next base: position 157,257,626 of record CM077151.1, read on the forward strand.
AACATTCATGAAACTGCAAAAGCACCCCTAGTCTTCCTCGGCATGCAAGCCGGACAACATGAGCATCAAAACATACACTGCCATAAATGTAAAGCTACAACAAAAGGGGAAACACTTCATGAGGCTTAGCCCTTTCTGGCCGGCGAGCTAGCTCCTGCTTGTGATCCTTGCCCTGTAAAATTATTAGTAACGTGGGTCAGCAAAGGCAGACCTCAAACTGTGTAACAAACACATCTCCTCCCGGCCACCCCTAACGGACCCCGGGGAACCCTCCAACCTACAAGTCAACACTTCGTATGCAATATGTTGGGTATTGTATCCACAACGTACCTGATTTGAAGAAGCTCCTGAACAAGCTAAGGTAAATAGGCAATGTTTTTAACAAAATATTTCAAGTTGTGCTTGCAGTTATTCCACGCTAAGTGCACACCAATGTCAGGGTGCAGTAGGTCAATATATACGGGTCTGCACGACGTAATCCCTCGTTGAGCAGATCAGTGTGTTGGCCTACGTGTACTCTCTCTATTGGAGTGCACTTACTTTCAAGTACAGGGCCGTGTTTATGCAAGAGAAGACAAGGAGCAAGGATGGGTCAAGGGGCAGCTCTTGGGTGGAAAGACGAAAATTCGTCTAAGTAAAAGTCGACGAGAATCACCAAGTGATTCTCGCCGAATCGTCGAGAATCACTGGACTGATTCTCGCCGGCTAAATCAGAGTGCAATCAAGTCAAATTCGACGAGAATCACTTTGTGATTCTCGCCGAATCGTCGAGAATCACCCTTGATTCTCGACGATTCGACGAGAATCACAGGTGATTCTCGCCGATTTTTACTTGGGCAATTTTCGGGATAAAGCTGGACCGGATTCTGCCGCTGGCACTATTTTGAACCGGATTTAGGGTTTCTACTTGTGGGACCCACAACGGTCATTAAGGTGTTTACTTGTGTATATATATACGGGTATTTTTGAACAGTAAGGATACACACAGAAAGAAGCCGAGCGACGATCTTGACCTAAAATCGCGAAACTGCTCCGCCGCCGCCGTCGCCGCTCGCGCTAGTTGGTCGCCGCTCTTGATCGCGATTCTTCCTGATATTCCGGCGACAGAAGCTTAGCCAAGCTTAGAGTCTCACGTGTCTAACCGGAGATCTCTTGTCTCTTGATTTGTTGATCGGGAAAATCTTCCCCATCAGAATCGATCGAGACGATTGATCCTAGTGTGACCGTTGGTAGACCTAGCTAGCTTCGCTACGAAGTTTGGATCTCCAAAGTACAGCAGCCGCACATCATTATCGCCGCCGATCCCGTGAACCTAGCCGCCGCCCATCTTGCTGCCGCCGGTTCCGGGGAGATTCTCTCCAAGAGAGATCTAGGGTTGTGGACTCTTCGTGGACTTCAAAAACACGTCGTCAACGAAGAGGGACACCTTAGTCTCCAAACGTAGTTTGTATCTCTTGTACATTTTAGTTTTACTTTTGTTGTAAAGGAACGTTGGTTCCAAGTTGTAAGGGTTGGGTGCAACCCGTGTTGTGGGAGTGTTGACTCCTACGTGTGGAAGGGTTCCTTCCGATAGTGCAAGGATTGGATTTCAATCCTGTTGGTGAAGTGACCGAGTCGTCCCTTGTTGGGAGATAGGTCGAAGGGGGAAAGTGAATGTACCCAAATCGGGGACCACTATAAATAGCTTGTGTACTCTGTTTGCTGTGCTGTGTTATTTTCTTGTGCAGGTACAATTTTAAATTCCGCAAAAACGCTGCACGCCACCTATTCCCCCCCATAGGTGAAGATAGTTGACACTAGGTGGACTTTCAAGTGGTATCAGAGGGAGGTTTCTCATCAAAAAGGTTAACACCTTGAGTTGAATCTTGCCGCTAGTGTCAAGAAGAAGGCAAACATCTACTATGGACGGGCTCAAGTTCACAGGCAAGATCCCCGTGTGCACCAGGCTCAACTTTCCTATCTGGAAGGAAAGGATCAGATTCTACATGGAAGCAGTTGATCCTAGACTCTTCATGATCGTGGAGGAGGGACCTTATGTCCCCACTAAGGTCTCCACCATTGATCCTACCAAGAAAGTGCCGAACAAACTTTCTGAAATGGACAAGGACGAGATGGTGCTAGTGGGACTGGACAAGAAGGTGCAGAACATTCTAGTCAGCGCGGTTGATGACTCAATGATGCAGAACTTCTGCAACTGCAGGACAGCAAAGGAGATCTGGCATTGCCTGATCATCCTAATGGAGGGCACTGATGAAGTGAGGGATGATCGTAGATCCCTCCTGAACCAGAAATATGAGGCCTTCAGACAAGGGCCTAAGGAAGAGATCGGAGTCACCTTCGAGAACTTCCTCAAGATTGTCAATGCCCTCAAAGGATACGGAAGAGTGTTCACTAATGGTGAACTCAATGATAAATTCCTTAGGTCCCTTACTAAGGAATGAGACACAAAGATCTGCGCCATCTGAGAGTTTGGCAGACTAGCTGAAACAGACCCACAAATTCTGTTCGGGAAGCTGATGTCCTATGAGCTTCAACTGAACACCAGGAAAGCAGAAGAAGAAGCAGAGAAGGCTGCAGCCAAAGAAAAGACTGTGGCTCTAAAAGCCAGTCACTCCAGAAAAGGCAAGGGTGCGGTTTCATACCGTGCCAGGAAAAAGGATGAGGAGGACTCCGAGCCATGCTCCTCCAGCTCAGAGCTGTCGGAGGAGGATTTCTCCCTCATCACCCGAGAATTCAAGAAGTTCCTTAAGATGAGGAATCAAAGAAAGAAAGACGGCTCCTCCTCCAGGCATCAGAAGAAAAATTATTCTTCTGACAGGTACGCTTCTAAACCGAACAAACATCGCTCCTCTGACATTATTTGCTTTGGATGCAATAAGCCAGGACACGTCGTGGCCGACTGCTATCAAGGCAAGAGAGAAAAAGGGAAAGGAGAGGAGCACAAATCCTCTAGAGACAAGAAGAAAGAGCGGAGCTACATCGCCAAAAGGCCAAAGACACTGAGTGAGTCTGATTCCACAGACTCCAGTGATGATGAGGAAGCCTACTTCGGGCTGGTGGGTCACTCCGTCTCAGAAGGAGAATGCCCCCCATTTACTGGGAAGGTAAAAGCTCACACCCCTCTCTCCGACTCTGACTCTGATCCTGAGTCTCAGGATGATGACCCTGAGGATTACCTTTCGGCCCGTGAAGCGGAGCTCCTCGAGAAGTATGAGCTTCTGCTCAACACTTTCGAGGGGTGCCGTAAGAGATTGAAGGCTGAGAAAAAGGAAGTGAAATTCCTTAAGGGTGAGTGTGTCTCCCTAAGGGAAGAGATCACCAGTTTGATTTCTCTCCGACAGGAGCACCTTGACCTAACTTCAAAGCATTCAGTGTAACGCCCCCACCCGTCACATGACATATAACGGTGGGTCCGGTCAGGGCCCCACGCCATATAGCACAGACAAGCGAAGGAATTACGTGTGGAAATCAAAATCTATACGTATCCTTAACTCATTCCATTCTAGCGCAGCATATTTTCTTGTTATCATGAACTCAAACCAGAATGTCCACCCATATATAAATACCACATTTATATAACAACACCAGGAATGTATACAACTCACACACCCTGGCCTTATGGCCTTACAGGTTCCTCTTTACACAACAACAATTTCGTACATCGGCACGCAGGCCGGCCACACATGAAATCCAAACACAACTCTTCGCATGGCCTTCAAGGGCCTCATCAAGCTAGCCATTCCACTTATTCAGTTCAATTCAAGCCGCGGCACCTGCAATGAGACATCCAGCAAAAAGTGGCAAAACAAAGTAACGGTCAGCATTTGGCTGACCCATTATAACGACCCTACCCCCTACTCGGGGTAGTGGTTCCTTCCCTGTATACAGTGCTGTCATCTATCATCAAGTATCATCAAACATCATATGTATATCATGCTTTATTCCGCTAGCAAACACATGACATCACAAACGCTGGAATCCACCAGACGTTTCGTGCACTCAGGACACCTTCTTGGCATACCGGAATCCACCAGTCATACACCGCTGATTCGAGGTTTTAACTTGTTGGTTGACCGGCCCTAGTCCACCAATCTCGCAAGCTGGCGACATCCCGCCCAAACCACACAGAGGTACATCCTCACAGCATCCAACAACCAGAGTAGGTCGACCCACAACATGTGGTGTAGCACGCCGGGTTTATCTAAGCTCCCCAGGCAATGTCTACCCATCGACCCCCCTCCTAATCCGATCGACCCACACTATGTGGTGCAGCAACCCTGGTTTAACTCGGCTCCCCTAGCATTGCCACCCATCGATCCCTTCCTAACTAGATCAACCCACCCTAGTGGTGTAACAGTCGGGTTTATCACGAGCTCCCCAGGCATGTTACCAATTGATCATATCACAACCAGGAGATTTGCCAAAGCCTCCTCACAGTCAACATCACATCCATACATTCATCACAAGAGAAAACCATTTGCATCTCATCAAATCCACGGAGTCATCTCCGGTTTACCCAGGAACATCACCAATCCAGACTACCGGTCCAGATGGGCTTCACACAGCATGCCTATGCCGTACTCCATATTTCCGGCTCTAGATGCAGACGCAACAAAGGAATCACTTCACGAATATCCACCTCTTGGTGGAGGATTCCAAGCACATGCATAAAGAAAGGACTTCGATGTCCAAGAAGGAGATCGTTACCCTTGAAGATCGCTTCGGGGCCATGAAGTAGCCGGATGGAAATCACCGCCTCGGCTCTGCCTTCACGAATCCGCTCTCAGATCTTCGTTCCGTACTCCGCAGCTCCTACAGCAGCTGGAAGACTCCTCCCTTCTCTCTACCTTAGGCCTTTCTTCTCTCTCTCTCTTGGAATGAAGAAGAAGAAGAAGAAAAAGAGAAAAGAGGGTTTAAATCCCCTTTTTCTCGGCCTTCACAACACCTGGACAAAGCCCAGCCACTGGATCCAGGAAGAGGGAAACAAACGGCTCAGATCTGGCCAGAAAAGTTAAAACACGGCCTGACACGCCCTGTGACACGCCCGTGTCACCGGCCGTGTCTCTCTAAGCGGCAGACAACCGACTCAATCCAACCAGTACACGACCGTGTGACACGCCCGTGTCACGTGCCGTGTACCCGACACGCCCTCGGACACGCCCGTGTCTGAGGCCGTGTGCCTCAACGAAAATAATCCCGAATTTCGTCGACTGCCCGACTCGACACTACCCAGGCCTGACACGCCCTGGGACACGCCCGTGTCCCAGGCCGTGTCACCCAAGCCTGAACCCGATTTTGCTCAAAATGCTCCGCTTGATTTCGGGGTGTTACATTCAGAGTCTCTCAAACTCCTTGATCTTAAGCAGGAGGAAGTCGACAAGTTGGAAGAACAACTTGCGGTAGAAAGGAAGATCGTCAAGAGCTTCTCTATGCCAAAACTGTTCTTCCAGTAGTTGATACCTTCTCTGCTCAGGCCAAAGGAGCTGGCTTAGGGCATGTAGGGGTATCTGGTTCCTCATCCAGGAGAAACGGGAACCAGAGGAAGAATAAGGCCGCCAAGAAGGCCTCTGCTGATGAAAAGGGAAAGGCTCCGCTTAGTCCTGTTGCGTTCAGAAAGCCTAGCTTTCCTTGCAACCAACATGACTTTGGATCAACCTTTGGTCATCATTTCCGGCCCTCGGTTGCAAAGCCAAAGAGCCGATATGATGGTTGGACCTTTCCCCGGAACTTCGGTGAGAGTGCCCTCAAGGCACCTTATGAGGAAATCCACATGGGAAATTATGGACAATTCTCTAGCGGCCATAATGGAAAGCAGGCACCAAGAGTCAAGCCTGTTATACTGACGAAACAGAAGGTGAAGAAGTCATGTGACTGCAATCACTATGAGGCCTCCGCCTCCAGATCCAAGGCCCCGGCTGTACCCACGATTCCCAGGGTAAGGCAGGAGCCTAGGAAGAGGTACAACAGATTCGACTGTTGGTGTTGTGGCAAAGTCGGTCACTTTGCCGTGGATTGTTGGTTTAATCCAAGGTATCTCGAGACTCCCTATGTTAGCAATGCGAGGCCGACCACTCGTAGGGTTAACCAACCGAGGGGGAGTATTCTAACCAAGAATCTAGGACACAAGTTCGATTGGGTTCCTAAGGAAAATTAATTTTGTTTTGCAGGAATGTCCAAAGGCCACCAAAACGCTGATCTGGTACTTGGACAGTGGATGCTCCCGGCATATGACTGGGACATGAAGCCTGCTGCGTGATTACACTCCAGTCGAGAATGGACCCAAAGTCATCTTTGGAGGGTCAGATCGAGGAGTCACCAGAGGTTACGGTATGATTTCCAACGGTATAATCTCTATCACCGATGTGGCTTATGTTGAAGGGTTAAACCATAACCTGATCAGTGTAAGTCAGTTATGTGACAAAGGTTATGACGTTAAGTTCTGCAAGGATAAATGTCTGATAATTTCACGTACCTCTTCTGAGACGGTATTATCAGGCATTAGGAGCAGAAATATCTTCTGCTTAGATTTTCTCAGTTTAGATTCATCTACCCCCGTATGCCTAGTGGCAGCTGGCAGTGCATCTCTTTGTGATCAATGGCACAAGAGATTGTCACATATTAATTTCAAGACAATTAGTATGCTGTTTTCTAAGAACTTAGTAAGGGATGCTCCCAGTATCAAGTGCATCAAAGATAGCCCCTGTCCTGCATGCCAGATGGGCAAACAAACTCGGGCTACCTTTAAGAGCATTGGAGACAAAGACTCTTCCCGGTGTCTTTATCTTCTACATATGGACTTGTTTGGTCCAATGCAAGTTCATAGCTTGGGAGGCAAGTCCTATACGCTAGTGATAGTTGATGATCATTCTCGGTTTACATGGGTGTTCTTCTTAAAACGAAAGTCAGATACATTTGACATCTTCACTAGTTTTGTCAAGCAGGTTCAGAACGAATTTAACTGCTCAGTGGTCAAAATCAGAAGTGACCATGGAACAGAATTCGAATCTGGTGCTATGACAGAGTTTTGTGAAGAACAAGGTATCTTTCATGAGTTTTCCTCCCCGCGTACTCCTCAGCAAAATGGAGTTGCGGAGAGGAGAAATAGAACTCTCATTGAAGCCTGCACGACAATGTTGAAAGACGCTTCTCTCCCAGAATACTTCTGGGCAGAGGTTGTCAATACAACTTGTCATGTACAAAACCGAGCATTGATCAACAAGCATCATCGTAAGATGCCTTATGAGCTACTGAGAGGCAGGAAACCAACCATGTCCTACTTGAGGATCTTTGGTTGCCGATGCTATGTACTGAATAATGGGAAGTACCCGCGTACTAAATTTGGTGAAAAATGCTTCGACGACATATTCATGGGCTATAGTTCCCACAGTCGGGCTTATAGGGTCTTCAATAAGAAAACCTTAGTGGTAGAAGAATCAATTAATGTTGTATTTGATGAAGGAAGTTTGCTTAACAACAATTCTTCCAGTGGTATTCTTGAAGATGCAGGTGCACGACTTGAACAGCTGGATCTCGATGAGACCGCTAAAGATGAAACTCCTAAGTACGTCAAAGTTTCCACCTCCACGTCATCTGGGAATGTTGAAGATCAAAATGAAACAAATCTCTTAGAAGAAGGAGAAGCCCAAGAAGTAGTCGAAGCTCTAGACGCCAGACTTCTAGAGCTCCGGCACGTGAGGGATCATCCTAGAGATCAGATCATCAGAGATCCTCGTGTCGGTGTCAGAACTCGAAGAGGTACTATTAACGAAGTTTTGCATCTTAGCTTCCTGTCACAGGTTGAGCCAAAGAAGTTCGACGAGGCGAACAAAGACGCGGCATGGATTTTGGCCATGCAAGATGAACTACATCAATTCGAACGATGCAACGTTTGGACGCTGGTTCCCAGACCACACAAGCAGAATGTGATTGAAACCAAGTGGATCTTCTGAAACAAACTGAATGAACATGGTGTCATCATAAAGAACAAGGCAAGGCTGGTGGCTCAAGGTTACAGACAGGAGGAGGGGATTGACTTCGCCAGACCTTTGCACCAGTAGCAAGGCTCGAGGCAATCAGATTGTTCCTGGCGTATGCTTCGCACAAAGGATTCACAGTCTATCAAATGGATGTGAAATCAGCATTCTTGAACGGAGACCTGAAAGAGGAAGTATACGTCGCTCAACCACCAGGTTTTGTCAATCCTACTTATCCCAATCATGCTTATTTTCTTAATAAAGCTTTATATGGTTTAAAACAAGCTCCACGAGCTTGGTATGAGACTTTATCTAGTTTTCTTCTTGAGAACAAGTTCTCTAGAGGTAAAATAGATAAGACATTGTTTCTCAGGGAAGTCAAAGGCAAGATTTTGCTGGTGCAAATCTATGTCGATGACATAATATTCGGCTCAACGGACAACAATCTTTGCAAAAAGTTTTCCAAACTTATGCAAGGAAAGTTTGAAATGAGTAGTATGAGAGAGCTAAAGTATTTCTTGGGACTTCAAGTGAAACAGTCTGAGGATGGAATCTTCATCTCTCAGATGAAGTTCACAAATGAAATCCTCAAGAAATTCGGCATGGAGAGTGCAACCTCTATGAGGACTCCAATGGGATCCACCATATCTCTGGATAAGGATGAGAAAGGTAAACCTTTCGATGAAACCAAATACAGAAGCATCATTGGATCCCTGCTCTACCTTACTGCCAGTAGACCGGATATCATGTTCTCCACATGTGTCTGTGCCAGATATAAGGTGAACACTAAGGAATCTCACTATGTCGCTGCAAAGCGAATTCTAAGATACCTTAAAGGTACTCCCAATCTTGGCTTGTGGTACCCGAGAAACAATGATGTCGAGCTAATAGGTTTTTCAGATGCTGATTTTGCAGGGAGTAGGGATGATAGGAAAAGCACCTCCGGGACGTGTCAATTCCTCGGACGAAGGCTTATTTCATGGAATAGCAAGAAATAGAATTGTGTTGCAACCTCCACAGCAGAGTCTGAGTACATCTCGGCAGGCAGCTGTTGCGCACAACTCCTATGGATCAGAAACCAGTTAGCCGACTACGACCTTCAGTTCAAGGAAGTACCAATGTACTGCGACTCCTCCAGTGCAATTGCAATTGCCAACAATCCGGTATCGCACAGCAGAACGAAGCATATTGAAGTGCGCTACCACTTCATTCGGGAGCACGTGGAAAACAAGGACATCTCTCTCTGTTATGTCCCCACGGACAAGCAGATTGCAGATATATTCACAAAGCCCTTATACGAGGCCAAGTTCAGTCTTTTCAAAACTGAATTGGGGATGCTAAATTATGAGGAATGAAGACTACAGAAGCTCCAGGATCATGCCTCTAGGGGGAGCCTCTGCCAGGAACTCCATTGTGAGCACAAGTGCAAGAACTGAGGGGGAGCAAGGGGTCAAATGCTACAGACGCAGATTTGCAGAAGCCGAAAAGGGGGAGATTACCCTCTCGGCTAAGACTAAGGTGGCTCCAAAGTTTGCTCTCAAGAAACATGTACTGGTAATGAATATCTCTCTCAACTCAATTTCAAGGTTTTGATTTTCATTCCCATACGCTTTATTCACCTTAGCTTGTAGGTTTTAGGCTTCTTCAAATAGGGGGAGATTGTTGGGTATTGTATCCACAACGTACCTGATTTGAAGAAGCCCCTGAACAAGCTAAGGTAAATAGGCAATGTTTTTGACAAAATATTTCAAGTTGTGCTTGCAGTTATTCCACGCTAAGTGCACACCAATGTCAGGGTGCAGTAGGTCAATATACACGGGTCTGCACGACGTAATCCCTCGTTGAGCAGATCAGTGTGTTGGCCTACGTGCACTCTCTCTATTGGAGTGCACTTACTTTCAAGTACAGGGCTGTGTATATGCAAGAGCAGACAAGGAGCAAGGATGAGTCAAAGAGCAGCTCAGAGGCGTAAGACGAAAAATCATCTAAGTAAGAATCGACGAGAATCACCAAGTGATTCTCGCCGATTCGGCGAGAATCACTAGTGATTCTCGCCGAATCGTCGAGAATCACTGGCTGATTCTCGCCGGCTAAATCAGAGTGCAATCAAGTCAAATTCGACGAGAATCACTTTGTGATTCTCGACGAATCGTCGAGAATCACTTTGTGATTCTCGCCGAATCGTCGAGAATCACCCTTGATTCTCGACGATTCGACGAGAATCACAGGTGATTCTCGCCGATTTTTACTTGGGCAATTTTCGGGATAAAGCTGGACCGGATTCTGCCGCTGGCACTATTTTGAACCGGATTTAGGGTTTCTACTTGTGGGACCCACAACAGTCATTAAGGTGTTTACTTGTGTATATATATACGGGTATTTTTGAACAGTAAGGATACACACAGAAAGAAGCCGAGCGACGATCTTGACCTAAAATCGCGAAACTGCTCCGCCGCCGCCGTCGCCGCTCGCGCTAGTTGGTCGCCTCTCTTGATCGCGATTCTTCCTGATCTTCCGGCGACAGAAGCTTAGCCAAGCTTAGAGTCTCCCGTGTCTAACCGGAGATCTCTTGTCTCTTGATTTGTTGATCGGGAAAATTTTCCCCATCCGAATCGATCGAGACGATTGATCCTAGTGTGACCGTTGGTAGACCTTGCTAGCTTCGCTACGAAGTTTGGATCTCCAAAGTACAGCAGCCGCACATCATTGTCGCCGCCGATCCTGTGAACCTAGCCGCCGCCCATCTTGCCGCCGCCGGTTCCGCGGAGATTCTCTCCAAGAGAGATCTAGGGTTGTGGACTCTTCGTGGACTTCAAAAACACGTCGTCAACGAAGAGGGACACCTTAGTCTCCAAACGTAGTTTGTATCTCTTGTACATTCTAGTTTTACTTTTGTTGTAAAGAAACGTTGGTTCCTAGTTGTAAGGGTTGGGTGCAACCCGTGTTGTGGGAGTGTTGACTCCTATGTGTGGAAGGGTTCCTTCCGATAGTGCAAGGATTGGATTTCAATCCTGTTGGTGAAGTGACCGAGTCGTCCTTTGTTGGGAGATAGGTCGAAGGGGGAAAGTGGATGTACCCAAATCGGGGAACCACTATAAAGAGCTTGTGTACTCTGTTTGATGTGCTGTGTTATTTTCTTGTGCAGGTACAATTTTAAATTCCGTAAAAACGCTGCACGTCACCTATTACCCCCCATAGGTGAAGATAGTTGACAGTAGGTGGACTTTCACAATATATAAATATAAACCAAAACACATTTAGAACAGGCTTGGATGTCTCAAACAACATACACGTTCTCTACTGGTTGAGCATATAATAAAAAGGGGCCTACTTATGCAACATGAATGCAACACCCTGGTTTCACCCAAGGCACCCTATAGCATATGCATCTAGCACATCATCACATTATTTGGGTACTCATCGTTTCCCCATTGGCATAAAGCCGCAAACAAAAAGGGAGACACAATTCCCCCCAACGGCACACAAGCCACCACATGGAACTCTTGCCTAGGCCCCAGCCGCTCAAGGCCTTAGACCCGGGCTTGCCTGCAAGCTCTGACGTCTCTTGTCAGGATTCCAACAAACACAAACTGACCGATTTTAAGAAGCCTTGCCGGACCTCACCCGCTCATGGCCTCATTGCCCGAGATTGCCCCCATGCTTGGCATTCTCGTCAGTCTCACAGAAGGGGACTAGTCTCGCCGGGACACTCTCCACACATGACGTGTACGTCACGGGATAGCCAGCCGACCACAGAGACACAGCCACGCCTTGGCACATCACAAACCAAGACAAATCCACCATAGTCCCTCATTTGTACTACAGCGTTCCCGCGCCCCAAGGAAACCATCTACCACTATTGCGGAGCTAACCTTGTCCACTAAGGAAACCATCTACCGCTATTGAGGAGCTAACCTTGTCCGGTTCCGACTACACGTACTCACTTGAGAAAAAGGGGAAAACATCACCACATCACAAACGACATCTTATCGCAACAGAAATCTCTACGAATCCTTAAAGTTCGTATGCAACATCACCGAGTCGGACTAACGATCTCGACTACGGCTTCACCCACCATGCCCAATCCACTAACGGAGCGGATCTCTAATGAAAAACATGTCGGGGACGGACTCAATCGATCTGGAGGTTCTACTTGAACCTTGCCGACCCAAACCCCTCTCATTTGAGTGTTTGGTGCCCAAAACTAGAAGAGAAAAAAATGATGCTAAGACATGCATCATAAAACCGAGAGGAGAAGTGTCGTTACCTTCCAACTCCTCTTCCTAGCCATGGAAAAATAGCCGGATGAAAACCTTCGCAAAGCTCTAGCCTCTACAGATCTGGACTCGGCTCGCGATTTGGAGTACCAAAGCCTCTCCTACAGCCCAAACCCTCCTTCTCCTTCTTCCTTGCTCTCACTTCTCTCTATAACTTTAGTAAGAGAAAGCTTGGAGAAGAATGAGGGTTTCCAACCCTATTCTCAGACTTAACTCCCCAAGAGATGTCCTGAACCATCAGATCCCAACATAAGGGAAAGAATGGCCACGATCCGTCTGAAAAATAAAATGCCTGCGCCAAACACGGCCTGTCACACGCCCGTGTCCAGGGTCGTGTTCCCCATTCACTGTCACAAATCGACGCGCCTGGAACAACACACGGGCATCCGACACGCCCGTGTTCGACCCGACACGCCCGTGTCCTGACTGACACGGCCGTGTGGTCGGCCGTGTGCCTCCATCGACACAGCCCCGAAAACAACCCGAGAAGGACACGGCCTGGGACACGCCCGTGTCCCAAGTCGTGTGCGAAGTCTCGACACTCGTCGACAGCCTTTGTGTCGACACCGCGGAAAAACGTCGAGCGAAGATCGTCGACCATGCGGGACACGCCCTGTGACACGCTCGTGTCATAGGCCGTGTGCCCCTATCTCGACACTCGACACTCGTCGAGTGGACTTCGTCGAGAGAAGTCTCGACACTCGACTGACACGGCCTTGGACACACCTGTGTCCTAGGCCGTGTGCCTTGTTTCGACACATCGTCGAGCGAAAATGTCGACACCCCGGGCCGGTTGTCGACACGGGCTCGACACGCCGTGAGACACGCCCGTGTCTCAGACCGTGTGCCCAGTCTCGACACTTTGTCGAGCGAAAAATGTCAACTACGCGGCCAAGTCGTCGACTCCAGCCTGACACGCCCTGGGACACGCCCGTGTCCCAGGCCGTGTGCCCCCTGCCAGAAACCAAAATTGGCCAGAAAACGCCGGTCGATCCCCTCTCAAATATTGGGGTGTTACATCGTGGTTGTTTTTACTTGCTCTCTGGGAATGTTTAATGCTAGGTTGCATGTTAGGTATTTTCACTTATAAAAGCATTAATACTTGCATTTCATACATCTCATATTTCTAAAATTAAAATACTATTTTCTAGCTAACGTAAAGACTATTTCCATACTTATAATAAATCTAGAGTCTTGCTTGGCATGAGTTGTCCATTGGGGATGTTTATACTCATGTAGGATGTTAATCAACATAACCAAAAGTATTTTTGCGCAGCGTATAACTATACTTTTACTCGTGGACTAGTTGATCCACTGTGCCGAGAGGTACGACCATCCAATTTAAACTGGTTTTTACTTAATAACTTATGCATTTCATAGAAACTGTAGAGTTTGGGGTTTTGCCTGAGCTCCTGCAGTTATCCCCTGCACGACGTGGTATCACGACGCGTATTTTCTCCTACTCTGATATAACTTACATGTTGAGAAAACGCGGGTTGTGATAAATATTATAGGGCAGAATTGATGAGTTGCTGAGATAACTAGTTTTGGTGTTGAAGCGAATAGAAATATCTAGTTGTGCTGTCCGCCAAAATGTGTTATAAAATCCCGTGAGGAAAAATCAACTCATAACAACTACACTAGTGTTAACTGCATTATTCGGCTTGCTGGAGGTGAAATTAATCCGTAAAGAAAATGATGCCCGTTACGGGTTGAATTTCCTGAAATAACAAAATAATATCACAAAATGTGATGGGGTAAGATGCGATTAGATAAAGATGAGCGATTAGATATATCTTTCCGAGCGGTTAACTATTTATAACAATATGATAGGCTAGTCCAAAGGAAATCCCACTTGGAAATAAACTTCTCGCACCGTCAGATATGAATACCATAATACGAAATCCAGATGCCAAGGATGTTTGATTAGATCTGTCCGATTAACTTAGATTGACGCCAAGCCGGCTGATTATATGCCGAGTAGATAAAGAATAACCTTGTAGTGATATGAAGCTGATCGACAAGAATGTATAATAGAAACCGGTTAACATAAGCACTGAAGAGTATAGAACTGAAGACCAGATAATACATATGTTTAGCCTCTGCTAGCAAGCAAAAAGAATTACAGGCTGAGTAGATAATAAAACTAGGTATTTTAAACCGCATAATCGTGCAGATAGCTTTAATTAACCGAATAAATCTGGCTGCTGGGGCTAACCGCATGCCAGCATATAGACATAAGATAACCGGTCAACCTGAAAAGGTAGAAGGAAGTTCAAAAGAGATCTACACCCGAAAATGATTAGTTAGGCTAGGTGCGCCAAAAGGGGCTATAGCTTTGCTTGTTAGGAAAAAAGAGAAATAAGAGAGTCATACAACCTAAGATTATCAATTAGGTCAGGTGCACCAAAAGGTCTATAACATTGCTCGCTAGGAAAGATAATCTTATTTGTTCCTCCACTGAAGAAAGAATGACGGACACACTACTCTCATGCCTCGGGATAGAAGCTAAGCTGATTAGTGAGGTCAGGTGTGCCAAGTCGTCTATAATATTGCTCGCTAGGAAAGATCATCAAAGTTGTTGGTCCCCTGCAAGCACGGCTTGAGAGTACTTTGGAGTTTTCGATTATCACAGTGTGAGATGATCAATGAGGCCAGGTTCACCGTAGGATCTATTGCTCACTCAAGAAAGATCATCTTAGTTGTAACAATATCCAACACGCATCACAGTAGATCTAAAAGCACCCGGACCTCCCTTGATGTGCATGGTGTGTTAGATACCAGCTAGGATCTGAAGTCCTGATGTACTCCACAAAAGAATTGGATGACTCACACTACACGTATGCGAACACTCCCCTCTATACGTAGTCCTCATTATGTTACATCAGAAACCAATCTATGAGGGGTTTAAGCAAGACTTGGCGATATCTCCTCAGTTCAATGATCCCTTTGGAAAAGAAAAAATAGAGAGGAGAAGCTCCAAAACAAAGAAAAGTGTCAGTATGAGATCTCTGATATATGTTTTGAAAGGAATAATATAAGAGTGTTCAAAAATATGTCAGGGAAATGTTCAACAATGTAAAAACAAAACCAATAAGTCATGATCGGGAAAAACTTTTCGGATATTACGATGTCCTCCTTCACCCCAATATAGTAGTTCACTCAGGGTGCCTTCATCATTGGCGTCAATGTACTCGCCACCAATATTGAAGTTAACATTGTTAATGATTTGGTTCACTCCTTTTGAGCCGAGTGGAATGTCTGCTACTTCTTTTCCATTTGAAGTAGACGGGAGAGAGGAGTCATCCTTCCAGACAAAATCACGAAATTTACCAAGCTTCAGAATTCTCTCCACCAATTGGCAAAGAGCTTAGTAATTTTCAGGGGGATGCCCTTTCTCCATGTGGTATTCACAATATTAATTTGAGTCTTTTGATCTTTTATCTACAGGTTGGTAAGGATATTTGTAGTTGGGATTACCTTTCATGACCTGAATTACTTCTTGCATAACGCTGTCCAATCATTATTCTTGAAATTCAGCATCTTGTCGTTGATAAATTGGAGCTGCTTGCGGAGCTACAATTGGATAAGTGGGAGCAATTAGTAGTTGCAATCTTTGATTTTGGACTGAATCATGGCATGGGAAAATTTGTCGACGACGGTGGAAATTTCTTTCCTCCCTAGCTCGATGATGGAAATTCCTCTGAGGAGAATTCGAAAGTCATTCTTGCACAAAAAGAGGAGGATTTATCTCTATTATAAGTTTGGAGACATAATTTGGGTTGGACTTTTCGCCTCAAATGTACATGTTGGCTCGACCAATAATTTCTTGATATGTCCCTAGTATTTGAATGTTAGCCTCAAATTTCAGTGGTCCTTCCCCTAAACCACTAATCAAGGAGACTCTGTAGAGTTCTGGATCAATGTTTTGAATTTCCAGAATTTCATTTTGGAAACGATCCACAAAATGAGCCCAAGTCTCATTCTCTCTCTGTTTGATCTCATATAAGGCTTCTAGAGCACTTTTCCTTTTTGTAGAGGTAGAAAATCTAAGTAGAAGCTCGCTTCACAGATCAACAAATGATGTGATAGATTGGGGACATAGTCCGTAGAACCACTCCCTCGCTTGTCCTTCAAAGGATGTTACGAGAAGTTTGCACTTAGTAGCATTTGTACGGGTTTTCAATGCAACAGTTGATTCAAAAGCTTGCATATGTGCTATTGGGTCAGACTCTCCAGTGTAAACTGGTAATTGGGGCTCTCAGAAGTGAGCTGGTGTTAGCCCTTGCAGAACATTCTCGGGGAATGGTGACGAATCAAGATGTTCCCATAGAGCATAAGGAAAAGGAAACTATGCAGTGTAAGAAGTAGCTGCAAAAAAAGTTGGATGATAGAAAGGAAGAGTTGTTGGTGTAGGAGAAATTGCAGGAGATGGATGGTAAGGGTAACTTCCCTGGAAATTTAAAGCTCTTACTGGACTTCCCCGGGCAGCTTGCAGAAAAAAGTTTTGACGAGCGGAGAAATCGTTATCTTGAGACCTTAGAGGAGATGCGGCTTGCCCTGGAGGGTAAGTTGTCGGGTATGTAGGCGGAAAAGTAGGTGTGTATGCTTGAGGAACAACTTGAGGATAAGCTGGTAGGTAAACCTGTAGATTCTCCACTACTGGTGCCAGATTGACTAGAGTAACCAGCGATGGAGTGGGTTGTGCAACTAGTCGCTGCGTAATAGCGACTTGGGCTTGGTTGATAGCCTGGAATTGCTGAGCGGTCTCCCTACGATCTTGGTCCACTTCCCAATGCGACTGATCTAGGGTTTCCCAGAGAGTATCTTCATGGGGACACGATGGAGAAAATTTATCGGCATTGTGACGGTCTGACATAGCTAACCGTCAGGTATTTTCGACTACTCGAAATCTGAAGGTCGTGTGTTGAATGTTGATGCAATATGTGTGCCTCCGGATTTTGTAAGAGAAAATGAGGGTGGAAATTATCGAGAAGTTGGTTACTTGCGGTTAGAAATAGTTGTATGGTTGCGGGAGAGAAGAGAGAGAGAGGTCACTGGCAGCAAAAACACTAGAATTTGCACGCCACAGCTATATGTCACTCCTACGATGAACTTTCCTTTGATTATGAAGAAAAGCAGTTACATCAATTAAGAATATAGAACCCGAGTCTACAGGTATCTGCTAGAAGAAGAGTTCGAGACCCTTTCCATAGGCATCTAGCTTTGGGATTCAAACTTCCTCCCCCCTAGGCAGTACTGTTCATGCCTATTTATAGGCTCGGGGCCCTACCTAAATGAACAAGGCTAAGAATACAGGCTACTCGGGGATAGGAGAAATGGGCAGAGGTGACCAGATACATGGGAGCCAAAATAAACAGCAGCCACCTAACCGTGGGACTAGGCGGTCAGACCTACACCTGATCGGCTTCTCCTCAACGGTTGCTGTATTGAGGAGACCCTGCGAGAAGGTGGATAGGCGACTAGAGAAGATCTTGCCGCCGGGACTTGAGAGAAATCCAAGAGAGCGGTCAAATCGGGTTAATATTAAATTTAAGTGTTTTTGACTTTTATTTTGCAAAGAATAGCAGACGTTTGCAAGTTTACTTGAGGTACTCACGTTATATTATAAATTTACCTGCTTTTGACTTCTCCATTACAAAGATTACCAGGTTTTTGTAAGTTCACTATAGATAATCTTGTTATAATTTAAATTTACCATTATTTGACTTCTCTTTTACAAAGATTAGTGGGTGCTAGCATGTTCACATCTTGTACTCGCGTTATATATTAAATTTAGTAGGTTTTGACTTATCTTTTGTATAGATTAGCAGGTGTTCGTGAGTTCACTTTAGGTACTCGCGTTATATTTAAAATTTACGTGCTTTTGACTTCTCCTATGCAGAGATTAACAGGTGTTCGCGAGATCACTTCAGATACTCACGTTATATTTTACATTTACCTGCTTTTGACTTATTTTGCAGAGATTTGTAGGTGTTTCCGAGTTCACTTTAGGTACTCACATTATATTTTAAATCTACTTATTTTAGTTTTCTCTTTTGTATAAATTAGTGGGTGTTTGCATCTTCACTTTAGGTATACATGTTAGATTTTAAATTTACACGCTTTTGACTTCTCCTTTGCAGAGATTAGCAGTTGTTCGCGAGTTAACTTCAGGTAGTAGCATTATATTTTAAATTTTCAGGCTTTTGACTTCTCATTTGCAGAGATTAGCAGGTGTTCGCTAGTTCAGTTTAGGGACTCGCATTATATTTTAAAACTACCTACTTTTGACTTCTCTTTTGCAGATATTTGTGAGTTCACTTCCGGTACTCGCATTAGATTTTAAATTTACTTTCTTTTGACTTCTCCTTTGTATAGATTAGCAGGTGTTTGCAAGTTCACTTCAGCTACTCACGTTATATTTTAAATTTACCAGCTTTTGACTTCTCTTTTACACAGATTAGTAGTTTTTCATGAGTTTACCTATGGTACTTGCATTATATTTTAAATTTACGTACTGTTGATTTCTCTTTTGTAGATATTAGCAGGTGTTCGCGTGTTCAATTCAGGTACTCGCATTATATTTAAAATTTACCTGCTTTTGACTTCTCTTTTGTAGAGATTAGCAGACATTCACATGTTCACTTCAAGTGCTCGCATTATATTTTAAATTTACCAGCTTTTGACTTCTCTTTTGCGGAGATTTGCAGGTGTTAGCGAGTTCACTTCAAGTACACATATTATATTTTAAATCTACCTATTTTTGACTTCTCTTTTATAGAGATTAGCGGGTGTTCGGGAGTTCACTTAAGGTACTCAAGTTAAATTTTAAATTTACATCCTTTGGACTTCTATTTTGCAGAGTTAAGCAGGTATTTGCAAGTTATCTTCAGGTACTCATATTATATTCTAAATTTACCTGCTTTTAACTTCTCTTTTGCAGAGATTACCATGTTTTCATGAGTTTACATTAGATACTCACGTTATAATTTTAAAATACCTTCGTTTGAATACTCCTTTACAGAGATTAGCAGGTGTTAGCGTGTTAACTTCTTCTACTTGCGTTATATATAAAATTTACCTATTTTGACTTATATTTTGCATAAAATATCAGGCGTTCGCGAGTTCACTTCACGTACTTGCATTAGATTTTAAATTTACCTGTTGTTCACTTCTCCATTGCAGAGATTAACAAGTGTTCACGAGTTCATTTCAGGTACTCGCGTTATATTCTAAATTTACTACGTTTTGACTTCTTTGTTGAGATTTGTAAGTGTTTGCGTGTTCACTTCAGATACTTTTGTTATATTTTAAATCTACCTAATCTAGGTTTCTCTTTTGTATAGATTAGTAGGTATTTACGTGTTCACTTTACATACACACGTTAGAATTTAAATTTACCTGCTTTTGACTTCTCATTTTCAGAGATTAGCAGGTGTTCGCGACTTCACTTCAGCTACTCGCATTATATTTAAAAATTTTCTGCTTTTGACTTCTCATTTGCAGAGATTAGCAGGTGTTTGCGAGTTCACTTCAGGGACTCACATTATATTTTAAATTTACCAACTTTTGTCTACTATTTTAAAAATATTAGTAGTTGTCTACGAGTTCACTTCAGGGACTCGCATTATATTTTAAATTTATGTGCTTTTGATTTCTATTTTGCAGAGATTAGTGGTGTTTGCAAGTTTACTTCGGGTACTCGCATTATATTTTATATTTTCCTGATTTTGACTTCTATTATGTAGAGATTAGCATGTTTTTGCAAGTTCACTTCAGGTACTCAAGTTAGATTTTAAATTTACCTACTTTTGACTTCTCCTTTGTAGAGATTAGCAGGCGTTCGTGAGTATACTTCCGGCACTCACTTTATACTTTAAATTTCCCTTCTTTTGAATTCTCTTTTGTACAGATTATAAGGTGTTTTCGAGTTCAGTTCTAGTACCCATGTTAGATTTTAAATTTACTGATATTTGAATTCTCCTTTGCAGAGATTAATAGGTGTTTGCGAGTTCACTTCAGTGGTCGAATTATATTTTAAACATACTTGCTTTTGACTTCTCCTTTGGGGAGATTAGTAGGTGCTCACATGTTTATTTCAGGTACTCGTGTTATATTTGAAATTTACCTGCTTTTGACTTCTCTTTTGAAAATATTTGCTGGTTTTTGCGAGTTTACTTAAGGTACTCGCGTTATATTTTAAATTTAAATGCTGTTGATTTCTCTTTTGCAGGTATTAGCAGGTGTTCACGAGTTCACTTCTAGTACTTGTGTTATATTTAAAATTAACCTGCTTTTGATTTCTCTTTTGTAAAGTCTAGAATGTGTTCACAAGTTAACTTCAGGGGCTCACATTATATTTTAAATTGACATATTTTGGACTTCTCTTTTGTGGAGATTAGCAAGTGTTTGTGAGTTCATTTTAGGTAGTTGCATTACATTTTAAATTTACCGGCTTTTGACTTCTCCTGTGTAGAGATTAGCAGGTGTTTGCGAGTTCACTTCAGACACTTGCATTTTATGTTAAATTTCCATTCTATTGACTTTTCCTTTTGATATATTAGTAGGAGTTCGCATGTTCACTTCAGGTACTCGCGTTATATTTGAAATTTACCTGCTTTGAGATTCTTTTATGTAACACCCCCATCCGTCGTACGACATATAACAGAAGGTCCAGCTGGAACCCGACGCCATATACCACGGACAGTCGGAAGGGTTACATAAGAATATCGAAACCATACAACTATTACTACTTGCCCTACACAGAGCATTCTAACGGAAGCTTTTAAATAGTTATAAAGAACCCATAATTGAAATATCAACTATCATTAATGTCCACAACTACCACATGAATGAAATAACAAATACATTGAAAGAACTTGGCCTTATGGCCTTACAAGAGTTTCACTTAACAAAATAGTGTCTTACATACATCGGCTCGCAGGCCGGCCACACATGATAAAATAAAATACAACTATTCGCTTTGGCCTTCGAGGGCCAGTTCAGCAACATGGCTTCAGCCCGCTATTTGGTACTCAGCTCCGCAGCACCTGCAAGCAACATTCCACCGCACAGTGGAAAACAAAGTAACGGTCAGCCAAAGCCGACCAAATTATAATGACCACGCCCCTTACTCGGGACGGTGGTGCTCCTTCCCTGCATTTTATTAGCCCAGCTAAACAATAAAGTACAAACAAACATCGCCATAGGTGTAGGCTCGCACGACCAAACACCCCGTGCACTCAGGGCACATTAACGGTGAATCCGGTCAATTTTGTGGCTTCACCACCATCTCCGGGATGACAACAACGTGAGCATTTTAGCCTTTCTGACCACTATCTAAGGCTCCCGACTATTCCAACAGCCAGTCCCTCTATGGGTCTCTCGCACCGAACCATATAGCCCGGGTCCGATTCGACTTGCCCGTTGCTCGCACCACGTAGTCACCTTAAGACATACGCATGAGCCAAGCTTCTCTCGGATCCCGTCACAATTCCAAACAACAAATAACCCAGTTATGTACAAGGCCAGCTCCCAGGCCGCCAAATTAGCAGAATTACATTTCCGCTCAATTCTCCGGGTGCGCCTTGGAGTTAATCCCCAAGGATCCCTGCTTCATTCTACCGTGTAGAAACCCGAAAACACAAAACACGGAGTATTCTCCGGCAAATCATACAACATGCAACATCACCGATCTATACCAACATGTCCGGGTAGGCTTCACACACAATGCCTATGTCCGTACTTCGCTTCCGGACTCTATATGCAATACAAGGGGGACTATTCCTGTCAACCCCAAGGAAAACCGCACACTCACCGCACACTCGCGGGAGCGGGTTTCCCTATGCAAAAGATGGAGAGCTTCACATGCTCAAGTAGAGAATCATTACCCTTGCAGTACGCTTTTGCGCCATGGAAAAACTATACGGATAGAAGGCTTCGCAATGGAATTTCCTCCGCAGATCTGCTCTCTGTTCTCAAAACCGTGCTCCGATGCTCCGCCGGCAGACGGAATCCTCCCTTTCCTTCCTCCTCTCTCCAACTCCTTAGAAAGAGAATGGTAAAGAGCAAATGAGGAGTTAATCCCTCATTCCCGGCCTTATCAGAGCAGGAACACATCTGGGCCGTTGGATCTTAATTAAAGAAATCGAACGGCTCAGATCCGCCCAAAAATCCTCAAACCTGGGCCGAACACGGCCTCACACATGGCCGTGTCCCAGGCCGTGTGCCTCGATCCAGACACGATCGTCGAGCAGAGAAGAGGACACGAGTCGAGACACGCCCGTGTCTCAACTGACACGCCCGTGTCTCATCTGACACGCCCGTGTCGGTTTCCGACATGCCCGTGCACTAGGGTCGTGTCACCAGTAACCGCCACGCCAATCGACACGACTCTAGGGAACACGGGTGGTGACACGGGTATGCACACGCCCGTATCATTTGACACGCCCGTGTCACGTTGCCGTGTTTCCTGCCGTATCCTTCTCTGGACACAACCGGCCAACATAAAGAACCACACGTCCTTGGACATGCCCGTGTCCTAGGCCGTGTACCCCTATACAGGAACCAAAAATTCTCTTGGACACGACCAGCTCGGTTACGATTTTCGGGGCGTTACAAATCTCCCCCACTTAAAGAATTTCATCTCGAAATTAAGTAAAGGTACACAAAAATTTAAATGTTACCTGAGTGGAATAACTCGGGGTATTCTTCCATCATAGTCTGCTCTCGTTCCCAAGAAAGCTCCTCACATCCGCAGTTATCCCAACGGACTTTGACCATAAGGATTTCCTTGTTGCGGAGTCGTTTAACATCAAAATCTTCGATGCGTATTGGCTTGACCTTTGTCGTCAACCCGTAATCAACCGACACTTGATCGACCGCAACGACCTGCGAAGGCTCTTGCACTGCCTTCCGCAACAGCGATACATGGAACACATCATGTAGCCCACTCAACTCCACAGACAGCTTCAAACGATACACAGCTTCTCCAACATGCTCCAGGATTTCAAACGGTCCAAGGTATCTCGGACTCAGCTTCTTCAAGTGTCGAACCCGCGAGACACCCTTGAACGGCTTGATTTTCAAATACACCAAGTCGCCAACACCAAACTCCACGTTCCTTTGCTTGGCGTTATAGTATTTTGCCTGCCTGTCAAGAGCGATCTTCAACCGTTCCTGAACTGTACATATCATTGAAGTGACATCTTCTACCGCTTGACGTTTGTATAGCTTCGACTCGCTTGTCTCCAACCAAGACAACGACGTGCGACACTTTCTCCCATACAAGGCCTCGAAAGGCGCAATTCCAATACTCGCTTGAAAACTATTGTTATATGCAAGCTCCACCATGTATAGTGTAACAACCCCATCCGTTCATATGGTATATACTAGAAGGTCCGCCCGGGGCCCCATAGCATATATCACAAAACAGGTGGAATAGTTACGGAATGATACCAGAGTAGCGCAACGCACCTTAACACATTGCATTCCAGCGGAAGACTATACTAACACTTGAACTCCTTATATATAATAGGAATGTCTTACAACAACACGAAAGTTGGCCTTATGGCCTTACATGGCTTTCAAACAATGGCCTAAACATTGTCGCGCAGGCCGACCACATTAAAAGAAAACACAACAGTCATCCAATTAGCCTTCAAGGGCTAGCAGTAGCAGCAGCAACAACAAGGACATCAACCTTTATGCTTCCCGCTTGGCTCTCCAGCACCTCTACAGGGACAATCCACCCAACGGTGGCAAACAGAAGCAACGGTCATCGTTCAGCTGAACAAATTATAATGACCCTACCCCTTTCCCGGGGCAGCGGTATTCTTCCCTGCAGGCATAGCATTCACAAGCATGTATATAATTCATACAAATGTGCTCTCATGCACACACATGCCATCATAACCGTCGGCCACATGGCCCGACGATCCGTGCACTCAGGGCACATTCTTGGTGTACCGGCGAACCAGTTTCCCACCACCGTATCAGGGCCACAACCCAACGACAACTCTCTAGAGCATTTACTCTATGGCGTGCAGCCGGAGTTCTAGTCTTAAAACACCGGGATGGCCCATATCCCCCCATTGTGTCATGGCATGCAGGCCTAAGACTCTCGCTATGCGCTCCAACAGACCGCACCTTCTGGTCCACGTCGGACGGACATAACGCAGGTCGGATCCTCCACCCCCCATTGCTCAAATCGCTTTGCCTTCACCGAGTATGACGTACTCGCGGCTTAATCAAAGGCGCGGGTCGGTCTCACCAATCTTGTTCTTGGCATTCAAGCATGGGTATTTCTATTACACCCATTCATCTCACAATATTAGCGGGTCTTTCCTGGGCACACCAGTACTTCCTGTTACTCGTTCACAGGTACGACAACGCCATATCACAAATGTTAGGGGTCTTTCCTGGGCACACTAGTACATCCTGCTACTCTCTTCACAGGTACCACCTACGATATCAAGCATCACAAAGGGCCCTTCCTGGTCACACCAGTACTTCCTGTTACTCATTCACAGGTACGACCCAATAGCACAAGCATAACACAGATATTTCCTGGACTACCACTCTAGTACTTCCTGCTACTACCCTTCACAGGCATAACCCGTTGACTCCTTAAACTACATGTTTATCATGGAGTCTTCTCCAATTCGTATGCAACATCACCAATCCAGACCAACCTATCCAGATGGGCTACACACATCATGCCTATTCCGTACTCCATTTCCGGATCTATATGCCAACAAAAGGGGATTCCATGAATCACCCAAAAGACTCCCAAAATTAGCCACCCTTTTGGTGGGGGAATCACATGCATATGCCAAAAAGGAATCCTTCATATGGCTAGGAAGAAAGGTCGTTACCCTTGAAGACCGCTTTGGTGTCATGAAGTTCCTAGCTGGCTAGGAAGAGCTTTTCCTCCGCAAATATGGCCTCGGATCACTGCTTGACACTCACAAGCTCCACCACCGAACAACCCCTCTTCTTCTTCCTCCGTCTTCCATTCCCTTTCTCTCTCTAAACGTTTAGAAAGACGAAGGCAATAACAAAATGAGAATACGTTCTCTTTTTTCGGCCTTAAGGAAGAAGGAAAGAAGCTCAGCCCTTGGATCCAAGCTGAGAAAAATGGACGGCTACGAAAAATCGGGAAAACCGATTTTCGCATCCGACATGCCCTGTGACATGCCCGTGTCACAGGCCGTGTACTCAAAGCGGTGCTCAACCCGCCTTATCCCCCAAAACAGGTCAGGCCCAAAGTCACGCCCGTGACACAGATCTGCGCTCGACGATCTGCGTTCGACGATTAGGCAATGATCGTCGAGCTCGCCAGCGAACCTCGAGCCCGCCAGCGATCGTCAAACAGCGCGTTCGACGATCGGGCAGCGATCGTCGAATTGGCCCAGCGCTCGACGATTGGCCCAGCGTTCGACGACCTCCGTTCGATGATTTGCCAGCCCACGAAGCCTTTGCTAAATTATCGAGCTCAATTCGTTGAACACAGCATTTCGTCGACCTGACGCCGAACCTGAGCGGGACACGCCCTCTGTCACGCCCATGTTCCAGGCCGTGACCACCTAAACACTTTCCATCGAACGACTTTCGTCGATCTCGGCACGACTCCACACCCGAGCAGGACACGCCCTGGAACACGCCCGTGTCCCAGGCCGTGTCACCCAAAATTTTGCCTGCTGAAAAATTGGGCTGTTATAACCCTCCCCTCCTACAAGAAATTTCGTCCTCTAAATTAGTATAGAGGTTGGAAACCAGCAAGCAAAAGGTTATAACATTAAAATTCTCATGTTACAACAATGTTACAACAACACATTTTCACTCTCCACTCATTACAGAAACAGCTCGGGAAACTCCACTTGCATGGTTTGCTCTCGCTCCCATGTAAGTTCCTCATGACCGCAGTTGTCCCACCGGACTTTAACCATTCCGACCGTCTTGTTCCGCAACTATTTCTCGGCTCGATCCTCGATCTGAATGGGTCTAACTCTCGTTGTTAGCCCATACTCCACCGACACACGATCATCCGTGATCACTTGAGCTGGATCTTTAACGGTCTTCCGAAGCACCGAGATGTGAAACACATCATGTAATCCACCCAAGTCTGCCGAAAGAGCTAGCTGATATGCCGCTTCTCCGACTCGCTCAACCACTTCAAATGGACCCAAATATCTTGGACTCAACTTTTTCAAACGTCGAATCCTGGAGACACCTTTAAAGGGCTTGATCTTCAAGTAGACCCAATCACCAACCGCGAACTCCGCGTTCCGGTGCTTGGCGTTGTAGTACTTCGCTTGACGATCTTGGGCTATGAGTAGCATTTCTCGAATAGTCCGGATGGTTGAGTTTGCTTCATCGACCTCATTTTGATTAAACACTCGAGCTTCGCCCGCTTCTACCCAAGCCAAGGGAGTACGACACTTCCTTCCATATAGCGCTTCATACGGCGTCATCCCAATGCTCGCCTGGTAGCTGTTATTATAGGCAAACTCCACCATGTAGAGATGATCTTCCCATCTCTTTCCAAAGTCGAGGGCGCACATCCGGAGCATGTCCTCCATTGTTCTGTTGGTACGTTCAGTTTGGCCATCCGTTTGGGGATGAAAGGCAGTACTGAATGTCAACTTCGTGCCCAACAGTCGGTGAACTAGCCTCCAGTCATTTGACGTGAATCACCCATCTCGATCACTTACGATGCTCCGAGGAACACCGTGAAGCCGTACAATCTGGTCAACATATAATTTTTCCAAACTTTTGACCGAATCATCCCGCCTGTTCGGGAGAAAATGTGCCACTTTAGTTAGTCGGTCAACAATCACCCAAATGGAATCATTTCCTTGCTGCGATCTCGGCAACCCGTGCACAAAATCCATGGAAATATCATCAAACTTCCACTCTGGGATCGGCAGCGACTTCAAATAACCACCTGGCTTTTGACATTCCTCCTTCACCATCGCACATGTTATACATTTGGCCACATAGAGGGCAACATCTCTCTTTAGCCCTGGCCACCAGAATAGCTTTTTCATATCATTGAACATCTTCGTGCTCCCGGGGTGAATGGAATACTTTGTATAATGTGCTTCATACATCAGTTCTTCCATCAATTTACCCACATTCTGGACGCACAAACGACCCTCTTTTCGCAAAAGGCTGTCATTCCAGGAGAATTTGCCCTCTGGCCCCTCGTTAACATAGCGTAAGAGATCTTCATCTAACCCCGTTGCTCGTCGAATCCGGTCTGCAAGGTCACATTGCACCTCCGTCCAGTTCAGACATGCATTGGCGGTAAAATTCTTGTCAACACAATAAATCTCTAACGCTTCTAGCTCTTGGATGAGACGTTCATCATGACTTTGTAACCAACTCGCTCTAGCCGGAGCTCTACGACTCAAGGCATCCGCGACTATGTTTCCCTTCCCGGGAGTATAGTGGATCTCGAAAGTGTAGTCCCCAAGGAACTCCAACCACCTTCATTGTCGCATGTTCAAGTCCTTCTGCTCCAATATGTACTTTAAGCTCTTGTGATCTGTATAGATCTCCACCTTCACTCCATAAAGATAGTGTCGCCACAACTTTAGTGCAAAAATCACCGCCGCCAACTCTAAGTCATGGACAGGATAATTTCGTTCGTGCACCTTCAGCTAGCGTGAGCCATAAGCAATTACCTTTCCAGTCTGCAGAAGAACGCAGCCTAAGCCGCTCCCTGAGGCATCACTATAAATAACAAATCCAGCAGTCCCACTTGGCGAAGACAACACCGGCGCCGTGGTCAACCGAACCTTCAACTCTTCAAAAGCTCGTGCGCACTCTGGCATCCAAACGAACTTCTGATCTTTTCTCGTCAGCATGGTTAGCGGCAAAGCGATCCGCGAGAAATTATCAACAAATCTTCGATAGTAGCCCGCAAGTCCAAGGAAGCTCCTGACCTCGGCCACTGAAGACAACACTGGCCACTCTTGTATGGCCCTTATCTTCGCTTGATCCACTGCAATGCCCGCTCCACTCACCACATGGCCCAGAAAATCCACTGACGATAACGAAAACTCGCACTTCGAGAACTTGGCATAGAGCTGATTTTGCCTCAATGTATTCAGCACCAACCGCAAATGTGTCTCATGTTCAGCTTTCGACTTCGAGTACACCAGGATGTCATCAATGAACACTATCACAAACAGATCCAGGTACTCTCAGAACGTGCAGTGCATCAAATCCATAAACACCGAGGGCACATTGCACAGTCCAAATGGCATGACTGTGAACTCATAGTGCCCGTAACGCGTTCCAAATGCGGTTTTGGGAATGTCACCTTCCCGAATTCTCAACTAGTAATAACCAGACTTCAGGTCCAACTTCGAATAGACGGTCGAGCCCACCAGCTGATCGAATAACTCATCAATCCACGGAATCAGATATTTATTCTTCTCGGTTAGCTTATTCAATTCGCGGTAATCTATACATAACCTCAAGCCACCGTCTTTCTTCTTCACAAAAAGCACAGGCGCGCTCCAAGGTGACATGCTTGGGCGTATATAACCTTGCTCCAGCAATTCTTGTAGTTGGACCTTCAACTCAGCCATCTCCTTTGGCGCGACGCGATATGGCGAGCGGGCCACAGGTTTCGCACCTAGCACCAACTCGATCGTGAAGTCAATCTCCCGCTGGGGTGGTAGCCCA
This sequence comes from Platanthera guangdongensis, assembly GCA_039583875.1. Lineage (NCBI taxonomy): Eukaryota > Viridiplantae > Streptophyta > Magnoliopsida > Asparagales > Orchidaceae > Platanthera > Platanthera guangdongensis. Next base: position 157,286,577 of record CM077151.1, read on the forward strand.
GGGAGATCTTTGGGAAACACATATGTAGTCCGACATAATCAGAACCTTGTACACACCGGCCTTAGGCTCAACAGCTTGAATCAGTGCAAAGTAACACTCCGCACCCTTTCGAACAGCCTTGACTACTTGGAGTGCAGACATCAATGTCCCGCCCACTCCTCGCATAGCCGTGAACTTTGTCTCCTGTTCGGTATTCTGGCCCAACGTGATCTCTTTGGACTGGCAATCAATCAAGGCATACTGCTCCGCAAGCCAATCCATACCAAAAATCACGTCGAATTCCGATATCGTCAATACAGATCAGTCAATCTGAAATCCCGACTTCTTATTTGGACCGCCACATCGCAAGCTTGATCCGCAAGCATCCAACAGCCATTCAGCAACACCACTCTGACGCTATCTATCTTTGCACGACTACGTATCCCAATCCACGCTATGAACTTGCTAGACAGAAAAGAATGCGACGCACCCGTATCAAACAGTGCTCATGCCAGCGTGTCCCGAATCATCACAAAGCCTGTGACAATCATGTCACACACACAAACCGCAAACACATAGACACTAAGCAAAGCATACAAGCAATAACATACGCAAAACTAAACTCATACCTGTGATGACGTCACTCTGCTTGATGGCCTCCTGCAAGCCAAGATTGTAGACCCGGGGCTATGCCTGCGAGGCAGAGGAGTCCACTACTGCCTTGCCCTTCTTTGCATACGACGCTCCCGCCTTCTTTTCATTCTTTGGCCGCACCTGACACTCTCGGGCTATATGCCCCACCCATCTACAATTAAAGCATGTACGAGTATCCGGCCTTGAGGTAGCCCCGACGTTGCTCCCGATGCAACTGATGAAGGAGTTTGTCCACTTGTCTTGGACTTCTTGCCCCATTTCTTCTTATAAAATGGTTTCCCAGGTCGGGGCACCTTCCACTCCGGTTGCGTCACAGCCAAAGCCCTCTTCCCCTTCACCCTCTTCATATCTTTTTACAGCGCGATTGCAGTGTAGACCAATGCCTGGAAGCCTTGGTTCACAGAACTAGAAAGCAGGAACCTCAGCTCGTCCCGCAGTCCTTCGTAGAACCTATTCGTCTTTCTCTGCTCATCAGCAAAAATAGAACCCGCATACCTCCCCAAGCGTGTAAACTCATGCAGGTACGCATTGTAATACCCCCATCTGTTGCATGGCATATAACAGAAGGTCCAGCTGGAACCCGACGCCATATACCACAGACAGTCGGAAGGGTTACCAAATGAATATTCAAACCATCCAATTAAGACTACTCGTCCTACACAGAGCATTCTAGCGGAAGCTTTTAAAGTTGAAAGAACCCAAATCTTAAATCCAATACATATGAATGTCCATGACCACAACCACAGGAATGAAATCCAAATACACTAAAAAGGTACATGGCCTTATGGCCTTACAAATGTTCACTTAATAAAACATGTCTTACATACATCGGCTCGCAGGCCAGCCACACATGATAAAAGTAAAAACAACTACTCTACGGCCTTCTAGGGCCAGCACAGCAACCTGGGCTCCAGCCCGCTATTTGGTACTCGGCTCCGCAGCACCTGCATGCACAATTCTACCGCACGGTGGAAAACAAAGCAACGGTCAGCCAAAAGCCGAACAAATTATAACGACCCCGCCCCTTACTCGGGACGGTGGTGCTCTTTCCCTGCATACAATTAGCCCAATAAAATAATAAAGCGCAACTATACTACGCCACATGTGTAGGCTCGCACGGCCAAACACCCCGTGCACTCAGGGCACATTAACGGTGAATCCTGACATATCAGTGTCTTCACCACCATCCCAAAGATGGCAACCAAGTGAGTATTTAGCCTTTCTGACCACTGTCTAAGGCTCCCGACTATGCGAACGGCCAGTCCCCATCTTCGGGTCTCTCGCACCGAACCACATAGCCTAGGTCCGATTCCACTTGCCCGTTGCTCACGCCGCCTAGTCAATTTAAGTCCTACGCGCGGGCCAAGCTTCTCTCGGATCCCAAAATTTCCAAACAATCACATAACTCAGTTATGTTCAAGGCCGGTTCCCAGACCGCCAAGTTAGCAGAACACGTTTCCGCTCAGTTTTTCGGGCGCGCCTTGAAGCTAACCTCCAAGCATCTCTGCTGCAATCTACCGCGTAGAAACCCGAAAAAAACCCAAAGCACGGAGTCTTCTCCGGCAAAACATATCAAATGCAACATCACCGATCCAGACAATACATGTCCGGGTAGGCTTCACACACAATGCCTATGCCCGTACTTACGATTCCGGACTCTATATGCAAAACAAGGGGGACTATTCACATCAACCGCAAGGAACACCACGCATTCACCGCACACTCGCGGGAGCGGGATTCCCTATGCAGAAAGAAAGAGTTTCACATGCTCAAGTTGAGAATCGTTACCCTTGTAGTCCGTTTTGGCGCCATGGAAAAACTACACGGACAGAACTCTTCGCAACGAACTTTCCTCCACGGATCTGCTCTCAAATTTCGAAATGGTGCTCCGATGCTCCACCGGCGGCCGGAAACCTCCTTCTTCTTCCTCTTCTCTCTAACACCTTGGAAAGAGAAAGCCTTGGAGAGAAATGAGGGATTAACTCCCCTATTCCCGGCCTTAACAGAGCAGGAAATCATCTGGGCCGTTGGATCTTAATTAAAGAAAACGAATGGCTCAGATCCGTTCAAAAATCTCCAGACCTGGGCCGAACACGGCTTGGCACACGGCCGTGTCCCAGGCCGTGTGCCTCGATCCAGGCACGATCGTCGACCACAGAAAAGACATACGGGCTCAGACACGCCCGTGTACAACCTGACATGCCCGTGTCGGGTCTCTCGACATGCCCGTGTCCGGGGGCGTGTCACGCATAACCGCCACGCCAACCAACACGCCCCAACTGCACACGGGTACTAACACGGGTAGGCACATGCCCATGTCCAATGACACGCCCATGTCATCTAGCCGTGTTCCTGGCCGTGTTCTTCTCGGGATGAAAACGACCAAAAATCATCAGCCAGACACGGCCTTGGACACGCCCGTGTCCTAGGCCGTGTACCCCTATACAGGTACTAAAAACCCCTTTTTGCGCGACGGACTCCAATACAATTTTCGGGGCGTTACAAATCTCCCCCACTTAAGGAATTTCGTCCCGAAATTAAGTAAAGGTACACAAATCTAAATAATACATGAGTGGAATAACTCGGGGTATTCCTCCAACATAGCTTGCTCTTGCTCCCAAGGAAGCTTCTCACGTCCGCAATTATCCCATCGAATTTTAACCATACGGATATCCTTGTTGCGGAGTCGCTTGACTGCAGCATCTTCAAAACGTACTGGCTTGACCCTTGTGGTCAACTCATAATCAACTGGTACTTGATTGTCCGCAATGATCTGCGAAGGCTCTTGCACTGCCTTACGCAACACCGACACATGGAACACGTCATGCAGCCCACTCAATTCCGCCGACAGCTTCAATATATACGCCGCCTCACCAACACGCTCCAGGATTTCGAATGGTCCAAGGTGTCTCAGACCCAGCTTCTTCAAGCGTCGAACCCGCGATACACCCTTGAACGGCTTAATTTTTAAGTACACCCAATCACCAACATTGAATTCCACATTCCTATGCTTGGCGTTATAGTACTTTGACTATCTATCCTGAGCAATCTTCAACCGTTCTTGAATTGTCTGTATCACTGATGTGGCATCGTCCACCGCTTGACGTTTATACAACTTCGATTCGCCTGCCTCCAACCAAGACAACGGCGTACGACACTTCCTCCCGTACAAGGCCTCGAAAGGCGCCATTCCAATACTTGCCTGAAAGCTGTTGTTGTACGCAAACTCCACCATGTACAGGTGATCTTCCCACTGTTTTCCAAAAATCTTGTACGCACATGCGAAGCATGTCTTCCATCATCCTGTTGACCCTCTCGGTTTGGCCATCCGTCTGCGGGTGAAAGCTGCACTGAACTTTAGCTTAGTACCCAACAGACTATGCACCAACCTCCAGTCATTCGACGTGAAGCGTCCATCTCGATCACTAACAATACCGCGGGGCACACCATGCAATCGTACAATATTATCCACGTAGAGTTTGGTTAACTTTTCCACCGGATCTTCCTTCCTATTCGGAATAAAGTGCGACACCTTTGTCAACCTATCTACGACCACCCATATGACGTCGTTTCCCTTCTGCGACTTCGGCAAGCCATGCACAAAATCTATAGATATGTCGTCAAATTTCCATTCTGGGATAGGAAGGGATTTCAAGAAACCTCCGGGCTTCTGGCATTCCGCCTTCACCAATGCTCAAGTACGACACTTGGCCACATAAAGTGCTACATCCTTCTTCAAACCCGACCACCAGAATAATTTCTTCATATCTCTATACATCTTCGTGCTTCCCGGGTGGATTGAGTACTTGGTATGATGAGCCTCATACATCAACTTCTCCCGAAGATTATCCGCACTAGGAATGCATAGGCGACCGTCCTTCCTTAGCAACCCATCCTCAACAGCAAACTGGGAATTTGACCTATCCAAAGATTCTTCCAAGATCTATTTCATGCTGTTATCCTGAACCAAAGCCCGCCGAACTCTATCCGCTAGGTCACACTGCACCTCTGCCCAAAATAGTTTCGCCTCAGCACTAGACTGCTTGTCGACACAAGATATCTCCAAAGCCTCCAACTCATGGACCAATCTCCTATCATGTATCGATAACCAGTTGGCCTGTGCGGGAATCTTACGACTCAACGCATCCGCCACTGCAATTCCCTTCCCAGGCACATAATGTATCTTGAAGGTGTAGTCCCCTAAGAACTCCATCCACCTCCGCTGCCTCATGTTCAGATCCTTTTGGTCCAACAGGTACTTCAAGCTCTTATGATCGGTGTAAATGTCGACCTTTACACCGTACAGGTAGTGCCTCCAAAGCTTTAGAGCAAATATCACAGTCGCTAACTCTAGGTCGTAGACCGGATAATTTCTCTCGTGAACCTTCAGTTATCGTGAACCATAGGCTATCACTCTCCCATGCTGTAGCAGAACACCTCCCAAACCACTGCCCGAAGCATCACTATAGATCTCGAACCCTTCAGTTCCACTTGGCGAACATAAAATAGGCGCCGTGGTCAACCGCCTCTTCAACTCTTCAAAAGCCTGTTCGCACTCCGGAGACCACACAAACTTCTGATCCTTCCTAGTCAACGTCGTGAGTGGTAGCGCTATCCGCGAGAAGTTCTCTACGAAGCGCCTGTAGTAGCAAGCAAGCCCCAGAAAACTCCGGACCTCTGCCACTGTAGTCAAAGTAGGCCACTCTCGTATCGCCACTATCTTCGCCGGATTCACAGCTATCCCTTCTCCACTGACAACATGACCAAGGAATGCTATCGAGGATAACCAGAGTTCACACTTGGCGAACTTAGCATACAACCGATTCCTCCTCAACGTCTCCAATACCAGGTGTAGATGATTATAGTGATCCTCCTCGCACTGCGAGTACACCAGGATATCATCGATAAATACTATCACGAAACGATCCAGGTACTCTCTGAACGTCCTGTTCATCAGATCCATAAACACGGATGGCGCATTCGTCAACCCTAATGGCATGACCATGAACTCGTAATGCCCAAACCGCGTACTGAATGATGTCTTTGGGATGTCGCTCTCCCTTATCATCAACTGGTAGTATCCGGATTTCAGATCTAACTTCGAATATACCGTTGACCCAACCAACTGGTCAAACAGATCGTCAATCCTCGGAATCAGATACTTATTCTTCTCCGTAAGCTTATTCAATTCCCGATAATCGATACAAAGCCGCAAGCTCCCATCTTTCTTCTTAGCAAAGAGAACTGGTGCGCTCCAAGGAGACGAACTTGGACGCACATAACCTTGCTCTAGAAACTATTGCAGTTGTACCTTCAACTCTGCCATCTCTCTTGGCACTATCCGATATGGAGAGCGTGACACCGGTTTGGCACCCGGTACCAGCTCAATGGTAAAATCAATCTGCCACTGAGGAGGGGCTCCTGGGAGATCATCTAGGAACACATCGGGATACTCAGACATAACTGGGGTGCTGTCAAAACTTGGCTTAGGCATCGAAGTCTGCACTATAGTGACAAACAGCTCTGCCCCAGACCGAACTGCCTTGATCACTTGAAGGGCTGACATCAAAATCTTACCCGACCCCTTCATGCCCGCAAAAGTCGTCTCCTGATCAGTGTCCAGACCCAACTTAACTTCCTTACGATTGCAATCGATGCATGCACCCTGCTCCGAGAGCCAATCCAGACCGAATATTACGTCGAACTCCACTAATGGTAGAACCAACGCTCGCAAATCAAACTCCTGGTCTCCAAACTGAATCTTCACTACGCAGATCCTATCTGCACGCATTGAGCACCATGAGGCAACAACACCTCCGAAACGTCTTTTGCCATCGAAAGAGATATTCCGACGTGCAAAACAATTCATTTGGGTAAACGGAAACGTGAAGCCCCCTTAAACGAACGGTGCTCCCGCCGGATAGATAAAATTCAGAACAAAGCTTAGCACAAGTGGTTCTAGGTTAACATGCACAAAGGCAACAAGTGTCTAAAGCTAAATGCTAGAATTTTAAACCTTACCAGTCACCGCGACTGCGTGCTTTCTAGCCTCTTGCTTACCCAGCCTGTACACATTAGACTTCCTCTCGGACATTAAGCGTCCGCTCCAACATCTACGTGCAAAATGCCCCACTTTTCCGCAGATATAGCAAGCTCCTGGGACTCGACTTGTGGTTGCCCCCAACGCACCAGACGAAGGGGTTGAGTTCGAAGTCTTCAACTTCTTGTTCCATCTGCGGACATCCGACTTTGAACTTGGCCCTTTGAACTGTGTTTTCTTAGTACTAGAGTCCTCACCTGCTCCTGACATAGCTTCCTTAATATTCTGAGCACCATCCAAACATTCTCGGGCAAAGTGCCCTTTCTTGCCACAAGCTCGACAGTTGTGCATAACTTTGCTAGTCCCAGCCTTAGCCCCCTCTTTCGACGTTCTGCGGGATGAAGTCCTCCTAGTATTTGCAGAGTTCGATACCCTACTCACTGGCATCGGGTGAATCCTCCCCAAATCTACTTCCAACGATCTAGCCGACTCCCCAAATCCTTGATTTTGTTATTAGAATTATTTCTTCACAAAACATGGCCCAAAACAAAGATTATGCTAGCACCAGACCTCCAGTGTGCAATCTATCCAAGTTTGCACTTTGAAAGGCAAGGATTAGACTGTACATAAACTCTATTGATGAGGACATTTTCAATTCTGTTTTGACAGTGTGTCCAAGACCTCCAGAGAATACAAGCACAAGTTCTGTTCCACCTCCTTCAGGAATAGATGCAAAAATAAAGAAATGGAAATTGGCTGATGCAAAAGCTATGAACATTCTAGCCCAGACTATGTCTGATGAGATATTCCAAAAGGTAGCTGAATGTAACTCAGCAAAGGACATCTGGGACAAGTTATCTGAGATAGTCTCAGGATCTGCTGATGAGAGAAAAGATAGAAAATCTCATCTTATAACCCAGTATGAGAATTTCACGAAAGGAGAAGCTGAGTCAGTAGCAGACATGTATAATAGACTCAGTCTCATAGTCAATGAGCTGAAACTTTGGACAAGGAGATCTCATTGACTGAGCTTAATGATAAAATCCTAATGTGCTTTCCAAGCACTTGGGACTCAAGGATCTGGCCAATCAAGGATGCCAGAAGCCTAAATGAGATCACAACTAAAGCTCTCTTTGGCAAGCTCAAGTCTTATGAGCTGCTCATCAAGAATAGAGAAGAAGAGGAGAAGGCTGCCTCACCAGCTACAAGAAGGAAAAATCAATAGCTTTCAAAGCTATTGAAGATCAGCCTGAAGACAAGGTCACAGGCAATGAAGAGCTGCTAAGCCTACTGTCCAAAAGGTTTTACAAAATGGCCAGGAAGGATTTCAGGAAAAGATCATACAGAGAGCATGACAAGCCAAGGTATGACAAATCAAATAACAAAGATATTATTTGCTTTGGTTGCAGGAAACCAGGCCACATTGTGCCTGACTGTCCAGAAAATAAAAACAAGGACAAAAAGGATAGGAAAGAAAGGAGAAAAGAAAAGGACTTCAAGAAGAGCAGCAATGACAAACCCTCCTACAGCAAGAACAAACATACAAGGAAGGGATTTGTTGCTGAAACTTGGAGTGAGATAGAAGAAGAATCAGAAGCTTCATCTAGCTCAAGTGATGATGAAGATGATGCTGAAGAAAAGGAATTTTGTATGATGGCTATCAATGCCTCACAACATAGTTTTGATGCAGAAGAGTCAGAGTCAGAATCAGAGACTCAATCTGAAGAGGACCAGGTAATAAGTTCTTTTGATTTTAATTCTGAGGACTTCAAGTGTGAGTTTAAAGCACTATGTTTAGATTTATTAAAATCTGAGAAGGAGATCATTTCTCTCAGAAATCAATTATTTGAATACAGTACTTTAAAATCAGATAACCTCAAACTCTCTGAGGAGTTGGAATGCTGTAGGGAGCAGATAGCTTCACTGAAAAGTGAGCTATCAGAGGCCAAGAAGCTTGAAGAATCCCTCAATGGGAGAAGTATCAAACTAATGGACATCACAAGCACAGTGAACTCAAGATTCAATAGTACACTGGGCTTGGGTGCTTCATCCAGCAAACCTATAGTACTAACAATCCCAATTAAATTTATCTCTGATAAAGACAAGGGAGTTGTAGAGGTAGCTAGGAAGAATTCTGACTTACCTAAGAAAACAAGAGTTCAACAGAAATTGTCGAACGAAGCTAGACGATCGTCGAATGCAGATCAACGATCTCAGGCTAAATCGTCGAACGCAGGTCGACGATCTCTAAACCCTGAACTCTGCCACAGTTGATCTTCGAATGGAGCTCAACGATATGACCCAAGATCGTCGAACTCAGCTCAGCGATCGTCGAGTAGAGATCAGAGTTTTGAAAACTTTTTCAAAGGTAAATCAAAGTTCAATCCTAGGGGTCCTTCATCCCAAAGATTAAACCCTTATATTGAATGGATAATACCTCCAAAGAGATATCATCCTGAAGGTTATAAGAGTCAACCAGGGATGTCTTTTATTTCTGAATTCAAAGGTTATCAACCTAGGCCCAAGGTAAACTGGGTCAAAAATAAATAAATTGTTTTATGTGCAGGTGAAGACCTATCCAACATCAAACCAACAATGGTATCTGGATAGTGGGTGCTCAAAGCAAATGACAGGAAACAAGGACAATTTCACATCCTTCAAGGCTAAGCTTGGACCCAAAGTAATATTTGGTGATTCAAACTTTGGACTAACAAAAGGATATGGTGTAGTCCAGATTGGCACAGTCACATTCAAGAAAGTAGCCTATGTGAAAGGACTGAAGCACAACTTGATCAGTATCAGTCAACTATATGATGAAGGCTACCAAGTGACTTTCAGAAAATCCTTATGCAAGATTAAATCAGAGGACAACACAACTGTGTTGACAGGTAAAAGGAAAGGTAACATCTATCTTGTAGATTTTCTTTCAACTAAGGTAGATATTTGCCTGTTTAATTTCATTGGTAGACCTAATGAATTGTGGCATAAGAGATTAGGACATATAAACCTTAGAACCATTGCTAGGCTATCCAAGGATAATCTTGTTAAAGGACTACCTTCTGGCCCCTACAAGAAGGAAGGACTCTGCAGGGCTTGTCAATTAGGCAAACAAACCAAAAATAGTTTCAAGTCACTTAATAAGAGTGATTTACCTAGGATTTTGTATCTGTTACACATGGACCTTTTTGGACCCATTACAGTACAAAGCTTAGGAGAGAAATCTTATACTTTAGTGGTTGTAGATGACTTCTCTAGATTCACACGAGTGTTCTTTCTGAGGAAGAAGTCTGATAACTTTAAGTGTTTGACAGAGTTTCTCAAATGCATACAGACTGAGTTCAACACTCACATTGCCCTGATCAGAAGTGACCATGGGACAGAGTTTGATTCTCTTCTTATGCAAGAGTTCTGTCAAAGTGAAGGGATCAGGCACACTTTCTCAGCTCCTAGAACTCCTCAACAAAATGGGGTAGCTGAAAGGAAAAATAGAACCCTTATTGAATCTGCCACTACATTGTTGTCAGATGCTCATCTTCCTCTATCCTTTTGGGCAGAGGTAGTGAACACCTCCAACTATGTATTGAATAGAAGTTTAATACATAAACTGAAGGGCAAGACTCCCTATGAATTACTCAAAGGGAAGAAACCTAAAGTAGATTACTTTAAAATTTTTGGTTGCATTTGTTACATTCACAATAATGACAAGAGATACATAGAAAAATTTCAAGCTAAAGCTGATGAAGGAGTGTTTCTGGGATACTCCATGATCAGTAAAACTTATAGGGTATATAATAAATCAACTCTCAAAATTGAAGAATCTGTTCATATATTTTTTTGATGAATCTAACATGTCTTTCAAGGAGAAGAATATTTCTACCATAGAACCTTTGCAGGTACACTCTCTTGCTGAAGACTTGGACAGGTTACAAATCATTCAAAAAGAGGAAAGCAGTGAAGATGAAGAAGACATTCAACACCTTGAAGAGAAACTTCTTGAAGAGCCAATTGTTGTACCACCAGAGGAAACAACAACATAGGTTGGTGAACAATCAACATCTCCTGTTGATTTAGTAACATCAAGAGACCATCCAATCTCCCAAGTGATTGGAGACATCTCAGCTAGTGTGCAACCCAGAAATCAGGTCAACCAAAACCTGATGCACACTTGCTTTCTTTCTCAAATTGAACCTCAATCCATTCAAGATGCAGAGCAAGATCCACACTGGATCATTGCAATGCAAGAAGAGTTGCATCAATTTGAAAGGAACAAAGTTTGAGAACTAGTACCAAGGCCAAAGGATCACTCCATTGTTGGAACAAAGTGGGTGTTCAGAAACAAATTAGATGATCAAGGAGTCATTGTAAGGAACAAGGCAAGTCTAGTTGCTCAAGGGTACTCTCAAGAAGAAGGGATAGATTATGACCAGACCTTTGCACCAGTTACAAGGTTAGAGGCCATAATAATCTTCTTAGCATATGCAGCACACAAAGGATTCAAAGTATACCAGATGGATGTAAAAAGTGCTTTTCTCAATGGAGTTATCAAAGAAGAAGTCTATTTCAGACAACCCCCAGGTTTTATCTCTTCAACTCATCCTGATTATGTTTTCAAATTGCATAAAGCATTATATGTTATATAGCAAGCTCCTAGAGCATGGTATGAGAACCTAGCATGCTTTCTTCTGAAAAATGAGTTTATAAGCGGTAGAGTAGACCAAACTCTTTTCATTAGAACCCATAAGTCCCATACCCTACTAGTACAAATCTATGTAGATGATATTATATTTGGTTCTACTGATTCAAATTTATGCAGAAGGTTTTCCAACCTAATGCATTCTAAATTTAAAATGAGTAGCATGGGTGAGCTATCCTTCTTTCTAGGATTGTAAATCAAACAACATACTGAAGGCATATTTATTTCTCGAACCAAGTATGCAAAAGAATTGGTTAAGAAATTTGGTATGTCTGAAGCATCATGTATGAAAACACATATGCCTACTAATGCTATATTAGATGCTGATGAACATGGGAAACCTGTTGATCAGACAACATATAGAGCAATGATTGGTTCTTTATTGTACCTTACAGCTAGTAGACCTAACATAATGTTTGCTATATGCATATGTGCTAGATTCCAAGTGAGCCCTAGAGAGTCACACCTAACCTTAGTCAAAAGAATTCTTAGGTATGTAAAAAGTTGTCCAAATCTAGGTCTCTGGTATCCAAAAGACTCAGACTTTGACTTAACTGGATTTTTAGATGCTGATTATGCTAGATGCAGATTAGACAGGAAAAGCACCAGTGGAACTTGTCAGTTTCTTGGTGACAGACTTGTCTCCTAGTTTTGCAAGAAACAAACATCTATGTCAACTTCAACTGCTGAAGCTGAATATATGGCTGCAGGTAGTTGTTGTTCACAAATCTTGTGGATTCAAAATCAACTCCTAGACTATGGCTACAACTTAGAAAAGTCTAAAATATTTTATGATAATACTAGTGCTATTTCCATAGCACAAAATCCAGTCCTCCATAGTAGGACAAAACACATAGAAATTAGGCATCACTTTCTAAGGGATAATGTTGAGAAAAATAAAATTGAACTTCAATATATCCCAACTGATTTGCAAAGGGGAGATATTTTCACCAAACCCTTGGATGAAACGAAACATACGTTCTTCCTGAATTAGTTAGGAATGTTAGATGGAGGAAGTCTAAAATAAGATCCAAGATTTTAAAATTATAAAAAATGACCAAGACTTGGCAAATCAAAGTGTTTTTTTTCTAGTCTATATAGTGTTTCTGATCTCTAAACTGCGCTCGATAATTTTCCCCCAGATCGTCGAACGGAGATCGACGATTTCAGAAATCGTCGACCTGAGTTCAGCGCTTCTCAGATAGTGCTAAACTATCTTTCTTTAGGTCAGCGATCGTCGAACGGAGCTCGACGCTCTCCAATATCGTCGAACGGAGATCGACGATATTGATGACCTTTTAGTTTCCTTTAGGAGCCCAGATCGTCGAACAGAGTTCAACGATCTTTCCTTTTCTGCGTCGAACCCTAATATAAAAATCATTTTTTGGCCGTCGTTCTCCCTTTGCGCTTTCACACTCTCTGCAAATTTTCTCTTTCCCTCCAAACTTCTCTACACTTGGTCGTTTGTTTGTTCATTTTTGCAGGAATCAATGGAAGTATCATTCGCCATCTTGGCCGCAATGAAATTTGACGCTGGATTTAACATCGACATGGATTCTTTCAACAATAACGATCAAATCTTCAAGGACATTCTGGAACTTTTCAGAGAACAATAGCTAGTTACCATAATGACTACAAGGATCAAATTAGCTGTAGATGAGATAAAGGAATGGGTGTATACTGCCCATAACCTGGATCAGAATACAGTGGTTGGAACCATCTCAGGAACCCAGGCATCTCTAACACCTGCTGCTTTGACAGAGGTTTTTCAATTAAAATCTGGAGAAGATTCTGTTGAGCTTTCTGGATAGGAGTTTTCTAATATGCTTGAAAGGATGGGACATTCAGAAGTAAACCCTAGCAAACTGCTTAAGAAAAATCTGTCTGTTGAGTACAGATTTCTAGCAGATGTTGTTGACAAAGTGTTGTTGGCCAAACACTCAGCTCATGATACCATATCTAGGTATCAGCTCCGCCTGATGGGTGCCCTGGTGGACAAGAAGCAATTCAACTGGGGAGAAGTTTTCTTTGATTTGATTAAGAAAAAGATTAACAAGAACTTTGTTAATTTTGGAAGGATCTTAGGGCTGTTTCTTCATAACAGATGCCCTGCACTGCTTGTTTCCAGTGGGATGCACATCAATGCCTCCAAGAGGCTCACCTGTGCCCTATTTGGAAAATGGGATAGGCAGAATATCAAGCCCAGTAGGCCCTCTGCAATCTCTACTTCAGGCACAAGGACTGCTTCAGTCTCTTCCCCTCAGGTTTCTGCCCCTGCAGAAGACTTGCCTGCTTCTTCTCCTCCTCCTCCACCTCTTGTTTCATCTACAACAGTCACATCCACCATCATAACTTCCACCCCATATCCAACTTCAATTCCTTCTCCAACTCCACCACTCACTGAAGAAATCTTCCATCCTCTACATCACTACCCATACCTGGATATTGATTCATCCTCTCATATTCCATCTTTCACTCTCATAGATGATTCCTATATGGATGATTCTCCTTCATCCCCTCCTGAGCCCCAATCCTCATCCACCTCTTATCAACAACTACTTCAGGACATAATTGCTCAACCATCCTTCACACCATCCATTTCCATTCCACTCTCTTCCATCTCCACAATTCCAATTTCCCAACCATCATTTCCACCATCCACAGGTTCTCCACCAACATCTCCTGCTGCTCCAACCTTCATTTCTACCTCAACCATACCTACCTCTACTCAAGTCCCTCTTGAGCAAGTAGATCTTCCAGCCCTTGCAGACAGGTTATATGAGCTGATAGCTCCAAGGCTATCCCTCTTGCTGGAGACCTCTTTGGCTCCACTTCTAAAAACAGTTCAGGAGCTGTTTGTCAGGCTATCTTCTTTCCTTCCTCCTCAGGCAATCCCTTCTTATGGGTGCCTTGATCCAGTTCTCACTAAATCTAGGCAGGGGGAGATGCCTTATGAAGTTGAAAGATTGCCTGCTGTAGTATCCTCAGTCCAAGCTCCAGTAGCTCCAGTTGCAGTCATCACAGTGGACCTCAGGTCACTATTGTCAGCTTTTGATTCTGTATACTTCAACTACCTTCCAGTCCAGCATTTTGAAGATATTACTAAGGCCATTGTGCCTATTTCCAGATGTGACCCCAGCTTAATAAGCTCTTATATACATTCCTTCAATGCTGTTGACACTGCTCCTACTGCTGCTGCTCCTACTGCTGCTATTGATAATTCTGTCAGTTCTGATATTGCTGTTTTTGAGGATATGCATATGACAGAGGCATTTGTTTTTGAGCCTGCTTTTACTACTGCTGTTGCTCCTTCTGAAGTTGATTTTCCAGTTTCATCTGTTACTACTGCTTCTATTACTGCTGCTGTCATAACTCCTTCTACCAGTGTTGCTTCTACTCCACTTCCTGCTGTTGCTGCTGCTATTGTTGCTGTCTCTGATGTTTCTTCTGCTCAGTCTCAACAACAAAAAGATTACCTCAAAAGGATTGATGCAGTGTATGATAATCATCCAAGCTCAGACAGTGATCAGTTTAGGACTAACTCAGATGATTCCTCTGCTACAATTGCAAGGAAAAGGAAAGCCAGAAGCAAAGCCATGAAGAGAGTTCCCCCAGAAAAAGTGAAAGATACAAATGACATTCCATATTATATACTGCATGATTGCCCTATCACAGAACTTTGGATGCAATACTCCAGGAATCAACTGAAAGCTATGAAGAAGAAAAGAAAGTATGACAAAGGATCATCCCATTTTAATCCTCCTCCTCCTCCTTCACCTGATGCAGGTGCAGGTGGTAGTTCTGCCTTCCAATCTACTGCCAGAAGCCAAACTTCACACCAACCTCAAGGTAGATCCCAGTACAGAGGTAATCAATCTAGAGGTTACCAGTCCAGAAGAGGACAGTACAGAGGAAATCAAAGAGGACTCAGAGTATATTCCAGGAAACATCCTTATCCAAGGGAAGGACATGGTCCATCTGACACTACTTCTGGTCCCTTCCCTTATAAGCTGAAAGAACTAGTCTCTTCCAGAGCTCCTCCAGATAATTCTTCAAACATATATGAGCCTCCTATTCCATTTGAAGATCCAGAAAATAATCCCACCTCATGGACTGCAAGAATGAAAGAATTGGCTGCTTTGGACCAAATCAAGAAAGCTAGAGAATAAGGAGGAGATGTATCAAATATCACTACTTTATCAGATCAAAGAAAGAAAGAACTTGAGAGATACTCTTCCAGTAAATTTTTTGATTCAGAAAGCTATATGAAGTTGCACCCAGAAGCTGTAGTGCCCAGGCCAAAGCATCAAACCTCCCTAGGTGCAGCTGATGATAGAAGATCTAAGAAGGAAGCTCTCAATCCCAACAGAGAAATAGTTCTTATAAAGAGCAAGGAAAAAAGAATGATTCTGTAAGATGACAGTATATTTTGTTTTCTGAACTATCTGAGATAATGTCTGTGTTTCTGCAATGTCTTGTTTGTTATATCTCTGCTTTGTATGTTTTTATTTTTTCTAATATCTGTAAATAGTAATCCTAACCCAAATAGGGGGAGATTGTTGGAACACCCTATTACTGATTTGGGCAAGGATCACTATGTCTTTTAGGAAATCTATTTTGACCTCCTTGTATAGATCCAAAGGTCAATTAGAATTGAGTCTAAGGGTTAGTATTTAGGTTTGAAAGCTGCCCTCAAGACCAGATTTTTTAGTTCAGGAGACTAAGTCATTTCGTCGAGCTCAGTATGACGAATCGTCGAACTCCATTCGACGATCGCTGAGCTCACTTCGACGAATCGTCGAACTCCATTCGACGATCTCTGAACTCAACTTCAACGAGTCGTCGAACTCCATTCGACGATCGTCTAGCTCAGATCGACGTTCCTGTCCCCAGTTTGTTTCTCTATCTCTGAGCTCAGTTCGACGATAGTTGAGCTCAGATCGACGATCTCTGTTTCAGTCTAAGACCAGTCTCTGAGCTCAGTTTAACGATAGTGGAGCTCAGTTCGACGTTTTTCTGGAGATATCGACGTTTTTCAAGATTCAAATTCAGACAGTTATGGAATTATTCTCAGCATTTATGTCAAGGATCCTATAGCTATTTTCAATTAATCTGGAGCAAGTTTCAAGGGATTTTCAAAGGAATGTTTTTATTGGACTTTCCTCCAGAAGACAAAATGCAGTTAAGGAAGTCATTTATGACAGGCTAACAACTATCTTGGACAGAGAATTATTCATTCAGATCAAGGAATAAAAGATCAGTTTTTTTCATCCCTGCTGCAGAACATAGAACATCATCATCAACAACAACTCTTACAATAATCACAACACCAGAAAGAGAAAGAGTTGCAGACATTCACAGTATTAGAATTCTTACAAGAACACACATCAAAAAAGGAGATCAATATACTGAAACTTTCAGATCCCTTTTGATTCCAGCGTTCAAAGGCCATCATCATTCAAGACTCCAGACAACACACAATTTCAGCTGTTGCTGAAATCATCTTTTGCTGGAGATCAAATCTTCTGAAGGCCTATCACCCTACTGCAAAGCTTTGCTTCCTGAACAACTCAAGATCTCAGGGGGAGCTTTGACAACATCCATTATCTTCACTCTGATTGTTGACAGAGAAGATCATCTCATTCCTCTCTCTCTCTGCTGTAAAGGGTTTATCAAACTCCCTTCAAAAGTTTGTGCTGGTTTCTGAGACCTTGTCAAAACTCAGTGGTGGCAAGACACCTGATCAAAAAATCTGGTTTGGTTTTTGAGCACCTTATCAAAAGCTCATTGGTACCCAGGACACCTGATCAACTCATCCTGCAGTGGATTCCTTGTAACACCCCAGTTTTGAAAGAGGGTCGATTTGCGTTTCTGGAAATTTTTGGTTTCTGGCAGGGGGCAAACGGCCTGCGACACGGGCGTGCCGTAGGGCGTGTCGAGCCGTGTCGACACTCGGCCCGGGGTGTTGACATTTTCGCTCGACAATGTGTCGAGATTAGGGCACACGGCCTGCGACACGGGCATGTCGCAGGGCGTGTCGGGCCCGTGTCGACACTCGGCCCGGAGTGTCGACACTTTCGCTCGACAGTATGTCGAGACAAGGCACACGACCTAGGACAAGGGCGTGTCCAAGGCCGTGTGGGTCTGTCGACGATCTTCAGTCGACGATGTTCACTCGACGAGTGTCGAGTGTCGAGACTGTGACACACGGCCTGTGACACGGGCGTGTCACAGGGCGTGTCCCGCTTGGTCGACGATCTTCGCTCGACATTTTTCCACGGTGTCGACACAAAGGCTGTCGACGAGTGTCGAGACTTGGCACACGGCATGGGACACGGGCGTGTCCCAGGCCGTGTCACCTCTCGGGTTGGTATCAGGGCCGTGTCAATGGAGGCACACGACCAGCCACACGGCCGTGTCATTGGGGACACGGGCTTGTCGGATCGAACACGGGCGTGTCAGATGCCCGTGTGTGTTCCAGGCGCGTCGATTTGAGACGGCGAATGAGGCACACGGCCCTGGACACGGGCGTGTGCCAGGCCGTGTTCGGCCCAGGTCTTTTATTTTTCTGTCGGATCGTGGCCTTTTCTTCCCCTGGTTTTAGGATCTGATGGCTCAGATCATTTCTTTAGGAGTTAAGTCTGAGAATAGGGTTGAAAACCCTCATTCTTCTCCCAGCATTCTCTTACTAAAGATCTAGAGAGAAGTGAGAGCAAGGAAGAAGGAGAAGGAGAGTTTGGGCTGTAGGAGAGGTTTCGGTGCTCCAAATCGCGAGTCGAGTCCAGATCCATGGAGGTTAGATCATTGCGAAGGCTTTCATCCGGCTATTTTGCTATGGCAAGGAAGAGGAGTCGGAAGGTAATGACACTTCTCCTCTCGGTCTTAGGATACATGTCCTAGCATCATTTATTTTTCTTTCTAGCTTTTGGGCACCAAACTCTCAAATAAGAGGAGTTTTGGTTTGCCAAGGTTCAAGAGGAACCTCCGGGTTGATTGAGTCCTTCCCCGGCATGATTTGCATTAGAGATCCGCTCTGTTAGTGGATTAGGCATGGTGGGTGAAGCCGTAGTCGCGACCGTTAGTCCGACTCGGTGATGTTGCATACGAACGTTAAGGATATGTAGAGTTTCCGTTGCGGCAAGACGCCGTTTGTGATGTGGTGATGTTTTTCCCCTTTTTCTCGAGTGAGTACGTGTAGTTGGAATCGGGCAAGGTTAGCTCCTCGTGGCGGTAGATGTTTTCCTTGGTGGATAAGGTTAGCTCCGCATGAGTTGGAGATGGTTTCCTTGGTGCGCGGGAACGCTGCAGTACAAATGAGGGACTAGGGTGGATTTGTCTTGGTTTGTATTGTGCCAAGGCGTGGCTATGTCTCCGTGGTCGGCTGGCTATCCCGTGACGTTCACGTCATGTACGGAGAGTGTCCCGGCGAGACTAGCCCCCTTTTGTGAGACTGACAAGAATGCCAAGCATGGGGACAAGCCCGGGCAATGTGGCCATGAGCGGGTGGGGTCCGGCAAGGCTTCTTAGAATCGGTCAGTTTTGTGTTTGTTGAAATCCTGACATGAGACGTCAGAGCTTGTAGGCAAGCCCGGGGCTAAGACCTTGAGCGGGTGGGGCCTTGACAAGAATTCCATGAGGCGGCCTGTGAGCCGTTTGGGGGAAATGGTGACCCCCCTTTGTTTGCGGCTTTATGCCAGTGGGGAATCGATGAGTACCCATATGATGTGATGATGTGCTAGATGCATACGAGTTAGGGTGCCTTGGGTGAAACCCAGGTTATTGCATACATGATTGCATAAGTAGGCCCTTTTATTATATGCTTAACCAGTAGAGAACATGTATGATGTGTGTGACATCCAAGCCTGTTTCTGTAGTTGTTTTTCTTGCTTATGATTATTGCATACGAAGTGCTAACTTGCAGGTTGGAGGGGTACCCCGGGGTCTGTTAGGGGCGGCCGGGAGGAGATGTGTTGTTACACAGTTTGAGGTCAGCCTTTGCTGACCCACGTTACTAATAATTTTTACAGGGCAAGGATCGCATGCAGGAGCTAGCTCGCCGGCCAGAAATGGCCTAAGTCTCATGAAGTGCTTTTCCTTTTGTAGCTCTACTTATGTGATGTTGTATGTTTGAGACTCTTATTGTCCGGCTTGCATGCCGAGGTAGACTAGGAGTGCTAAGCACATTCATGACTGTTGTATTAATTGTTTTTGGACACTTGAGGTAAGGCCATAAGGCCATTTGTCTTACTCTTCTAGTGGTGGATAACTTCTTGTCTTGCTTATGTTTCCGCTGTGTTGTGCAAAGTGTTTTGAGTGTGGGTAGTTATATCAACTTTTAATACTAAAGCTGTGGCGTCCGTATGTTGTGGGGCCCCGGCCGGACCCATATTATACGTTCACTACTGGGGAGGTGTTACAATTTGATATCAAAGCGAGGTTAGATTCAAGGTCAATGCGTAGAGAAGTTATCCACATAAGAGTAACGCGGGACCATGAGTGTCCTTATGTTTAAGTCTTGATATTTGAGACTGATTCCGTGTTTCTTGTTTCTTGAAGAGTGCAAGCAACGAGGCGGGAACGTCGAGAGCAAGAGAAGAGCTTTCGGCGAGCAGTGCTACTGCTCCAGGTCTTTTGGGCACGGGTGTAAACCCGACCGACTTCTGCCGCATGCTTGCGGAAGCAATGGTGGCAGCCCAAGCTGCAGCGGCAGCTTAGGTGGCAACCCCTGCTACACCGGACACGGCGACGGCCGTGCTAGGCGGAGAGGCCAGGCGAGTGGAGCCTTTGGCGGAAAGGGTGGTTGTCGGGCATGGAGACCGACACATGAAGTACTTCCTGAGTTTCCATCCCCCATCATTCAAGGGAGTGGGTACGCCAACGGATGCGGAGGACTGGTGGGTTCGCATTCAAGAGCTTTTAAGGGCGGCAGAGACGCCAGAGGAAAAGAAAGCTGAGTATGCGGCTTTCATGTTGGAAGGAGACGCCAAGTTATGGTGGGTGAGCCATAGCGGCCGCCAGTTCCCGGGACGCACCCCGTCAGTGGAGGAGTTTGGGGATGCGTTCCAAAAGAGGTATATTCCAGTTTCTACACGATTGACCCTTCAGAGGCAGTTTTTGCATTTAATGCAGCGAGACAAGACAGTAGATGAGTATGTGCAGGAGTTCACCCGTTTGGGTCGTTACGCTGGAACGACAATGGCAGATGATGTAGAAAGGGATAACCTCTTCTATCAGGGGCTGAGGGAGAACCTGAGACAACCCCTCATCTCCATGAAGAGAGCGGGATTCAATGAACTAGTTGAGGCTGCCAGAATTTTGGAAAGTGATTTGGTGCGAACCCAACGCCGTAACGGTTTTACTCCCAAGCAAGGGGAAGGGAAGCCCTCCCAATCTCATGGAAAGTCTGAAGGGAGTAGGTGGAGAAAGAAGCCTCACACTCCCAGATCCGGTGAGAAGAGCAATTGGACGCCTGGGGGTTCTCAATCTAGGGGACCGCCGACGTGTTACAACTGTGGTAAGGTGGGGCACATAGCTCGTGTTTGTCCCCAAGGAGGAGCGGGGCAAGAGGCTAGGCAGGAGCAGACTGTGCGCTCCGACCCCAGTGCTGCAGAGAAATGGAAGATGGCGGAGTCGAGCACTTCTCGGTTCCAACCGATGCAACCAAGGGCTTACAACCTTGGACAGCAAGAAGCGATCCGCCAGACCGATGTGGTGACAGGTATGAAGAAAATTCAAGTTTAAATTTTGTGCTTCATCCTTTTAGACTTTTGTGTGATGTCTATGTTGTAGGCTTCGTGTTAGTTTCCGGATACCCCGCTAGGGTATTGTTTGATACAGGAGCATCGCACTCTTTCCTCGCGGAGAGCTTCATCCGGAGAATAGGAGTTGAGTCTTTCTCGGCGGACGCAAAGTTGAAAGTGCGCATGCCCAATGGGTCATCCATGACCACTGGGGCTAAAGGGCGCATCTGTTGGGAGCTAGACGGAGTTGACTTCGTTTTGGTAGCAGCGATTTTACCATTGGTTGAGTTCGATGTCATTTTGGGCATGGACTGGCATGCAGAGCAGCGCACCAGTATTGACTGCCTATCTAAGGTAGTGACCCTAAAGAGCAAAGGGCAGGCGGAGGTCAACTTTGAGGGCCTTTGTGGAGTGGCCGGTTCCCTGATTTCGGCCATGCAGTTGATGCGGGCGGTTAACCAGGGTGGTGTAGCGCTTGTAGCGTTATTGGAGGTACGTCTCTCCCAACTGTCTATTGATGAAGTGCCCGTAGTGGCAGAGTTCAAGGATGTGTTTTCGGATGAACTTCCTGGAGCGCCACCTCGGAGGGAGATCGATTTCTCAATCGAGTTAGTGCCAGAGGCTAGGCCGGTGTCACGTCCTCCGTTTAGGATGGCACTAAAGGAGTTGGCTGAACTTAAGGTACAGTTACAGGAATTGTTGGAGCAAGGGTATATCAGACCCAGTTCTTCACCGTGGAGTGCGCCGGTGTTGTTTGTAAAGAAGAAAGACGGTAGCATGCGGCTATGCATAAACTACCGAGAGCTGAGTAAATTGACCGTCAAGAATAAGTATCCGATTCCTCGGATAGATGACTTGTTCGACCAATTGGTAGGGTCAGTGGTGTATTCAAAATTGGACTTGAAGTCAGGCTACTATCAGCTGCGAATTCGGGATGAGGACTCCCCAAGACTGCCTTTGGTACAAGGTATGGGCACTTTGAGTTTACGGTGATGCCGTTAGGGCTGACGAACGCACCATCTGTGTTCATGGATCTTATGAATCGAGTATTTCGGGAATACTTGGATTCTTTTGTGGTTGTCTTCATTGATGACATCTTGGTGTATTCCAAATCGGAAGTGGAGCATGAGACCCACTTGAGAGTGGTCTTGCAAGTGTTGAGGGAGAATCAGTTGTATGCAAAATTCTCCAAGTGTGAGTTCTGGTTAGAGAAGGTGGCATTTTGGGCCACGTGATTAGTGGGGATGGGGTGGCAGTGGATCCAACAAAAGTGGAGGCCATCAGAGATTGTCCAGTCTTGAGGACCGTGGCGGAAGTCCGAAGTTTTCTTGGACTAGCCGGGTATTACAGGAGATTCGTGGAGAATTTCTCGCGGATAGCTCTACCCCTCACCTCACTCACACGTAAAGATCACAAGTTTGTGTGGACTCAAGAGTGCAGCCAAACATTTGAGGCACTGAAGGAGAGACTGATGATGGCTCCAATCCTAAGTCTACCGCAAGGGGCCGAGGGATTTCAGATTTTCAGTGACGCATTGGGATGCGGTTATGTTGTGTTTTGGTGCAACACGACAAGGTGATAGCTTTTGGGTCTAGACAACTGAAGCCTCACGAGAGGAATTACCCCGTCCATGACTTGGAGTTGGGCGGCGGTAATTTTTGCGTTGAAAATATGGCGGCATTATGTATATGGTGCAAAGGTGGAGATCTTCACGGATCACAAAAGCCTGAAGTATCTCTTGGATCAAAAGGATTTGAACATGCGACAATGCAGGTGGGTTGAGTTCCTTGGAGACTACGAGGTGGCGATTCAGTATACGCCAGGTAAAGCCAATGTGGTTGCAGATGCCTTGAGTAGGAAGTACTCGGGGCAAGGGAATTGGATCGAAGCTCATGATGAGCGGTTGGTACAGGAATGGGAGTCCCTTGGTTTGGAATGTGTTGCGCGAGGCGAGTCCAGCGTGGCTCGGTTGAACTGCATTGAAGTGCAGTGCGACTTGTCCGATCGCATTCTGGAAGCGACTCGGTTGGAAGTGGAGTTTCAACCTTTTGTGTTGGAGGCTCAAACGGGCGAGAGCAGCGCCTGGGAGATGATTGATGGGATTCTGAGGAAGGACGGAAGGGTTTGTATACCGCAGTTCGGCAAACTTCATGAGGAGTTGATGTTTGAGGCTCACTTCACAAAGTACTCCATTCACCCGGGCAGTACACATATGTACTTGGATATGAAGAATCCTTTTGGTGGCCGGGGCTGAAGCGGGACGTAGCTTTGTACGTGAATCGTTGCCAAACTTGTGCCTTGGTGAAGGCCGAGTGTCAGAAGCCGGGCGGGTTCCTGAAGCCCCTTCCAATCCCTGAATGGAAATTTGATGACATCTCCATGGACTTTGTACATGGGTTGCCTAGATCGCAGCAGAGTAATGATGCTATTTGGGTGATTGTGGACCGCTTAACCAAGGTGGCCCACTTCATCCCAAATCGGAAAGAGGACAGCGTGGAGAAACTGGTGGAGTTGTATGTTCGCAACGTTGTGCGACTTCATGAGATTCCAAAGAGTATAGTCAGCGATCGAGATGGACGGTTTATGTCCAAGGACTGGAGACTAGTTCAAAAGAGCTTGGGCACGAAGCTAAAGTTCAGTACGGTGTTCCATCCCCAAACTTATGGGCAAACAGAAAGAACAAACCATACTATGGAGGATATGCTGAGAATGTGCGTTCTTGACTTCGGCAAGGAGTGGGAGGATCACCTCTTCATGGTGGAATTCGCGTACAACAACAGTTTTCAAGCGAGTATAAAAATGGCGCCATACGAAGCTTTGTATGGGAGGCGGTGTCGAACACCAATGTCTTGGGCAGAGGCGGGAGACACCAAAATTTTGGGAAAGGAGGTGGTAGTTGATGCTTGTGAGATGGTACGGACCATACAAGAGCGTATGAAGGTGGCGCAAGACCGTCAAGCAAAATACTTTAATGCTCGTCACCGGAAGTTGGAGTTTACGGTAGGTGATTGAGTCTATTTGAAGATCAGACCATTCAAAGGCGTCTCACGGATTCGCCGACTCAAGAAGTTGAGTCCAAGGTTTTTGGGCCATTTTGAAATTGTTGAACGAGTGGGAGAAGCAGCCTATCAGTTAGCGTTATCCGCGGAGCTGAGTGGATTGCATGACGTCTTCCACGTCTCCGTTTTGAGGAAAGCCTTGGTGGAGGCTAGTGTGGTGATCGAGCCGGCATCGGTGCCGATTGAGGAAGGCTTGAGGACGCGAGTCCTTCCAATTGCTATAGAGGATTCAGAGACTCGGCAGTTGCGGAATAAAGAAGTTAAACTCGTGAAAGTCCGATGGGACAACTGCGGTCGAGAGGAGTTCTGTTGGGAGCGAGAACAGGCTATGCTAGAAGAGTATCCAGAACTCATCATTTCAGGTACAAGTTAAGTTCTTTTGTACCCTTTTGATTTGTAATTTCGGGACGAAATTCTGTTAAGTGGTGGAGAGTTGTAACACCCCAGTTTTGAAAGAGGGTCGATTTGCGTTTCTGGAAATTTTTGGTTTCTGGCAGGGGGAAAACGGCCTGCGACACGGGCGTGTCGCAGGGCGTGTCGAGCCATGTCGACACTCGGCCCGGGGTGTCGACATTTTCGCTCGACAATGTGTCGAGATTAGGGCACACGGCCCGCGACACGGGCGTGTCGCAGGGCGTGTCGGGCCCGTGTCGACACTCGGCCCGGGGTATCGACACTTTCGCTCGACAGTGTGTCCAGACAAGGCACACGGCCTAGGACACGGCATGTCCAAGGCCGTGTGGGTCTGTCGACGATCTTCAGTCGACGATGTTCACTCGACGAGTGTCGAGTGTCGAGTGTCGAGACTGGGACACACGGCCTGTGACACGGGCGTGTTACAGGGCGTGTCCTGCTTGGTCGACGATCTTCGCTCGACGTTTTTCCACGGTGTCGACACAAAGGCTGTCGATGAGTGTTGAGACTTAGCACACGGCTTGGGACACGGGCGTGTCCCAGGCCGTGTCACCTCTCGGGTTGGTATCGGGGCCGTGTCGATGGAGGCACACGGCCAGCCACACGGCCGTGTCATTGGGGACACGGGCGTGTCAGATCGAACACGGGCGTGTCAGATGCCCGTGTGCTGTTCCAGGCGCGTCGATTTGAGACGGCGAATGAGGAACACGGCCCTGGACACAGGCGTGTGCCAGGCCGTGTTCGGCCCAGGTCTTTTATTTTTCTGTCGAATCGTGGCCTTTTCTTCCCCTAGTTTTAGGATCTGATGGCTCAGATCATTTCTTTAGGAGTTAAGTCCGAGAATAGGGTTAAAAACTCTCATTCTTCTCCAAGCATTCGCTTACTAAAGATCTAGAGAGAAGTGAGAGCAAGGAAGAAGGAGAAGGAGAGTTTGGGCTGTAGGAGAGGTTTCGGTGCTCCAAATCGCGAGCCGAGTCCAGATCCGTGGAGGTTAGATCATTGCGAAGGCTTTCATCCTGACTATTTTGCCATTGCAAGGAAGAGGAGTCGGAAGGTAACGACACTTCTCCTCTCGGTCTTAGGATGCATGTCTTAGCATCATTTATTTTTCTTTCTAGCTTTTGGGCACCAAACTCTCAAATAAGAGGGGTTTTGGTTTGCCAATGTTCAATAGGAACCTCCGGGTTGATTGAGTCCGTCCCCGACATGATTTTCATTAGAGATCCGCTCCGTTAGTGGATTAGGCATGGTGGGTGAAGCCGTAGTCGCGACCGTTAGTCCGACTCGGTGATGTTGCATACGAACGTTAGGGATTCGTAGAGTTTCCGTTGCGGCAAGACGCCGTTTGTGATGTGGTGATGTTTTTCCCCTTTTTCTCGAGTGAGTACGTGTAGTTGGAACCGGGCAAGGTTAGCTCCTCGTGGAGGTAGATGTTTTCCTTGGTGGACAAGGTTAGCTCTGCATGAGTTGGAGATGGTTTCCTTGGTGCGCGGGAACGCTGCAGTACAAATGAGGGACTAGGGTGGATTTGTCTTGGTTTGTATTGTGCCAAGGCGTGGCTATGTCTCCGTGGTCGGCTGGCTATCCCGTTACGTTCACGTCATGTGCGGAGAGTGTCCCGGCGAGACTAGCCCCCTTTTGTGAGACTGACAGGAATGCCAAGCATGGGGACAAGCCCGGGCAATGAGGCCATGGGCGGGTGGGGTCCGACAAGGCTTCTTAGAATCAGTCAGTTTTGTGTTTGTTGGAATCCTGATATGAGACGTCAGAGCTTGTAGGCAAGCCCGGGGCTAAGACCTTGAGCGGGTGCGGCCTTGATAAGAATTCCATGAGGCGGCCTGTGAGCCGTTTGGGGGAAATGGTGACCCCCCCTTTGTTTGCGGCTTTATGCCAGTGGGGAATCGATGAGTACCCAAATGATGTGATGATGTGCTAAATGCATACGAGTTAGGGTGCCTTGGGTGAAACCCAGGTTATTGCATACATGATTGCATAAGTAGGCCCTTTTATTATATGCTCAAACACTAGAGAACATGTATGATGTGTGTGACATCCAAGCCTGTTTCTGTAGTTGCTTTTCTTGCTTATGATTATTGCATACGAAGTGCTAACTTGCAGGTTGGAGGGGTACCCCGGGGTCCGTTAGGGGCGGCCGGGAGGAGATGTGTTGTTACACAGTTTGAGGTCAGCCTTTGCTGACCCACGTTACTAATAATTTTTACAGGGCAAGGATCGCATGCAGGAGCTAGCTCGCCGGCCAGAAAGGCCTAAGTCTCATGAAGTGCTTTTCCTTTTGTAGCTCTACTTATGTGATGTTGTATATTTGAGACTCTTGTTGTCCGGCTTGCATGCCGAGGTAGACTAAGAGTCCTAAGCACATTCATGACTGTTGTATTAATTGTTTTTGGACACTTGAGGTAAGGTCATAAGGCCATTTGTCTTACTCTTCTAGTGGTGGATAACTTCTTGTCTTGCTTGTGTTTCCGCTGTGTTGTGCAAAGTGTTTTGGGTGTGGGTAGTTATATCAACTTTTAATACTAAAGCTGTGGCATCTGTATGTTGTGGGGCCCCGGCCGGACCCATATTATACGTTCACTATAGGGGAGGTGTTACATTCCTACGTAGGGTGGTAGAAGAGTGGATGTACCCAGATTGATTGGGGAACCACTATAGCTCCTTGTGTCATCTGGTTGCTTACTTTCTTTTGTTTTCTGGCTGTGGTTTGTGATTGCTCTATGTTTACATAGTTGCTGTAGTTCATTTGCTTCCCTGTTCACTTAGGAATACAACAACTGTTGTAAAAAGTTTTTAGCAAGCACCATACTCTATTCACCCCCACTCTAGAGTGTATCAGATCTAACTTGCACTTTCAAGTCCTTTGATCCAACACACCACCCGACATTAAAGTTAGCTCAGGGACAAAAGGTTGCACATTGCTTCCCTGTTGTGCACTAGTCACAGCGAGCACCACTTCAACGATTCTTCTTATGGTTTCAAACGATGGAGGGGTCTCAAGCACGTCGCTGGGTGCACTATAATCCTCAGAAACCAGATGTTCTGTCGGCTCTGCGCCACTCCCGGTCACCTATAGTCGTACAAAATACCAATAAGTGACTAAACAAACTTGCAAAGAGCAACTATAGGAACACACAGGTTCCTCAAAACAAGTGTATTTTTCATTCCTAAGTGGACATTCATGGGTTCTTTTTAATGTTATAACGATGATGCACACATATGCTCACCACCCCTTAAAAGATTTCGCCCACGAATTCATTTAAGCCTGACCGTAACCAGAAGTCTGATACCAA
This sequence comes from Platanthera guangdongensis, assembly GCA_039583875.1. Taxonomy (NCBI): domain Eukaryota; kingdom Viridiplantae; phylum Streptophyta; class Magnoliopsida; order Asparagales; family Orchidaceae; genus Platanthera; species Platanthera guangdongensis. The sequence continues at coordinate 157,314,464 of CM077151.1, forward strand.
ATTGTAACACCCCCATCTGTCGCATGACATATAACAAAAGGTCCAGCTGGAACCTGACGCCATATACCACAGACATTCGGAAGGGTTACCAAATGAATATTCAAATCAACTAATTAAGACTACTCGTCCTACACAGAGCATTCTAGCGGAAGCTTTTAAAGTTGAAAGAACCCAAATCTTAAATACAATATGTATGAATGTCCACGACCACAACCACAGGAATGAAACCCAAATACACTGAAAAGGTACATGGCCTTATGGCCTTACAAATGTTCACTTAATAAAACATGTCTTACATACATCGGCTCGCAGGCCGGCCACACATGATAAAAGTAAAAAACAGCTATTCTACGGCTTTCTTGGGCCAGCACAGCAACATGGGCTCCAGCCCGCTATTTGGTACTCGGCTCCGCAGCACCTGCAAGCACAATTCCACCGCACGGTGGCAAACAAAGCAACGGTCAGCCAAAAGCTGACCAAATTATAATGACCTCGCCCCTTACTCGGGACGGCGGTGCTCTTTCCCTGCATACCATTAGCCCAATAAAATAATAAAGCGCAACTATACTACGCCATAGGTGTAGGCTCGCACGGCCAAACACCCCGTGCACTTAGGGCACATTAACTTTGAATCCTGACATATCAGTGTCTTCACCACCATCCCAAAGATGGCAACCAAGTGAGCATTTAGCCTTTCTGACCACCGTCTAAGGCTCCCGACTATGCCAACGGCCAGTCCCCGTCTTCGGGTCTCTCGCACCGAACCACATAGCCTAGGTCCGATTCAACTTGCCCGTTGCTCACGCCGCCTAGTCAATTTAATTCCTACGCGCGGGCCAAGCTTCTCTCGGATCCCAAAATTTCCAAACAATCACATAACCCAGTTATGTTCAAGGCCGGTTCCCAGACTGCCAAGTTAGCAGAACACGTTTTCGCTCAGTTTTCATGGTGCGCCTTGAAGCTAACCTCCAAGGATCCCTCCTGTAATCTACCGCGTAGAAACCCGAAAAAAACCCAAAGCACGGAGTCTTCTCCGGCAAAACATATCAAATGCAACATCACCGATCCAGACAATACACGTCCGGGTAGGCTTCACACACAATGCCTATGCCCGTACTTACGATTCCGGACTCTATATGCAAAACAAGGGGGACTATTCACATCATCCCCAAGGAACACCGCGCATTCACCGCACACTCGCGGGAGCGGGATTCCCTATGCAGAAAGAAAGAGCTTCACATGCTCAAGTTGAGAATCGTTACCCTTGTAGTCTGTTTTGGCGCCATGGAAAAACTACACGGACAGAACTCTTCGCAACGAACTTTCCTCCACAGATCCACTCTAAAATTTTGAAATGGTGCTTCGATGCTCCGCCGGCGGCCGGAAACCTCCTTCTTCTTCCTCTTCTCTCTAACACCTTGGAAAGAGAAAGCCTTGGAGAGAAATGAGGGATTAACTCCCCTATTCCCGGACTTAACAGAGCAGGAAATCATCTGGGCCGTTGGATCTTAATTAAAGAAAACGAACGGCTCAGATCCGTTCAAAAATATCCAGACCTAGGCCGAACATGGCTTGGCACACGACCGTGTCCCAGGCCGTGTGCCTCGATCCAGGCACGATCGTCGACCACAGAAAAGTCATACGGGCTCAGACACGCCCGTGTCCAACCTGACACGCCCGTGTCGGGTCTCTCGACACGCCCGTGTCCAGGGGCGTGTCACGCATAACCGCCACGCCAACCGACACGACCCAACTGCACACGGGTACTGACATGTGTAGGCACACGCCCGTGTCCAATGACACGCCCGTGTCATCTAGCTGTGTTCCTAGCCGAGTTCTTCTCGGGATGAAAACGACCAAAAATCACCAGCTAGACACGGCCTTGGACACGCCCGTGTCCTAGGCCGTGTACCCCTATACAGGCACTAAAAACCCCTTTTTGCGTGACAGACTCCAATATAATTTTCGGGGCGTTACAAATCTCCCCCACTTAAGGAATTTCGTCCCGAAATTAAGTAAAGGTACACAAATCTAAATAATACCTGAGTGGAATAACTCGGGGTATTCCTCCAACATAGCTTGCTCTCGCTCCCAAGAAAGCTCCTCACGTCCGCAATTATCCCATCGGATTTTAACCATACGGATATCCTTGTTGCGGAGTCCTTGACTGCAGCATCTTCAATACGTACTGGCTTGACCCTTGTGGTAAACTCATAATCAACTGGTACTTGATTGTCCGCAATGATCTGCGAAGGCTCTTGCACTGCCTTACGCAACACCGACACGTGGAACACGTTATGCAGCCCACTCAATTCCGCCGACAGCTTCAATCTATACACCGCCTCACCAACACGCTCCAGGATTTCGAATGGTCCAAGGTATCTCAGACTCAGCTTCTTCAAGCATAGAACCAGCGATACACCCTTGAACGGCTTAATTTTTAAGTACACCCAATCACCAACATTGAATTCCACATTCCTATGCTTGACGTTATAGTACTTTGACTGTCTATCCTGAGCGATCTTCAACCGTTCTTGAATTGTCCGTATCACTGATGTGGCATCCTCCACCGCTTGACGTTTATATAACTTCGATTTGTCTGCCTCCAACCAAGACAACGACGTACGACACTTCCTCCCGTACAAGGCCTCGAAAGGCGCCATTCCAATACTTGCCTGAAAGCTGTTGTTGTACGCAAACTCCACCATGTACAGGTGATCTTCCCACTGCTTTCCAAAAATCTAGGATGCAAATGCGAAGCATGTCTTCCATCGTCCGGTTGACCCTCTCGGTTTGGCCATCCGTCTGCGGGTGAAAGGCTGTACTGAACTTTAGCTTAGTACCCAACATACTATGCACCAACCTCCAGTCATTCGACGTGAAGCGTCCATCTCGATCACTAACAATACTGCGGGGCACACCATGCAATTGTACAATATTATCCACCTAGAGTTTGGCTAACTTTTCCACCGAATATTCCTTCCTGTTCGGAATAAAGTGCGACACCTTTGTCAACCTATATACGACCACCCATATGGCGTCGTTTCCCTTCTGCGACTTTGGCAAGACATGCACAAAATCCATAGATATGTCGTCAAATTTCCATTCTGGGATAGGAAGGGATTTCAAGAAACCTCCGGGCTTCTGGCATTCCGCCTTCACCAATGCGCAAGTACGGCACTTGGCCACATAAAGTGCTACATACTTCTTCAAACCCGGCCACCAGAATAATTTCTTCATGTCTCTATACATCTTCGTGCTTCCCGGGTGGATTGAGTACTTGGTATGATGAGCCTCATACATCAACTCATCCCGAAGATTATCCGCACTAGGAATGCATAGGCGACCGTCCTTCCTTAGGCACCCATCCTCAATAACAAACTGGGAATTTGACCCATCCAAAGATTCTTCCAAGATCTATTTCATGCTGTTATCCTGAACCAAAGCCCGCCGAACTCTATCCGCTAGGTCACACTGCACCTCTGCCCAAAATAGTTTCGCCTCAGCACTAGACTGCTTGTCGACACAAGATATCTCCAAAACCTCCAACTCATGGACCAATCTCTCATCATGTACCGATAACCAGTTGGCTTGTGCGGGAATCTTACGACTCAACGCATCCGCCACTGCATTTCCCTTCCTAGGCACATAATGTATCTTGAAGGTGTAGTCCCCTAAGAACTCCATCCACCTCCGCTGCCTCATGTTCAGATCCTTTTGGTCCAACAGGTACTTCAAGATCTTATGATCGGTGTAAATGTCGACCTTTACACCGTACAGGTAGTGCCTCCAAAGCTTTAGAGCAAATATCACAGTCGCTAACTCTAGGTCGTGGACCGGATAATTTCTCTCGTGAACCTTCAGTTGTCGTGAACCATAGGCTATCACTCTCTCATGCTGTAGCAGAACACAACCCAAACCACTGCCCGAAGCATCACTATAGATCTCGAACCCTTCGGTTCCACTTGGCGAACATAAAATAGGCGTCGTGGTCAACCGGCTCTTCAACTCTTCAAAAGCCTGTTCGCACTCCGGAGACCACACAAACTTCTGATCCTTCCTAGTCAACGTCGTGAGTGGTAGCGCTATCCGCGAGAAGTTCTCTACGAAGCGCCTGTAGTAGCCAGCAAGCCCTAGAAAACTCCGGACCTCTGCCACTGTAGTCAAAGTAGGCCACTCTCATATCGCCACTATCTTCGCCGGATTCACAGCTATCCATTCTCCACTAACAACATGACCAAGGAATGCTATCGAGGATAACCAGAGTTCACACTTGGCAAACTTAGCATACAACTTATTCCTCCTGAACGACTCCAACACCAGGTGTAGATGATTATAGTGATCCTCCTCGCACTACGAGTACACCAGGATATCATTAATAAATACTATCATGAAACGATCCAGGTACTCTCTGAACGTCCTGTTCATCAGATCCATAAACACGGATGGCGTATTCGTCAACCCAAACGGCATGACCGTGAACTCGTAATGCCCAAACCGCGTACTGAATGCTGTCTTTGGGATGTCGCTCTCCCTTATCCTCAAATGGCAGTATCCGGATCTCAGATCTAACTTCGAATATACCGTTGAACCAACCAACTGGTCAAACAGATTGTCAATCCTCGTAATCGGATACTTATTATTCTCTGTAAGCTTGTTCAATTCCCGATAATCGATACAAAGCTGCAAGCTCCCATCTTTCTTCTTAACAAAGAGAACTGGTGCGCTCCAAGGCGACGAACTTGGACACACATAACCTTGCTCTAGCAACTCTTGTAGTTGTACCTTCAACTCTGCCATCTCTCTTGGCGCTATCCGATATGGAGAGCGTGACACCGGTTTGGCACCCGGTACCAACTCAATGGTAAAATAAATCTCCCACTAAGGAGGGGCTCCTGGGAGATCATCTAGGAATACATCGGGATACTCAGACACAACTGGGGTGCTGTCAAGACTTGGCTTAGGCGTCGAAGTCTGCACTAGAGTGACAAACAACTCTGCCCCAGACCGAACTGCCTTGATCACTTGAAGGGCTGACATCAAAATCTTACCTGACCCCTTCATGCCCGCAAAATTCGTCTCCCGATCAGTGTCCAGACCCAACTTAACTTCCTTACGGTTGCAATCGATGCATGCACCCTGCTCCGAGAGACAATCCATACCTGAATATTACGTCGAACTCCACTAACGGTAGAACCAACGCTCGCAAATCAAACTCCTGGTCTCCAAACCGAATCTTCACTACGCAGATCCTATCCGCACGCATTGAGCACCATGAGGCAACAACACCTTTTAAGCGTCTTTTGCCATCGAAAGAGATATTCCGACGTGCAAAACAATTCCTTTGGGTAAATAGAAACGCGAAGCCCCCTTAAACGAACGGTGCTCCCGCCGGATAGATGAAATTCAGAACAAAGCTTAGCACAAGTGGTTCTAGGTTAACATGCACAAAGGCAACAAGTGTCTAAAGCTAAATTCTAGAATTTTAAACCTTACCTGTCACCGCGACCGCGTGCTTTCTGGCCTCTTGCTGACCCAGCCTGTACACATTAGGCTTCCTCTCGGACATTAAGCATCCGCTCCAACATCTACGGGCAAAATGCCCCACTTTTCCGCAGATATAGCAAACTCCTGGGACTCGACTTGTGGTTGCCCCCAACGCACCAGACGAAGGGGCTGAGTTCGAAGTCTTCAGCTTCTTGTTCCATCTGCGGGCATCCGACTTTGAACTTGGCCCTTTGAACTGTGGTTTCTTAGTACTAGAGTCCTCACCTGCTCCTGACATAGCTTCCTTAATCTTCTGAGAACCATCCAAACATTCTCGGGCAAAGTGCCCTTTCTTGCCACAAGCTCGACAGTTGTACATAACTTTGCTAGTCCCAGCCTTAGCCCCCTCTTTCGACGTTCTGCGGGATGCAGTCCTCCTAGGATTTGCAGAGTTCGATACCCTACTCACTGGAATCGGGTGAATCCTCCCCAAATCTACTTCCAACGATCTAGCCGACTCCACCAAGGCTCGGAATCCCAATAGTTTTGGTCCTACCAGTAGGATTCACAGCTCACCACGCAACCCATTATAGAATCTATCAACTATAGACTGTTCGTTCTCCAATTCAGAGCATGGGTAGCGGCTTATGAAAAGGAACACCTGCAAATACTCATCGACTGAGTGCGTACCCTGCACTAAGGACATGTTCAACTGCTGGCCTGCTGGCCTTCTTAAAGTCCTTTGATCCAACACACCACCCGACATTGAAGTTAGCTCAGGGACAAAAGGTTGCACATTGCTTCCATGTTGTGCACTAGTCACAGCGAGCACCACATCAACGATTCTTCTTATGATTTCAAACGATGGAGGGGTCTCAAGCACATCGCTGGGTGCACTATAACCCTCAGAAACCAGATGTTCTGTCGGCTCTGCGCCACTCCCTGTCACCTATAGTCGTACAAAATACCAATAAATGACTAAACAAACTTGCAAAGAGCAACTATAGGAAGACACAGGTTCCTCAAAACAAGTGTTTTTTTCATTCCTAAGTGGACATTCATGGGTTCTTTTTAATGTTATAACGATGACGCACACATATGCTCACCACCCCTTAAAAGAATTCGCCCACGAATTCATTTAAGCATGACCGTAACCAGAAGTCTGATACCAAATTGTAACACCCCCATCTGTCGCATGGCATATAACAGAAGGTCCAGCTGGAACCCGACGCTATATACCACAGACATTCGGAAGGGTTACCAAATGAATATTCAAACCATCCAATTAAGACTACTCATCCTACACAGAGCATTCTAGCGGAAGCTTTTAAAGTTGAAAGAACCCAAATCTTAAATCCAATACATATGAATGTCCACGACCACAACCACAGGAATGAAACCCAAATACACTGAAAAGGTACATGGCCTTATGGCCTTACAAATGTTCACTTAATAAAACATGTCTTACATACATCGGCTCGCAGGCCGGCCACACATGATAAAAGTAAAAACAACTATTCTACGGCCTTCTAGGGCCAACACAGCAACATGGGCTCCAGCCCGCTATTTGGTACTCGGCTCCGCAGCACCTGCAAGCACAATTACACGGCACGTTGGCAAACAAAGCAACGATCAGCCAAAAGCCGACCAAATTATAATGACCCCGCCCCTTACTCGGGACGGCGGTGCTCTTTCCCTGCATACCATTAGCCCAATAAAATAATAAAGCACAACTATACTACGCCACAGGTGTAGGCTCGGACGGCCAAACACCCCGTGCACTCAGGGCACATTAACGGTGAATCCTGACATATCAGTGTCTTCACCACCATCCCAAAGATGGCAACCAAGTGAGCATTTAGCCTTTCTGACCACCGTCTAAGGCTCCCGACTATACAAACGGCCAGTCCCCTTCTTCGGGTCTCTCGCACCGAACCACATAGCCTAGGTCCGATTCCACTTGACCGTTGCTCACGCCGCCTAGTCAATTTAATTCCTACGCGCGGGCCAAGCTTCTCTCGGATCCCAAAATTTCCAAACAATCACATAACCCAGTTATGTTCAAGGCCGGTTCCCAGACCGCCAAGTTAGCAGAACACGTTTCCGCTCAGTTTTCCGGGTGCGCCTTGAAGCTAACCTCCAAGGATCCCTGCTGCAATCTACCGCGTAGAAACCCGAAAAAAAAACCCAAAGCACGGAGTCTTCTCCAGCAAAACATATCAAATGCAACATCACCGATCCAGATAATACACGTCCGGGTAGGCTTCACACACAATGCCTATGCCCGTACTTACGATTCCAGACTCTATATGCAACACAAGGGGGACTATTCACATAAACCCCAAGGAACACCATGCATTCACCGCACACTCGCGGGAGCGGGATTCCCTATGCAGAAAGAAAGAGCTTCACATGCTCAAGTTGAGAATCGTTACCCTTGTAGTCCATTTTGGCGCCATGGAAAAACTACACGGACAGAACTCTTCGCAACGAACTTTCTTCCACGGATCCGCTCTCAAATTTTGAAACGGTGCTCCGATGCTCCGCCGGCGGCCGGAAACCTCATTCTTCTTCCTCTTCTCTCTAACACCTTGGAAAGAGAAAGCCTTGGAGAGAAATGAGGGATTAACTCCCCTGTTCCCAGCCTTAACAGAGCAGGAAATCAACTGGGCCGTTGGATCTTAATTAAAGAAAACGAACGGCTCAGATCCGTTCAAAAATCTCCAGACCTGGGCCAAAAACGGCTTGGCATACGGCCGTGTACCAGGTTGTGTGCCTCGATCCAGGCACGATCGTCGACCACAGAAAAGACACACGGGCTCAGACATGCCCGTGTCCAACCTGACACGCCCGTGTCGGGTCTCTCGACACGCCCATGTCCGGGGGCGTGTCACGCATAACCGCCACGCCAACCGACACGACCCAACTGCACACGGGTACTGTCACGGGTAGGCACATGCCCGTGTCCAATGACACGCCCGTGTCATCTAGCCGTGTTCCTGGCCGTGTTCTTCTCGGGATGAAAACGACCAAAAATCACCAGCCAGACACGGCCTTGGACACGCCCGTGTCCTAGGCCGTATACACCTATACAGGCACTAAAAACCCCTTTTTGTGCGACGGACTCCAATACATATTTCGGGGCGTTACACGCATCAACACTGCCATCACCTTGCGTTAGCCTTTGGAATTCATTTTCCATGGCTATCCGTTGAGCCATCGGGAGGTGCTTCTCTAGGAAGAGTCGGGAGAATTACTTGTGTTAAGGGTCGATCCGCCAAGTGATGCAACTCCATCTCGTCCCACCATAATCTAGCTTCTCCTTCAAGCAGGAAGGTAGCTAAGGTGACTTTCTGATGCTCCTCCGATCCAATCGCCATCATGATTCTCTTGACGCGTGATAGCCAATCCTCAGCCTGCGGAGTAGTTCCCGCTTCCGAAAACGTAGGCAGATGGAAACTCATAAACCGCGTCAACTGCTTCTCAGCCGCTCGAGGAGCCACATTCACTACAGGTTCAGTCCTTGCCGCCACTTGTTCTGGCCTCACAGCCGGTTGTTCCTGCCTAAGTGGCTGGCCTTGGATCATGGCAAACAAAGCCTCAGCAACTAAACGCACATGTTCCGCAGACGGTGGAGGTGTAGGCACCGCGGCTAGTGCCGTGCTTTCATCAGAATGCTGGAGCTCTGACTGCCCAGCTCCACTTCGTGTCACCTAAAGGTGGACAAAACACACACATTAGCGGCCTTACACAAGCAAACAACACAAAATAGGAACACGCAGGTTCCTCAAACACATAACTTTGCATTCCTATCATGGACATTCAGGAGTTCAATTGTATAACTTGGTTTGCACAGACACGTGCTCGCCACCCCACAAAAGAAGTCGACCACGACTTCGAGAGGAAAAGGCTGAGACAGCTGATACCAAAAATGTAATAACCTCATCCGTTCATATGGTATATACTAGAAGGTCCTGCCGGGGACCCACAACATATATCACAAAACAGCAGAATAGTTACGGAATGATACCAGAGTAGCGCAGCGCACCTTAACACATTGCATTCTAGCGGAAGCCTATACTAACACTTGAACTCCTTATATATAATAGGAATGTCTTACAACAACACGAAAGTTGGCCTTATGGCCTTACATGACTTTCAAATAGTGGCCTAAACATTGGCGTGCAGGCCGACCACATTAAAAGAAAACACAACAGTCATCCAATTAGCCTTCAAGGGCTAGCAGCAGCAGTAGCAAGAACAGGGACATCAACCTTTATGCATCCCTCTTGGCTCTCCAGCACCTGTACAGGGACAATCCACCCAACGGTGGCAAACAGAAGCAACGGACAACGTTCAGCTGACCAAATTATAATGACCCTACCCCTTTCCCGGGGCAGCGGTATTATTCCCTGCAGGCATAGCATTCACAAACATGTATATAATTCATACAAATGTGCTATCACGCACACACATGCCATCACAACCTTCAGCCACCCGGCCCGACGATCCGTGCACTCAAGGCACATTCTTGGTGTACCGGCGAACCAGTTTCCCACCACCGTATCAGGGACACAAACCAACGGCAACTCTCTTGAGCATTTACTCCATGGCGTGCAGCCGGAGTTCTAGTCTTAAAACACCGGGATGGCCCGTAGCCCCCCATTGTGTCATGGCACGCAGGCCTAAGACTCTCGCTATACGCTCCAATAGACCGCACCTTCTGGTCCACGTCGGACGGACATAATACAGGTCAGATCCTCCAACCCCCGTTGGTCAAATCGCCTTGCTTTCACCGAGTACGACGTACTCGCGGCTTAATCAAAGGTGCGGGTCGGTCTCCCCAATCCTATTCTTGGCATTCAAGCCTGGGTATTTCTATTACACCCATTTATCTCACAACATTAGTGGGTCTTTCCTGGGCACACCAGTACTTCCTGTTACTCGTTCACAGGTACGACACCGCCATATCAAAAATATCAGGGGTCTTTCCTGGGCACACAAGTACTTCCTGCTTCTCTCTTCATAGGTACCACCTACGACATCAAGCATCACAAAGGGCCTTTCCTGGTCGCACCATTACTTCCTGTTACTCATTCACAGGTATGACCCAATAGCACAAGCATAACACCGATATTTCCTGGACTACCACTCCAGTACTTCCTGCTACTACCCTTCATAGGCATAACCCGTTGACTCCTTAAACTACAAGTTTATCACGGAGTCTTCTCCGATTCGTATGCAACATCACCAATCCAGACCAACCTATCCAGATGGGCTTCACACAGCATGCCTATTCCGTACTCCATTTCCAGATCTATATGCCAACAAAAGGGGATTCCATGAATGACCCAAAAGACTCCCAAAATCAGCCACCCTTTCAGTGGGGGAATCACAAGCATATGCCAAAAAGGAAGCCTTCACATGGCTAGGAAGAAAGGTCGTTACCCTTGAAGACCGCTTTGGTGCCATGAAGTTCCTAGCTGGCTAGGAAGAGCTTTTCCTCCGCAAATATGGCCTCAGACCACCTCTTGACACTCACAAGCTCCACCACCGAACATACCCTCTTCTTCTTCCTCCATCTTCCTTTCCCTTTCTCTCTCTAAATTTTTAGAAAGATGAAGGCAATAACAAAATGAGAATACGTTCTCTGTTTTTGGCCTTAAGGAAGCAGGAAAGAAGCCCAGCCCTTGGATCCAAGCTGAGAAAAATGGACGGCTACGAAAAATCGGGAAAATCGAATTTTGCGTCCGACACACCCTATGACATGCCCGTGTCACAGGCCGTGTACTCAAAGCGATGCTCAACCCGCCTTATCCCCCAAAACAGGTCACCGCCACGGGACATGCCCAAAGTCACGCCCGTGACACAGATCTGCCCTCGACGATCTGCGTTCGATGATTAGGCAGCGATCGTCGAGCTCGCTAGCGATCGTCGAGCCCGCCAGCGATCGTCAAACAACGCGTTCGATGATTTCCGTTCGACGATCGGGCAGCGATCGTTGAATTGGCTCAGCGCTCGACGATTGGCCCAGCGTTTGACGATCTCCGTTCAACGATTTGCCAGCCCACGAAGCCTTTGCTAAATCATTGAGCTCAATTCGTTGAACATAGCATTTCGTCGACCTGACGTCGAACCCGAGCGGGACATGCCCTCTGTCACGCCCGTGTTCCAGGGCGTGACCACCCAAACACGTTCCGTCGAACGACTTTCGTCGATCTCGGCACGACTCTGCACCCGAGCAGGACACGCCCTGGGACACGCCTATGTCCCAGGCCGTGTCACCCAAAATTTTGCTTGCTGAAAAATTGGGCTGCTACATATAGGTGATCTTCCCACTGCTTTCCGAAATCCAAGACACACATGCGAAGCATGTCCTCCATCGTCTGGTTGACCCTCTCGGTCTGACCATCCATCTGCGAATAAAAGGCTGTGCTGAAACAAAACTTAGTTCCAACAGACTATGCACCAGCCTCCAGTCATTTGACGTGAAGCGTCCATCTCGGTCACTAACAATACTGCGGGGCACACCATGCAATCGAACAATATTATCCACATAGAGTTTAGCTAAGTTTTACACCGGATCTTCCTTCCTGATTGGAATGAAATGCGATACCTTTGTCAATCTATCTACGACCACCCAGATGGCATCGTTTCCCCTCTGCGACTTTGGCAAACCATGCACAAAATCCATAGAAATGTCGTCGAATTTCCACTCCGGGATAGGTAGGGACTTCAAGAATCCTTCGGGCTTCTGACACTCTGCCTTTACCAAGGCACACGTCTGGCACTTGGCCACATATAGTGCTACATCCTTCTTCAATCCTGGCCACCAAAACAACTTCTTCATGTCCTTATGCATTTTTGTGCTCCCCGGGTGGATTGAGTACTTGGTATGATGAGCCTCGTACATCAACTCCTCCCGAAGATTATCCTCACTAGGAATGAATAGGCGACCATCCATCTTTAGTAGTCCACCCTCAACAGCAAATTGGGAACTCGACCCATCCAAAGATTCATCTAAGATCTGCTTCATGCTGCTATCCTGAACCAAAGCCCGCCTAACTCTATCAGCTAGGCCATACTGCACCTCTGTTTAAAACAATTTCACCTCGACACTAGACTTCTTGTCGACGCAAGTTATCTATAATGCCTCCAAATCACGGACCAATCTCTCATCATGTACCGACAACCAGTTGGCCTGCGCAGGAACCCTGCGACTCAACGCATCCGCCACTGCATTTCCTTTCCCAGGCACATAATGTATCTCGAAGGTGTAGTCCCCTAGGAACTCCATCCACCTCCACTGCCTCATGTTCAGGTCTTTCTGATCCAACAGGTACTTCAGGCTCTTAAGATCGGTGTAGATATCGACCTTCATACCGTACAGATAGTGCCTCCACAGCTTTAGATCAAATATCACGACCGCTAACTCTAAGTCATGGACCGGATAATTCCGCTCATGAACCTTCAATTGTCGTGAACCATAGGCTATCACGCTCCCATGCTGTAGTAGAACACATCCCAAACCACTGCCCGAAGCATCACTATAGATTTCGAACCGTTCAACCCCACTCGGCGAACATAAAATAGGCGTCGTGGTCAACCGTCTCTTCAATTCTTCAAAAGCCTGCTCGCACTACAACGACCGCACAAACTTTTGATCCTTCCTTGTCAACGTTGTGAGTGGTAGCGCTATCCGTGAGAAGTTCTCTATGAAGCGCTTGTAGTAGCCGGCAAGCCCCAGAAAGCTCCGGACTTCCGCCACTGTAGACAATACAGGCCACTCCTGTATTGCCACTATCTTCGCCGGATCCACCGCTATCCCTTCTCCACTAACAACATGACCATGGAATGCTACCGAGGAAAACCAGAACTCACACTTGGAGAACTTAGCATACAACTGATTTCTTCTCAACGTCTCCAACACCATATGTAGATGCTTGTAGTGATCTTCCTCACACTGCGAGTACACCAGGATATCATCGATAAATACTATCACGAAACGATCCAGGTACTCTTTGAACGTCCTGTTCATCAGATCCATAAACACGGATGGCGCATTGGTCAACCCAAATGGCATGACCGTGAACTCGTAATGCCCAAACTGCATGCTGAACGCTGTCTTTGGGATGTCTCTTTCCCTTATCCTTAATTGGTAGTAGCCGGACTTCAGATCTAACTTCGAATATACTGTTGCCCAACCAAATAATCAAATTGATCGTCAATCCTTGTGATCAGATACTTATTCTTTTCTGTAAGCTTGTTCAACTCCCGATAGTCGATACAGAGTCGCAAACTCCCATCCTTTTTCTTAACGAAAAGGACTGGTGCGCTCCAAAGCGATAAACTTGGATGCACATACACTTGCTCCAACAACTCTTGCAGTTGCACCTTCAACCCCGCCATCTCTCTTGGTGCTATCCGATACGGAGAGCGTGACACCAGTTTGGCACCCGACACCAGTTCAATAGTAAAATCAATCTCCCGTTGAGGAGGGGCTCCTAGGAGATCATCCGAAAACACATCAGGATATTCGGACACAGCCAGAATACTGCTCAAACTTGTCTTAGGCGTTGAAGCATGCACTAATGTTACAAACAGCTCTGGCCCAGACCGAACTTCCTGGATCACCTAAAGGGCCGACATCAAAACCTTACCCGACACCTTCATGCCCGCGAACGTAGCCTCCCGATCAGTGTTCTAACCCCAACTTAACTTCCTTTCAGTTGCAATCAATACATGCTCACCGCTCCGAGAGCCAGTCCATACCAAAGATTACGTCGTACTCCGCTAACGGCAATACCGATGCTTGCAAGTCAAAATCCTGATCCCTAATCCGAATCTTAACCACACAGACTCTATTCGCGTGCATTGAGCACCCATTGGGTAACAACACATCCAACTTGTCTTTAGCCATCGAGGAAGGGACTCCAATGCGCGATACGAATCGTTCGGACAAGAAGGAATGCGATGCTCCTGTATCAAATAGGGCTCTCGCCGGACAATCAAAAATCAACACGAAGCCTATCACCAACAAATACGAGCTAACATATAAAAAGGTAACAACTATATAAAGTTAAACTGCTAAAATTTAACTCATACCTGTCACCACGTCAGCTTGTTTTATGGCCTCTTGCAGACCAAGGTTGTAAATTCTAGGCTGGGCTGGAGCATGGTGGGACGCGGTTGACTCCATCGCCTTCCCTTTCTCTTCATAGGCTGCTCCAAGCTTCCTCTTGGACTTTACACGTCCGCTCCAACACGCACGAGCAAAATGCCCCACCTTTCCACAGTTGTAGCAAGCTCCTGGGACTCGACCTGTGGTTGCTCCCACCGCACCAGACGAAGGGGCTGAGCTCGAAGTCTTCAGCTTCTTGTTCGATCTGCGGAAACCCGACTTTGCATTCAGCACTTTGAACTCATATTTCTTTTCCCCTGGGTCCTTTTTCTCTTGCACTTTCTTCACGATCTTTTCCAACGACTAGGCCGAATTGACAAAGGCTAGGAAGCCCTACGCCTTAGGCCCAACAAGGAGTAGCTGTAAGTCGCCGCGTAGACCCTCATAGAATCGATTGGTCTTCCGATCCTCTTCAATAAACATAGCATCAGCATAACGACCCAACCGCATAAACTCATGGAGATACTCATCCACGCTTCTGCCTCCCTGAGTCAGACCAAGGTACTGATTCTCCATCTCCAGCTTCTCAGCAGAGGGTAGATATCTGGCCAAGAACAACCTTGAAAATTCCTCCATAGGCACATCAGGAAGTTGCCTTCCCACTAAGAGGTGAACCTCCAACTCGTCCCACCACAGCCTCGCCTCACCCGACAAAAGGAAGGTCGCTATGGTGGTCTTCTGCCAATCAATAGTTTCTATGGCCGTCAAGACCCTCTTTATTGTAGAGAGCCAATCCTCAGCTTGAGTTGGCGTTCCAACCCCGTCGAACCTGGGAGGATTAAAACACATCACATGCTTGAGCCGCTTCTCTGTAGCTCTCCTTGGTGCTACCTGATCAACTGCCACACGCTCTACCACTCCCGGCTCTACCGTCCTAATCGGTTCTTGCTTATTAACAGGTGGTATACAGTGCATTTACCCTGCAGGTTGGGCATTTATCATAGCAAATACTGCTTCAGCAACCAATCTGATGGTTTCCGCTGAAGGAGGTGTTGTAGGCATGTCCCTCTGTGCACTACTTTCTACCGATTGCGGGCGTTACGATTGCCCAGCACCGCTCCTAGCCGCCTATAATAGCAAAGACTCTTGATTAGATGACAAACAGATTGTTAAAAACAATCATTGGAACACTCAGATTCCACAAAACAAGTGCATTTTTCATTCCTAAGTGGACATTCATAGGTTCTTTTTTATGTTGTAACGATGACGCACACATGTGCTCACCACCCCTTAAAAAGAATTCGTCCACGAATTCATTTAAGTTGACAGGAACCAAAAGCTGATACTAAATTGTAACACCCCCATCCGTCGTATGGCATATAACAGAAGGTCCAGCTGGAACCCGACGCCATATACCACGGACAGTAGGAAGGGTTTGTAAGAATATCGAAACCATATAACTATTACTACTTGCCCTACACAGAGCATCCTAACGGAAGCTTTTAAACAGTTATAAAGAACCCATAATTGAAATATCAACTATCATGAATGTCCACAACTATCACAGGAATGAAATAACAAATACACTGAAAGAACTTGGCCTTATGGCCTTACAAGAGTTTCACTTAACAAAATAGTGTCTTACATACATCGGCTTGCAGTCCGGCCACACTTGATAAAATAAAATACAATTATTTGCTTTGGCCTTCGAGGGCAAGCTCAGCAACATGGGATTCAACCCGCTATTTGGTACTCGGCTCCGCAGCACCTGCAAGCAACATTCCATCGCACGGTGGAAAACAAAGTAACAGTCAGCCAAAGCCGACCAAATTATAATGACCCCACCCCTTACTCGGGACGGCGGTGCTCCTTCCCTGCATTTTATTAGCCCAGCTAAACAATAAAGTACAAACATACTTTGCCACAGGTGTAGGCTCGCACGGCCAAATACCCCGTGCACTCAGGGCACATTAACGGTGAATTCGGTCAATTCTGTGGCTTTAACACCATCCTCGGGATGGCAACAACGTGAGCATTTTAGCATTTCTGACCACTTTCTAAGGCTCCCGACTATGCCAATGACCAGTCCCTCTATGGGTCTCTCGCACCGAATCACATATCCCAGGTCTTATTCCACTTGCCCGTTGCTCACACCACGTAGTCACCTTAAGACGTACGCACGAGCCAAGCTTCTCTCAGATCCCGCCACAATTCCAAACAACACATAACGTAGTTATGTACAAGGACGGATCCTAGGCCTCCAAATTAGCAGAATTATGTTTTGCTCAGTTTTTCGGGTGCGCCTTGGAGTTAATCCCCAAGGATCCCCGCTGCAATCTACCGTGTAGAAACTCAAAAACACAAAACATGGAGTCTTCTCCGGTAAATCATACAACATGCAACATCACCGATTTAGACCAACATGTCTGGGTAGGCTTCACACACAATGCCTATGTCCGTACTACGCTTCCGGACTCTATATGCAACACAAGGGGGACTATTCCTGTCAACCCCAAGGAACACCGCACACTCACCACACACTCGTGGGAGCGGGTTTCCCTATGCAAAATAAGGAGAGCTTCACTTGCTCGAGTAGAGAATTGTTACCCTTGTAGTACGCTTTTGTGCTATGGAAAAACTATACGGATAGAAGGCTTCGCAATGGAATTTCCTCAGCGGATCCGCTCTCGGTTCTCAAAATGGTGCTCCGATGCTCCGCCGTCGGCCGGAATCCTCCCTTTCCTTCCTCCTCTCTCCAACTCCTTAGAAAGAGAATGGTAAAGAGCAAATGAGGAGTTAATCCCTCATTCCCGGCCTTATCAGAGCAGGAACACATATGGGCCATTGGATCTTAATTAACGAAAACGAATGGCTCAGATCCGCCCAAAAATCCTCAAACCTGGGCCGAACACGGCCTCGCACACGGCCGTGTCCCAGGCCGTGTGCCTCAATCCAGACACGATCGTCGAGCAGAGAAGAGGACACGAGTTGAGACACGCCCGTGTCTCAACCGACACACCCGTGTCAGTTTCCGACACGCCCGTGTACTAGGGATGTGTCACCAGTAACCGCCACGCCAATCGGCACGACTCTAGGGAACACGGGTGTTGACACAGGTATGCACACGCCCGTGTCACGCTGCCGTTTTTCCTGCCGTGTCCTTCTCTGGACACAGCCGGCCGACACAAAGAACCACACGGCCTTGGACACGCCCGTGTCCTAGGCCGTGTACCCCTATACAGGCACCAAAAATTCTCTTGGACACGACCAGCTCAGTTATGATTTTTGGGGCGTTACATTTTGTAGAGATTAGCATGTGTTTGCGAGTTCACATCAGGTACACGCATTATATTTTAAATTTATATGCTTTTGACATCTCTTTTGTAGAAATTAGCAGACATTCACAAGTTCACTTCTGCTACTCGCGCTATATTTTAAATATACCAGCATTTAACTTCTCTTTTGCAGATATTAGCAGGTGTTTGCGAGTCCACTTCAAGTACTAGCTTTATATTTTTAACTTTCTTGTTTTGACTTCTCCTTTGGATATATTAGTAGGTGTTTGCATGTTCACTATCGGTACTCGCATTATATTTTAAATTTACCTGCATTTGACTTCTCCTTTGAAGAGATTTGCTGGTGATCGTGAGTTTGCTTAAGGTACTCGCGTTATATTTTAAATTTACCTGTTGTTGAGTTCTCTTTTGCAGATATTATCAGGTGTTCGCGAGTTCACTTCTGGTACTCGCATTATATTCAAAATTTACCTGCTTTTGACTTCTTTTTTATAGAGATTAGCAAGCGTTTGCAAGTTCACTTCAGGTGCTCACGTTATATTTTAAATTTACCTGCTTATGACTTCGCTTTTGCAGAGATTAACAGGTGTTCGTGAGTTCACTTCAAGTACTCGTATTATATTTTAAATATACTAACTTTTGACTTCTCTTTTGCAGAGATTAGCAGGTGTTTGCGAGTTCGCTTAAGGTACTCACATGATATTTAAAATCTACGTGTTTTTAACTTCTACTTTGCAAAGATTAGCAAGTGTTTGCAAGTTCACTTCAAGTACTCGTTTTATATTGTAAATTTACCTGCTTTTGACTTTTCTTTTACAAACATTACTTGGTTTTCGTGAGTTAACTTTAGATAATCTCATCATAATTTAAATTTACCTTTTTTGACTTCTCCTTTACATAGATTAGTAGGCGTTAGTGTGTTCACTTCATGTACTCATGTTATATATAAAATTTACCTGGTTTCGACTTCTCTTTTGCAGATATTTGCAGGTGTTCGCGAGTTCACTTAAGGTACTCACGTTAAATTTTAAAATTAACTGCTTTTGACTTCACCTTTGCAGAGATTAGCATGTGCTTGCGAGTTCACTTCAAGTACTAGCGTTATATTTTAAATTTACATGCTTTTGACTTCTTTTGCAAAGATTTGTACGTGTTAGTGAGTTCACTTTAGGTAGTCGCATTATATTTTAAATCTACCTAATATAGTTTTCTCTTTTTCATAGATTAGCAGGTGTTTGCGTGTTTATTTTAGGTGCACATGCTAGATTTTAAATTTACCTACTTTTTACTTCTCCTTTTCATAGATTAGTAGTTGTTCACAAGTTCACTTTAGGTACACACGTTATATTTTAAATTTCCGTGCTTTTGACTTCTCATTTGCCGAGATTAGTAGGTGTTCACGAGTTCACTTCAGGGACTTGCATAATATTTTAAATTTATCAACTTTTAAATTCTCTTTTATAAAGATTAGCAGGTGTCCGCAAGTTCACTTCTGGTACTCATGTTATACTTTAAATTTACCTGCTTTTGAATTCTATTTTGCCGAGATTAGTAGGTTTTTGAGATTTCACTTAAAGTACTCGCATTATATATTAAATTTACCTACTTTTGATTTATCTTTTGAAGAGATTAGCAGGTGTTTGCTAGTTCAATTCAGGTACTCGCATTAGATTTTAAATTTACCTACTTTTGATTCTCCTTTGCAGACATTAGCAGTCATTCGTGAGTTCACTTCCGGACCTCGCATTATATTTTAAATTCCCTGCTTTTGAATTCTCTTTTGTCGAGATTAGAAGGTGTTTGTGAGTTCATTTCAGATACTCACATTATATTTTAAACTTACCTGGTTTTGAATTCTCCTTTGGATATATTTGTAAGTGTTACTTGTTGACTTCCGGTACTCGCATTATATTTTAAATTTACCTGCTATTGACTTCTACTTTGAAGATATTAGCTAGTTTTTGCGAGTTTACTTAAGGTACTCCCATTATATTTTAAATTTACTGACTGTTGATTTCACTTTTATAGATATTAGCTGGTGTTCGCGTGTTCACTTCAGATACTCGTGTTACATTTAAAATTTACCTTCTTTTTGTTTCTCTTTTGTAAAGATTAGATGTCAATCGCAAGTTCACTTCAGGTACTCGCGTTATAATTTAAATTTACATGCTTTTGACTTTTTTTGTAGAGATTTGCAGGTATTTGCAAGTTCAGTTTAGGTACTTATATTAAATTTTAAATTTACCGACCTTTGACTTCTCCTTTGTAGAGATTAGCTTGTTTTCGCGAGTTCACTTCAGGCACTTGCGTTATATTTTAAATTTCCCTGCTTTTGACTTCTCCTTTGGAGAGATTAGTAGGTGTTCACATGTCCACTTCGGTTACTCATGTTATATTTGAAATTTACCTTCTTTGGACTTCTTTTGTCGAGATTAGTAGGTGTTCGTGAGTTCAATTCAGATATTTGTGTTATATTTTAAATTTACATGCTTTTGACTTCTCTTTTTGAGAGATTAACACATGTTCGCGAGTTCACTTCAGATAATCATGCAATATTTTAAATTAACATGCTTTTGACTTCTCTTTTATAGAATTTAGCAGGCGTTTGAAAGTTCACTTATGATACTCACATTATATTTTAATTTTACGTGTATTTGACTTCTCTTTTGCAGAGATTAGCAGGTGTTCTCGAGTTCACTTTAGGTACTTGCATTATATTTTAAACTTACCATCTTTGGACTACTCCTTTGGAGAAATTAGTAGGTGTTTGCATGTTCACTACTGGTACTCATGTTATATTTTAAATTAACCTGCATTTGACTTCTACTTTGAAGAGATTTGTAGGTTTTTGCGAGTTTACTTAAGGTACTCGCATTATATTTTAAATTTACCTACTATTTATTTCACTTTTGTAGATATTCACAGGTGTTCGCGAGTTCACTTCAGGAACTCGCGTTATATTTAAAATTTACCTACTTCTGACTTCTCTTTTGTAGAGATTAGCAGACGTTCACACGTTCACTTTAGGTGTCAGTGTTATATTTTAAATTTACTTACCTTTGACTTCTTTTTTCCAGAGATTACCAGGTGTTCACGAGTTAGTTTCAAGTACTCGTATTTCATTTTAAATCTAACTACATTTGACTTCTATTTTGCAGAGATTATTAGGTGTTCACGAGTTCACTTAAGGTGCTCATATTATATTTTAAATTTACGTGCTTTTGACTTCTATTTTGAAGAGATTAGCGGGTGTTTGCAAGTTCACTTCAGGTACTCGTGTTATATTGTAAATTTACCTATCTTTGACATCTCTTTTGCATAGATTACCAAGTTTTCATGAGTTCAGTTTAGATACTCACGTTATAATTTAAATTTCCCTTTTTTGACTTCTCCTTTACAGAGATTAGCAGGTGTTAGTGTGTTCATTTCTTGTACTCGCGTTATATATAAACTTTACCTATTTTGACTTCTCTTTCGCATAGATTAGCAGGTGTTTGCGACTTCACTTCAGGTACTCATGTTATATTTTAAAGTTACCTGCTTTTGACTTATTTTTTACAGAAAATAGTAGGTTTTTGAGATTTCACTTCAAGTACACGCATTATATTTTAAATATACCTGTTTTTCACTTCTTTTGAAGAGATTTGTAGGAGTTCATGAGTTCACTTCAGGCACTCGCATAATATTTTAAATTTACCTAATTTAGATTTCTCTTTTTCATACATTAGAAGATGTTTGCGTGTTAACTTCAGGTACTCGTGTTATATTTTAAATTTACCCGCTTTTGGCTTCTCCTTTGCAGAAATTAGCAGGTGTTTGCGAGTTCACTTCAAGTTCTCCATTATATTTTAAGTTTTAGTGCTTTTGTCTTCTCATTTGCAGAGATTAACAGGTGTTCGCGAATTCACTTTAGGGGCTCATATTATATTTTAAATTTACCAGCATTTGACTTCTTTTTTACAAAGATTAGCAGGTGTCCGTGAGTTTACTTCAGGGCTCATGTATATTTTAAATTAACATGCTTTTGATTTCTATTTTACCGTGACTTACAGGTTTTCACGAGTTCACTTAAGGTACTCAAGTTATATTTTAATGTTACCTGCTTTTGACTTCTCCTTTACATATATTAGTAGGCGTTTGCAAGTCCACTTCAGGTACTCGTGTTATATTTGAAATTAGCAGGATTTATCACTTAGAGGAGAGGAAATGGCAGACACTTCTCTGCTCTAGTAAACTCATCAACTTAAATATGAGCAGGTCAGAAAAATGGTCATGCATGGTTTGGCGCATGATCGTGCATTATCCGTGCGATATTAATTTCAAGGCCAATATTGCGGAACAAGATGCGTTGACCCGTGCATTTTACTCATGCACGAACGCTTCCACCCGTGCATGAAGGAAAGTGCATGGGTAACCACAGAGCGCTAAAATTCACGGCAAGCAGGTTGAACAGTGCGTTTTACTCATGCGTGGGCACTTCTGCCCGTGCGTGAACAACTCGCACGATTAACTACAAGCGCCATAAAACTGGAAAGCAACTGGAAAACCGTGTGTCTCCTTCGCGCACTGTTTATATGAAACCGTTGATGAATTGTAAATATACGTATTTTTGTGTACATTAAATTAGTTATTTTCGTTTATTTTTGTCGTTTTTACTTATTTTTATTCAATAAAATGCTCTTATTTTTGTAAATATTATACTAACTTGTTTTATTTTATTTTTCAGGAAAAAAATGAAAACTGCCAAAAATTGACATGTCACGCCCGTGACATATGGGTCACGCCCGTGACCAGGGCGTGACACGTCAAAAACCGTGAAATCGGAAAATTTCTGAAGTAAAAGCTCGACACGCCCGGCGACACGCCCGTGTCACCCGACACGGGGCATGACCCAAGCCCGTGTTCACTCCACTCGACGAATTCATCTCGACGATCGTCGAGTGTCGACACCAACAGTTACGCCTAGAGTCACGCCCGTGACCTAGGGCATGACATCAATTTCCGCTCGACGATTTTCAACTTGACACTTTCAGCTCGACATTCGTCGAGTGTCGACACCTGCCGACACGCCCAGAGTCACGCCCGTGACCTGGGGCGTGACCTTTCCAGCTAGCCCGACAAGACCCGCGCGGCGACTTTTTGACGCACTGTGCCCAGATCCACCTGCTTGACACGCCCAGAGTCACGCCCGTGACCTGGGGCGTGACCACTGCGAGACCGACACGTGTCCAGCCTGAAGTCCACTTTCCCATCAAATCGCCGGCCGCCATCCAAATAGTACTGTCACGCCCCCTGTCACGCCCGTGACCAAGGGCGTGACCCATGTAAATTTTTTCTATAAATTCAGAGGTTATGCTCTGGATTTCTGTTCCTTTTTCGAACCATTTTACTTAGGGGTTGTGCTGCCGAAATGCTTCCAAGGCTTATGTAAGGGATAATTTCTCCCTCTCTCCTTAGTTTTATTTTCGTGTCTTTGTAACTCGTCCTTTTATTTAATAAAATGTGTTCTTTTTCTTCTCTTAATATGGCTTTGGAATGGATTAATGCAAATCTCCCCTATGCAATCTTATTTTTCATTTTATTTTAACTTAGTTTTTGTCTTTTTAAAAGGCGTGTGTGAGTGTATGAGTATAGTTTTCACTTTTATGTTTTCATTTTCTTACTTAGTTTTGTTAACTTAGGTTTTTATAGCTTTCTATCTCATTGTTATAAACCCGTAAAATTGATTTCAAAGTGATTTTCATTTCTTTTAAGTTAGATTTTTCTTTTTAAGATGTAAAACCTTTTCATTATTTTCAGTTTATTTTCACTTTTTAATCAGTTATACGGAGTTATAGGAATGATTATATAGTTGTTTTAATTTTTCGCGCACTTTGTTTTTTTCGTTTAAACTTTTGCTCTTTTAATTTTTTCGTTCTCTTTTTATGCATTTCTACCGCATTTTAGCGGTAGAAATGTATTCGTTTTTATTTTTCGATCACTTTCATTTTTCGTTTATTTGCAAAACTTTCTTTCCGGTTAATTTTTATTTCAGCTTTTTATGCATTTCTACCGCATTCTAGCGGTAGAAATGCAGTTGTTTTCATTTTTCGTCAACTTAGTTTTTCTTAATTTTTTTGCTCATGTGTGTGTGCGCATTTATTTCCGCCTACTCGTTAAGAGTTAAATGGCGCTCGCTTATTTTACTTTCTGTAGAGTGCGTGAGTTTGTAATTTTCCTTTTTTCCGCCTACTCACTTGAGTTTAATGGCTGGATTTTATTTCGGTAGAGGGTGTGTGTTTTCATTTATGTCGAGAGAGTGTGTCCGTGCGTTGCATTTATTTTGTCCTACTCGGTTGAGTAGGACCCGCATTTATTTTCTCCTACTCATTTGAGTAGGACTTGCGTGTGTGCGTTTTACCGCTTTCTTTCTCCTGCCCACGCATTTGCGCCGGGACTCGCAATTTACTGCTTTCTTCAGTCCTACTCGTTTGAGTAGGACTTGCAATTTTCAGCTTTCCTTTACTGCATTTATTTTGTCCTACTCGGTTGAGTAGGACCCGTATTTATTTTCTCCTACTCATTTGAGTAGGACTTGCGTGTGTGCGTTTTACTGCTTTCATTTCTCCCGCCCACGCATTTGCGCCGGGACTCGCAATTTACAGCTTTCTTCAGTCCTACTCGTTTGAGTAGGACTTGCAATTTTCTGCTTTATTTTCCTGCTTTTATTTTATCGCTTTCATTTACTGCTTTCCTTTATTGCTTTCTTTTCTGCTTTTTCCGCAAGCCGTCCCCATTCCGATGAGTGACTAATCGTTCTTAGCCCTCGGCATCGAAGAGCATTGAGACAGATAAAATAGCTTAAAATAATTAAAGGTCTAATCTTTCTAATTAATTAAAAGTACTTAAGGTTTGCCCGGGGTTAACGACGCGTAGGACCACATATCGATGTGTGGGCCCTATTTCCGTTTTCCATACGCTCGCCAAGAGGCCGTGCGTATGGACAGATCACACCTTGGCAAAGAGAGTTCCGCACTAACCCTCGAGAGAGGAGGCACGCCAACTCTACCGGATTGGGTTCCCCACCCAATAGCGGGGTTCTTAGCGTAATGCGGGCGTTAAGAGGAATCCTTCGTCGGACGAGAGCCCGGTCGAATAGTCTTAGCGTTCAGGTGAGCGATAGCCCTATAGCTAGGTGAGCTCATTTTAGTGGAACCTCCACGGCCAAGTCTCCGCCTTAATTAATTAGAAATTTAGGAGCTCTTTTTATTTAAAGTCTATTTTAGTTCAATTGTTTTCTCGGTGCCATCGAGCTAAGCTCTTCATCGGCACCACCTTCAAGCTTTCTTTTTATTGCTTTCATTTTCTTTCTGTCATTTTCTGCCTTTTTATTATATATAAAATATCCCGACAAGATAATTATCGGTAAAATAATAGTCCCCTTCAGGGAAGAGTAGAAATAATCGAACCAGACCCGAGAACAATACGACCTCGATATTCCACCCGGAATATCCTGTACTACTCACGATAGGTGCACTTGCCTCCTTTCGTTAAAACTCGATCTAAACCGTTTTATATCCAAAATAAATAAATACGCGCGCCCCGTTTTCTTAAATAAATTCACTTCCGCCTTTTTCTCAAATAAAACCGCCGGGTCGCCGCGTGACCGTAAATAATTTTGGAGTTTTGACCATCAAGTTTTTGGCGCCGTTGCCGGGGACATTTTAGGTTCGTTATTTTAAACCCAGGAAATCTATTAATTTTACCTATATCTATATTTACCAAAAATTAAAAATGGCCAACAAAAATATAATAATAATAATAATAAAAACTATAATAAAAAAAAAATATATTACAAAATTATAAAACAAAAAAAAAATTGAAAAACTTATAAAACTAAAAAAATTTTGCAAAACCTTAAAAACTTAAAAAAAAAACTATAAAACTAAAAACAAAAAAACAAAAAAAAAACAAAAAAACAAAAAAAAAACAAAAAAATGAAAAATGAAAAACTTAAAAATATATTTTCCTTATGAACAAAAAAAAAACAAAAAAAAAAAACAAAAAAAACAAACAAACAAAAAATTAATAATTTGATTTAAAAAAAAAACGTAAGTATATATTTTGTTTAATTTAATTTAACTTCTTTTGATTCGGCACGCTTCCACTCTTGTGCGCGCTAGGGGATCACATTTTTATCACACAGTGGTCGCTAAGGCCTTAGCTACCTCCGACTCCCCCACGCACATGCCCCCACTACCGCCCGCAACCTTTTCGCCAAATTTTTCGTTTTTTTTATTATTGTGTTGCTTCTTTCTTTTTTTTTTCTAAATAATGCAGGGTTTCAACCTGGGCCTCCCGGACTCGTCTTAGGGAAGCTTCTACCCTCCCTTTTTCTTTTTTGTACTTCTTTTCATTTGTATATTCTCTGTTCTGCATACTTAGATTGCAACATTGGGGACAATGTTGGGTTTAAGTATGGGGGTGTTTTCCTATTCTGCACTTTTTATATTCAGTACTTAACAAAAAAAATACAAAAAACAAATGCAAAAATCAAAAAATTTCAAAAAAATTTTAATTAAAACAAACAAAAAAAAAACTTCATTAAAAAAAAAAAAACCTTAAAAAAAAAAAATTCATAAAACTCAAAAAAATTCAAAAAACTTTTTTACTTTGTAAATAGTTTTTGTAAAAAAATTCTCTTTCCCCCCCCCCCCCCATCTTCTTATTTGTAAAAGCTTGCATTCTGCCTGCCCGCGACGTTCGACTCATCGAACCAACCATTCAAATAAGAGTCTGTTCGCGGGGCCGCAATCGAGTTTTTACTTTGCCTTTTTTGTAAAAATCTCTCTTTCCCCCCTATCTTCTTTGTAAATAACTCTTCTTTCTCTCCTCATTCTTGTAAATAATTTATCCTCAAAAAATAAAAAACAAAAAAATTAGAAAAACCCAAAAACCCTAAAAAAAAGATAAAAAATCTAAAAAAAATCCTAAAAAGATAATAATTAAAACACAAAAAATGATAAAATCCCTAAAAAATCAAAAAAAAATGTTTTGTTAATTATGTAACAAAATAATTCGAATATACCATATCTTAACCCTTTTTGCTTTCCAAAAATCTAGTTTCGAGTTAATTTATATGCGAATTTTAGTTATTCTTTGTTCACTATTCGTTTATTAATTAAAGTTCGATAGATTTAAGTGTCTGGGGTTAAGTCTTAAAGAATTTTTTATGTCTTTTCCTTATAATAGAGAACTTGTTTTTCACCACCACTTCTAATTTTATAAATAGAAGCTCGTTTTTTATGTTAGAAAATAACATCCATGGATTTCAATTATTTCTACTTCATGCTTTTAGAAACATTGGAACGTTCATTTTAAAAAGGTTGCTCTCAAAACTTTTTTATTAAAATCTAGTTTTATTTTTGAAAAAATAAACCCACTTCCTTTTTTTTCGTGTCTTAATTGACATGTTTTCCCCTACTTTATCCCTTAAAAGATCCTATGTCAATGGGAATAAGATTTCGTTCCGTAAACATAGGCACCCAATAATTTAAAAAGATTATATATGGAGTAAGAGGATAAAATTCATTACTCCTACAAATATACATTGGGTTATTTATTATGAAGAAAGAAAAAAAATTTATGTGTTAGGAAAATAAGATTTCATTTTCCTAACTATCTAAAAAGAAAAAAAATTTTGGAGGTTCAAGAAAAATTAACTCACCTCAATATTCAAGCCTTCTTCATAAACCACCAAACCACTTATCCTATTTCAATGATTCTAGACTTAATTTAAAATTTTTTTGAGAGCATAATTTTTAAATTGCATTATTTCCTTTAACTTCTTTTAAGCTAAGGTTTTTTATATAAATCCAATCCATCTTTGTTAAACTAACAAAAATAAATTTTTGCTTTCTAATTTATTTTTTCTAGAAGTCTTTTTGAAACTCTTCCTCTATTCATAACATTTCATAAATTAGGATTTAATTCTTTAGCCCCAGATGTTTATTTTGATCTTACTTTTAATTAATTCAAGCGGTAGCTAAACTTAGGATTTCTTTTATTTCTTATAAGTTCATCTCCAACTTTTGCTCTGGAATAGCAAAAGCTTAAGTATGGGGGTATTTGATGAATTGTAAATATACGTATTTTTGTGTACATTAAATTAGTTATTTTCGTTTATTTTTGTCGTTTTTACTTATTTTTATTCAATAAAATGCTCTTATTTTTGTAAATATTATACTAACTTGTTTTATTTTATTTTTCAGGAAAAAAATGAAAAACTGCCAAAAATTGACATGTCACGCCCGTGACATATGGGTCACGCCCGTGACCAGGGCGTGACACGTCAAAAACCGTGAAATCGGAAAATTTCTGAAGTAAAAGCTCGACACGCCCGGTGACACGCCCGTGTCACCCGACACGGGGCGTGACCTAAGCCCGTGTTCACTCCACTCGACGAATTCATCTCGACGATCGTCGAGTGTCGACACCAACAGTCACGCCTAGAGTCACGCCCGTGACCTAGGGCGTGACATCAATTTCCGCTCGACGATTTTCAACTCGACACTTTCAGCTCGACATTCGTCGAGTGTTGACACCTGCCGACACGCCCAGAGTCACGCCCGTGACCTGGGGCATGACCTTTCCAGCTAGCCCGACAAGACCCGCGCGGCGACTTTTTGACGCACCGCGCCCAGATCCACCTGCTTGACACGCCCAGAGTCACGCCCGTGACCTGGGGCGTGACCACTGCGAGACCGACACGTGTCCAGCCCGAAGTCCACTTTCCCGTCAAATCACCGGCCGCCATCCAAATAGTACTGTCACGCCCCCTGTCACGCCCGTGACCAAGGGCGTGACCCATGTAAATTTTTTCTATAAATTCAGAGGTTCTGCTCTGGATTTCTGTTCCTTTTTTGAACCATTTTGCTTAGGGGTTGTGCTGCCGAAATGCTTCCAAGGCTTATGTAAGGTATAATTTCTCCCCCTCTCCTTAGTTTTATTTTCGTGTCTTTGTAACTCGTCCTTTTATTTAATAAAATGTGTTCTTTTTCTTCTCTTAATATGGCTTTGGAATGGATTAATGCAAATCTCCCCTATGCAATCTTATTTTTCATTTTATTTTAACTTAGTTTTTGTCTTTTTAAAAGGCGTGTGTGAGTGTATGAGTATAGTTTTCACTTTTATGTTTTCATTTTCTTACTTAGTTTTGTTAACTTAGGTTTTTATAGCTTTCTATCTCATTGTTATAAACCCGTAAAATTGATTTCAAAGTGATTTTCATTTCTTTTAAGTTAGATTTTTCTTTTTAAGATGTAAAACCTTTTCATTATTTTCAGTTTATTTTCACTTTTTAATCAGTTATACGAAGTTATAGGAATGATTATATAGTTGTTTTAATTTTTCGCGCACTTTGTTTTTTTCGTTTAAACTTTTGCTCTTTTAATTTTTTCGTTCTCTTTTTATGCATTTCTACCGCATTTTAGCGGTAGAAATGTATTCGTTATTATTTTTCGATCACTTTCATTTTTCGTTTATTTGCAAAACTTTCTTTCCGGTTAATTTTTATTTCAGTTTTTTATGCATTTCTACCGCATTCTAGCGGTAGAAATGCAGTTGTTTTCATTTTTCGTCAACTTAGTTTTTCTTAATTTTTTTGCTCATGTGTGTGTGCGCATTTATTTCCGCCTACTCGTTATGAGTTAAATGGCGCTCGCTTATTTTACTTTCTGTAGAGTGCGTGAGTTTGTAATTTTCCTTTTTTCCGCCTACTCACTTGAGTTTAATGGCTGGATTTTATTTCGGTAGAGTGTGTGTGTTTTCATTTATGTCGAGAGAGTGTGTGCGTGTGTTGCATTTATTTTGTCCTACTCGGTTGAGTAGGACCCGCATTTATTTTCTCCTACTCATTTGAGTAGGACTTGCATGTGTGCGTTTTACCGCTTTCTTTCTCCCGCCCACGCATTTGCGCCGGGACTCGCAATTTACTGCTTTCTTCAGTCCTACTCGTTTGAGTAGGACTTGCAATTTTCAGCTTTCCTTTACTGCTTTATTTTATCGCTTTCATTTACTGCTTTCCTTTATTGCTTTCTTTTCTACTTTTTCCGCAAGCCGTCCCCATTCCGATGAGTGGCTAATCGTTCTTAGCCCTCAGCATCGAAGAGCATTGGGACAGATAAAATAGCTTAAAATAACTAAAGGTCTAATTTTTCTAATTGATTAAAATTACTTAAGGTTTGCCCGGGGTTAACGACGCGTAGGACCACATATCGATGTGTGGGCCCTATTTCCGTTTTCCATACGCTCGCCAAGAGGCCGTGCGTATTGACAGATCACCCCTTGGCAAAGAGAGTTCCGCACTAACCCTCGAGAGAGGAGGCGCGCCAACTCTACCGGATTGGGTTCCCCACCCAATAGCGGGGTTCTTACCGTAATGCGGGCGTTAAGAGGAATCCTTCGTCGGACTAACGTTCGGTCGAATAGTCTTAGCGTTCAGGTGAGCGATAGTTCTAGAGATAGGTGAGCTCATTTTAGTGGAACCTCCACGGCCAAGTCTCCGCCTTAATTAATTAGAAATTTAGGAGCTCTTTTTATTTAAAGTCTATTTTAGTTCAATTGTTTTCTCGGTGCCATCGAGCTAAGCTCTTCATCGGCACCACCTTCAAGCTTTCTTTTCATGCTTTCATTTTTCTTTCTGTCATTTTCTGCTTTTTATTATATATAAAATATCCCGACAAGATAATTATCGGTAAAATAATAGTCCCCTCCAGGGAAGAGTAGAAATAATCGAACCGGACCCGAGAACAATATGACCTCGATATTCCACCCGGAATATCCTGTACTACTCACGATAGGTGCACTTGCCTCCTTTCGTTAAAACTCGATCTAAACCTTTTTATATCCAAAATAAATAAATACGCGCGCCCCGTTTTCTTAAATAAATTCACTTCCGCCTTTTTCTCAAATAAAACCGCCGGGTCGCCGCGTGACCGTAAATAATTTTGGAGTTTTGACCATCAACCGTGCATGAAGAAATCACACGGGTTTGTCAGTCCATCCAGAGAAACCTATAGAAAATTCACGAATCGGTAGAAAGCGTGCGCTAAGGAATCACATAACCATATGTTTTTCACAAGTCAGAATTCCTACAATGGGGGAAAACTGACCACCTGTATAACAAAAACCAAAGTTGGAGCAACAGGTCCCAGCACCAACATACATATAAAAATAACTAAATCTGCACGGGGAGTACCCTAGCACTTACCCCCGACATCCCGGTGCGATTCGCAAACCAAGATGGGCCAAAACAATGCACAATGGCTAAGTGAAGCCCTGATCAAATATATATGACATTTCCTATTGAAATAGTAGTGCACATGCATGATAATAAGTCCAGATGAGTCCAAAAAACCCTATATAAAATGGTCTCATCAGGCGGGGTGGCCAGCTATTGTTGTTTTTAGAAAAAGGAAGGTGGTAACCCGTACCTTAATGGTGGGCCCACAGTACGAAGAGACGTTGATTAGTTGTCTATAAAAGGGAAGGTTTGTCTAAAATAAAGCAGCAATTTGGGTTTTCTGATTACGCATAGTGGCGGAACTTTGTCTTCTTCCTCGCCATTAACATAGAGCCAGAAGCACAAGTTCTGATCAGTTGACTTGAAAGCAAAAATAGATAGTTGTGTGATTCTTACCAGTGACATGAAGTTCAGAATTGAT
Source organism: Platanthera guangdongensis (assembly GCA_039583875.1). NCBI lineage: Eukaryota > Viridiplantae > Streptophyta > Magnoliopsida > Asparagales > Orchidaceae > Platanthera > Platanthera guangdongensis. The sequence continues at coordinate 157,346,071 of CM077151.1, forward strand.
ATTTGATTGAGAAGAGAAGTAGAGCTTTCAGAGATTGCTAGTCTTGGTAGCTGTTTGAAGAAGATACAAAACTTTCAAATCCATTATCTTGAATATCAGATCAGAATCTTGATTCCGAGTTACTTCCAGCACAAGCAGCCCAGTACTAAAGATACTTTCAACTTGTTGCTGTGAAGAAGATATGGCTAAAATCTGCTCAGTCTAGGAAGACAAACACAGAGAAAGTTTTCTGGTGTATAACTGGTTCACAACATTTCTATTTTCTTTAGGATCCAGTCTTGGATCTGAGTGCAGGATTCCTGTGAGAATCTGAGTAATAAGCCTGTGTTATAAAGGCTGAGGTAGGATCATTAGTTGATCTGAGTGTAAGATCCATTTTGGATCTGAGTGTAGTGATGTCCTCCTAGCCTGACTTGTAGGGTCATTGGCCTGAGGTAGGTGATTGTTTAATCACTAAGTTGTCGGCCTTGTGCTTGAGCTATAGGACTTGGAGGAGACTTAGTGGTCCTGTGGGATCGAGTTGTAAGCTCTTAAGGAGCCGTGTTTTGGGGAAAAGCCTTATCTAACAAACTGTTAGAAAGGAGGAGAGGGACAATGGACGTAACTATAATCTATGGAATCATAATAAAATAACTGTCATCTGTGATTAATCTTGAAAACTAAAATAACCTAATCACTAGGTACAACACAATTGGGGAAGGTCTAAAAGACTTAAAGAAAGACAAATACCTACTCACCCCACCCCTCTCTAGGTGTTTAGCTGAACTTGAAAACAAAGACTTTCAAAAGGTATTAGAGGGAGGTTACTCAAAGAAGGCTTAACAGTCTGAGTAGATCTCCAAGGTTAGCTACAAGTCTGTCCTTATAGGTTCAGGAGTGAACTATAAGGAGATGGGTGCCATAAAGCTTCCAATCTGCAGGAAGGAATGGTTTGAAATCTGGAGGAGAGGGTCAGACTATTCATGGAAGTAGCTGACCCTAGGATCTTAATTACTATCACAGATGGACCTTTCAGCCCTATAAAAGTTTTAGTTCTGGATGCAAATGTCCAGACACCCAAGACCTATTCTGATTTGACAAAGGATGAAGTCATCCTTGCCACCATGGACAAGCGGACACAAAATATTATAGTTAGTGCCATAGATGACTCCACCATCCTAAATCTAGTGCACGGCAAGACCATCAAGGAGATGTGGGACACTTTAGTGGTCTACATAGAGGGCATAGAGGAAGTCATAGATGACAAAAAGTCCATGTTCAACCAAGAGTATGAGGCTTTTAGGCAGAGTAAGACTAACAACATATCAGAGTGCTATGAGAGATTCTTCAGGATAGTCAATTAGCTGAGACCTATGGAAGGGTTTTAGCTCTTATGAGCTGAATGAAATGTTTCTCGGGTCTCTAATTAGAGATTGGGATACTAAGACTTGTGTCATCAATGAGGTGGCAAAGCTTACTGACACTCCACCAGCAACACTATTTGGGAAGCTGCTGTCCTATGAAATGCAGCTGACTGCCAGGAAGGAGGAGAAAAATAGCAAGTCTCGGGCTAAAGAAAAGTCTATGGCCTTCAAAGCTGAAGCCTCAAGGATGACCAGACGGAAGTCTCCTTCTCCACAAAGGAGGGATGCGAAGTCTGACTCAGAAAGGTCAGAGACAAGCACATCAGGCTACTACATGTCTAATAAGGACTTTACTGCCTTCTCTAGGAAGTTCCAGAAGTTGACGAGGAAAAAGTATTAGAAGAGCAAACCTTCCTCCTCCTCACATCATAGGAAGAAATTCTCCAAGGAGGATGGGTATGGTTCTAAACCTAGTAAACAGATTTTTACTAATGTTATCTATTATTGTTGCAACAAGCCAGGACATGTGCTAGCTGACTGCCCAGTGATGAGAATAAAGGATGGTGACAAGAAGCACCCAAGGTTGTCAGGATTGAGATCCTAGGTGGGTTCGTTTTGAGGTTGGATCGGATCAGATCGTAGGATCAGATCGAGGATTGCAACATCCTACAACATTCATAAATCAATACTAAAAAATAAAATTGAATTTTATATCATTAAATTACATGCTGAATTAATAAAAATAAAATCAATAAACTGAGTAGTATGTAAATAACTATATTAAATTTTTTTTGAATAATTAAATCAAAACGGTAATATCATACTAAGTTCAATTTCAGTTTCAGGTAAGCCACTCAATGTTTACTAACGATAAAATCAAATCTGGACTGCAAGTGACCGAAGAAGCCGCTCTTGGCCTCTATTTGCAGTCGTCAATCAACACTTGGGATACGGTAAAGCAGCATGATATCATTTTGTGATGGGGTATGGCGGCAAAATTGGGATAAGGTTAAACAATGAGTTATGAGCGTTGGGCCGATTGAATGGAGTCGGGATATGATTGGATATATATCTAGTTATATTTGGCCAAACCGATAGAATCGGGCCAGGATCGCGATCCTAAAAATCCTAAGATCTGTATCGCGATCCCAGTCATAGATATGCTGATTTAGATCCTAGGTAAGATTCAGATCGATTTACAACATCTTGATCGTAGGATCATAAGATCCTACGATCCGATATGATCCTATGATCCGGATAGCGATCCTGATAACCATGGAAGCACCACCTTCACCGCAAGGGCAAGAAGGAAAAGTCATTTATGGCTAAATAGCAGAAAAGCTGGACTGACTCTTCCTCTTTAGAGTTAGAAGATGAAGAAGAGGAAGCCTACAAAGGGTTGTTCTCTGCTATAGAAGAAAGTTATGAAGATTATCTTGCTGTCAGGATAGGAATCAGGGCCCCTCTATCATATCCAGATAGTGATTTAGAGGTGGATGAAGATAAAGAAGAAGACAGTTGTTGTTATGGACTAATGGTCATGATAGATGAGGAATCTAGTCAGGATCAGCCTGATCCAGTAAAGGTACATTCTCAGTCAAATCACTCCTCTGAAACTAGTTATGAAACCAGTCTTGAGTTAGAGGCTTCTCAATCCTATGATGAATATGAGTCTAAATCAAAAGAAGATGTCAATTCTATTATTGACAAGTATTGTGTCTTGCTGAATGCCTTCAAGAAAAGCAAGTTGTTCGCTAAGAAGCAGGCTAAGCAGATTTCTTCTCTTCAGCTTGCTGCTTCCCAGCATGCAGACTTAACTTCCCTACTGGATCTGAAAATGAGGGAAATTAGTGAATTAGAAACTATTTTCTTCATACAGTTAGGCACCATAGAGTACTAGGAAAAATGAATAAGGGACCTAGAAATATTGCTCGAGAGGGAGAAAAGGATAGTGGCTGGCTACTCCATGCCCACTTCAGTATTGCCCTTGATAGATTCCTGCTCCTCCCAAAAGAGCAAGGTGGAGTTGGGATTCAAGAGACTTTCAAGAGACTTTCAAGAGTTATCAATCACAAAGGAAAGGGCAATGCACCAATACAACCACTAGCCTCCAAGCCTCCTGTTCCATTTAAGAGAGTGTGCTACCTTCAAATGGGTATGACAAGAATGCATCTATGGTCACTGGATGAATGGTAAATCCACCAAAGGGAACAAAGATGTTCACCACTATGATGGAAAATACAACTGGGGTATAAGTGCCTTTAAGGCCCCTCATGAGGAAATACAAATGGCCCTTCATGGACCATTTGTGTTTGGTGCACCCGATTCTACACATAAGAATAAGGCAGCTTCCTATTCTCAGGATCTCCCTACCCAAAATCAGACCAGGGGGAGTATGTCAGCAAGCCAGACTTAGGCATATCTGAGGCCATCAAGAGTATGTTTTCTAGAAAGAAGACAATTGCTGGTAGGGCTCAAGATATTCCTAGTATCTCTACTGTCAGACATACCCCAAGTAAGACAGTGGCCGGAAGATACAATAATAAGACTGCTGTTGTACTTTCTGGATTAAGAGCTGCTATCAGCATAGCTATAAGACCAGCTCTAAAAAGAAGGTACAATATCAATGAGTGTTATTGCTGTGGCAAGGTGGGCCACTATGCTATTGATTGCTGGCACAATCCAAGTGTTCCAAGAGCAAGAGAGAGCTTACCTGTCAAAAGAACTACATGTAGCCAGGTTCATTATCATAATAACTTGCACCCAATAAGATTTAGGGTCCTAAGATTAACTGATTTGTGTCTTGCAGGTTAGTCCAAGTGACCATACCCCTATATGGTACTTGGAAAGTGGATGTTCCAGGAACATGAGTGGAATAAGGAGCTTGCTGAAGGATTACACTCTGTTGTAGAATAGAGACCGGGCGGTCTGACCCTGGCGAGTTGTAGTCCAGGAGGTCTGGCAGTCTGATCCTTGCGGGTTGCAGTCCGGGCAGTCTGGTGGTCTGATCCTGGCGGGTTGCAGTCCGGGCAGTCTGGCGGTCTGACCCTGGTGGTTTGCAGTCCGAGCGGTCTGTCGGTTTCTCTCCAGCGGTTTGGTTGCAGAGCTGTTGTTGTTGGTGTTCTGGCAGTTTGTCAATCAGTCCCTGACATCTTGGAGACTGGGCAACCTGGCAGTCTATTGTGACGGCTTGGTGTCTCCATCTGGTGGTTGCCGGGCGGTTTGCCCATTCATCAAACCGTGCGGCTTGGTCGGCTTGTATTTATGTTAAACCTCTTGTACATGTTATTTTTTAGTCCCACATTGTTTATTTGTAATTTCTACCATCTCCTTCATTCTATAAAAGGGAGGCTATACCATGTAATACACACCTTTTTTGGGAATACAAAAATTTCTGTTTGTCCAATTTCCGGACTCTCTTTTTTTGTTCGCCTCGGTGGTCACTTCCTCAGGTAGTGCTCACATGGTGACTCAAAGTAAATGGCTCATCGACTCTGGTGCAACTAATCACATGACGGGCAATCCACAATGCTTTTCTCTCCTTGAAACACATGATCGGTTGCCCCCGGTCCTTGTTGCAGATGGCTCACCCTCCCCGGTTCATGGAACGGGAGTGGTTCATGTCACTCCGTCTCTTTGCTTGGCTGACACTCTTTATGTGCCCAAGTTTCCTTGCAATTTGTTGTCAGTTACCTCTTTGTGTAAGCAACTTCAATGCTCCGTCACATTTACTCCAACTTCTTGCTCTTTTCAGGATCCGAGCTCCCAATAGACGATTGCTATTGGGACTGAGAGCAGCGGCCTCTACTTCCTCGACAATGTTTCTACTCTGTCGGCCTTCGCCTCCTCTTCTACAGATCTCGTATAATGGCATCTCCGCCTTGGGCATCCTCCTCCATGACTTCTTCATCAGCTTCTACCTCACCTCCCTCCAAATAGTTCTCCTCTCAACTGCGATGCCTGTCAGCTTGACAAGCATCACCGTTCCTCCTTCCCGCCAAAGCAAGTTCGTGGTTCTACCCATCCGTTTGATTTTGTTCACTCCGACATCTGGGGACCTGCTCCTACCCTTACCGTTGGTCGGGGTAGCTCTTATTTTGTTACTTTCATTGATGATTTCTCTCGATGTACTTGGGTGTATCTCTTACGAGAACGCTCCGAACTTTTTGATGTATGAACATCTTTTTATCACTTAATTAAAAATCAATTTGATGTTTCTATTAAAGTCTTATGCTGTGATAATGCCAAAGAGTTTGTTAGTCAAGCTTTTTTGTCCTTTTGTATGCAACATGGGATTATTCATGAAACTAGTTGCGTTTACACCTCACAAGAAAATGGAGTGGCAGGATGCAAAAACCATCACCTCCTTGATGTCGCTCACACCTTACTAACGCAAATGCATGTCCCTTGCTCCTACCGGGGCTATGTTGTTCTCATTTCTTGCTATCTCATCAATCACATTCCATCCACCGTTCTCCGCGGTCAAACCTCTTTCTCCATTCTCTATCCAGGCAAGGATCCCTTTCCTCTCCCTCTACGTATCTTTGGCTGCACAGCCTTTGTGCATGCCCCATCTGCCACCCGCGACAAACTCTCCGCTCGCTCCACCAAATGTGTCTTTCTGGGCTACTCTATCACTCAGAAAGTCTACTGTTGTTTTGACCCCATTCTTCGCAAGCAGTTCGTCTCCGCGGACCTTACTCTCTTCGTGAATGCTCCATATTTCTCTAATGACTCCTCTCCTCTCCATGTGGCATCCAGTCTTCCTCTTCCTCTTCCTTTTCTCTCCAGTCCATCCCCTCCTACTGAGGTATTTCCTCCTCCACCGTCTCCATCCTCTTCACCTCCCTCTCCACCTCCACAATCTCCCTCCTCTTCGCCATCGTCGCTCTCTCATCTCGGGCCAGCTCTCTCCACCACGGATGCTCCAGATACTGATGAACCTGATGACCTGAACCTCCCTATCGCCCTTCGCAAAGGGGTTCGGGCTTGTACCAAGTATACGCTTGCTACTGTTGTTTCCTATAATCGTCTAACACATGCTCGCAGGAAGTTTGCGCTGGCTATCTCTTCCACTTCCACCCCCCGTTCCTATCAGGAGGCCCTAACCATTCCACATTGGAAGGCTGTCATGGATGAAGAGATTGCTACTCTCACTGAACGGGGCACCTGGACCCTGGTTCCTCCTCCTTTCGGCATATATGTTGTTGGTTGTCGTCGGGCCGTTGTGGTGAAATTCCTCCCTGATGGCAGTGTGGATCATTACAAGGCTCGACTTGTTGCCAAGGGCTTTATCCAGACTTATGACATTGATTACTTTGACACTTTCTCTCTGGTTGCTCGTCTAAGCACTATTCGGGTCCTTCTCTTTGTGGCTGTCAACAGGCATTGGCCCATTTCACAGCTATATGTCAAGAATGTCTTTCTTTATGAGGATCTTCAGGAAGCTGTCTACATGGAACAACCTCCAGGGTGTGTTGCTCAGGGGGAGATACAGGTTTGTCGGCTCAAGAAGGCTATCTATGGTCTAAAATAAAGTCCTCGCACTTTTTTTGACAAGTTTAGCGGGATTGTGGCGGCCGTAGGTTTTACGAGGAGTTTTGCTGATCACTCCCATTTACTCGTAAAACTTCTCTGGGTCTAGTGGTGCTTACATATATGTGGATGATATTCTTCTTACTGGAGATGACCAAGATGGGATAATCTTGACAAATAAGCATCTTCGACAACAACTGGTTACAAAGGATATGGGCTCTCCAAAATACTTTCTGGGGATAGAAATTTCTCGGAAGCCCGATTCTCTTTTCGTCTCCCAAAGGAAGTACGCTCTTGACTTGTTAAAAGAGGCAGGGTTGACTGGGGCTAAACCTGCTCCATGTCCCATGGCGACTGGAGAAGATAAAACCTGGACGGATGACACACCTCTTCTTTTTGATGTTACGAGGTACAGACGTCTGGTTGGTAAACTCATATATCTAACAGTGACCAGACCCAACATTGCCTATGCTGTAGGCAAGGTTAGTCAATTCATACAAGCTCCTAGGGAGTGCCATCTACAGTCTGCCCTGAAGATATTAGAGTATATTAAATCAGCTCTTGGGAAAGGACTTCTCTTTCAGAAGAATGAACATTTAAGGGTTGAAGCGTACTCCGATTCAAGCTATGCCGATGACAAAGGAGACCGCAAGTCAACATCAAGTTTTTGCACCTTTGTAGGGGGGAACCTTTTGAGCTAGAAAAGCAAGAAACAGTCGGTAGTCTCCAGGTTTAGTGCAAAAGCAGAATATCGAAGTTTGGCATCAACTAAGTGTGAGTTGAAGTGGTTACGGGATCTCATGCTTGAATTACGAGTGGTCTACAATCATCCTCTACCTATGTTTTGTGACAACAAGGCCGTCATATACATCTCTAAAAATCCGGTCTTCCATGAGAGAACAAGCACATTGAAGTTGACTGCCATTTTATTCGGGAAGAGATTCTGAAGGAACAAATTTGTACTCCATTCGTCACCTCCGATAAAGAGCTGGTTGATATTTTCACCAAGCCGGTATCCGCCTCTTTTCATCACATTTGCGACAAGCTGGGCATGATCGATATATATGCTCCATCTTGAGGGGGAGTGTTGCAGAATAGAGATCGGGCGGTCTGGCAGTCTGATCCCGACGGGTTGTAGTCCGGTCGGTCTGGCGGTCTGACCCTGGCGGGTTGTAGTCCGGGCGGTCTGTCGGTTTCTCTCCAGTGGTTTGGTTGCAGACCTGTTGCTGTTGGTGTTCTGGCGGTTTGTCTATCAGTCCCTGGCGTCTTGGAGACCGGGCGACCTGGCGGTCTATTGTAGCGGCTTGGTGTCTCCATCTGGTGGTTGTCGGGGGTTTGCCCATTCATCAAACTACACGGCTTGGTTGGCTTGTATTTATGTTAAACCGCTTGTACATGTTATTTTTTAGTCCCACATTGTTTATTTGTAATCTCTCCCATCTCCTCCATTCTATAAAAGGGAGGTTATACCATGTAATACACACCTTTTTTGGAATACAAAAATTTCAGTTTGTCCAATTTTTGGACTCTCTTTTTCTGTTCGCACACTCTCCAGTAAAGAATGGACACAAAGTCATCTTTTGTGGATCAGATAGTGGAGTGACAAGTGGATATGGTAGGATCTCTACTGACATAGTCACTATCACAAAAGTAGCCTATGTGGAAGGGTTGCAGCACAACCTGATAAGCATTAGCCAACTCTGTGATCTTAGCTATGACATAGTTTTCCACAAGGATGAGTGCCACACTAAGAGGTTAAGTGACCAAGAGGTCATCTTAACAGACACTAAGAGTGAAAATATTTATTACTTAAATTTCCAATACTTAGACAAGGACTCTCCTATATGCCTAGTGGCAAATGAGAAAATCTCAGATTGTGTACAATGGCATAAGAGATTAGCTCATTTTAACTACATGACCATTGGGAATCTCTTTAGAGAAGAGCTAGTTAGAAATGGCCCAATGCTGAAATGCACTAAGGAGGATTTCTGCTCTGCATGCCAAAAGGGCAAATAAACTAAGACCACTTTCAAGAGCAATAGGACCAAAAACTCAGTTCGGTGCTTGTACCTCTTGCATATGGACCAGTTTGATCCTATGCCAGTCCATAGTCTTGGTAGGAAAGTCTACACCCTTATAGTGGTTGATCACTATTCTGGGTTTGCTTGGGTGTTATTTCTTAAGAGAAAGGATGAAAGCCTTGATGTCTTCAAGACATTTGTCAAGCAGATACAGAATGAACTAGACAATTCTGTGGTCAAAATTAGGGGTGACCATGTGTAACACCCCCATCCGTCGTATGACATATAATAGAAGGTCTAGATGGAACCCGACAAAATATACCACGGGCAGTCGGAAGGGTTACGCATGAATAACCAAACTATCCAATTAAGACTACTCGTCCTAACACAGAGCATTCTAGCGGAAGCTTTTAAATAGTTGAAAGAACCCATAATTGTATCTAATAATAATGAATGTCCAACACCACTACAACTAGAATGAAAACAAATACATTGAAAGGTACACGACCGTATGGCCTTACAGAGGTTAACTTAATTAAATAATGTTTTCCATAGATCGGCTCGCAGGCCGGCCACACATGACAAAATAAAGTACAACTATTCACTTTGGCCTTCTAGGGCCAGTACAGCAACATGGGCTCCAGCCCGCAATTCGGTACTTGGCTCCGCAGCACCTGCAAGCAACATTCCACCGCACAGTGGCAAACAAAGCAACGGTCAGCCAAAAGCCGACCAAATTATAACGACCCCTCTCCTAACTCGGGACGGCGGTGCTCCTTCCCTGCAATTCATTAGCCCAGCTAAATAATATAGTACAAACATGCTTCACCACGGGTGTAGGCTCGCACGGCCAAACACCCCGTGCACTCAGGGAACAATATCGGTGAATCCTGACACTTCAGCGTCTTCACCACCACCCCCGGGATGGCAATAACGTGAGCATTTTAGCCTTTCTGACCACTGTCTAAGGCTCCCGACTATACCAACGGCCAGTCCCCTTTTCGGGTCTCTCGCACCGAACCACATAGCCCAGGTCCGATTCTAATTGCCCGTTGCTCACAACGTGTAGTACACCTTAAGACGTACGCACGAGCAAGCTTCTCTCGGATCCTGACATTTCCAAACAATCACATAACCCAGTTATGTTCAAGGCCGGTTCCCAGACCGCCAAGTTAGCAGAACAACGATTCCGCTCAGTTTTTTGGGTGCGCCTTGGAGTTAATCCCCAAGGATCCCTGCTGCAATCTACCGCATAGAAACCAGAAAACCCAAAGAATGGAGTCTTCTCCGTCAAACCATAACAAATGTAACATCATCGATACAGACCAACATGTCCGGGTAGGCTTCACACAAAATGCCTATATCCGTACTTCGATTCCGGACTCTATATGCAACACAAGGGGGACTATTTCCATCAACCCCAAGGAACACCGCACACTCGCCGCACACTTGCCGGAGCTGGTTTCCCAATGCAAAAGGAAGAGAGCTTCACATGCTCAAGTAGAGAATCGTTACACTTGTAGTATGCTTTTGCGCCATGGAAAATTACACGGATAGAAGTCTTCGCAACGGGATTTCCTCCACGGATCCGCTCTCGATTCACTAAACGGTGCTCCGATGCTCCGCCGGCGGCCAGGATCCTCCTCTTTCTTCCTCCTCTCTCTAACTCCTTGAAAGAGAGTGCTTACGAGATAAATGAGGAATTGATCCTCTATTTCCGACATTAACAGAGCAGGAACTCATCTGGGCCATTGGATCTCAATTAAAGAAAATGAACGGCTCAGATCTGTACAGAAATCCCCAAACCTGGGTCGAACACATCCTCGCACATAGTCGTGTCCCAGGTCATGTGCCTAGATCCAGGTACGATCGTCGAACGCAGAAAAACCACACGGCAAAGACACGCCCATGTCTCAACCGGACACGCCCGTGTCGGTTCCTCGACACGCTCGTGACCGGAGGCGTGTCACGAATAAACATCACGCCAACCATCATGACTCTCGGGAACACGGGCACTGACATGGGTAGGCACAGGCCCGTGTCAGATGACACTCCCATGTCAGTCCGCCGTGTTTCCTGTCGTGTCCTTCTCTGGATACAGCCGACCAAAACACCAAGCAAGACACAGCCTTGGACATGCCCGTGTCCTAGGCCGTGTCCCCTATACAGGCACCAAAATTACTTTTGGACGTGACCAGCTCGATAACGATTTTCGGGGCGTTACACCATGGAACTGAATTTCAATCTGCAAGCATGACAAGGTTCTGTGAAGAGCAAGGAATTCACCAAGAATTCTCCTCTCCAAGAACACCCCAGCAAAATGTAATTGCTGAGAGGAAAAACAAGATTCTTATAGAAGCTGGAAGGAACTTACTAAATGACACAACACTCCCAGAAAATTTCTAGGCTGAGGCAACAAACACTGCGTGTCATGTCCTTAGCAGGGCTTCTATCACCAAAATCCACAAGAAGACTCCCTATGAGATCTTGAAAGGCAGAAAACCAAACTTATCCTACTTCAGGATTCTTGGTAGTATGTGCTATGTGCCAAACAATTGAAAGTCCTATATGACCTAGTTTGCTGTCAAGTCCTATGTAGGGATCTTTGTTGGGTACAACAACCACAGTAGGGCATATAAAATATATAACTTGACAAGTCAATTTATAGATGAGTCAGTTCATGTGGCGTTTGATGAATCTGCTGTGTCTATTGCCCATAATATACTAGATTTTAATAAGTCAATCATGTCAGTGTTATACAAAAAGTTGTATTTTAAGTATGCTTAAGTTCATGCATGCAGGTTAGTCCTTGAAACATTGATAGGACAGGTATTCCAATTGTTGTGTCACAAAGTAAAGATATGGAGGGATAGAAATCGCCTAAGTACACCGTTGTTGAGTAATGTCTATTCACTGAATCCCAGGTAAGTAAAAGCATTAAGTATAGCTTGGGTAGTCTAAGCCTAACTATTGGCTAAACAGAAAAGTGGCTAAGACCACAGGTGTTGAGTGTAGTCTACTCACTCAACGCCATACAACAAAAGGCTGTGAGACAGGATGAGGCCGTCAAAGCCCAAGAGAAACTGGCTGAATTGTGGCTAAGTCCACAGACATTGAGTGAAGTCAACACACTCATGTCATAATATAAAAATCATTGAGTATTGCACAGTCAGCCAAAGCCACAGAAAATCTATGTAAATATTTGACTAAGTCCACAGGGGTTGAGTGAAGCTTACTCACTGATGTCGCGACCTCTCCACCATCACTTTAAGATGATCTGGACGCCGCAATGCTACAACATAAAGATTTTAGGCGACATGATGACTCCTTGGCCACTAACGGAAGACAACGTTACAACCTCCGTCGGCGGCGCGTGAAGCCTACTTAAACACCTAAATGAAGGCCATTTAAATTATTTTAGATGCTTTATTTTATTTGGAACTTATAATATTTTAATTTCCTGCATTTTTACTTTGGTGTGCATTTAAACATTTGGGTGTGCTATTAACCATCCAGATTGACGAGATTTCATCTCAATCTTGGATGGTTGGATCTATTTTTGTAACTCCTACATATAGGGGCATATTTAGTGAATGAAGAGATAAGAATTGAAAATCTAAAATCAGCCCCAAGAAGAGTTCGGCCTTGGTTAGTGAATAGTTGTCGCGCCCCCTCTTCTCTCCCTCTTCTCCATCTTGGCTGCCCACCCCGTGGAGCTTCAGGCGTGGTCTCTTAGTGCAACTCCAAGGAAGAAGGATGGCAACCCCACTCGGTGTGACGTCAGTGGATCCATTCGATGCGACGCCGGTGGGAATCATGGAGAGAGTGATTCTTCCACAAGTTATCAAGTGTGTTTCCACCAACGGGTTGGGTAAACTCTTCACCTCTCTTTGTACTTCCTCTCTTAGATTTGTGGAAGGTGAACCATCATGTTCTTCGCAGCTTTAAACTTTAATAGCTTTCAAATATTTGAATAGAAAATGTTATTGTTCTAGTTTCCTATTTTCGGACTGGGTAGGTCCATTTTGCTTGAGCGGATCTTGGCCTATAGCCTTGATCTTTCTCTCAAAAGGATTGGAAACCTTTGCATTAACTTTGGGAACGAGTCGACTCATTTTTCACAGCCGCTTTAGATTTGACCATTCTCCGATTGTGTTTATGCTTTGTGCGCGAAACAGCTTGTGTTGACAGCGGTAGATGCTTGTGTAGGTGCGGCGGAACAAGAGCGTGTTGAAGGGCGAACAAGAGCTTTCTCTTGTATAAATCTCCATTAGGAACGTACGCTTCATCAATTTGGTATCAGAGTCGGTCGTTTCAACTTCTATGTTGCAAACGTCCTCGCTCTCTTTGTTGGCACGAATTAATAAAAAAAAAGCAAAAATGTTTTTTTTCTAGTCTGATAATAGCGGTCTAAAATCTTATTTTTCTGCAAAAATATATTACAAAATTTTTTAACGTTCGTCATTCCGGTCACTTTCGGAATATTAAAAAAACATCTTGTTTTAACTTTAGGACCAGCCTCAAAAAAATCGTTTTCAAAATTTTGGGTAACCATGTATGCGCACAAGACTAGGAACGGAGTACAGTACCCCGTCTTCGTCTAGAATGGCCGCTAATGTGCACCAACATGCAAATACTGAGGCTATTGAGGGACTACGAACTGAAATGACGGAGCTTAGGACCATGCTAGCCCAAATCCTATTGAACCAAGAACGACCACCTCCACCTGTTAATGTGAGACTGCCCAACCGGCACCAACCTACAATCGATTCTGAGTATGATGGGAACTCTCCCCGAATGCCTTGTCTAGATCATCACCACGAGCGTGACTTCGATATTACTAGGGCCATTAAGATCGATGCCCTCACCTACGACGGCATGGGAGATCCACAGATTTTCCTCACCTGGGTAGTGGACATGGAATGCTACTTCGATTGGCACACTCTCACGGAACATCAAAAGGTCCAAGTCGCCCGGATGAAGTTAACTGGGCGTGCTAAGACATATTGGCTAAATGAGGAGCGTATGCTAGGGACCGGGAATGGAGTCCCACTTATAGGATTGTCGGTGATGAAGAATTTGCTATCTGATCAGTACGTCCCTGCATACCACCAAATACAGATATTCGACAAGCTTACCACCCTGCGGACAGGACTCAAATTCGGTAGCTGAATATATGGGAGAGTTGAAGGACCGCATGGTGCGTTGTGATCTTAGGGAGATCCCCGAGGTCACCTTGTCTAGATTTCGTAAAGGGTTTCAACCCGAGATTCAAAGGAAGCTCTTGCGCTATGGTCATACGAACCTGAACATGAACTTCAATGCCTCGCTCGACATTGAAAAACATCTGGCCTCTAAGGCCCGCTTCCGCTATTCCCATGCAAATAAAAAGTCCACAGGTGAGCATCTGCTTCCACATATCCAGATAAGGGAAAGTTTAGGTCCACCGAGTCGAAGTCTGTAGTGATCACTGCTAGGAACGCTAGGAATCCCACGAGTGAGCGTATCCCCATAGGAATGGTTAGCAAGTCCAACTCTACATGTTACTCTTGCGGCATTCAAGGTCACTATGCCTTTGAATACCCAACGAAGACTAAGGCCATAGCCCTATTAGAGACGACTACCGATCCCGCTGATTTAGTGTATGAGGCTACTGAGGAGAGTGACCCAGAAGGGGTCCCAAGTGATTTAGAGGACGATCACCATCTTATGGTGATGCGTTGTATCTTGACCACTCCTCGTCCGTTAGATGATTGGAAGAGGACGAGCATATTTTCTCTGATTTTTAAGAGTAATGAGAAACTCTGCAAGTTGATTGTCGATTGTCTTAGCTGTGTGAATGTCATTTCTGAGAATGCCGTCACGCGTATGGCCCTGACCACGGAACCACACCCGACCCCATATCAGGTAGCTTGGATAACAAGATCACCGTCCCGGTTACCAAGCGATGTCTGGTCCCCCTCTCATTCAAATCATATACTGATGAGGTATGGTGTGATGTCCTACCGATGGACGCTTGTCACATGTTACTAGGCCGCCCATGGCTCTATGACCGTGATGTGATGCATTTTGGTAGAGCCAACACGTGTGAATTCATGTTTAATGGCAAGACCAATACGTTGAGGCCGACTATCCCAAAGGAACCGGTAGGACCGGTTAAGGACACTACGATCCCAGTTTAGAGGAAGGCCTTGAACCTAGTCGGAAGAAAAGAATTTATTAAGGACCCATTTCTTGATGGAGTGATGTATGCGCTAGTCCTTATAAAAGTCCAACTAGTGTCAACTATGTGCACCTATGGGGGGGGGGATAGGTGACGTGTGATTCTTTTGCGGAATTTACGGATGTACCTGCACAATAAAAACAAAAACCACAGCACACAGAATACACAGCAAATTTATAGTGGTTCCCCGACTTGGGTACATCCACTTTCCCCCTATGACCTATCTCCCTAACAAGGGACGACTCGGTCACTTCTCCAACGGGATTGAAATCCAATCCCTGCACTAACGGAAGGAGCCCTTCCACACGTGAGAGTCAACACTCCCACAAAACGGGTTGCACCCAACCCTTACAACACGGAACAAAAGTTCCTTTACAATAAAATAAATGTAGAATGTACACGTGATACAAACTTCTCTTGGAGACTACGGTGTTCCTCTTTGTTCGACGACGTGTTCTTGAAGTCGATGAAGAGTCTACGACCTTGGTCTCTCTTGGAGAGGATTTCCCCGGAACCGGCGGCGGCACACGAGCGGCGGCTAGTTTCGGTATCGGCGGCTACGGTGAAGAGCAGCTGCTGAACTTGGAGATCCAAACTTCGTTGCGAAGCAAGCTCGGTCTACCAACGGTCACACGAGGATCGGTCGTCTCGATCGATTCGGATGGGAAGTGTTTCCGATCAACAAATCGAGAGACAAAGGATCTCTAGATAGACGCGTGAGACTCAAACCTTGCTAAGCTACTGTCGCCGGAGATCGGGAAGAAGATCGATCAGTGGCGGCGACGGACTTGCGCGAGCGGCGACGGAGGCGGCGGAAAGATTTCGCGATCTTAGGGTTTCCGTGAGCTCGGCGTATTTTTCTGTGTCGGTACTGTTCAAAATACCCATGTATTTATACCCTGAAGATACAGCAATTTTGACCGTTTGTGGGACCCACAAAAGAAATCCCCAAAATCCGGTTCAAACTAATCCAGAAACAGAATCCGGTTCAGCAGCATTCTGAGAAAACGCCAAGTAAAAATCGGCGAGAATCGCAGACGATTCTCGACGAATCGGCGAGAATCACCAAGTGATTCTCGACGATTCGTCGAGAATCGTTTGTGATTCTCGTCGAATCACTTGTCGATTCTCAACGAATTTTACTTTATACATGGGCTGCTTGACCACTGGTTCGGCGGGAATTACAAGTGATTCTCGCCGAATCTTACTTGGCACCATATTGAGATGGCCAGAAGGAGTCGGCGAGAATCACTGATGATTCTCGTCGATTCGGCGAGAATCACTTGGTGATTCTCGCCGATTCGGCGAGAATCACTTGGTGATTCTCGCCGATTCGGCGAGAATCACTTGGTGATTCTCGCCGATTCGGCGAGAATCACTTGGTGATTCTCGTCGAATTTGCCTTGGACGATTTCTCGTCTTCCACCTAGGAGCTGCTCCTTGATCCTCCATGCTCCTTGTCTTCTCTTGCATATGAGCGGCCCTGTGCTTGAAAATAAGTGCACTCCAATAGAGAGAGTACACGTAGGCCAACACACTGATCTGCTCAACGAGGGATTACGTCGTGCGGACCCGTGTATATTGACCTACTGCACCCTGACATTGGTGTGCACTTAGCGTGGAAAACTGCAAGCACAACTAGAAGGATTTTATCAAATACATAGTCTATTGACCTTAGCTTGTCCAGGGGCTTCTTCAAATCAGGTACATTGTGGATACAATA
Source organism: Platanthera guangdongensis (assembly GCA_039583875.1). Classification (NCBI taxonomy): domain Eukaryota; kingdom Viridiplantae; phylum Streptophyta; class Magnoliopsida; order Asparagales; family Orchidaceae; genus Platanthera; species Platanthera guangdongensis. The sequence continues at coordinate 157,362,916 of CM077151.1, forward strand.
CCCAACAATCTCCCCCTATTTGAAGAAGCCTAAACCCTACAAGCTAAGGTGAATAGAGCAAATGGAAAGGAAAGCAACTGAAAGCCATAAACTTAACATCATTAAGTGGAGTCATCCCTTACCAATACCGATTGCTTGGGAGCAAGCTGGAGCCACCTTAGCCTTGACCCCGAGAGGGTAATCTCCCCCTTTTCGGCTTCGGCAAATCGGGGTCAGTAACCTTAGGCCCTTAGCTCCCCCTCAGATCATGCACGGGTCGGAAGCTTCTGTAGTCTTCATTCTTCATAATTGAGCATCCCCAATTCAGTCTTGAAAAGATTGAACTTTGCCTCGTCTAAGGGCTTTGTGAATATATCAGCAATCTGCCTGTCCGTGGGGACATAACAGAGAGAGATGTCCTTGTTTTCCACGTGCTCCCGAATGAAGTGGTAGCGCACTTCAATATGCTTCGTTCTGTTGTGCGAGACAGGATTGTTGGCAATGGCAATAGCACTGGAGGAGTCGCAGTACATAGGAACTTCCTTGAACTGAAGGTTGTAGTCGGCCAATTGATTTCTGATCCAAAGGAGTTGTGCGCAACAGCTTCCTGCCGAGATATATTCTGACTCTGCTGTGGAGGTTGCAACACAATTCTATTTCTTGCTGTTCCATGAGATAAGCCTCCTGCCGAGAAATTGACACGTCCCGGAGGTGCTTTTCCTGTCATCCCTGCTCCCTGCAAAATCAGCATCTGAAAAGCCTATTAGCTCGACATCATTGTTCCTCGGGTACCACAAGCCAAGATTAGGAGTACCTTTAAGGTATCTTAGAATTCGCTTTGCAGCGACATAGTGAGATTCCTTAGTGTTCACCTGATATCGGGCACATACACATGTGGAGAACATAATATCCGGTCTACTGGCAGTAAGGTAGAGCAGGGATCCAATGATGCTTCTGTATTTGGTTTCATAGAAAGGTTTACCTTTCTCATCCTTATCCAGAGACATGGTGGATCCCATTGGAGTCCTCATAGAGGTTGCACTCTCCATACCGAATTTCTTAAGGAGTTCATTTGTGAACTTCGTCTGAGAGATGAAGATTCCATCCTCAGATTGTTTCACTTGAAGTCCTAAGAAATACTTGAGCTCTCCCATACTGCTCATTTCAAACTTTCCTTGCATAAGTTTAGAAAACTTTTTGCAAAGATTGTTGTCCGTTGAGCCGAATATTATGTCGTCGACATAGATTTGCACCAGCAAAATCTTGCCTTTGACTTCCCTGAGAAACAATGTTTTATCTATTTTACCTCTAGAGAACTTGTTCTCAAGAAGAAACCTAGATAAAGTCTCATACCAAGCTCGTGGAGCTTGTTTCAACCCATATAATGCTTTATTAAGAAAGTAAACATGGTTGGGAAAAGTAGGATCGACAAAACCTGGGGGTTGAGCAACGTATACTTCCTCTTTCAGATCTCCATTTAGGAATGCCGATTTCACATCCATTTGATAGACTGTGAATCCTTTGACTGCAGCATACGCCAGGAACAACCTGATTGCCTCGAGCCTTGCTACTGGTGCAAAGGTCTGATCGAAATCAATCCCTTTCTCCTGTCGGTAACCTTGAGCCACCAGCCTGGCTTTGTTCTTTACGATGACACCATGTTCATCCAGCTTGTTTCTGAAGATCCACTTTGTGCCGATCACATTCTGCTTGTATGGTCTGGGAACCAGCGTCCAAACCTTGCACCGTTCGAATTGATGTAGTTCCTCTTGCATGGCCAGAATCCATGCCGCATCCTTGTTCGCCTCGTCGAACTTCTTTGGCTCTACCTGTGACAGGAAACTAAGATGCAATACTTCGTTAGTTGTACCTCTTCGAGTTCTGACGCCGTCACGAGGATCTCCGATGATCTGTTCTCTAGGATGATCCCTCACGTGACGGAGCTCTAGAAGTCTGGCGTCCGGTGCTTCAACTACTTCCTGGGCTTCTCTTTCTTCCAAGAGATTTGATTCATCTTGATCTTCGACATTTTCAGATGACGTTGAGGTGGACACTTTGACGTACTTAGGAGTGTCATTTTTAGCGGGCTCATCCAGACTCAGCTGTTTCAATCGTGCACCTGCATCTTCAAGAAAACCACTGGAAGAGTTGCTGTGAAGCAAACTTCCTTCATCAAATACAACATTTATTGATTCTTCTACCACTAGGGTCTTCTTATTGAAGACCCTATATGCCCGACTATGGGAACTATAGCCCATGAATATGCCTTCGAAGCATTTTTCACCGAATTTAGTATGCGGGTACTTCCCATTATTTAGTACATAGCATCTACAACCAAAAATCCTAAAGTAGGACATGGTTGGTTTCCTGCCTTTCAGTAGCTCGTAGGGTGTCTTACGATGATGCTTGTTGATCAATGCTCGGTTTTGTGCATGACAAGCTGTATTGACAGCCTCTGCCCAGAAGTATTCAGGGAGAGAGGCGTCTTTCAGCATTGTCGTGCAGGCTTCAATGAGAGTTCTATTTCTCCTCTCCACAACCCCATTTTGCTGAGGAGTGCGTGGGGAGGAAAACTCATGAAAGATACCATGTTCTTCACAGAATTCTGTCATAGCACCAGATTCAAATTCTGTTCCATGGTCACTTCTGACTTTGACCACGGAGCAGTTAAATTCATTCTGAACCTGCTTGACAAAATTAGTGAAGATTGCAAAAGTATCTGACTTTCGTTTCAAAAAGAACACCCATGTAAACCGAGAGTGATCATCAACTATCACTAGCGTATATGATTTGCCTCCCAAGCTATGAACTTGCATTGGACCAAACAAGTCCATATGTAACAGGTAAAGACATCGGGAAGAGTCTTTGTCTGCAATGCTCTTAAAGGTAGCCCGTGTCTGTTTGCCCATCTGGCATGCATGACAGGGGCTATCCTTGATGCACTTAATACTGGGAGCATCTCTTACTAAATTCTTAGAAAACAGCATACTAATTGTTTTATAATTAATATGTGTCAATCTCTTGTGCCATTGTTCACAAAGAGATGCACTGCCTGTTGCCACAAGGCATACGGGGGTAGATGAATCTATACTAAGAAAATCTAAGCAGAAGATATTTCTGCTCCTAATGCCTGATAATACCGTCTCAGAAGAGGTACGTGAAATTATCAGACATTTATCCTTGCAGAACTTAACGTCATAACCTTTGTCACATAACTGACTCACGCTGATCAGGTTATGGTTTAACCCTTCAACATAAGCCACGTCGGTGATAGAGATTATACCGTTGGAAATCATACCGTAACCTCTGGTGACTCCTCGATCTGACCCTCCGAAGATGACTTTGGGTCCATTCTCGACGGGAGTGTAGTCACGCAGCAGGCTTCTTGTCCCAGTCATATGCCGGGAGCATCCACTGTCCAAATACCAGATTGGCGTTTTAGTGGCCTTTGGACATTCCTGCAAAACAAAATTAATTCGCCTTAGGAACCCAATCGACTTTGGGTCCTAGATTCCTTGTTAGCACACTCCCCCTCGGTTGGTTAACCCTACGAGTGGTCGGCCTCGCATTGTTAACTTGGGGAGTCTCGTAATTTCTTGGATTAAACCAACAATCCACGGCAAAGTGACCGACTTTGCCACAGCACCAACAGTCGAACCTGTTGTATCTCTTCCTAGGCGCCTGCCTTACCCTGAGAACAGTGGGTGCAGCTGGGGCCTTGGATCTGGAGGTGGAGGCCTCATGGTGACGGCAGTCACATGACTTTGTCACCTTCTGTATAACAGGCTTGACTTTTGATGCCTGCTTTCCATTATGGCCGCTAGAGAACGGACCATAATTTCCTATGTGGATTTCCTCATAAGGTGCCTTGAAGGCACTCTCGCCGAAGTTCCGGGGAAAGTTCCAACCGTCATACCGGCTCTTTGGCTTTGCAACCGAGGGCCGGAAATGATGCCCAAATGTTGACTCAAAGTCGTGTTGGTTGCAAGGAAAGCCAGGCTTTCTGAACGCAACAGGACTAAGAGGAGCCTTCCCCTTTTCATCTGCAGAGGCCTTCTTGGCGGCCTTATTCTTCCTCTGGTTCTTGTTTCTCCTAGATGAAGAACCAGATGCCCCAATATGCCCCAAGCCAGCTCCTTTGGCCTGAGCAGAGAAGGTGTCAATGACTGGAAGCACGGTTTTTGGCATAGAGAAGCTCTGTACGATCTTCCTTTCTACCGCAAGTAGTTCTTCCAATTTGTTGACTTCCTCCTGCTTGAGATCAAGGAGCTTCAAAGACTCTGAGTGCTTTGAAGTTAGGTCAAGGTGCTCCTGCCGGAGAGAAATCAAACTAGTGACCTCTTCCCTTAGGGATACACACTCACCCTTAAGGAATTTTACTTCCTTCTTCTCAGCCCTCAGTCTCTTACGGCACTCATCGAAAGTGTTGAGCAGAAGCTCATACTTCTCTAGGAGTTCAGCTTCGCGGGCCGAAGGGCCATCCTCAGGTTCATCATCCTGAGACTCAGGATCAGAGTCGGAGTCGGAGAGAGGGGTGTGAGCTTTTACCTTCCCAGTAAATGGGGGGCATTCTCCTTCTGAGTCCGAGCGACCCACCAGCCCGAAGTAGGCTTCCTCATCATCACTGGAGTCTGAGGAATCAGACTCACTTAGTGTCTTTGGTCTTCTTGCGATGTAGCTCCGCTCCTTCTTCTTATCTCTGGAGGATTTGAGCTCCTCTCCTTTCCCTTTATCTCTTTTGCTTTGATAGCAGTCGGCCACGACGTGACCTGGCTTATTGCATCCAAAGCAAATAATATCAGAAGAACGATGTTTGTTAGGTTTAGATGCATACCTGTCAGAAGAGTAGTTTTTCTTCTGATGTCTGGAAGAGGAGTCGTCTCTCTTTCTTTGATTCCTCATCTTGAGGAATTTCTTGAACTCTCGAGTGATGAGGGAGAAATCCTCTTCCGACAGTTCTGAGCTGGAGGAGCATGGATCGGAGTCCTCCTCTTCTTCCTTATTCCTGGCACGGTATGACACCGCACCCTTCCCTTTTCTGGAGTGACTGGATTTTAGGGCCACAGTCTTTTCTTTTGCAGCAGCCTTCTCTGCTTCTTCCTCTGCCTTCCTGGTGTTCAGCTGAAGTTCATAGGACATCAGCTTCCCGAACAGGATTTGTGGATCAGTTTCTGCTAGTCTGCCAAATTCTCTGATGGCGCAGATCTTTGTGTCCCATTCCTTAGTAAGGGACCTAAGGAATTTGTCATTGAGTTCACCATTGGTGAACACTCTTCCATAGCCCTTGAGGGCGTTGACAATCTTCAGGAAGTTCTCGTATGTGACTCCGATCTCTTCCTTAGGCCCTTGCCGGAAGGCCTCATACTTCTGATTCAGGAGGGATCTCCGATCATCCCTCACTTCATCCGTGCCCTCCATTAGGATGATCAGGCACTGCCAAATCTCCTGAGCTGTCCTGCAGTTGCTGAAGTTTTGCATCATAGAGTCATCAACCGCGCTGACCAGGATGTTTCTTGCCTTCATGTCAAGGCCCACTAGTACCATCTCATCCTTGTCCATTTCAGAGAGTGTCTTCGGCACTTTCTTGGTGGGATCAATGGTGGAGGCCTTAGTGGGGACATAAGGTCCCTCCAGCACGATCATGAACAGTCGAGGATCCACTGCTTCCATGTAGAACCTGATCCTTTCCTTCCAGATGGGAAAGTTGAGTCTGTTACACACTGGGATCTTGCCGGAGTACTTGAGCCCGTCCATAGTAGATGTAAGTCTCCTTGTTGACACTAGTGGCAGGATTCTACTCAAGGTGTTAACCTTTTGATGAGTAACCTGGCTCTGATACCACTTAAAAGTCCAACTAGTGTCAACTATGTGCACCTATGGGGGGGGATAGGTGACGTGTGATTCTTTTGCGGAATTTACGGATGTACCTGCACAATAAAAACAAAAACCACAGCACACAGAATACACAGCAAATTTATAGTGGTTCCCCGACTTGGGTACATCCACTTTCCCCCTACGACCTATCTCCCCAACAAGGGACGACTCGGTCACTTCTCCAACGGGATTGAAATCCAATCCCTGCACTAACGGAAGGAGCCCTTCCACACGTGAGAGTCAACACTCCCACAAAACGGGTTGCACCCAATCCTTACAACACGGAACAAAAGTTCCTTTACAATAAAATAAATGTAGAATGTACACGTGATACAAACTTCTCTTGGAGACTACGGTGTTCCTCTTTGTTCGACGACGTGTTCTTGAAGTCGATGAAGAGTCTACGACCTTGGTCTCTCTTGTAGAGGATTTCCCTGGAACCGGCGGCGGCACACGAGCGGCGGCTAGTTTCGGGATCGGCGGCTACGGTGAAGAGCAGCTGCTGAACTTGGAGATCCAAACTTCGTTGCGAAGCAAGCTCGGTCTACCAACGGTCACACGAGGATCGGTCGTCTCGATCGATTCGGATGGGAAGTGTTTCCGATCAACAAATCGAGAGACAAAGGATCTCTGGATAGACGCGTGAGACTCAAACCTTGCTAAGCTACTGTCGCCGGAGATCGGGAAGAAGATCGATCAGTGGCGGCGACGGACTTGCGCGAGCGGCGACGGAGGCGGCGGAAAGATTTCGCGATCTTAGGGTTTCCGTGAGCTCGGCGTATTTTTCTGTGTCGGTACTGTTCAAAATACCCATGTATTTATACCCTGAAGATACAGCAATTTTGACCGTTTGTGGGACCCACAAAAGAAATCCCCAAAATCCGGTTCAAACTAATCCAGAAACAGAATCCGGTTCAGCAGCATTCTGAGAAAACGCCAAGTAAAAATCGGCGAGAATCGCAGACGATTCTCGACGAATCGGCGAGAATCACCAAGTGATTCTCGACGATTCGTCGAGAATCGTTTGTGATTCTCGTCGAATCACTTGTCGATTCTCAACGAATTTTACTTTATACATGGGCTGCTTGACCACTGGTTCGGCGGGAATTACAAGTGATTCTCGCCGAATCTTACTTGGCACCATATTGAGATGGCCAGAAGGAGTCGGCGAGAATCACTGATGATTCTCGTCGATTCGGCGAGAATCACTAGTGATTCTCGCCGATTCGGCGAGAATCACTTGGTGATTCTCGTCGAATTTGCCTTGGACGATTTCTCGTCTTCCACCTAGGAGCTGCTCCTTGATCCTCCATGCTCCTTGTCTTCTCTTGCATATGAGCGGCCCTGTGCTTGAAAATAAGTGCACTCCAATAGAGAGAGTACACGTAGGCCAACACACTGATCTGCTCAACGAGGGATTACGTCGTGCGGACCCGTGTATATTGACCTACTGCACCCTGACATTGGTGTGCACTTAGCGTGGAAAACTGCAAGCACAACTAGAAGGATTTTATCAAATACATAGTCTATTGACCTTAGCTTGTCCAGGGGCTTCTTCAAATCAGGTACATTGTGGATACAATACCCAACACCTTATAAATGCAAAGATTGATTCTGGAGTATTGGATGATCTGCCCAGTGAGTTACGAGTATTTTTGGAAGAGTATAGGGATACGTACCCTGATGAGTTGCCATCGACATTACCTCCACTTAGAGATATTCAGCATGCGATAGATCTCATCCCAGTGTCTTCCTTGCCCAACCAGCCCCATTATCGACTCCATCACGCTGCCCATAAGGAGATGCAGGGTCAGATAGAGGACTTGTTGAAGAAGGGGTTTATTAGGACTAGTATGAGTCCTTGTGCTGTTCCAGCTCCGCTTGCCCCCAAGAAGGATGGCTCATGGTGAATGTGTGTTGATAGTCGGGCTATCAACAAGATTACCGTCAAGTATAGGTTCCCTATCCCACGTTTAGATGACCTCTTGGATGTATTATCTGATGCCACTATATTTTTTAAGTTGGATCTTAGGAGTGGTTATCACCAGATTAGGAGCCGTGACAGTGATGAATGGAAGACTGCGTTCAAATCCAAGGATGGGTTATATGAGTGGCTTGTGATGCCCTTTGGGTTATCCAATGCCCCCAGCACCTTCTCTCGGATGATGACACACATCTTTTGACCGTACTTGGGGAAGTTTGTGGTAGTTTATTTCGATGACATCTTAGTCTATAACACCTCCACTGCCGAGCACATCTCCCACTTGAGAGTGACCCTATCCACCTTGAGGAAGGAAACTTTATTCCTAAACCTTTAAAAGTTCATATTTTATGTTCCAGAGGTAGAGTTTTTAGGTTATATAGTCGGGTCTGAGGGAATTCGAGTGGATCCTAGAAAGATTCAGGTGATTAAGGACTGGCCCGAAAGGACTAGCCTACGAGAGGTGCGTAGTTTTCATGGTTTGGCTACTTTCTATTACCACTTCATACGAGATTTTAGTAGCATTATGGCACATATTAGTGACTGCATGAAGAAAGGTTAGGTCACTTGGATGAAGTCCGCCAGCTTTGCCTTCCAACGTATTAAGTAGCTCATGACCGAGGAACCGGTGTTACGTCTACCTGACTTCACCAAGGTCTTTGCGATTACCTGTGATGCGTCAGGGGGCAGGAATCGGAGGTGTTTTGAGTCAAGAAGGTCACCCGTTCAGTTATTTCAGTGAGGAACTAGCTGGCGCTAAGTTGAATTATTCGAACTACGACAGAGAGTTTTATGCTGTTGTTAGGTGTTTGCATCATTGGCGTCATTATCTCCTCTCCAAGGAGTTTGTGATCCTCTCAGATCATGATGCTTTACGTTTCATAAACGGTCAGCATAAAATCAGGCCGCGCCACGCTAAGTGGGTAGCTTTCTTACAAGGGTACAGTTTTAGCCTTAAGCACCTTAAGGGATCTAACAATCGAGTTGCCGATGCACTTAGCCGCCTTACCCTTCTACTGTCTACCATGCAAGTCAATGTCGTAGGATTCTAACGAGTTAAGGATGAATACGCCACTTGCCCAGATTTCCACGAGATGTATTTCTCCGCCCAGGATATCTCTCCAACAACCATATCTGTCTTTGTTCTTAAGGACGGTTATCTTTTTAGGTACGGGAAGTTGTGTATTCCTCGATCCTCCTTATGGCACCACATTATTTGGGAACTACATAGTGGAGGTCTGAGTGGGCACTTTGGAAGGGATAAGGACCATTGCACTCATTGAGGAGAAATTTTACTGGCCTAAGCTTAAGGCGATGGTTGGGGGAATAGTGAGTAGTTGCCAAACATGTCAAGTATCTAAGGGCACTAAAACCAATGTTAGGTTATACACCCCTTTACCAATTCCTTCCATACCGTGGGAAGACGTGAAGCATGGATTTCATATTAGGCCTCCCCACCACTCTTCATCGACATGACTCCATTTTTGTAGTTGTGGACATATTTTCAAAAATGGCATACTTTATCCCATGTAGTAGGACCAACGACGCATCTCACGTAGCTAAGTTATATTTTTGAGAGGACGTTAGTCATCACGGAGTGCCGAAGACAATTTGTCTCAGATAAGGACGTGAAATTCACTAGCTATTTTTGGAAAACTTTATGGATTTTAATGGGGACCAAATTATTATTTTCCTGCTGCCTATCATCCACAAACCGATGGTCAGACGGTAGGTAGTCAATCCGAGTTTGGGGAATCTTCTAAGGTGTCTTGTGAGTGATCATAAGGTCACTTGGGATCTACTTCTTCCCCATGCACAATTGGCTTACAATACCTCTAAGAATCTATGCACGGGTATGTTCCCTAACAATATTGTTCACGGGTATAAGGCTCCTGTGCCACTTGACTTGGTTTCGTTACCACCTACATATAAAGCAAGTCAATTTGCACAATCCTTCACCCAACACATTCATCACTTGCACACACAAATACGGGCAACCATGACCTCCCAATACGAATCTTATCAATACATGATAATCAACGTAGGAGAATGTCACACTTTGAAGTCGGCGATCAAGTTTTAGTCCGCTTAGTTCCCGAGCGACTGCCAACTGGCGGCATTAGAAAGCTAGCTCCAAAGTGCGCCGGCCCCTTCCAGATTATAAAGAAACTCGGTGATAATGCTTTTGTCTTAGATTTTCCTGCTGATTGGGGTGTTTCACCCATTTTTAATGTCTCGGATTTGACGATGTTTGTTTCGCCTCCACAAGAGTTGACTTCTTTGTCATCTTCTCCTTCCACTCAAAATTCTTTGGGTTTGGGGAGTGGTAGTACAGATGATCTCTCTCCCCTGGTCTCCACAGGTTTAGCATTAGATGGTACGTTGCCTTCTTTTATTCCTACTGCTAACATGTTTCCATGGTTTCCCAAAACCTTTCTTATACCAGACAGGATACTTGCTGCTGAGCTGCTCAGTACTACCGATGGTGCTACCCACCGCTTTCTCATCCGTTGGCGTGAACGCCCTCCTTCCGACGAATCATGGGTACTCTAGACAGAGCTTCTACAATTGGATGCCGCTCTTCTCCGCGGCTATCTCTTCGGACCACACCTCGGAGATACGTGACTTTGATCGGGGGAGGATTGATGTTGCAGCCTCTCCACAATCACTTGAAGATGATCCGGACAACGCAATGCTACAACATAAAGATTTCAGGCGACATGACGACTCCTTGGCTGCTAACGTAAGACAACATTACAACCTCCATCCGCGGCGCACGAAGCCTACTTAAAGACCTAAATGAAGGCCATTTAAATTATTTTAGATGCTTTATTTTATTTGGAACTTGTAATATTTTAATTTCTTGCATTTTTACTTTGGTTTGCGTTTAAACATTTGGGTGTGCTATTAACCATACGGATTGATGAGATTTCATCTCAATTATGGATGGTTGGATCTATTTTTGTAACTGCTATATATAGGGGCTTATTTAGTGAATGAAGAGAGAACAATTGATGAGATTTCCCTCTTGTCTCCCTCTTCTCCATCTTGCCCCCCCCCCCCCCCCCCCCCCCCCCCCCCCCCCCCCCCCGTGGAGGTTCCTGTCATGGTCTCATAGTGCGAGTCCAAGGAAGAAGGATGACAACCCCACTCGGTGTGATGTCGGTGGATCCATTCGATGTGACACTAGTAGGAATCGTGGAGAGAGTGATTCTTTCACAAGTTATCAAGTGTGTTTCCACCAACGGGTTGGGTAAACTCTTCCACTCTCTTTGTGCTTCCTCTCTTAGATTTTTGGAAGGTGAACCATCATGTTCTCCACAGCTTTAAACTTTAATTGCTTTCAGATCTTTGAGTAGAAAACGTTATTGTTCTTGTTTCCTATTTCCGTACCGGGTAAGTCCATTTTGCTTGAACGGATCTTGGCCTATAGCCTTGACCTTTCTCTCAAAAGAATTGACAACCTTTGCGTTAACTTTGGGAATGAGTCGACTCATTTTTCACCGCCTCTTTAGGGTCGACCATTCTCCGATTTTGTTTATGCTTTGTACGCGAAACGACTCATGTTCAGAACGATAGATGCTTGTGTAGGTGCGGCGGACAAGAGCGTATTGAAGGGCGAACTAGAGTTTTCTCTTGTATAGATCTCCGTTAGGAATGTACGCTTCATCACTCACTCAACGACATGTGATAAAATTCGTTGAATGAACCTTTGTTAGACAGAGACTGTGATTTCACAGAAATTGGGCTAAATGCAAATTCATTGAGTGTAACTTACTCACACAATGCCGAGATAACAGAAGAATATCTGTTAAGTAGTTTGGCATTGAGTCATGAAGGCTCACTCAACGCCTTGCAATAGAAAGTTTGGCTAAAGTAAAAAAGTGTTGAGTGATGAAGACACACTCAATGCTCTTAATGCCAGAGAAGTAGAAATATTTTCTAAGGCAAAAAACGTTTAGTGGACTCAACACTCACAAAGACTAGAGACAGATAACATTGAGTGGACTTAACGCTCTCAATGCCTAGTGACAGAATGATTGTCTAAGGCCAAAATCATTAAGCGAAGCTTATTCACTCAACGAATGAGATAGAGAGAAATCTATCTAAGTGTTTTGGCTTTGAGTGAAGCTTAGTTACTCAACGCCTATACTAAAGATGTTTGATTTTGGCTAAGTCCACAGATGGTGACATAAGAAAAGTCAACAAAGTCAATAAAGTTCAAATTAAGTGCGAGAAAGATACATAACACGACAAATATTTTCGGAGGACTACTGTGTAAGACCCCCCTCTCGAAACACAAGACACGGACATGAGGGGAGTCTTATGCCCAGAATAACCGCCTTGTGGTAACGTTAGTGCATGGGCTAACCTGTACTACAAGACGCCTATCTTGCCGGCTAATCATATCATCCATGCCAACCCAACATAAAGAATATATAAACAGAAGTCAAAATACACACTACTATATAATTCCATGAGTACAAAAGAATAAGAATCAACCAAGTCTTCTAAATATCAGAGTACATGACCAAAGGGTTACAAAAGAGTCTCGCTACAAAACACTCATTTCAGTCACTGACAACAACAATGGTTTTCACATCAGGCCCTGTCGCCCTGGCCTGGCTATCCTCCTGCATAACCTACTATTGCTCTGTCTGCGGGGTTTCCTCCTAAGAAGGAAGATGTAGCAATTATTAGTCATAAAGACTTAGTGGCTATCACATCCGCTCCCCCGGTGACTCCTCAGCACCGGGCGGAGAAAAGGACAAGGTATAATATATATAAATGATCAGAAGTACAAACAGGTGGTATAAGAGTAACAGTAATAGTGTATATCTGAATAATACAACAAAAGAGTAAACTATCTACTCTAGCAGTTCTACCATCAACAACAGTATAAGATATAGAGCTACAACAAAAAGTAACTCAACTTATATGAATGCTCATACAGACATATAAGATGAGGATCGGCTCAACAGTAAAGTAACTCACGTATAAGAGTGCACATACAAACTTATATGATAAGGATCTTGTGTATGCAATGTAATGTAATGATATGAATACAATGCAATGACTCACCCATGATCACGCACATGCAACTGCTATGTCGACACAGACTTGTAGTTCGCACTTTTTGAGCAGGTAGCTAACCTCTCAGGCGTCAACTGTTGTGGACAGACGGTGATAGTGGAGCGGGCTTATCCACTACTAGGCGGGCATCCACACTACCAAGACTAGGCCTCCGTACGCCTCAACACTAAGAACACAACAGTGGAACTCACATTGCATAGTACCGCTCAGAGGGGTCTCAGGTCGATGTGCACCAAGAACACAGCCCAAACTGGCCTATCATCGTGGCACATAAGGTGCCTCTATGAACAAATCACCAAAGTACCAAGGCCAACCGTCCACTATCACAGAGTGTGCCTTAGGAAGTAAGCACCGAGGACCAAGGCCCAACCATGCAAGTTTATCTATCAAGTCCCATCAAGTGTGATGACTGGTGAGCTCGTAGACCTGCCTACACTATCCTTAACCCAGGATTATGACACTACGTGTCGACTCACACTACATGCAGATTCATATCATCGTGGCACGGAAGGTGCTTCTGTGTACAAATCACCAAAGGACAAAGCCCAACCGTCCACTTATGTCTCTTTTCATCATAACCAATCCAGTGCGGTCAAACACCCACACTTACACCCTTTCACAATCTCGCATCCCAAGGCTCTTAAGGGCTCATAATCAACATAGGTGGCAAACCACCTCATACAACACACAATCCACACTACTAACCGTAAGGAAACACACCTCACAACAGTGGACCACTTTATGCTTTCCTTATTTGGAAAGCTACATGACCAAGCATCAATCTATTCCGATTTATTTTGAGGAACAAGCATCCACCAACAAATACGCTTCCATCAGGATATTCACATCCACAAAAGGTAGTTCATTTACATAGCGTCATCTCTTCTTCCAAACATGTTCCATTCCCCAATTATAATCATGCCTAGTTATGTTTCCAAACTATTTTTTTGATACAATCTCATAGGGACAAATTGTAAGTTTGATTAAATCAAACTTACAATTTCCCTACTCAACCACGCATAACACTATACCAACCCGAGAGTAACAAATACAAGGAGTTGGTTGTACAGCCACTTCGATCAGCCATTCCTGAGTTTATGGGACTCATATGGAGGCGTGTAACCATCCATTGGAAAGCTATTTCCAAGGGATACGACTTTCGTGTTTAGCCAGAAACCCAGATCAGGCCGCATCATGTCCAAAAACAACCTTGAAGATTGTTGCGTGCAGAAAACAAATTTCTGCGTGCATCTTAAAGCGAAACGAACATCATCGGTTCGTCTTCCTCCTCCAACTGAAATTCCCAAATCACATCCAGAATTTCTCCTCCCTTATTCACCCTCAAAGGCCAACTCTCTTCACGAAACCAAGTCCATGTCTTCACATAGAAGTAAGGAGTGGTCGAAGACATCATATCTATAGGACACAAGTCCTAACATGGACTTCTCCTAGGAAACTACTTCTCACGAATCAATAATCCTTTGAATCGATATCGCTCATAGGAATAACTAGAGATCTAGCACCAAGGGAGAGGGTAGGAAGCTCACCTCATTTCTGGTGATTTCGAGGATTTCGGCCATGGATCTTCTCATCCTCCTTGGAGGCATGGTTCTTCTCCTTGTTGGCGGTATTTTTCATGGAAACGGATGAATCCGGTGATCTCTTCCTCTCTGACGATTTCGTACAGCGATGACTTAGCAAGAATGATAAGAGACGACTAGGGTTTCAGCTTCTTCCTTTTATAATCAAGGTATTAGGTCTAACTCACTTGCTACGTGTCGCCTGTATGTGTGGAGCGCCCATTTATAGCTTTAAATATGTCATAATGAAAAGACGCGTCCAATATAACCATTTGGCATAATTCCCCAAAATGTGGTTCAGGCCATGTACATGAATCATGGAAACAGAGGCCGAAAATCTGCTAAGTCCAAATTCGTCGAGTAAGTAGCTCTTACTCGACGAATCGTTAAGAATTATATCCTTATTCGTCGAATCGTCGCGATTCGTGGAGTCCACTTAAAGCCATGCATAGTCCATCTCTTCCCAAGTTCAATTGTGGAGTATAATATTCTTTCTCGATGAATCGTCGAGTGGTGTCGAGTGCACTCAACGCACTCGACGCCACCATTCTTCGAATAATCCAAGTAAAAAGAGTTGAGTGGCTTTGAGTGCACTCAACGCTCTTGACGGCTTTCGCCTAATGGCGTCGAGTGTACTCAATGCACTCGACGCCAATCCACCCAAAAATGTTTCTATGTCCAATGGCGTTGAGTAAGTTCAACTAATCGTCAGTTCGACAAATGTAGCTCAGTTCGACGAATTTACGCTTGATGAATTAGCGTTCGACAAATTTAGCTCAGTTCGACGAATTTAGCTCAGTTCGACGAATTTGAATTTTGGGAGGATTCTAGGCCTCTTTATGCAGAACAAATGGCGTTACCCCCAGTGAGATGGTAACTTGAGCGAGATGGAAACGGAGTCCGCGGAGTCCGCAACAGGCCACACGGACTGGGACTGGAACTGAAGCAGGAGCTGCTTGGCAGAAATAGGAGACTTAATGGCGGACTGCGATGCGGGTTCGCAGAGTACGTCACAGCTAAGCTGGGACTGTACGCCCACTGCCGGGGTAGCGGATGCTGGAAGCTATGTGGCGGACTACGAAGAGAATCCGCGGATTCCGCCACTGCTGAGCTGATCGAGCTGCGAAGGAATGCGAGCTGGAGAGTGCCCGCGGAGTCTGGCGAGTCGGCACGTGGGTATGCGGACTGGGACTGCCTTCTGGAGGATTTGCTGAGTGGTGGACTGGAAGGAGTCCGCAACTACTGACTGAGTCCGCACGAAGGCTGCGGACTGAGGAGGAAGCTGACCCTACTACTGGAGAAGGGCTGGTGCTGGCGGAGAGGCGGACTGCATTGCGAGCCCGCGGTGTCCGCCGAGCTCGTGCCTGCTGCTAGGCTGAGTCCTCTCATGTTGGAGAGGGAGACTGGCTGTTGAGGCTGTTGGGGTTCACCAATTAAGGCGGACTGGAAGTTTAGTCATACTTCGAGACCGCCCAGCTCGCGAGGGACTTGGAGGTTGCTGCTGGTCTTAGCGGATAGCTGGAATTGGAGTCCGCGCCTTGCAGGCGGACTGGAGGAGTTGGCTTCCCATGTTGCTGGGGGGACTGTGCGACCTTTCGCCGGCCTGAGCGGACAGGTGGTTGAGTCTGGAAGAGAGAGACCTGCGGATACAACCTCGCGGTTAAGCCGAAAAGGGGGCAGCCTACAGAGGCGGACTGCGGAAGCAGTCCTAGGACCCTGCCGACAAAGGAGAGGCACGCGGTCTGAGGGTCAGACCGCTGATACCGCGCAGGCCGCGCGGCCTGAGCGGACAGAGAATTCTGTCCGCCCAACCTAGGGCATCACGGCCTCCAGGAGGAACCCTGGGCAGGCTGTGATGAGCGAGCTGATAGCCTTGGGAAGGATTGCCGATTTCGGGGTTAACATAATTCCCGCACTTTTTTAAGTTCCGAAAAGAACTTCGAAAAAGTTGGAGACCCGCGAAAATCGTGATCCACCACAAAGGAAAGAGAAGGGGCAAGGAGAGATAGAACCTGAAGCCTCTCCTTCAGAGTTTCGTGCTGCCTGTCTATTTTCCTGCAAGAGGAAAGTTAGGGTCGACATGTATGGGTGGTACATCGAGTGTGTACCTGAGTTTGCGTTTGCAAAACGAAGAAGGTGTGTCTTCCACTAAGTTCTGCAAAATGAAAGTGTGAGGAAAACATAATAACTTACAAGTACCTGATGGAGGCTTGCAAGTACCTGTTATCCTGTGCAAAAAAGGAAGAATGAAGCGTATACAAGAAGGAAAAATGAGTTGCAAGTACCTGGAAGGGACTTGCAAGTCTTTGCTGATTTCTGCAAAAGAAGAGTTAAAGGTATACGCAGTATATGAAAGTAACTTGCAAGTACCTGAATGAGGCTTGCAAGGGTTTGCTAATATCTGCAAGAAGAAGAGTTAGAGGCAAACATGTATATGAAAGGAGCTTGCAAGTACCTGGGAGAAGGCTTGCAAGTATCTGCTGATCACTGCAAAGAGAAACGAGTAAGCAGTATGCAAAACATAATGAACTAAACTGCAAGTACATGAATGAGGCTTGCAGGTGTTAACTGTTGATGAGATATGGTGGACATGACCAAATGGCAAGGAAAATGCCTGATGAACTCTTTATCATGAAGCCCAGATCAATAAATCGAGCGTTAACTGTTGATATGGCTGGATAGACATGATCAGATTAGCAGAGAAAGAACTTGACAAATTCCTCCAATCTTAACTAGATTGTAATAGCATGTCTTGACGATTGAGGAGAATAAGATTCTTTGATCAATTCTTGATGCCATTAGCCTTTGGTGAGAGTAGCGAATAGCTCTGTGAATCTTCATCTGATAGCGCTTAAGCAGGCAGTGAATAAAAGATGAAAGTAATTGAGCTTGTACTAGTAAAGAGCTTGTAAGTCATCATCCGATGGAGCTTGAGCAAGCGGTGCATATAAGATGAGCATAAGCAAAATGAATGCCGGAAATCCTCTTGGAAGGTCGGATCAACCTGTTCACCTGTGAAAGAAGGCAACTGACAAAAAGAGGTCTATACTCGGAATGACTAAAGAAGGTTGAATGCTGCCACAGGTGTTCCCCGTAGGCCTTATGCATCACTTGCCTGAGAAAATAATCCCGAGTATAGTCCTACTCAAAGCGGGTTGGCCGCGCATCCTCTAGGAGGGCACAAAAGAGAAAAGTAAGGGGAAAATCCTGAGAAGGATCGCTAGATGCACTGCTCTCTTGCCTTGGGTACAATCATCACTGAACAATGAGACTAGTTGCGCCAAGTGGCCTATTGCTTGTCTGTGGATTGATCAGTGGAATTGTGGGAACCTGCGAAGGCACGGATCGAGAGTACCATAGAGTGTTCGGCCATCACAGCTGTAAGATGATCGAAGAGACAAGGCTATGCTTGATTTTCATTGCTTGTCAAGCAAAGTTCATCGTAACTGTAATGTATCCTTTGCGAAGAACAGCAGAGCTAACACATGGGGCTCCCCTAGTACACACTCTGTGTCAGATGTTGGCTAAGATCCAAAATACGAAGCCCTACATCATAGATTGAACGACACCCACTACACATATGGGTATACTCCCGCCATATGTGGTCGAAGCGGTGGTGCCAGAGAACAATCTACGGAGGGAGAATTCTAGACATGGACGATATCTCGTTGGTGTAGTGATCTCTTTGGCAAAGAGAAAAAAGGAGGTAGAAGTATCACAAAAAGGGAACTGTGTCAATATAAGATCCCAGATAAAAAGCTTTGTTGAAAAGCAAGTAAAGAACACTGAGAAGTGTTTTGAAATAAAAATGTTTGAAAAGAATAAGAGCAAGAGTCGAGATAACCCATCAGAGTTGTGAGAGAATTTGAAGGACTGTGAAGTCTTTTGCTTGCTTAGAATAGTCTTCCAAGCACACCCTCGTCGTCAGCATCAAAGCATTCGACAGCTTGGTTAACAACGAGGAGAGGAGGCTCTTCGACTTGGTTCACTCCCCTTGAGGAGCAAGGAACGTCTGCAATTTCTTTGCCCTTAGCAGTTGCTGGATCAGGGCGATCTTCTTTGGAAAGTAAGTCACGCATCTTGCCCTGCCGGAGCATCCTTTGCACAAGCTGGCGGAGTGCTCGGCAATTTTCAGTCAGGTGACCTGACTCTTTGTGGAACTTGCAATAAGGCTCTGAGTCTCTGGACCTTTGATCGGCTGGCCGATAGGGCTTCTTGTAGCTTGCCCTATCTTTCATGATTTGGACTACTTCTTGCATGGCCTCGTCGAGATCAGACTCATGCAAGTCATTATCTTGCTGCTGATGAACTGTTGCTGCTTGAGAAGACGGAGCTAGTGGCAGTAACGAACCTTGAGCACGTTCATGGCTCGGGAAGGAGTATCGGTGACATTGAAACATTCTCTCCTTTCTTGAGTGAGATGGGAAATGATGGTGAGGAGACCTCAGAGGCTGCTTATGAGAAGGATCTTTCTCTGATAAGAGCTTGGAGACGAAGCCTGGATTGCTCTTCTCGCCTCGGATGTAAGAGTTGGCTAGAGCAATCAACTCTTGGTATGTCCTTGAAGCACGGACATTGGCTTCAAATTTGAGAGGCCCTTCACAGAGACCGTGGATAAGAGCCACTCGGTACATTTCTTGATCAGCAATTTCGATGTCCAAAATCTCTCTTTGGAATCGATCAACAAACTGAGACCAAGTTTCATCACTGCGCTGCTTGATCTCAAAGAGGGCTTCAGGACCGCCCTTTCTCTTAGTGGAGGTAGAGAATCTGAGAAGAAACTCCCTTCATAGATCGACGAAGGAAGTGATGGAGTAAGGACGGAGGCCATAGAACCAGTCCCTCACTTGCCCATCAAAGGTTGTCACAAGGAGCTTGCACTTAGTTGCATCTGATAGGGTTTTGAGAGCAACGGTTGACTCAAAAGCTTGAAGGTGTTTTACTGGATCAGTCTCCTCGGTGTAGATGGGTAACCGGGGCTCTCTGAAGTTTGCTGGAGTAGGCTCATGGCTAACATTCTCTGTGAATGGTGAAGGTTCTTCTTGCTCTCCTACAGCATAAGGAAAGAAGGGGGCATAGGCTGTAGCTGTAAAAGAAGCAGGAGGGTAAAAAGGAAAAGCTGCTGCAGGAGGAGCAAAGGCAGGAGCTGCAGGGTAAGGATGACTTCCCTGAAAATTGAGAAATCTGGCAGGGCTTCCCTGGGCTGCTTCCCGGAAGAAGTTTTGGCAGGCAGCAAATTCTTCATCTTGAGGTCGCAGAGGAGCTGCAGGACCTTGCAGGAAGGTTGTTGTGTAAGGAGGAGGATAGACTGGCGGACAAGCTTGAGGATAAGCTTGCTGATGTTCCAAAGTTGGTGCTGGGTTGACTAGAACAGCAGAAGTAACTGGAGCTATTGCTGGATGAGCGTCTAACCGCTGCATGATTGCAGCAAGAATTTTGTTGATTGCTCGGAACTGTTGAGCGTTCTCACGGCGCGACTGCTCAAAGGCTTCCCAAAGAGGATCTTCACTGGGACTTGAAGCAAGGTTCTCGGCAGAGTGATGATCTTACATGGTTTACTGTCGTTGTCCACCGTCTGATCGGATATGAAGGTTGCATGTTAACTGTTGATGCGCGAAAACGGCACCGGGGCAGCTAACACGGAGGGGGTGTTCGATCTCACAAGCTAGGAGAGGAAGAGGATGAAGGTTGCGGGGATAGAGGAGAAGAGGGAAGCTTCTGAGTGCTCGAGAGTGGAGCAAGCAGCTTATTAAAGGAGTTGCGGGGATAGAGGAGAGGCTGCTGAGAGCAGAGGAAAGGCTTGATTAATAGAGAAGGTTGATCAAGAGAGGAGGAGGTTAATCAGGAGCTGTCGAGCAGACGGTTAATATGACCGTCGAGACTGCAGGTTGGAGACGAGAAGAGCTGAGCTGAACTAGGATAGAAGGAGGGAGAAGGGGCCTGCTAGCAGCGGCAACAACAGACTTCGCCCGCCGCGGCTTGAATGCCACTCTTGCGACGGGCTTTCCTTTTATTAATAGCAAGAGTTACAACTTGCTAGTACACCTTTACAACAAAGCAATAAAGGGGTACAAAGGGAAGCTGGCGGCTAAGGGAGAAGAATGCCAGAGGAGGTCGCGCGGATTGAGCCAGGGAGGCTAGCAGACCGCGCGGCTAAGCCAAGGAAGTAGACCGCGCGGACTGGGGATCTAGGTCGGCAGGCCGTGCGACTAGAGGCGCGGAGGAGGGTGCGGTCTGAAAATCGGAGTCCGCAGGAGCTGGCTGGCTGACTTCGTGCGCTAGAGCAATCCTCCCAGCATAGAGAGCTCCGCCCATATGAGAGTCTTGGAGGTCTATTTATAGGCCCGAGGAGGTAATGGCTTGCGGTGACATTACTCCCGGTGAGACGATAACTTGAGTGAGATGGAAACGGAGTCCGCGGAGTCCGCAACAGGCCGCTAGGACTGGAACTAGAACTGAAGCCGGAGCTGCTTGGCAAAAATGGGAGACTCAGTGGCGGACTGCAATGCGGGTTCGTGGAGTCCGTCACTGCTGAGCTGGGACTGTCCGCCCACTACTGGGGTGGCGGATGCTGGAAGCTATGTGGCGGACTGTGAAGAGAATCCGCGGAGTCCGCCACTGCTGAGCCAATCGAGCTGCGAAGGAATGCGAGCTGGAGAGTGCCCACGGAGTCTGGCGAGTCGACACATGGGTATGCGGACTGGGACTGCCTTCTGGAGGATTTGCTGAGTGGCGAACTGGAAGGAGTCCGCAACTGCTGACTGAGTCCGCATGAAGGCTGCGGACTGAGGAGGAAGCTCACCCTACTACTGGAGAAGGGCTGGTGTTGGCGGAGAGGCAGACTGCATTGCGAGCCCGCGGTGTCCGCCGAGCTCGTGTCTGATGCTAGGCTGAGTCCGCTCATGTTGGAGAGGTAGCCTGGCTATTGAGGTTGTTGGGGTTCACAAATGAAGGCAGACTAGAAGTTTAGATCATACTTCGAGTCCGCCCAACTCGCGATGGACTAGGAGGTTGCTGCTGGTCTTAGAGGATAGCTGGAATTGGAGTCCGCGCCTTGCAGGCAGACTGGAGTAGTTGGCTGCCCATGTTGCTGGGGGGACTGTGCGACCTGTCGCCGGCCTGAGCGGACAGGTGGTTGAGTCCGGCAGAGAGAGACCTGCGGATACAACCTCGCGGTTAAGCCAAAA
Source organism: Platanthera guangdongensis (assembly GCA_039583875.1). NCBI lineage: Eukaryota > Viridiplantae > Streptophyta > Magnoliopsida > Asparagales > Orchidaceae > Platanthera > Platanthera guangdongensis. Next base: position 157,384,611 of record CM077151.1, read on the forward strand.
AGGGGGGCGGCCCGTAGAGGCGGACTGCGGAAGCAGTCCGCGGACCCTGCCGACCAAGGAGAGGCGCACGGTCTGAGGGTCAGACCGCTGAGACCGCGCTGGCCGCGCGGCCTGAGTGGACAGAGAATTCTGTCTGCCCAACCTAGGGCATCTCAGTCTCCAGGAGGAACCAGGGGCAGGCTATGACGAGCGAGCTGACAGCCTTGGGAAGGATCGCCAATTTTGGGGTTAACAAGCGTGAATTTCATTGTCACAACCCACATTTTCTAAACATTTCAGTTATATCATAGAAAGGGAAATACGCGTTGTGATGCCATGTCATGTAGGGGATAACTGCAGGCACTCAGGCAAACCTCCAAACTCTACAGTTTATACGAAATTCATAAGTTATTAAGTAAAAACCAGTTTAAGTTTAGATGGTCGTATCCCTCGACACATTGGATCAGCGAGTCCACGAGTAAAAGTATTGTTATATGCTGCGGAAATACTTTGATTTTGTTGGATTAACATCCTACACGAGCATAAACATCCCCGAAGGACAACTCGCGGTATGCAAGACTCTGGATTTACTATAAATATAAAAATAGTCTTTACGTTAGCTAAAAAATAGTATTTTAGTTTTAAAAAGATGAAATGTATGAAATACTAGTAATAATGCTTTTATAAGTTAAAATACTTAACATGCATCATAACATAAACATTCCCAAAGAGCAAGTAAACACAATCACAAAATAAGGCAACTAGGCAGCTTAGCAAAGTAATTCACATTTCAAAAGAAAACCTCCAGTGGGCGTCAACAGCCTGACACGAACTCACTAGAGAGAATGTATGTCTGTACTATCATGAAAGTAATAAAACACTACCTCACTATTGTGAGGAAGACCTCTACAAATCAGCAGTCCACTAGCAAACTTCCAAACCTAGCCGCTCACCCGGCTAGTGCTCTGAACCTGAGGCATTCCAAAAAAAAGAACACCTCGGCAAAAAGTACAAGTGGCAATAGAATTCAATCAATAAACAACAAAATTTGAAAAGGGTTACAACCCATGATTAGATGATTATTTGGAATCATCAACATTTAAGCTTAAGGAAAAAGGAAGAAGGAACTCACAAGGGTAAAACATCCCAAGTGCACCAAGTACTATAAGGATGAAGGCTTAAATAACATAAGCAAAAATACGTGCATAAATGAAATAAAAATTGGTCAAGTCACCATTAGGGATCAAAAACAAACACCGACAAAGTCCGGCACAAACAGTGTAAGGGACCAACCCAACACACCACAGTGGTAGGACCTACCCAATACACTAATAATAAAACATCACTGGGCCCAAGAAAATGTGGTCTCATGCCGTTGACACGCCCAAAACCGGGGAAAAACCGGTACATGCTGTGGAAGGGACCTACCCAACACAACAGCAGTCACAAACCCACAGTGGAAGGGACCCGCGCAATACACCAGCAGCCACCAACCCATATCGGGTAAAGATGCACAAAACCAGGCACCAAAGACCCCAACATCCATGAACTGGCAAATCTTCAACCAACACTGGTTTATTCTACAAACATGAGGAAGAAAACCCCAAACTCACCCTAAGGCCCATACTAAATATATCGGACCAGACTCGGTGAGATAATTCAAGCCATCGGGAGAAGCATCGAGTACACTCGACGCCGCATCGAGTGCAGTCAACGCACTCGACGCCATCAACTTAGGGTAAAGCATCGAGTACACTCGACGCCATCCGGCTAAACTCTGCAACAAAACAAACCACTTCAACGCCGCATTGAGTCCAATCAATGCCGTGTTGAGTCCACTCAATGCTGTCGATACTTTCTGACTTAGACTTAGAACTCCTTCATGGTGATGCTTCACTCAATGCCGCATTGAGTGAATACCATTCACTCAAAGACTTCTTACCTATCAAGTTAAATAATGGCGTTGAGTGTCTTTAATACACTCAATGCCGTGTTGGGTGAATTCAGCTCACTCAATGATTTTGGACTTGGGCTAGAAACTGGATTCAGTTTTAAGGCTACACTTGGCGCCTAAGGGCTACACTCAATGCCTATGGCTACACTCAACGCCTACCCGATGAATCTGCTTTGTTTGACGAACTCAATTCGACGAATTAGCTCTATTTGTCGAACTTTGTTCGATAAATTAGCTCGGTCCGACGAACTCCGTTCGTCGAATTATCCCTCTGTTCGACTAACTCCATTTGATGAATGTTGTTCAATGAATTGCCATCTGTTCGTCGAACTCTGTTCGACGAATTGCCTTCAGTTTGTCGACCATCGTTCGACGAATTACCTTCTGTTCGACGAACTCTAACCACTCCTAACCGACAACTGCAAAATGAATCTAATACAATAATCATATATTTATTGAACTTGGCCGGAAAACTATACCGTAAAGCTAATCGGCAAAAACTCCAGATCAAACCGTACTCCCAAAACTACAAAGGGAAGAACAGTACGAAAAATATTCAAGGAAAAGAAAGTTTGGGAAGGGGGAGAAGTCACCACTTCCCTCAAATTCGCCGATTCCGGCCACATAAATGCTCCTCCTCAAGGATCTGGCCACAAGAACACCTAAGCAATACTTCCTGAAACTTTTCAGGATGAAAAAAGGTCAAAACCACAACGTAAACCTCTAGAAATTTATGAAACGGGAAAAACTTACGGTTGAAATGTACATCTAGGTGAGAGTTATCTGGATCTGTTGTCACAACCCACATTTTTCACCTCCAATAAAGATGTATCAGAGTAAGGGAAAAAATGCGCATCATTATGCCACGTTAGAAGGGGATAACTTCGGACGCTAAGGCAAAACACCTACTTAATCATGAAGAAAAATTCTTTAGGTTTTTTAAAGGTAGAATAAGTTTAAGTGAGGTAGTTAGCCGTATCCCTCGGCTTAGTGACTCATCTAATCCACGAGGAAAGTAGATATACGGTGCGAAAAAGACTTTTTTTTCCATAATTAGATGCCCTACAAGAGTTTAGAGGTTCCCAGAGGATATCCCAAAGTATGCAAGTTCTAAATTTATAGAAGCCATAAAAGTGGATTTTTACGATCGTTAAGTATAGTGTTTTGGCATTTTAAAAATGTGGAACGCATGAGGTAATATTACTAGTTTTTATACTTGAAAATATTTACCATGCAATCCTAACATAAAACATCCCAGAGAGAAAGTAATCATAAACACAGAAGGAAAACAAGCAACAAGCAAGTATCCAAAATCTACAATCCTATTACCGTCAACAACTGACACAAACTCACATAGAACAAAGTATGTCTGAAATAGAAAAGACAATAAAACAACAAACTATCTCGCTACAGCGAGGCAAAACCATAGCCAAGACAGCTGCCCAGGAACTCAAAAACAGCACGGCTATCAGCTACAGCTCTGAACCTGAGGAATTCCAAAGACAGAACACTTCAGCAGGAAAGTACAAAGGAGATGGCAGAAAATGAGCCAAAAGTAAACAAAGTCAAGGGGTACTAACCCAAGACCAAAGTAAAAACTTACATAAAGTAATCAGTCAGATACAAAGGTATAAAGAGAACACTTACGTGAAGCATCATGTATAACCACAATACCCCAATTGCACAAGACTATTGGGGGAAAAAGTAAAGATTAAACCATCAGGAGTGAAACAAACCCCAATTAGCCACTTGTGGTCAACTCCACCAAAAACCAAAACGGGCGTGGTGGACAAACCCAAAGAAAATTTATCCGTCTATTTGCGGGGATATCAGATACTCCACCATTCACCTCCAAATGCTCAAACACCCGGTAGAGCCCCACACAGTACTAATAGGGAGAACAAACGTTGTGGCCGTAGTTTCATCTACAAATAACATCCGTATTAAAGGAAACCCGAAATGAAAACCCCGTAACGACCCGGGTTTATAGCTCAGAGACCCACCGCAACCCTTCCTGGTCTGGAGGCATGTCTCTCCCCACGGCATCGCCACGAAGAAAACCATGATATAAGTCTCATGACAACAATGACATATCGAATTCTCCTGGACAATTCTAGATCAGGAACAGTAGATCAATCTTTAGGAAGAATTTACAATCTTAAATGAAATCTAACACGTCCTACTTAATGTTGAGGAATAGTTATAAGAGTAAGATTCCACCGCATATAACACTTACAAGATTACGTAACAAAATCAAGAACATGGTGATTATAAACAAACTAGACAAGAGATCTAAACAGCACTAAAAATCAGCAAGTTAATTAATAATCATGATAATAAAGTCTAGAAATTTCTGCAAATCGGGGTGACGAAAGGAAGAGGAGGAAAACATCACTTGTCATGGCTTCACCAGAGAAAGACTTCCAAATCACACAATGGTGTAGATCGGGGCTAAAGAAGACGCGGGAAGTCGAAATCCAACAAGAATGATCAAAAATAGGAGTTAGGGTCGAAAACTCTCGCGAGAAAAACTCAAGGAATTGGGAAATTTTTACAATGATGACGAAACTCTCGTTAGGAGCTTTTCGGATCTATATTCGGTTGAGGATTTTGAGCACCAGAGCACCATCGATGGCCACCAAAATGATAGGTGAATAGCTTCTCACTAACGCTCACGCCGCTCTGGTTCGGGAAATAGACAGAAATTCGGTCGGCTTAAACAGGAAGAAGAAGAAGGTATATATATGAGTGTAGTATTAGGATAACTACACTTCAGAAATGAACCTGGTTCTGCTAAACCGGGTTTTCAAATTGAAGAGAGAATTTCTCGAGTGGAAGAAATATTACTCGAGTAGAAGAAACATCACTCGGGAACAGGTAACAGACTACTCAAGAACAGGCAAAGGCCTCTCGAGAAGAAGGTATGTAGTACTCGAGTACTAAAGAAGGATTACTCGAGAATAGAAGAATACTTCTCAGGAACCAGAATGGATTACTCGAGAACAATAAAGTCCTTCTCGAGGACTACATGGACATCTCGAGAGCTAAGAAGATAGTTTTCGAGAACAAATACCAGCTTCTCGAGAATAGAAGGTAGTTCTCGAGAAAAGGTAGATTAGTTCTCGAGAACAAGATGTCAGTTCTCAAGAACAAGATGCCAGTTCTCAAGAACAAGATGCCAGTTCTCGAGAACAAGATACCAATTCTCGGGAACAAGAAACCATTTCTCGATAACAAGAAACCAGTTCTCGAGAACAAGAAGTCAGTTCTCGAGAACAAGATGTCAGTTCTTAAGAACAAGATTCCAGTTCTTAAGAACAAGAAGCCAATTCTCGAGAACAAGAAGTCAGTTCTTAAGAACAAGAAGCTAGTTCTCGAGAACATGATGCCAGTTCTCTAGAACAAGAAGCCAGTTCTCGAGAACAAGAAGTCAGTTCTCGAGAACAAGAAGCCAGTTCTCGAGAACAAGATGCCAATTCTCGAGAACAAGAAGTTCATCTCGAGAACAACCTGGCAGAACTCGAGTACAGAATAAACTTCTCGAATACGAACAAGAAAGACAAAAATCGCTCGACGCTTTGTCGAGCTCAGCTCGATGATCGTCGAGCTCCAAACAGCGCCCAGAAAGCGTAAGACAAAAAACCCACCCATGTACAAGGGCTTCCCGAGAATCAAAACAAGCTTAACACTTTGACATAATAATTATCATTATCAAATAGTTGAATAAGGAAATATGAGTTCAAAACAGAGGCCCAAATGAGCGTTGAATTAAACGAATTCAACAACGATGACAACCCCAGAATCTGACGTACCATTCTTGAGACTCAACATCAAATGCTCTCCCAAGCGAAAAAAATCATCACAAGGGTCCAAACACGCCCCGAGACTCCAAAAATGCTCGGAACGCAACAAAACTGGACAAGCCCAAGGCCTCAAAACCTCATACTTAATAACAAGGAAAATATTCCAACCCACCAGAATCCCAAAATCAGGATAAACAAGCTCAACGGACGCGAAAATGCACAAAAGGTGCGGCGCCACCAACAAAATGAAAAAGGGGTAATGCCCAGATGTCAAAATTATGACATCGACAAACCAAATAATGACATCAGAAAAATCGGGGGCGTTACAGTCACACCCCCTAAAAAGAAGTTTTGTCCCAAAACTTAACACAACATTAAAACTAAACCCAAAACAAAACTCAATTATTACCAACAACCTGAAGACATACCTGAACTAAGGGAAGAGATACGGATGAGATTCTCTCATCGCCGATTCCAATTCCTACGTCACGCTCTCAACGTCTTAATTTCTCCAGAGAACTTTAACCATGGGAATGGTCTTTCTCCGCAACACATGATCTTGAGAATCCAAGATACAAACAGGTTCTTCTACGTACGTAAGGTTGGGGTGAATATGGGGCACCGAGTTAAGGACTTGACGATCACTATGGATACACTTCCGCAACTGCCTCACATGGAATACATCATGGACACCAGGGAAGGTAGCATGCAACTTTAGCCTATAAGCTGGCACTCCGATGCGCTGTAGAATCTGAAAAGGTCCCACGTACAGGGGGTCTAACTTGTGGTTTCTTCCAAACCTTTTAACACCTGACATCGGAGAAACTTTTAGAAAAACCATGTCCCCAATAGTGAACTCCAGATCAACCCTTCGTTGATTAGCATATTTCTCATATCATTCTTTTGCCCCATGGACCTTTTCTCGAATATGAGTCACAGCACAATTCATCTATTCAAGGGCTTTCGGACCTAGCAACGGTCTCTCACCAACCTCAGCCCAAAATAATGGATTCCTGCAATGCCTCCCATATAAGGCCTCAAACAGGGCCATCTACAGACTCTCTTGGTACTATTATTGTACACAAACTCCAATAGTCTGAGACGTTCATCCCAAGCACCGCCGTGATCCAAAATATAACACTTGATCATGTCTTCTATGATTTGATTAACTGTTTCTGTCTGACCATTTGTATACGAATGATAGGCGGTGGAATACCTTAATTCAGTACCCAACCACTCTTGTAAACTCCTCCAAAAACAAGACATAAATCTGGAGTCTCGATCCTGGTACGATACTGACAGGCACTCATGCAATCTGATAACCTCAGCAAGGTACAATTCAGCTATCTTCTTCATAAAATATCCAATCTTAAAAGGTACAAAGTGAGCACTTTTAATCAATCTATCAACTATCACACAAACAACGTCGTGCCCACGGGGAGATCTCGTTAAGCCAGTGATGAAATCCATCGAAATACTCTCCCACTTCCAACTTGGAATATCAAGCGATGTCAATTTACGTTCAGGCCCCCTATGGTCAGCCTTAACAAGCTGACACGTATAATATTCCGACACAAACTTTGCGATATCATTCTTTATCCCCGACCACCAAATAATTTGCTTTAGTTCTTTATACATTTTAGTGGAACCAGGATAGTAGGAAACACTGGAACCATGAGCTTCAGTAAAAATCTTGGCACGAATATCACCAAAAGCGGGGATGTAAAATCTACCCTGACACTTTAAGGTATCCAACTCATCCAAAGAGAAATCAGGTAGCTCTCCATTCTCAGTTCTATTCCAGAGATGCAACAAATTCGGATCATCCTTCTGGTGTGCTCTAGTAAGGGAAATCCAAGAGGGCTCTTCTGCTTCCAAACTAGTAGACAAAATACTATTCCCAACTTCAATATCCATCAACAAGAATTCTTCTACCAAGGACTGTACAGAAAAATTAAAAAATTTGGCTGTCTTTCTACTCAAAGCATTGGCTACTACGTTAGCCTTTCCTGGATGGTAAAGGATTTCCACATCATAATCAGCCATATATTCTAACCACTGTCGCTGGCACAGATTTAATTCCATCTGAGTGAAGATGTACTTTAAACTCTTATAGTTTGTATAGATCTGGCACATCGCGTCATACAATAATATCTCCAAAGCTTCAACGCATAAATTACTGCAGCAAACTCCAAATCATGTGTAGGACAGTTTATTTCATGAATCTTCAATTGTCTTGATCCATACGTGAAAAACCTTCCCATCTTGCATCAAAACACAGCCAAGTCCAATATGTGATGCATCCACATACACAGTGTACTCAACCCCTTCATTAGGAAAGGCTAAGACTGGAGCAGTACACAATCTCTTCTTCAACTCTTGGAAAGCTTCTTCACACTTATCACTCCAAAGGAATGCAATATTCTTCTGGGTAAGTCTAGTTAAAGGAGCAGACAACACAAAAAACCCTTCCACAAATCTTCTATAATAGCCAGCCAGGCCTAAGAAGCTCCTAATCTCCTTAGGTGTACAAGGTCTCTACCATTCCATCACAGCAGAAATCTTGTTCGGGTCTATGGAAATACCGTCCTTTCTTACAACATGCCCCAGAAAGGACACCTGAGATAGCCAGAACTCACACTTGCTCAGCTTCGCATAAAACTTATGCTCCCTCAGGATTGACAAAACCAAACGCAAATGTTGAGTATGCTCCACAATAGTGCGGGAATACACAAGGACGTCATCTATGAACACAATCACGAAACGATCCAAGAAATCCTTGAACACTCTATTCATTAAATCCATGAATGCAGAGGGTTCATTAGAAAAATAGAAGGACATCACCAAAAACCCAAAATGTCCATGCCGCGATCGGAAAGCGGTCCGTGGAATATCCTCCACACAAATTCTCAACTGGCGGTAGCCTGAATGAAGATCAATCTTTGAAAATACCGAGCTACCACACAACTGATCAAACAGATCATCAATTCTCAGCAAGGGTATCTATTCATAATGCCTCATTGATCCATCCTTCTTCTTTACAAATAATACAGGAGCACCCTACGGAGAAGAACTTGGTCTAATAAATCCATACTGTAACAATTCATCAAGTTGAGTACATAACTCACCCAACTCATGCGGAGCCATGCGGTACGGTGCCTTGGCAATAGGACGAGTACCTGGCTCGACATCTAACACGAACTATATCTCCCTCACAGAAGGAAGTCCTGGAAGACAATCAGGAAAAATATCTGGAAACTCTTGCACCACCGAGACATCCTCAAGATGTGGTGTAACAAAATCAGTTTCCAAAGTAGAAATAGAAACCAAAAATGCCTCACAACAAGACTCGATAGCACGACAAGCACGTACCACAAAAATGGTAGGGGAAACCCTGTCCTGAAAACCATAGAGACTCATAGGTTGTCCATTGTCTATCCTGAAAACCAGTCGATTTGCCTTGCATTGGATGAACACATCATACTTGGACAGACAGTCCATGCCCAAAATCACATCAAAGTCCACCAGATCCTACACCATCAGATCAGCAAAGGCTAGGAAATCGCCTAGATAAATACGGCATCTTAGAACTCCTTGATTAGATATTACTGATTCACCGGAGGGAAGCTTGACGTTGAAGGAGTCTCCTAACCGATCCACTTTCAAACGATCTTTATCTACGAACCTCTGGGCCACAAAGGAATGGGTGACACCAGAATCGAGAAGAACGCGTGCCCACCTATTTCCCACCTTAAACTCCCCTAAAACCGTAGCATACATAACTAAATGAGCGAAAGCTAGGGCAACTAAAGAGGATAAGAAAAGTTAAACTAGGGTCTAACCTGAAATCACTTGAGTAGAGGTCTGAGCTTCCTCTCTGGTCACAACATTTAGCTTTCCTTTCCCTTTATCCAGGTCTGATGGTGGCGATAGAGCCCTAAGCAGGGCAGGCTACAGTAGAGTCTGAGCCTGCGATCAAGAAGGCTTCAGGTGCCCCTAATTCCCGCACTTGAAGCTAGTCTTATCCTTCGACCAGCAAGAACTGACGTCATGACCCTTCTTTGCACAAATCAGGCTCACCAGATCACTTTTGGGTGCACCTTGGATGGCGAGCACCTACTGCTGCTTCAGGGTGGCAGTGCTATTGAAACACCTTTTGAAGGGGTTGCCAGGTCGACAACAGAAGCTACATACTTCTTTACTTTTATTCTCGAAGAAGGGCCTGATGCCATAGAGCTTCCATCCTCATCACCTTTCCTCTTCTCCTTCCTTATCGCAGCACCTCGATTCTTGGCATTTTCGATCACCTCAACCTTCAGAGCGGCTTCCACTGCCTCAAATTAGCTTTTAGCTCTATAAGCGCTTGCCAATTGTTGGACATCACTTCTTAATCCTTCGAGAAAGAGCTTCACTCTCCCTGCCTCCGACGTTACAATATCAGGAGTAAATCTGCTCAACTTACTGAAATCGCTCTCATATTCGCTCAGCGGGAGCTGTCCCTGCTTCAAATGCAGGAAATTGTTCATCAAACCGTCCTGCTTGACCATGGGTAAAAACTTTTTAAGCAGCATCTTCTTGAAGGACTCCCATGGGCAACCTTCCTTCAAACCTTCCTTTTCTCGAATCCACCAAGTCTTTCATGGCCTTTTAACAGGTAGCCCGCAATCATTACCTTTTGGGCTTCAGCAATCCCCGAATATGTGAACATCTCATCGATAGTGATGATAAAGTCATCGAAAACCATAAAGTTAGCACTCTCGTCATAAGTGGGAGGTCTCATTCGGTGGAAATGCGATATAAGGTTCATCTCCAGTGGTAGCATCACTGGAGGTACCAGAGGAGCGGGATTAGCAGGTACCGTTTGAACTGCGGTAGAATCTTGCGCTAAGGTTGGTTGTGCGGGAATGGTAGACAACAAGGACTGAATCAGCGACTGCATCGCAACTAGCTGCCTCGATAGAGCCTCATTACTCTGACGCAAACTCTCGATCAATGCATGTAACGCCCCTAGCCGATACAACGTGACAGTGTCACGGCTCTGCTCTAGGCGACGCTACCGGGCTGTAGACCAAGCACCCCAACCCCTCTCCCTCCACAGGACGGTTGTTGGTGGCCACAACCTCCCTTTGATGAGCGAACTCGACTGTTAAGCTGGGCCGTATGGGGACTTCCCAGGAGGTCACCCATCCCAGTACTACTCTCGCCCAAGCACGCTTAACTATGGAGTTCCTTCACTTCTCATCACCAACAAAATTTCTTATAGTAGGGGAGGGTTGTAATAGCCCAATTTTCATAATGGGCCAAAATTTGGTGACACGGCCTGGGACACGGCCATGTCCCAGGGCATGTCCTGCTTGGGTTGAGCAGTTGGGCCCGTGGTTGACGAAATTCGGTCGACGAAGTTTTTCAGGAGGTCATGCCCTGCGACACGGGCGTGACAAGATTTATTCTTCTTGCAGGCTGTGAAGACTCCAAGTGATATGAAGATTGTAGAGACCATAGTGTCTATAAAAAGATGGTGACCAAAGATGCTCCAGTTAAGGGGGAGCAAGTCCAGCAACTGCAAGGGTAATTCCTGCCTCTTAAATAGAGGGAGCTAGTAGCTGTATAAGTTGGTAATCTACAATCAGCTAGGTGGAGAACATAAAAGCATTCAAGCATCTCCCTAACTATCTGAAGCAGTCAAAAAGGGAGAGAGAAGGAATTGATCAAGAGGCATCAAATGGCATCATGTAAGACCCCATTTTTTTCTTTTAAACCATTGGGGTCTTTTGCCATGAACCGCCACTTTGCGGTGACACCAACACACTCAGGAAGGTCGTCACTATAAAACGTCGATCCTGCCGGCCATACTGATCGCAAAAGAGTAGAATAAATATAAGAGTACATAAAAACTCAAATACTGGTCCACAAAAATCACATGAATATAATATAATTCTCCACGAAGGGAGAGTCCATAGAAATGATAAATCTAAGTACCAATATAAAAAGGGCTCCTGCCAGATACATCAAATCCTCTCTACAAGTCACTCAATCACGGAAGAAAATCTATAATATCTACAAATGATTGGGATTTACCGTCCCTGCTGCCTAAACTCCAGTGCTAGACTATACTATCTCCAAGAGCATTGACCTCTAGGGCTGCATTTCCTGGTTCGGCTCCATGATCCCCTAAAATTATTTGGACAACGACCGTTAGTATAAAAGACTAAGTTTTATCATCCCCCACCCCTCCCCTAATGGCTCCTAGGCACTGAGCAGGGAGAAGGAAAGGGAAGATCTTGAAGGTGGAGAGTAACAAAGGTAAGCAGGTGGCGGTGGAACTAGTCTAACATGAGTTCATAAACAGAGCAAGTATGTGTAAGAATGTTGGGTACATTGGTCAAATGTACCTGATTTGAAGAAGCCTGACCCAACTCAATGATATACATCATAATGTATTTGATGTGTGTTTGAGTTACTTGTGCAGGTTAGGTATTCACTGGACTGAAGCTAAAAGATTCTAAGTCCATGTGTCGACACCCAGAGGGAAAGTGTCAACACTTGAGAAAGCTTGTGTCGACACCCAGACAAGCAGTGTCGACACTTGGAATCATTGTGTCGACACCTGGGATGAAGAGTCGACACCAGACAGTAAGTGTCGACACTTGGAGCTGTGTCGACACTTAGCAGAAGTGTTGACACCTAGAAGAGCTGAGTCTACATCAGAAAGTGTCGACACTTGGAGTTGTGTCGACACTCAGCAAAATTCTGCAGAGACAAAGGACAAGTGTCGACACTCAACACAATGTGTCGACACTCAATCAGCAGAGTCAACATATGAAGAATGTGTCGACACTCAGCACAATGTGTCGACACACAACCAGAAGAGTCAACACTTGAAGTAAGTGTCGACACTCAGCACAATGTGTCGACACTTAGCTAAAGACTCTACACTTGAAGAAAGTGTCGACACAAGGAGCTGTGTCGACACTTAACAAAGAACAGAAAAGTTTACAAAATATTCTAAGTACAAGTGTCGACACTAAGGGAATGTGTCGACACTCAGCTGAAGAAATAAAATTGAAGACTTGTGTCGACACCAAGAAGCAGTGTCGACACTTGACAGTTTCAACACATGAAGATGTGTCGACACAAAGGAGATGTGTCGACACTTAGAAGAATACAGTTAAAGAATGAAGAACAAGTACTTGTGTCGACACTCAATTTCAGTGTCGACACATGCAGAAGAATCAGTGTCGAGACATACAAGGATATGTGTCGACACCTTGTAGACTTGTGTCGACACTTACACAGCATGTGTCGACACTTAGTCTATAAGTGTCGACACTTAAGAACAGAAAGTCTCGACACTATCTGACAGTTAGAGAATTTCAAGAAGTGACTGGTTGACATGACAGCTGCCGATCCAGCCGGTCTACAGCAACTGTCAGAGAAGTCAGAAGTCTGTTATGAACCGGACCAGCCGGTTACCATGAAGGAAGCCTATAAATAGGCACTCACAGTTTACAGAAGTTGTTGTTGATATAAGATTACAAGTTGTTCTTTCAAGTAGTGAGAATAATTAAAGTGATTGATCAGATTATTCAAGTAATCAGAAAAGTGAAACACAGAGGATCAACACAAGAAGATCTGGCAGTCAACTGCAGATCTAAGAAGTTGGAGAGAGAGAGCTCCAATCAAGAATTCAGTCTTTGGAACTAAGGCTGAGAAGAAGGATTCAGAATCATCTGGATCTTAAGAAGCAGAGGTCAAGGATCAACTGCAGAGGATTCAGACTAATTCAGTTCTACTCAAGAAGCTTTGAAGGAAGCTAAGTCAGTTTGGATCTAACTGAGTTCTTCCAAGAACTCTTCAAGAAACTCTCAACTCCTCTCTTATTTTCTGAGTTGTAGAGTTAGTTATTGTAATTCAATTTAACTTGTAGGATCCATTGGATCTGAGAGATTGTAAGCCTATATTATAAAGGCTGAGGGTAGGGCTTGGTTGCCTGAGTGTAGGAGTTGAAGAACTCTGAGTGTAGGCCTTAATTGGCTGAGTGTAGGCCTGGGTGGCTGAGTGTAGGCCTTGTGGCTGAGTGTAAGGCTTTGGGCCTGAGGTGTAGGAACCTAGTTGGGTTCTGAGATAGTGGAGAAGTTTGGCCGAATCTAGTACACTGCTAGATAGGCGAAGGGGGAAAGTGGATGTACCCAAAGATTGGGGAACCACTATAAATTTGTGTGTCTGCTGTGCTGTGCTGTGCTGTGAATTAACTGTTTATATTCTGTTATTACTGTTAGCTGTAGAAATCTGTGAGATAACTGTTTTGCTGCCAACAAAGTTTTAAAAAGGTTTAGGTCACCTATTCACCCCCCCCCCTCTAGGTGTTTAGGTACCATATCTTTCAAGTGGTATCAGAGCCAGGTTCCTCAAAAAGGACTAACTGTCTGAGGAGATCCAGTTTGGCAGATTCAGTGTAAGTCAGAACACAGTTTCAAGAAAATCAAGAAACATGGGTTCTTCAGAGAATCACAAGGAATTGGGTTCAATGAAACTGCCCATATGCAGAAAAGAGATTTTTGGAATCTGGAAAGAAAGGGTAAGGCTGTTCATGGAAGCCTCTGACCCTAGAATCTACATCACAGTCAAAGAGGGGCCATATGTGCCCATGAAGATTTCAGTATTGGATGCAAATCAGAGGACTCCAAAGGATTTCTCTGAGATGACCAAGGATGAATTGTCCTAGCCACTATGGACAAAAGGGCACAAAACATAATAGTAAGTGCCATTGATGATGCAACTTTTCAGAACCTAATTCACTGTAAAACAGCAAAAGAAATGTGGGATACCCTCATTGTCTATATGGAAGGTTCTGAAGAAGTTAGGCAAGATAGAAAGTCCTTGCTTAATCAAGAGTATGAGAGCTTTAGGCAAGGAAGAGGAGATAGCATCACTGAATGCTACAAGAAGTTCTATAGAATTGTTAATGAACTCATGTCCTATGGAAGAGAGTTCACTAACTATGAATTGAATGATAAGTTCTTAAGGTCCCTAACCAAAGATTGGGACACTAAGATCTGTGCCATCAGAGAAATGGCAAAGTTGGGAGAAATTCCTCCTCCCACACTGTTTGGCAAGTTGTTGTCTTATGAGATGCAGCTGTCAGTGAGAAAAGAGGAGGAAAAATCAACAAGGACTGAGCACAGGGAAAGGACTGTTGCCTTCAAGTCAGAAGTACCTAGAAAGGGCAGGACTAAGTCATCAACTCCTCCTCCAGAGGTAGTTGAATCAGAATCTGATGAGTCTGTTAGCACAAAGTCTACAAGCAGTGAAAGTGATGAAGACTTTGCTGCATTCACCAGACATTTTCAGAAATTCCTGAAGAAGAAACAGTGGAGGTCCAGACCTTCATTTTCCAAAGGGAAAGAAGTTCAGTATCAGGAGAAGAAGCCTTCAAAGAAGGACAAGAAAAAGACAAAGACTAGCAAGGCAACTGGGTCTAAGATAGTGTGTTACTGCTGCAATAGACAGGGTCATGTTATTGCAGATTGTCCTGAGAGAAGAAAAGAATCCAGTGACAAAAAGAAGACTCACTTCAAAGGAAAGAAGGAGAAGTCCTTTGTTGCAAAGAATGAGAAGACTCTTTCAGACATTTCTTCTTCAGACACTGAGACAGATGCTGAAGCCTACATAGGGCTATTTGCTGAAGAAGAAGAGGAGTTTATGCAGATCATGGAATCAATCTATGAACAAGAAGAGTGTCAGTGCCAAGGACTGATGGCATTGACTGAAAGTACCAAAATCCTGGAGCAGCCAGGACCTAGTCAGGTACAAAGTCCAACTCAAAGTTCAGATTTCAGTTCTAGTTCAGAGTCAGATTCATCTTCATCAAGTGATGGAAGTGTTTCTGAATCTGAGGGAGATATTCATCAGCTCTTAGATGAATATAAAGTACTGTTGCAAGCCTATAAGAAAAGCAAGTCCCTTGCCAAAAGTCAGGCAAAGGAAATTGCTGATCTAAAGGCAGCTGCAACAGACTTTGAGAAGGAATTTGATCAAAAGCTCAATGAGGTAGCCAGGCTGAAACACATTACTGTGATTCAGATGGGAACTATCACTTATAAAAATGATCAAATTAAGTTACTGGAGATCAATCTCCAGAAGGAAAGAGAGCTAGTTGCTAGGTTTTCAAAACCTAAATCAGTGCTACCCTTGATTGATGAATTTGTTCATCATAAAGGAAAGGCTGGATTGGGTTTTATTAAACCAGCTAGGACTGTTCAGGATCAGTCCAAGTCCAAGGGCAAAGCCCCAACATTCAATAAGCCTGCTGTAGTCAAGACAGCCAAGTCTGTACCTAAGCAAAGGTACAACAAGTTTGAATGCTGGTGTTGTGGCAAGGTTGGCCACTTTGCCTTGGATTGTTGGCACAATGCCAGTGCCAAGTTGAGTAGCAAGTTACCTGGTGGAAAGCCAGCAGGTAGCTATGTCAAGTTGCAAACTAACAATCACCAAGGACCCAAGTTTACTTTGGGTTCTAAGGTTCATTAATTTGTTTTGCAGGTGAATCCAAGTGGCCATACCCCAACATGGTACTTGGATAGTGGATGTTCCAGACATATGACTGGAACAAGGGGACTACTGAAGGACTACATTCCAATCAAAAATGGTCCTAAAGTGACCTTTGGTGGTTCTGAAAAAGGAATCATCAAAGGGTTTGGTAACATCTCTTCAAACCTTGTTACCATTACTCAAGTGGCTTATGTTAAAGGGTTGAAACACAACCTCATTAGTATAAGTCAGTTAAGTGATGTAGGGTATGACATCTCATTTGTTAAAAATGGTTGTCATATCAAGAGGTCAAGTGATCAAGAGATCATTTTGA
This sequence comes from Platanthera guangdongensis, assembly GCA_039583875.1. Taxonomy (NCBI): domain Eukaryota; kingdom Viridiplantae; phylum Streptophyta; class Magnoliopsida; order Asparagales; family Orchidaceae; genus Platanthera; species Platanthera guangdongensis. The sequence continues at coordinate 157,401,211 of CM077151.1, forward strand.
CAGGATATAGAAAGAGGAATGTCTATTGTTTAGACATTATGGTTGAGAACATTAGTTCTCCAGTTTGTCTTGTAGCTGATGAGACAGTCTCTCAATGTGTCAAATGGCACAAGAGGCTTGCCTCATCTTAATTACAAGACTATTAGCAAACTCTTTAGCAAAGAGTTAGTGAGGAATGGTCCTCAAGTTAAGTGTGTCAAAGATGGCATTTGCTCAGCTTGTCAAAAGGGCAAGCAGACTAAATCCACCTTTAGAAGCTTAGACAACAAAGATGCTGTGAGGTGTTTATACCTCTTGCATATGGATCTATTTGGTCCAATGCCAGTTCACAGCTTAGGTAGGAAGGTCTATACCTTTGTAGTTGTTGATGACTACTCAAGGTTTTCCTGGGTGTTCTTCTTAAAGCAGAAATCTGAAACACCTAGTGTCTTCCATAGCTTTGTTAAGCAAATTCAGAATGAATTGAACTGTACAGTGGTCAAAATTAGAAGTGACCATGGTACTGAGTTTCAGTCTGAAAGCATGACAAAACTGTGTGAAGACTTTGGGATATTTCAAGAATTCTCTTCACCTAGAACACCTCAGCAAAATGGCATTGCTGAAAGGAAGAATAGGACTTTGATAGAGGCTGGTAGGACCCTATTAAGTGATTCATCACTGCCAGAGTATTTCTGGGCTGAAGCAGTTAACACTGCATGCCATGTGATAAATAGGGCTACCATCACTAAAAGGTTAAACAAGACCCCCTATGAAGTTGTGAAAGGCAGGAAACCAAATCTATCCTATTTCAGGATTTTTGGTTGCAAATGCTTCATACTTAACAATGGAAAGTCTTACCTAACTAAGTTTGCTGCCAAGTCCCAAGAGGGAGTGTTTGTTGGGTACAGCAATAATAGTAAGGCTTATAGAGTCTACAACTTGACTACACAAGTTGTAGAGGAGTCCGCGCATGTAGTTTTTGATGAGACAAAACAAATTAACAATGAGTTGTCTAGTAATGTATGCAGCCCCACAGGTTTTACTAAGAAGATGGACAAGCTAACCATAGAAGATGTACCTGCTGCAAGACAGCAAATAGAAGAAGATGGCTTATGTCCAGGGGGAGAACTACATGTACCAGGAGCTGAAGAAGTACAAGGAACTCAGCTTGATGAAGATGCTGAAGAAGTTCAACCAGAAGTAAGGATGCCTCCAGCCAACAGGCATCTAAGAGATCATCCAGTAGAGCTGATTATTGGAGATCCAAGACAAGGTGTTCAGACAAGGAGCAGAAATCAGAATGCTGTAGTATATTCAAGTTTTCTGTCTCAAATAGAACCAAAGAAATTTGAAGAAGCTATACAAGATCCACAGTGGACTGAAGCAATGCAGGAAGAACTTAATCAGTTCAAAAGGTGCAAGGTTTGGGACTTGGTTCCTAAACCTAAAGATCACAATGTGATAGGAACAAAGTGGATCTATAGGAATAAGTTAGATGAACAAGGAGTCATCATTAAGAATAAAGCAAGACTGGTTGCAAAAGGATATAGGCAAGAAGAAGGTATTGATTTTGATCAAACCTTTGCTCCAGTAGCCAGACTGGAAGCCATAAAGGATGTTCTTGGCCTATGCAACCTATCAAGGATTCAAGGTATACCAAATGGATGTGAAGTCAGCATTCCTAAATGGTAATTTGAAAGAAGAAGTCTATGTGGAGCAGCCTGCAGGTTTTGTTGATCCAACTCTACCTCATTATGTCTATAGACTTAGGAAAGGCATTATATGGGTTAAAACAAGCACCTAGAGCTTGGTATGAAACCCTATCTAGTTTCCTCATTGAGAACAAGTTCTCAAGGGGGAAAATAGATAAGACTCTATTCCTTAGGGAATCTAGAGGCAAAGTCATACTTGTCCAAATATATGTAGATGACATTATATTTGGGTCTACTGAAAGTAGCCTTTGCAAAAAGTTTGCAAAGCTTATGCAAAGTCAATTTGAGATGAGTAGTATGGGAGAACTAAGTTTTTCTTGGGTCTCCAAGTTAAACAGACTGGAAGTGGTCTATCCATATGTCAGTCCAAGTTCACCCTAGAACTCATAAGGAAGTATGGTATGGATTCATCCAGTACCATGAAGACTCCTATGGGGTCAAGTATGTCTCTAAGCAAGGATGATGCAGGGAAACCTGTAGATGAAACCTTGTATAGAGGGATAGTTGGCTCCCTACTATACTTGACTGCAAGTAGGCCTGACATTATGTATGCTACATGTGTTTGTGCCAGGTATCAAGCCTGCCCTAAAGAGTCTCACTTGACTGCAGTCAAGAGAATCTTGAGATATCTAAAGGGCACACCTTATCTAGGCCTCTGGTACCCTAGGAATGGAGATTTTGATCTAACAGGCTATTCAGATGCAGACTTTGCAGGATGCAAAGAAGATAGAAAGAGCACTACTGGATCCTGTCAATTCCTAGGTGGAAGACTCATTTCATGGAGTAGCAAGAAGCAAACCAGTGTGGCTATTTCCACAGCTGAGTCAGAATATGTAGCTGCAGGAAGTTGCTGTGCTCAACTTCTGTGGATTCAACATCAGCTAGAAGACTATGGATTTCAGGTAAGTAGAACTCCACTTTACTGTGATTCTACAAGTGCTATTTCAATAGCTAACAACCCTGTATCTCATAGTAGAACTAAACATATTGAGATTAAATATCACTTTCTTAGGGAGCATGTAGAAAGAAATGATATTGCACTTGAATATGTTAAAACTGATAATCAGATAGCTGATATGTTTACTAAGCCCTTAGAAGAAGCTAAGTTTAATATGTTCAAAATTGAACTAGGTATGATAAACTTAGACTAAGTTTACAGAACTAAAAATTGGCTAAGTAAAAAGGTGTCGACACATAGACAAGTCTATGTCGACACAGAATAGTAAGTGTCGACACTTCAGGAAAATGGTGTCGACACATCTAGGAAGTTGGTGTCGACACTTCAGAATGTTAGTGTCGACACATGTCGAGTAGGTGTCGACACTTCAGAATGTTAGTGTCGACACATGACAAGTTGGTGTCGACACATTCAATGATGTGTCGACACTTAAGTTTTACTCAGAATTTTCTAAGTAACGTCTCGACTACATGTCGAGTAGTGTGGTGTCGACACATAACCATGTGTCGACACATAAAATCTGTTGACTAAACTTGTGTCGACACATAAGTGTCGAGACATTATAAGTCAGTGTCGACACTTATTGCCAGTGTCGACACATCTTTAGTAATCCATCCCGCCTGTTCGTCTTCAAACCAGAAAGGTATAAATAGGATTCTGTCTTTGTTTGTCGACACGCTTTCAGAGTTTCGAGACCAAAACTGCTGTGTCGACATTTCTCTTTTCTCAAGACTAAATCTCTAAACCCTAATGGCTCCCAAGCTCGAGGAGAATGTCAATGAAGGCTATGAGCTGGTTCGTGGCGCGTTCGACGATGGTGATCAAGAAATCAGATCGGTGGTAACCCTAGTCACCGATTCTGGATTGGAGTATCTGGTTTCAGAACCAACAAAAATATGGAAGAAGGAAGTTCTTGAATTCCTTACTGAAGGGTCAGTAGATGATTCAGGTTACAGGATCAAATCGCGAGTTCATGGCACCAAGGTCAAAATTTCACCCAAATCTCTGAGAAAGGTACTTTTGCTACCTAAAATTCAAGAAGAAGAGGAAGTGACTACATCTAAGACCAAAGAAGCACTTACCTGGTGTGGTCTAGATCCTAAGCTGAAGATTGGATCTGTTTTCAACAGGAGAGGAATGAACACTCAAGGAAAGTTCCTGTCAGAGATAGTGGGAAAGGTTATACTCAGCAAGACTGGAGGGCATGACAGGGTGTCAGCCTCCATGTTCAGTGTTATGACCAGAATTATCTTCAACCTCAAAACAGACTGGTCAATGGTTATCTTTGAGAAGATAAAGGAAAGTCTGAAGAAGCCCAATCTGGGCAGGATACTTAGTCTCTACCTGGCTGGTACAATACCAGAGGTAATGAGCACTGCTGCAGGTAGCAAAATCAACCACATGAGAAAGATGGACATGAGGATCTTCTCAAGGTGGGAAAGGGTGCTGTCAAAGGAACTGTCCACCCCTGAGAAACAAGTTTCTAAGAAAGAATCACCTCCTAAGAAGAAGAGGAAGATAGCTCCTGTGACACAGGAGTCCTCCAGCAGTTCAGGTAGTGAAGAACTAGTTGTTTTCACTCCTGATAGTCATGAGGAAGTGGCTGCAGAGAAGTCTCCTGCTCCTCAAGAGCCAACTGAAATCCAGGGGGAGCTGCCTCCAGCTAGCCCCATGCATAAAGATCCAAGCCAGGGGGAGCCACCAGCTGTAGAACAACCCTCTACACTGGAGAGTGAGCAAGCTACACTCATTATCCAAGAGGTACTTTCTGACCTCAACACTTTAGATTTTTCTGTGATAGATTCTGATTTGTCTGATGTCCATCAGCAAACCCAGCAAGAAAATCAAGAACCAGATGTTGTTCTCCAAGACACATCAGTTATCCTAGAAGTGGTTCCTGATAAAGTTGTTGATCAACCCAGTACTTCTCCTGCACAATCACCTCCTGAATACACCATGGAAGATCTATTTCTAAATCTAGAACAGGAGGACTTTGACATGGATAAAGTTGGTGCTGCTGAAGAGAAGGGTGCTGCTGCTGAGGGGGAGACACTGCAAGTTCAAGAAGAGCCTATAAGGCAGGAAAGTGAGAAAGCACTTGATGTGCAAGCTGACAAACCATCAAGCCCTAAGGATAGGGTGAATATAGCCAGTACTTCTGAGTGTGAGGAAGATGAGACTGAACAAGCCAAGAAGAAGCAATTCTTTGTATTCAAAAGAAGGAGTCAGAGCTACAAGAAGGCTCTACAAACTGTTGCTCAACACTCCCTAGTCCAACAAGCTCCATCAACTGATTACAGTGGCTTAATGGTAGCAATGCAAGTTAAGCTGGATGAGCACAGGAGGGCCATAGAGAAGTATATTGATGAAGGCCACAAGTCTTTACAATTTGACTTAGCTCAAGACATCAAGTCAATAAGATTTGAGATGAACCTGAATAAAAAGGAAATGAATGAATGCTTCCACAAGGGTGGAAATGCAGTGGTGTACCTGGCTAAACATCAAGAACAGATAAAAGAAAAGGTAGATGATATTACACTGAAGCAAGGCTATGTGCTGGAAAATCAGTTGAGAATGAATGATAATTTGACTGCATCCCACAATGCTATAGTCACTGAACTGAAGAATAAGCCAGCTGAATCTTCCACATCTGCTGTTGCCAAGGCTGAATTTGATAAAGCATTTCAAGATGAAATTGCTGCTGTCAAGACTGCAATTAAGGATTCACAGAAGGTCATTTCTGAACAGCTTACAAAGCTTAGACCTTATTTTAAGGATGGCATCAGGTACTTGGACAGCCAAATCAGGTTCCAGAAAGATGATGTAAGAGATCATGTTGAACAAGAAGTCATAAAAGGGGAGAGGGTGTTAGTCAAAGCTAGCTCTGACCATGCCAAATGGATTTCTAACTCCATCAGAGCTACACTGGGCTATCCTCCCCTGTGTGATGATGATAATGTAGCTGAATCAGGTATTCAAAGTGCATATCTTGGAGGTGAGCAACAGGAAGTAGCTCAGGTGATCTATCCACCTCCAGATTTTGACATGGTTCATGCAGAAGTAAGCACAATGTATAGTCCAACTACTGGAAAGCCTAATGTTGTTCTGGAAAAGGTTGTTCAACCTGTTACAGCAGCTATGCAAGAGGCTATGGACAAAGAAGAAGAGACAAGGCTGTCAAAGAAGAAGTTCAGGGAACTAGCTGAGCAAAAACCTGATTTTGAACAATGGAGCCCTACTTCTAGGAACATCATTCTCACAGCCTGGAAAGCAGCCAAGGACAATGCACATGAGAGGAACAAATGGTTTTCAGAAGCAGAATGGAGGAAGCATGAGATTAGGCAGGAAGCCATTGTCCAGTATAGAAGGAAGGCTAAGTTAGGAAAGCTACCTCCTACAACTGTGGAGCCTAGCAAGTACTTTCCTAAGCCCTATCATTATTTTGAGAGGCAGAAAATCAAGGCTGAAGAACAAAAGAAGAAGGACTCCAAAGGCAAGAAGACTGCTGATACTGAGCCTGCTGCTGCTGCTGTAAAGGCCAAAGTACAAGCTGGGAAAGGCATAGTTATAAAAGTGCCTGATCAGAACTAGACTAAGATTAGACTAAGACACATTGTTGTAATCTTTTACATATGCAATATTCTTGTAAAACAATGGAAGTGTATTAAAACAATGTAAGAACAATTTTTGATAAATATATTTCATGATTGTTCAGTAGAATGTGTCTAATTCTTGTTTGTTATGTAATGCTGAATGAGTATACATGTGTGCTTTATTATATGTTTAAGTTTACCCTGTTGATATATACCTGCTTTACATCATTCTCTAATTTTTAATTATGAGTGGTGTATATCATTGACTAAGGGTTATGACTTCTCCAAATAGGGGGAGATTGTTGGGTACATTGGTCAAATGTACCTGATTTGAAGAAGCCTCACCCAACTCAATGATATACATCATAATGTATTTGATGTGTGTTTGAGTTACTTGTGCAGGTTAGGTATTCACTGGACTGAAGCTAAAAGTTTCTAAGTCCATGTGTCGACACCCAGAGGGAAAGTGTCGACACTTGAGAAAGCTTGTGTCGACACCCAGACAAGCAGTGTCGACACTTGGAGTCATTGTGTCGACACCTGGGATGAAGAGTCGACACCAGACAGAAAGTGTCGACACTTGGAGCTGTGTCGACACTCAGTGAAGAAGTATGCAGAAAAGCTGTGTCGACACTTAGCAGAAGTGTCGACACCTAGAAGAGCTGAGTCTACATCAGAAAGTGTCGACACTTGGAGTTGTGTCGACACTCAGCAAAATTCTGCAGAGACAAAGGACAAGTGTCGACACTCAACACAATGTGTCGACACTCAATCAGCAGAGTCAACATATGAAGAATGTGTCGACACTCAGCACAATGTGTCGACACACAACCAGAAGAGTCAACACTTGAAGTAAGTGTCGACACTCAGCACAATGTGTCGACACTTAGCTAAAGACTCTACACTTGAAGAAAGTGTCGACACAAGGAGCTGTGTCGACACTTAACAAAGAACAGAAAAGTTTACAAAATATTCTAAGTACAAGTGTCGACACTAAGGGAATGTGTCGACACTCAGCTGAAGAAATAAAATTGAAGACTTGTGTCGACACCAAGAAGTAGTGTCGACACTTGACAGTTTCAACACATGAAGATGTGTCGACACAAAGGAGATGTGTCGACACTTAGAAGAATACATTTAAAGAATGAAGAACAAGTACTTGTGTCGACACTCAATTTCAGTGTCGACACATGCAGAAGAATCAGTGTCGAGACATACAAGGATATGTGTCGACACCTTGTAGACTTGTGTCGACACTTACACAGCATGTGTCGACACTTAGTCTATAAGTGTCGACACTTAAGAACAGAAAGTCTCGACACTATCTGACAGTTAGAGAATTTCAAGAAGTGACTGGTTGACATGACAGCTGCCGATCCAGCCGGTCTACAGCAACTGTCAGAGAAGTCAGAAGTCTGTTATGAACCGGACCAGCCGGTTACCATGAAGGAAGCCTATAAATAGGCACTCACAGTTTACAGAAGTTGTTGTTGATATAAGAATTACAAGTTGTTCTTTCAAGTAGTGAGAATAATTAAAGTGATTGATCAGATTATTCAAGTAATCAGAAAAGTGAAACTCAGAGGATCAATACAAGAAGATCTGGCAGTCTAACTGCAGATCTAAGAAGTTGGAGAGAGAGAGCTCCAATCAAGAATTCAGTCTTTGGAACTAAGGCTGAGAAGAAGGATTCAGAATCATCTGGATCTCAAGAAGCAGAGGTCAAGGATCAACTGCAGAGGATTCAGACTAATTCAGTTCTACTCAAGAAGCTTTGAAGGAAGCTAAGTCAGTTTGGATCTAACTAAGTTCTTCCAAGAACTCTTCAAGAAACTCTCAACTCCTCTCTTATTTTCTGAGTTGTAGAGTTAGTTATTGTAATTCAATCTTAACTTGTAGGATACATTGGATCTGAGAGATTTGTAAGCCTATATTATAAAGGCTGAAGGTAGGGCTTGGTTGCCTGAGTGTAGGAGTTGAAGAACTCTGAGTGTAGGCCTTAATTGGCTGAGTGTAGGCCTGGGTGGCTGAGTGTAGGCCCTTGTGGCTGAGTGTAAGGCTTTGGGCCTGAGGTGTAGGAACCTAGTTGGGTTCTGAGATAGTGGAGAAGATTGGCTGAATCTAGTACACTGCTAGATAGGCGAAGGGGGAAAGTGGATGTACCCAAAGATTGGGGAACCACTATAAATTTGTGTGTCTGCTGTGCTGTGAATTAACTGTTTATATTCTGTTATTGCTGTTAGCTGTAGAAATCTGTGAGATAACTGTTTTGCTGCCAACAAAGTTTTAAAAAGGTTTAGGTCACCTATTCACCCCCCCCCTCTAGGTGTTTAGGTACCAAAACTTTCAAAGAAGTAGTAGGTAAGCAGTAGAGTATACACAAGAACAAGTGAGCAAGTATAGTATGAGAAGGTAAACTAAGTAAGTAACCATGACTAATAAGAATACCCAAACAAACCTATAGACCAAGGGATCGTTTTGCAAGGCTTATTGTATAACGTGTCCCATACCAATTTATATAATAGGTGTCAAGGGTTATATGCAATGATGATACTATGTCATGAAAATATGCTATGATGTGAACATGCAAGTGCAACACACACACTCGACTTTGTGCACAAAGACCTTTTGTTCTCCCTTTCTGGATCCTAACTTCCGAGGATACCTCCATAGTGGCAAACAAAAGCGTTGGGTTGGGCCTCGCCCACCTCTAAACCGGTATCACACTACCAGTCAGACCTATCATACGCCTAAACACTAGTGCACTAAATGGAGCTCCTGCATACTCTTATCGGCTGCACACCAGACTTTATTTGGCCAAGTGCTAAACTGCACTTGCCGAGTCCACGTACTGGTGTCGGTGTGACTATTCTCCAATACTGAAGACCCACCACCTTTTATAATTTACATATGCAATATTACCATATTTTCAACCGAGCCAAAGCTCCACGGACTAACCCATCCATCACAATTATCTTTCGAGCCAAATGCTCCCCGGACTAACCCGTCCGTCACAATTATTTACAAAGCCAAAAGCTCCCCGGACTAACCCGTCCGTCACAATTATTTGCCTAGCCATCGGCTTGCCAGGCTAACCTGCCCATCACAAAAACCACCGAGCCTACCGCCCATATGACCCAACCTAACTCCCACCACCCCGGGGAGTGTGAGTGTAACCCTAGATTATTTATAATAACTCTTGTAATCCATTTAGTCTTACAATTTACGTTACCTTGGACTGCCCAGGGCATTCCCTGTGTAGGGCTCTCAGGCGCACTAGGAACTATGATGGGCTGAAGCCCAAAGCTCCCTTTCGCAAGACACTTACTATTATTGTTATTACACAATTCCCGATCACTTATAACATTATTCCGGATCTAACCCTAGTGTATTTTGACTCTCTCTCACTCTCTCCATAGGAAAGACGATCTTTTGTCGATCCCGAACACCTCTTAACACTAGTCAATCCAATCCTCTCCTCATCATGACTCTTAACGAAGCTCTTTTTTTACTTTACCAAGATCAATAAACCAATAACCCAATCTCCCTATGCCATTCCACATATTATCACAATTTTCGCAATTTTACTAAATGCAGACTAACTTAAGCTATATGATGTACATGATAGGAGACACTCCAAATTTTCATCCCAATGCCCTAAGATAATTATTGTGTGTCTACCATGACATGGTTAGCCTAACTAAATAAACTTGTAATTTTCCTAACTAATTTAGCATTTATTAAATATTCCGAAAAGTTTGGCCATGGGTAAATTTGAACATGAAGTATTATATTTCATCAAGTTGTGGACACTGAAAAATTATTAATACTATATGACAATAAAATATCAGTGAATACCAAATTTCATAGATTTTTTATAAATGTAATAACCTCTAAGTAATTAATTCAAAGTGATTCAAATAATTTGAGTTAAAGAAGGGAGTACCATAACTCATAATCCAAAATTATATAAAAATTACCAGAGCTTTATATTGTTCAAAACCTACTACTCACTAATTTTCATGCAATTCCAAGTTCAGTAAGCCATGTATAAAAATACTTAAATTAAATTCCCCAAAGTGCACTTTGTGAAGAAACATTCTCATAGACTCATCCAAATAACATGTAATAATTTTCTAGGCTTTATTTTTCAATAAAAAGTTCTCTGGCCAAGTAACACAATTTTCTACCAAGACATATCATTAATTTTCTTTTTATCAAAACATGGTGCACTAGTTCACTTAACACTTGAAGTACTAAGAGAAGATGTCCAAATGTTCTAAATAATTTACTAGTGCCTCTAAATGATATTTAAATAACCTTGCCAGAGTTTCATATCATCCTAAGTTAATCTAACCATGGTTACTTCAAAATCATCACATGGGGTGAGATGAAGTTTATAACTACAAGTATAGGCTACTGTTTTCTAAACATCCTATAATAAATTCCAGAGGTTAATGATACTATAAAAATACTCAAACCAAAATTTCATAAGGATCCAAGGTCATATGACCCTTCAATATTTTCATAAAAGTATAGGCCTAAACTATCCCTAATTAGTTTATGTTGTGTGCCTAAGTCTAAATGTCACCAAATTTCTTCCTATGGCATTTCACCACCTAAGATCACATGGGCTCAACACCAAGTCCATACAAGGACATATCACTCCACGCCCTTCACAAACCCGCAAAGTTCAATACTAGCATTTGAACTTGGGTCCTAGGGAAAATCCACCCCAAACCACCTCCAACTCCATGAGAGGGTGTTTTAACTGACCATGCAGCTCTAGCCCAATTCCAACCCCTTTGGGTGAGAATTGGCCCCTCTATGCCCCAAACACTCTTTGCCCTAATTTAACCCCTTAAGAGCCACACTTTGGTCTCACCAAAACCTATCCAAATCAAACCCAATTGGGCTGAAATTTTTACCATAGTCATGCCATGACCTTAGGAGACAAACACCAAAATTTTAGTGCGTTTAGATGTTATTAGACTATTTAATAATTCATGCAAAGTTTATAAAATTTTTAAAAAAAAATTAGGAAAAGTTTTCCAAAATTCCCATTTTTGGATATATTATAAGTATAGGTAAGAGTGACCCCCCCCCCCAACCAAAATTTCAAGTCATTTAGATTGCTAGATTGATGGGGGGACTAAAAACAATCTCTGACCTATCTTAGGTATAGACCTAAGCAAAATTAGTGTTGTGGTCTGAAACGAATTCCAAATTGGTTCAAACTAATTTAAAATTAAAATAGACCCCTAGGGCTACAACTTTCATATAGACCATTTTACTGTAGGGGAACCTAAGTGTTTTTAATAATTCAAAACATCTACAGCTAATTAAATAATAGAATTGAATTAATATTATAAAGTAAATAATCAGATTCTGCACGAATCTTGATGCAGGATAGATGGGATCCGTTCAACTTCCCCAATGTGCCAAAAACCGGGATTGTCCCATCCTGGGCTATTTGGGAGGCGATTTCCTGGCCACCTGAGCCTCTCCCCGGCCGGCCAATGCCACCACCAACTTCGTTGAGGTGGTGGCCATCGGTAGGCGGTGGTAGGCCGGCCGGATGTGGCCGGAATCGGGGTTTGAGCATGGAAGAAATATCTTGAAAATTCAAGCTTTCGGCCATGCCGAACTTGGTCCAATTGGCTGCAACTCCGATAGCCGTTAAGAGTGGATCTATCCACTGAAGATGGAGGTGAGGGAGGACCTTAGTGGTGGGCTGGAGGCGGGTCGATCGTCGGAAATCCATGGATGGTGGTGGCGTCGCCGGGTGTTATGCAATCAACACTATCAAAGTGCACAACTCCTTCAGTTAAGTTGTGGAAAATATAGCCCTCGGTCCAGGGATGCATTTAAGTTGATCATATGGGGAAGGGGATGGGTCTAGCTTGATTCCACCATTAATGGCCTTAAAATGAAAATTTCGGCCATGGTTGGTTTCCAATGAATCCACCCTCTGATTAGCATGGAAGGCCTCTTGATCTTCCCCATTTAACCAGGGAATGAATCCAACAATGAAGAGTGGCCCTTGGCTTCCCCATCCCATTAATGGCCTTTACTCCCCCCTTTCTCTCATTTCACTCTCCTCCATTAAAGGGGAAAATTGGAGTTTTCTCTCTCCTGACCATCAAGGACAAATTTGAAGACTAATCCAGCCTAATGGCAACCCATTAGCTCACAATATTAATTAAAATAAAGTTAGCCCAAGTGGGGGAAATGGGCTTGAGATTGGGTTAGCCCATTGAGATAGTTTGACCTATTTCAAGGATTGAGTTGACCGTGGTCAAATTGACCATTTGGTTTGCCCCCAATGGATCCTTGGTGGCCTATTGCCCCCCCCTAAGGTCTAGGTAGGGTTGGGTAGGGTTGGTTGGGCATCTTGGGGGTCACTTGACCCTTAGTTAGGGCATTTTAACCTTTTAATGGCTAGGGTTGACTTGGGTCAACTTAGCCCCTTTGGTTGACCCCAATGGGTCCTTGTGTCATAACCCACATTTTCTCAACATGTAAGTTATATTAAAGAAAGAGAAAATACGCACCGTGATGCCACGCCGTGCAGGGGATAACTGCAGGCGCTCAGGCAAAACCCCAAACTCTACAGTTTATATGAAATCCATAAGTTATTAAGTAAAAACCAGTTTAAATTAAATGGCCGTATCCCTCGGCACAGTGGATCAACTAGTCCACGAGTAAAAGTGTAGTTATATGCTGTGGAAAATACTTTGGTTATGTTAATTAACACTCTACATGAGTATAAACATACATAAAGGACAACTCATGGCAAGCAAAAGTCTAGATTTATTATAAGTATATAAATAGTCTTTACATTGACTAGAAAATAGTATTTTAATTTTAGAAATATGAGATGTATGAAGTACAAGTAGTAATGCTTTTATAAGTGAAAATGCCTAACATGCAACCTAGCATAAAACATTCTAAGAGAGCAAGTAAAAACAACCACAAAAGGCAAAACTAGCAGCTTAGCAGAGTATTCAACAATTTAAAAGAAAACCATTAGTGGGCGTCAACAAACTGATAGGAACCCACTGGTCAGTATGATTGTCTGTACTAAAAAGAAAACAACAAGGAACCACCTCTGAAGGTATTGGAAACCTCTACAACACTGCAGTCCACATCCATACACCAAACTTAGCCGTCCAACCGACTATTGCTCAGAACCTAAGGCATTCGAAGAAAGAACACCTCAGCAAGAAAAATTCAAGTGGCAAACAAAACTGTCAGTAAACAAAGAGTAGCAAGATTACTATTCCAAAACCTGAATAGTTATCAAAAGAAAACACAGCAAACTAACTAGAGATTTAGAATGAAGAGTTAACTTATAAAGTTAAAAGGTAATGAAATTTGCACCAAGTGCGAACAAAGTTATACTCCGAAAACAATCTACGAGAAAAGGCATAAGTAGCATAAGTTTAATCCATAGGAAACAAAAAATGGGGCAAAGGCTCAATAAACACATGAATCATTAACACCGTAATGCAACTGGATCTGAGTTGGGACCAAACCGGTCAAACCCAAACTAATAGACCCAAACATCTCAAAAACGGGACTGCAATGGTGGCCATCTGGTCCAACGCAACCAACAGCCTAAAAACAAGACCCAAACATGCCCAGGTGTAATGATTCACGAAACTAAGCCAACCAAACCAACCCCATATATCCAAATACCCAAAAATCCAAACTCAACAAATTCTGTAGAAACCGACGATTCTAGCTTGACAAGACTAAGCCTTAGTGATACACGTCAAATTGGTGAAAGGACACAAAGCTAAAGAAAAAGCGTTGAGTACACTCGACGGCACGTCGAGTGAAGTCAACGCACTTGACGCCACAACTCAGCACACTCAATGCTTAAACACAGCAACAAGAATCAAACGATGGCGTTGAGTGAGTTCAGCTCACTCAATGCTTAAACACTTAGCTACCAAAAATAGATGACGGCGTTGAGTGAGTTCAGCTCACTCAATGGTGTCGCCGCTGTAACACTTAGATTGTAGAGACAAAGCGATGACGTTAAGTGAGTTCAGCTCACTCAATGCTGTTGATGCTTTTTTACTTAACTTGCCGAAAAAAGAGTGACGACGTTGAGTGAGTTAAGCTCACTCAGTACTGTCAACACTTTTACACTTAGACTCCAAGATTTCCTGATGGCGTCAAGTGTAAACAGCACACTCAATGCCGCATTGAGTGTATGAAGCACACTCAACGCCTTCTTACTTAGCATCAAATTTTGATGGCATTGAGTGTATGCAGCACACTCAATGCCGCGTTGAGTGCACTCAATGCACTCAATGCTTTTACACTTAGCATCACAGACCTCACAGTAAGGTGTTGAGTGTATTCATCACACTCAGTGCCGTGTTTAGTGCACTCAACGCACTCAATGCTTTTGGACTTAGGCTTGAAACTGGATTCATTTCTATGGCTACACTCAATGCCTAAGGGCTATACTCAATGCCTAGGGTTGCACTCAGCGAATCTACTATGTTTGAAGAACTAGCTCAGCTCGACGCATTAAGTTAGACAATTTAGCTTCTATTTGACAAACTCTGACCTCTTCAAACCGACAACGACATAATGAAACTATAACAATGAGTCAAATACATGTTTGAACTTGGCCGGACAAATGACACCATAAAGCTGATTGGCAAAAGCCCAGATGTAACCCTAATCCCAAAACTACTACAAGGGAAGAATGGTTTGGAAAATATACAAGGAAAAGACAAGCTTTGCAAGGGGAAGAAGTCACCACTTACCTCAAATCTCCGAAACCAGCCACAAAAACGCTCCTCCTCAAAAATCTGGCCGCAACAACACCTAAGGAAAACTTCCTGAAACTTTTCAGGACGAAAAAGGGTCAAAACCGCATACGTAGACCTCTAAAAATCAAAGAAACTGGAAAAGCTTACAGTAGAAACGTAGATCTAGGCGAGATCTACCAGGATCCACTCTCCAAAGAAGAAATCGAGCACCAAAACTCCAGAAATCGGTGGCTGAAAGCTTAGGGAAGTCTGCCGCTCTCGTTCTTCTGCAACAAGCCGACGGTTTCACGAGGGAGACAAGTGAATAAGGTTTGAAGAGATGGGTTTGTATTTATACTACTTTATCCGATTAGTTTAATATAGAATATCATAATTAATTAAATAAAACATCAAAACGACACAAAACCCAAACTTACTCGAAATTTAATGAAAATCGCACCGTAGCTAAATATCGATGCTACAAACACAACAGCGCGGTCGAAATTAAGATTTGATGAACCAAACTCGGGTCAACACCTCCCAAAGCAAAAACACAAGCATTCCCAAAGATGCTCCACCGAGTCACCAAAACAGACCTGGCTCACTAGGAAATCTTGCAAACAGCAGTGATACACATAGAAAACCTAAGAACTAAAACCACGCTCTAACAATTCCAAATGCCGAAAATGCGTCAACATAACGCCCTGACATCATAAACATGCCAAATAATGAATTAAACAAATATCGAAAAATCGGGGGCATTACAGTCACTCACCCTAAAAAAAGTTTTGTCCCGAAACTTTACGCACCAAAAGATTCCACAAAAAGAATATAATCAAAGATTATAGAAGGGGAACATACATACCGTAAGAAAATAGGAGAACATATGAGGATGAGCCTCCCTCATCGCTGACTCCAACTCCCAAGTGGCGCTTTCCACATCCTTGTTTTGCCACAAACATTAAACATTGGTATTGTTTTCCTCCGCAACACTTGATCTTGAGTATCCAGAATGCGGACAGGTATCTCAACATAGGAAAGATTGGGCTCCAACAGGGGCACAACAACAAGAATCTGCAGGTCGCTGAGCACACATTTTCGCAACTAGCTCACGTGAAACATGTCGTGCACACCAGGAAAATTTGCGGGCAAATCCAGCCTATAAGCTGATACAACAATACGCTCAACAACCTTAAAAGGTCCTACATACCTCGGGTCCAACTTATGATTCTTACCAAACCTTTTAACTCCAAACATTGGCAAAACTTTGAGAAACACCAAGTCCCCTATAGCAAACTCTAAATCAGACCTACGCCGATTGGAGTTCTTCTCATACTGCTACTGTGTTATCCGAAGCTTTTCAGGAATAATCCTCACAGAAACATCCATTTATTCTAACTCTTCAGTTCCCAGCAACGGTTTCTCACCGACCTCGGCACAAAACAAAGGAGTTCTGCATCACCTCCGATATAAGGCCTCAAACGAGGCCATCTGCAAACGTTCTTGATAACTATTATTGTATGCAAACTCCTTTAATCTTAGTTGCTCATCCCGCGCTCCTCCATGGTCCAAAATGTAACATCTGATCATATCCTCCATGATCTGGTTCACTCTTTCCATTTGACCATTTGTCTGCGGATGATAGGCTGTGGAATACCACAGATCGGTACCCAAACCCTCCTGTAAACTCTTCCAAAAGCGAGACGTAAACCCGGAGTCTCGATCTGATACAATACTAATTATCACTCAATGTTATCTAATGACTTCATCTAAATATAGGTCAGCTATCTTCTTCATGGGGTAATCAATCTTAAAAGGCATGAATTGAACACACTTCGTTAGTCTATCAACAATAAACCAGACTGAATCATGTCCTCGGGGAGATCTCGGTAACCCAGTAATGAAATCCATTGAGATACTCTCTCACTTCCAACTCGGAATTTCCAAGGGCATTAGCTTGCCACCAGGTCTGGCATGATCGGCTGATAAAACATTTTGTAGTTTAAACTACTAGGGTAATTATTAGTTTTAATATAGAAATCAAGTTTGTAAAGTTTTATTTTGACCTCGTTTTTTATACATTTTAATACCACTAATGTTTTCTCATCTTTTTGCAGATTTTCTCAGTTTTCGGCCAAAATGACCCGACACGGCCCCCTAACACGCCCTCCCTGGTCGTTTCACCGGGCATGTAGCCTAATCCCAAGGAAGATTGCTGCCAGAAGCGCATTTCATCGAGCTCAACCATTTCGTTGAACTCGCCTTCTATCAAGATTTCGTCGAACACAGCCTTTTGTCGAGCGCATTTCGTCGAGCTCAGCCATTTCATCGAACTTGCCTTATATCAAGAATTTGTCAAACACAGCCTATCATCGAGCTCATTTCATTGAGCTCTGCAAATTCGTCGAGCTCAGCTTATTTTGTCGATCCAGCCTTCAGTTTTGCGTTCGACGAATGTCTTCATTTCGTCAAACACGCATTCCGTCCAAATTTCGTCGAGCTCAGATTTTCCTCGATCTCAAATCGTCGATCTCCCCATTCTTTTTGCGTTCGATGATCGCCGGTCTCCCACCTTCTTTCTGCGTTCGACGATCGTCGAACTCCCATCCACCTTCTCTTCTCTCAATTCATCGAACTCGCCTTCTATCAAGATTTCGTCGAACATAGCATTTCGTCGAACTCAATATTCAGATCGACGATCGTCGAACTTTCTTCCACCATCTCTTCCCTATGATTTAGTCGATCTCCCGCATTCTTTCTGCTTTCGACGTTCGTCGAACTCAATTTCTGCATTCAATGAACTCGACCAATTTCATCGAGCTTTCCCTCCTTCTCCTCCAATTTCGTCGATCTCCCGCTCACTTTCTTCGTTCGACGTTCATCGAACTCACTTTCTGCGCTCGACGAACTCCACCAATTTCATCGAGCTCTCCCTCCTTCTCCTCAAATTTCGTCGATCTCCCACTCACTTTCTTCGTTCGACGTTCGTCGAACTCACTTTCTGTGTTCGACAAACTCGACCAATTTTGTCGAGCTCTCCCTCCTTCTCCTCTGATTTCTTCGAGCCCGCTCCTCTAGTTCGTCGAGCTCACCTGCTGCTAGAGGACATGTCCCGCTCTTCCAAAAGCCTGTTGCAGCCATTAATGCACGTCACTCATACCCATCTAGTCATATTTTCCCGCCAGAACTCGTACCAATGTCAACTCCAGTGCATGCCTTAATGCATTTCCTGCTCCTTGAATACTCTATAAATAGAGCCCGGCCCTTGAGAAAAAATAGATAGAAATTTTGGGAGATGGGAAGTGCTGGCATTTTCATTTCTCCCTTATTGTTCTTCCTCTCTCCTATTTTTATTTTAATGTTTCTGTTCATTTTTATTTCAGTTTTCTGTAATAGCTTAGTGTAATTTCAGTTCAGTTTTAGTTCTTGCTTAAGTTTTCATTTCCTGCAATTGTAATTTTTTATATTTCAAGCGTAGATCTCTGTTTGAATTTAATATAAGTTGTTTAATTTTTCTTGTCACTATTTTTGTTTCCATGCACTTCTACTCATCTCTCTTCCTCCACTTCACCATGAGTAACTAATCGTCCTTGTCCTCGATCTTGATGATCTGAGGTTCGAGTTGATTAAGTTATGATGCTCTAGTTTGCTCTTTCTTTGTAAGGTTTAGAATTTTGATTTACTCTTGATTAATCATGTTTGGAGATATATTATCGATGTATATTTTCCATCTTTATTTCCACACTTAGTTAGCCGAGAGGCTCGTAGTTTGGATTGAACGCTCAAGAGTAAAGAGAGTTGCATGCACCCCTCGAGAGAGGCATACGTTAAATCTCCTGGATTGGAGTGACAACCAATAGCGGGGTCCACAATGTAAAGCCAGCTTTAGGCCTCGGATTTGGACGAGAGTTCGGTCGGACCTTCCTAAATTCAGGTGTGCATGACTTCGAGAGAAGTGTGTTCATGCTTTTGGAACCTCCACAGTCAAGGTCCTTTGCCTTATTAAGTTAGAGTTTATTATCACATGTTTTTGATCAACTTTAGCCTAGGTGATTCTCGATCGAGTGCTTTTCTTTATCATTGTTCAACCCATCGTTGTAATCGCTTTTAGTGTCTCTCTATTTAACTACAAGTGGTTCTCTTTTTAGCGTAATATTTCTTTTTTAATCGCTTTTATCTTTCTCTTAAACCCTAAAACAATCTCTCGATAAGATAATAGTTTTTGCGTGAGTATGATTACTCAACAATTCCCGGATTTTAATACAGCACTTGTGTCCCCTAGCTATAATTCGATAGGTATACTTGTCTCATTGGATTGCTAGTTCGTTTTTTATTCTCTTTGCGAATATCTGTCCACCATCGGCATTTACTCGCTTGCACGTAAAACATTCTGAAACGAACTTCGCTATATCACCTTTTATTCTGAACCACCAGGCGATCTTCCTCAAATCTTGTTACATCTTAGTCGAACCTTGGTGGTGGGTAAAACTGGAACCATGAGCCTCACTGCACAACTTAACGCAAATATCTTCAACATTAGGGATGTAAAATCTACCGCGGTACTTCAAAGTACCTGCGTCATCAATTGAAAAATCTGGCAACCGTCCTTTCTCAGTTCACTTGTAGAGGTGCAACAACTCAGGATCTTCCATCTGATGCAATCTTGTGAGTGCAATCCATGAAGCCTCAACTACCTCCAAAGTACTTGACGAGTTACAACTCCCAACAGAAATACCCATCAAGAGAAATTCTTCTACTAGTGACTCCACAGAAAGATTAAAAACTTTCCCCGTCTTTCTACTCAGAGCATCAGCTACCATATTAGCTTTGCCCGGATGGTACTGGATCTCAACATCATAATCAACAACATATTTTAACCATCTTCACTAGCGCAGATTCAACTCCCTTTGAGTGAAAACATACTTTAAAATTTTATGATCGGTATAAATCTTGCATATTGCGCTATATAGCAAGTGCCTCCGTAACTTTAGGGCATAAATCACAGCTGTGAACTCCAGATCATGTGTAGGGTAGTTCTTTTCATGTACCTTTATGTGTCTCGACCCATACACAATTACCTTGCCTTCTTGCATCAACACACAACCCAGACAACATGCGATGCATCTACATACACCGCATATTCTAACGCTTCAGTAGATAGAGACAAAACTGGTGCAGTGCACAATCTCTTCTTTAATTCCAGAAAGGCTTCCTCGCACTTATCGCTCCAAATGAAAGCTGCATTCTTCTGGGTCAGTTTATTCAAAGGCGCAGATAACGTAGAAAAAATCCTCTACAAACCTTATATAATAGCCAGCCAACCCTAAGAAGCTCCTTATCTCCTTGGGGGTGGTGGGTCTAATCCAATCCATAATAGCAGTTATCTTCTCAGGGTCAACTGAAATTCCATCTTTATTTACCACATGACCCAAGAAAGAAACCTAAGGCAGCCAAAGCTCACACTTACTTAGCTTGGCATACAACTTATGCTCCCTCAAGGTAGACAAAACTAAACGCAAGTGCCGGGCATGCTCAATAGCACTGCGGGAATACACCAAAATGTCATCTATAAACACGACCACGAAACGGTCCAGAAAATCCTTGAACACCGGTTCATCATATCCATAAAGGTAGAGGGAGCATTGGTCAACCCAAAGGACATTACCAAAAACTCAAAATGCCCATGCTGAGAACTGAAAGAAGTCTGTGGAATATCTGCCTCACGAATCCTTAACTGGTGGAAGCCTGAATGAAGATCGATCTTTGAAAACACAGAGCTACCACACAACTGATCAAATAGGAAATCAATCCTAGGTTGGGGATATCTATTCTTAATGATGACTTTATCTAGCTCTCTATAGTCAATACACAGCCTCATTGATCCATCCTTTTTCTTTACAAACAAGATGGGAGCACCCCAAGGCGAAGAACTCGGCCTAATAAAACCATTTAAGAGTAACTCATCCAACTGAGTACATAACTCCTCCAACTCACGCGGGGCCATCCGGTATGGAGCCTTGAAAATAGGACGGTTACCCAGCTCCAGATCTATGACAAACTCCACGTCCCTCTCTTGCGGAAGATCAGGAAGATTAGCTGGAAAAACATCCGGAAACTCATGCACCACCGGAATCTCCTCTACACGCGGCAAGCTAACAATGGTTTCCAAAACTGAAACCAAACAAGAAAAACATCCGGTATTTACCATCTTCCGAGCACGTAGCGCAGATATAATCGGAGAAACTTGGTGCAGAAAACCATAAACACTCCCGAGTTGACCATTGTCCATTCTTAAGTCCAAGCGCTTAAACTTGCACTGGATATCTGCGTCATATTTGGACAATCAATCCTTTCCCAAGATCACATCAAAATCCTCTAGGTCTATCACCTTCAAATCAGCAACTGCTAGAAAATCGCCTAACAAAATAGGACAACTCTGGATTCCCTAGACCGACACCACCGAATCACTGGAAGGAAACTTGACTTGAAATGCATCGCCGACTTGATCGAGAGTCAAACGATGATGCTCAATAAATGCCCTAGCCATAAACGAGTGGGTAGCACCGGAATCAAAGAGAACACGTGCCCAACCATTCTTTACTTTAAATTTCCATATAAAAATGCTTACATAACTAATCGAATTACATCGAAACAACACCTACAAGCAAAATAGAAACAAAAACCTGGTTAGAAGCTAACCTGAAATCACATGGGTAGAAGTCTGGGCCTCCTCCAGAGATAGCACGTTCAACTTTCCCTTCCTTTTGTCTAGAGACTGCGGCGGTGGCTAGGCCTGAAGCAGAACTGGCTGCAGCGCAGGCTGAGACTGCGATCACTTTGACTTGACATGAACTTTCTGTCCGTACTGAAAGCAAACTCTAACCTTATTCGAATAGTGGGTAGCATCATGCCCCTTCTATTTGCATGAGGTACAAAACAAATCTCCTTTAGGAGTACCCTAGATCGTATGGACATGCTCCTATTTTCTGAGATCCTATCCTCTTGAAACATTTCTCGAACGGGTGGCTTGGCCGGCCACAGGAACTACATATTTCTTTGCTCCTCTTCCTCGAAGTAGCACCAGTTTTCTAGGAACTCTTACTCTCCCCAGTCTTCGTCTTATCCTTTCTTATTTATTGTCCTCGGTTCTGGGCATTGTCAATTGCCTCAACCCTAAGAGCTGCTTTGACTACTTCAGCATAACTCTCTGATCTATAAGCACTTGACAACTATTGGATGTCACTCTTTAGACCACCTAGAAAATGCTTGACTCTGCTGTCTTTAGAAACTACTAAATCTGGGGGAGAACTGGCTCAACTTGTTAAACTCCACCTCATAATGACTCACCGTGAGTTGCTTCTGCTTTAAGTGCAGGAAATCATTTAACAAACGGTCTCGCTCGACTAATGACAAAAACTCCTTCAGCAAAATCTCCTTGAAGACTTCCCATGAACATCCATCCTTCATGTTTTCCTTCTCCCTTAGCCACCAACTCTTTGTCAAACCTTTGAGCTGGTAGTCAACGACCATTAATCTTTGGTCCGCTGAAACTCCGGAGTAAGGGAACATCTCCTCGATGGCTATAATCCTGTCATCTAAAGCCATGAAGTCTGTCTTACTACCATAGATAGGGGGTCCTAATTGCTGGAAGTGTGAAATGAAGTTCATCTCTAGTGGCAGCACAGCTGGGCGCACCAGAGGAGCATGAGTAATTGGAACACCTTGACCCACGGTCGGTTCCTGAACTCTAAGTGGCTGTCCTGCAGCGATAGTCAACAAGGCATGGATCTGCGACTGCATCTCCACCATTTGCCTAGGCAAAGCTTCATTGCTCTGTCGTAATCCTTCAATCACGGCCTCATTCTGAGCACCAAACTACTCTCCATTTGACTGGGGAGTCAACCTCGTCGTAGGAAGTCTCGACATTCTAATAATTACAACAAGTAACTAGTCAAAACCTAGCTTAACCGCTAGAACCAAACAACCTATTACAAACAAAACATACATAAATACTTGCTCTTGCTGCTAACTTGCTCTGGGAATTTTATAAATGATGAAATGCTTTAAACTAGGATGACATTCCATCATCCTATTAATTCTTGTGCAAAGTCCATGAATGCATACATTTGTATTCTTTTGACTCAAAACAATATGTGTACATATGTCATCATATAAATCTTTAGCTTGACACGTATACAAATGCTATGTTATGCTCTGCATGATATTCTATGCATTCTAAAATGCCCTTGATGCATGTTATTAATGACATAGACATGAAATATTATTCTTCCCATATTATATAATATCGCATGTAACGAAAAAGTAAAACGTGCTAATGGGCACCCATGTGATGATGGTTATGCATCCCATACTACAAAACCATCACATGTTGCCACCTATGGTGGATCCATATACAAACACATATTATGCATCACATACTACATAAGTATGCCCCGTATACTTCTTATTAGGCTATGAGTTTAGTGTTCATGCTTTAGCCAAGACGTACTCATGACACATCAGTGTGTGTCTGAAATGACACTAGACAGCTAACACAAACAAAAGAAGGTTGCTCGACCAATTGTCAAAACAACCTCCCTCAAATATCAACTGTCACAACCCGCATTTTCTCAACATTTAAGTTATATTAGAGCAAGATAAAATACGCGCCGTGATGCCACGCCATGCAGGGGATAACTGTAGGTGCTCAGGCAAAACACCAAACTCTACAGTTTATATGAAATCCAAAAGTTATTAAGTAAAAACCAGTATAAATTGGATGGTCGTATCCCTCGGCACAGTGGATCAACTAGTCCATTAGAAAAGGTATAGTTGTACGCTGCAGAAAATACTTTGGTTATGTTGATTAACACCATACATGAGTATAAACATCCATAAAGGACAACTCATGGCAAGAAAGACTCTAGATTTATTATAAGTATAGAAATAGTCTTTACGTTGGCTAAAAAATAGTATTTTAATTTTAGAAATATGAGTTGTATGAAGTACAAGTAGTAAAGCTTTTATAAGTGAAAATACCTAACATGCAACCTAGCATAAAACATTTATAGAGAGCAAGTAAAAGTAACTATAAAAGGCAAAACTAGCAGCTTAACAGAGTATTCAGCAATTCAAAAGAAAACCACCAGTGGGTGTCAACAAACTGACACGAACCCAATGGTCAGTATGAGTGTCTGTACTAAACAGAAAACAATAAGGAAAAACCTCTGAATGTAGTGGAAACCTCTGCAACACTGTACTCCACAAGCAAACACCAAACTTAGCCGCCCAACCAGCTACTGCTCAGAACCTGAGACATTCAAAGAAAGAACACCTTAGCAAGAAAAATACAAGTGGCAAACAAAACTGTCATTAAACAAGGAGTAGTAAGATTACTATTACAAAACCTGAATAGCTGTCAAAAGAAAACACAACAAACTAACTAGAGATTTATAATGAAAAGTTAACTTATAAAGTTAAAAGTTAAAGAAATTTACACCAAGTGTGAACAGAGTTATACTCCGAAAACAATCTGCGATAAAAGGCAGAAGTAGCATAAGTTTAATCCATAGGAAACAAAAAACGGGACAATGGCTCAATAAACACGTGAATCATTAACACCGTAATGCAACCGGATCTGAGTCGGGACCAAATCAGTCAAACCCAAACTAACAGACCCAAACATCTCAAAAATGGGACTGCGGTGTTGGCCATCTGGTACAACGCAACCCAATAACCCAAAAATGAGACCCAAACATACCCGGGTGTAATGATCCACGAAACTAAGCCAACCAAACCAACCCTATATATCCAAACACCCATAAACCCAAACTCAACAAATTCAACAGAAAACAGATGATTCTAGCTTGGCAAGACTAAGCCTAAGGACACAAAGCTAAGGAAAAAGCGTCAGTACACTCGACATCGCGTCGAGTGAACTCAACGCACTCGACACCACAACTCAGCACAATCAACGCTTAAACACAACAGCAAGAATCAGACGATGGCGTTGAGTGAGTTCATCTCACTCAACGCTTAAACACTTAGCTGCCAAAAACAAATGACGACGTTGAGTGAGTTCAGCTCACTCAATGCTGTCGTCGCTATAACTATTTCTCGAGAAAAAGAATTCTATCTCGAGAAACAGAAATGTTTCTCGAGAAGGCCATTCCTGCACTTTTCACGAAAGTTCGGGTGCCATTTTGAGGGTCAAAACGACATCAAATGTAATAATGGATAACCGATGAGATCTTCAACTTTCATGCTGATCACTTTTCGAATTGAGGCCATCTTAAGCCTCTATTTTGGTTTTCCGCGCACCCGCACTTAAATTGCCTGCCTCCTTCCTGTTTAGACATATATATATATATATATATATATATATATATATATATATATATATATATATATATATATATATATATATATATATATATATATATATATATATATATATACACATATATATATATACACATATATATATATATATATATATATGTATATATGTATATATTCATATACTTAAGGATAAATAGAATAACTTTGTCTTCTTCTTGACCGAACCAGAGAGCGAGAGTGACGGCGAGGGTTTTAAGTCGTGAAGCTTCGGATCGCCACCGTTAGAGCTACGGTGCTTGGAATCACAAACCAAGCATAGATCCGAAAAGCTCTTGCCGAGATCTTCGCATTTGTGGTAAGTATTTCTCATTTCGTGGAAGTTTTTTTGTTAGGGCTTTCGACCCTAACCTCTCTTTTTGCCAAATCCTTGTAGATTCTGCTTCCCTGCGCCTTATTTTGGCTAGATCCATGACGTGGAGTATATTGGAAGACCGATGTGAAGTAGAAATCGAGGCAAGTGGTATTCTTGTCGTCGCTCTTGCTATTTTCTTCCAAATTTTAGCCATATGTTGTAGATTTGACATTTTAAGTTAACCTTATCGTCGAATTGCTAGTTATTTGTCGTGTATTATGAAGTGTGTTTCACCTAGAACCACTTCTCCTAATTTTTATTCTGTAGATTTGGTAAATAAATTTGGTTGTCATGCCACTCTAGCTATTAAGACAATAAGATCGTTGTGACACCTCGTACGTCCCGTTGTTTTGATCGTACCTCACTTTCCTTAACCCTTGCAATTTCCTTATGCAGTCCAAATCGTTTGTTGACCGTTAATTCATGTTGAATAAAAGAAACTCTGCGTGTATAATTAAGTAACTATAGAAAAATCTGATGGTTTGTGCACGTTGGGGTTTCTCCCTCGACAGAGTTGTAATGATCTAGGAAGGACCCCTAGCGCCACTCGGCCCACCAGCAGGAGGACCCATGGCGCCACAGTAGTACAACTGTAATATACAAGGCCTGCAGGTAGTACACCCCAACCCATCAATGTGCATGTTTCTCAGCAATAGTAGGTTGTTTCCACGGGGTTTCGAACCTGATACCTTGATAACACACTCCTGCAAAAAGGGTTATCACCAACTGAGCTTTTTTTTTGTAACGACCTGGCCCGCAAGGAGCATAGCGCCGCCCGGCCCACCAGCAGCCCATGGAGGACCCATGGCACCATGGTGGTATAGCCGAAATCTACAAGGCCTGCAGGTCGTACACCCCAAAGTATCTCCGGCCTGTTTATCAGCACGGTGCATTGTTGCCACGGGATCTCGAACCCGCAACCTTGATAAGAAGCCTTTAATACCACTCCCCTCACCAACTGAGCTGCAGTTCAGTTGGTGATGAGTAGTGGTACTAAAGGCTACTTGCCAAGGTTGTGGGTTCGAGACCCCGTGGCAACAATGCACCGTACTGATAAACAGGCCGGAGATGCTTTGGGGTGTACGACCTACAGGACTTGTAGATTCTGGCTGTACCACCGTGGTGCCGTGGGCCCTCCATGGGCTACTGTGGTGGGTCGGGCGGTACTAGGGGTCCTCCCTAGGTCATTACAACAGTGCCTTATGGCTGAGTCTGTGCGCGTTGTTGACCTCCATCCCCAGCACTTTACCTTAGATGTTGGTCTGTGCGCTTTAGGGTTTCTCCCTCAGCACGGTGCCTTTTGGCTGGATTCGTGCATGTTGTGGACCTTATTCCCCAGCACAGTGCTCTTTCCTGTTGAGCTGATCAGTCTCATTTTAAATGATTAATGACATGAATAATAAAGAAAGATAAATATATGAACTTCTGATGTTTGACACTCTGTTCTGTCCAGTTGTTGTTATTTAGCCCTTCTTGCTTCAGCTAGATTTAACGTTTTGTTTATGTTGCTTTGCTACTGACTTTTATTGCAGTCGATTTATTATCCCTCATTCACTTCAAGGTTTGTTGGTCTTCCTTTTACTCTTTTGCACCACTTATAACTTGCTTCTGAGGTGTTCTTCTTTTGAATGCCTCAGGTCCAGAGCAGTAGCAGTTTTAACGGACAGAGTTATGCTTCTGGTGCTGCGAGTTACTGCGGCCGTTTGTTTCCACCTCAAAGTGTTGAGGTAGTTGTTTTATTAGACATGACTATTTTTCTATGTGTTCGTGTCAGTTGTTGAAGCCCTAGTGTTAGACTTCTTATTACAGTTTACTTGTTACTTTTACTACTGATACTTATTGTTTGTTTATACTTGCTCTCTGAGAAGGATTTATGTTAGGATGCATATAGTTACTTTTAAGTATACAAAACTGCGTTCTGGAATATTGTCATGGCATAATTTTTAACTGCAAAACATACTACTTTTAAGCGCTATAAAAGTCCTTTTATTTATATTAAATGCAGAAGTCACATCATCATTGTAATATATTAGGCTTTCATTCTCATATAGGATAATAAATGAATCAAACAAAGTATTTTCTGCGGTGTAAACTTATATATTTCTCACCTATGGACTAGTGATCCACCCGACCGAGGGACACAGTCAGTAACTTAAATAACATATATTTTCTTTTTAAACTTAATTTCATAAGTCTTTTACTTAAAGTAAATGTGAGGATGAGTCGCTTGAGCGTCTGCATTTGTCCCCTACACGGCGTGGCATCCCGACATGTATTTTCTCTCACTCCGATGTATTATTTAATACAGAGAAAATGCGTTTAGTGACAGTTGGTATCCGAGGGAGGTTTTACAAGAGGGTTGGTTGGTTTGGCAAGCCAGTCGAACAACTTTCCCTTAAGCAAAACTCTAATCGTATCATTTCATTCCATACACACACCGATATGTCATCAGTAGATCTTGATGAAAGCATGAACACTACACTCATAACATGATAAGAAATATACGGGGCATTTTATGTAGTATGGGATACATAACCATCATCACATGGATGCCCATTAGCACGTTTTACTTTTTTGTTACATACAATATTATGTAGTATGGGATGCATAACATTGTATGTGTATGCCGCTCATAACATGCAATAAGGCCTTTTTAGAATGCATAACACTGCATACATAACATATCATCGCATAAGCACACGTGCCAAGTTAAAGATCTGCATGATGACATATGTACACCCATGATTTGAAATGAAATTTAAATATTCATACATTCATATTATAGGCACAAGTTAGAAACATAACATCATTTCATGATGTCCTAGAGCAAGGTAACAGCAAGAGTAAGTATCTATTCGTTTCCGATCTGATCTGAGTCTGTTCGTTCCAGATTTGATCTGAGTCAGGGTATTCGAGTTTACTATCTTAGGTGTCTTAATCTAGGTCCTTGAAAAGTCATTTGTTCGTATCGGTAGAATATGACCGCGAAACAGTATTGCTAAGGGAATATCTTTCCAGTTTGAGATGTCTTAGACAAAGTTTTGACTAGATATTTGTTTGTTATGTAGAAATGCCGCCTAAACGCGTTGTGACGAGGTCGACTCTCCAGTCAGAGCGTGAGCCTTATGGTGACCAGAGTGAAGCGGTGATTGAAGAACTACGACAGAGTAATGAGGCCCGGACAAGGCAGATGGTTGACATGCATTCGCAGATACAATCATTATTGTCTCTCGTTGTTGGGCAGTAGACTAGAGCGTAGGACCCTGCTATGGGTCAAGCTTTTCCTACTCCTCATACTACTCTAGTAACCCCAGTTGCACTACCGCAAGAGATGAATTTTATTTATCACTTCCAGCGACTGTGACCTCCTACATATGATGGTAGTGCAGACTTCATGGCGTTGGATGACTGGATCATCACCATCGAAGAAATGTTTTCTTATTCTGGAATTTCCTGCGATCAGAAGGTGATGATCGCGGCGTACGAGCTCAAAGGACTTGCGAAGAGTTGGTGGATTAGAGAAATAGAGAATCTTACTAATGGGTGTTGTTGGGAATTGTTCAAGAGGATGTTGCAGAAGAGGTTTCTGCCATCGGTCGAGCAAGACCATCTGATGAATAACTTTTTAGACCTGAAGTAGAGGCAACTCACTGTTAGTGAGTACGAGATCGAGTTTAGCAAGCTCAGTCATTTCGCCCCAAATCTGGTAGAATCTGAAGATGGCTAAGTAAAATGCTTCCTAGGTTATCTAAGATATGACATCCAGCAGTTGGTTAGCACATACAAATCTGAGACCTTTACAGAAGTAGTAGAGGCCGCCTTGAAGGTTGAGGAGATAGATAATGCAAAGAATTTGGGATTTCATGCAAAGAAGGACAAGAGGAAATCTGATGATGGTGGAAGTATAAGGGCATCGAGCCATATAACAAAGAAGGATCGAAGAGAAGCGTGTAGCTTCTGTGGTAAACCAGGCCTACCCTTTTAAGAAGTGCTTTAATAGACTGGATGTGCAGAAGCAGTCTCAGGTACATGCGATTTAGGATGCACCAAAGGGAAGCTCTGTCTATACTTATTGCCAAAAGAGTGGGCACGATGCGACCCATTGTCGCAAGAAGGCTGGAAATTGTTTTCTCTGCGGCCAGAAACGACACATGAGGGCTAATTGCCCGCAGAGCCAGCCTGCGCTGCATGCAGTTCCGTTGTAGACACTAACGCCGCCCTCGCCTCACATGGATAAGGGAAAAGGAAAGTTGAATATGCTAACCAAGGAGGAAGCCCAATCATCGACTCAAGTGATCTCAGGTTAGTCTTTGAATCACGTAGTAATCTCTTATGGTTGATTTATGGTTTCTGCATTTTAGTTGCGCACATAATTTGTTAGGTGAATTTAAGGTGAAGAATAAGTGGGCACGAGTTCTGTTCGATTCGAATTCTACTCACTCCTTTGTGGCAATGAGTTTTGTAGACCGACATCGCTGGGCTCTCGACCAGTTAGACACTTCCCTGAATGTCAAATTCCCTTCAGGAGAGCTGGTGATGTCATGTCAGGGTATCCAAAAATGCCCTATCTTCCTAGGTGGTTTTCTAGCCTTTCCGGATATGAAGGTGTTAGACTTGGAAGACTTTGACGAGGATTTTGGGCATGGACTGACAATCCAGCTATGATGTTGTCATTCAGTGCAAGCTCAAGCACTTGGATTTCAAAGGCGATAATGTCCAGCCCATGAGTGTGTTTGGTTTGCCGCGTCAGGAATCTCCAATCATTTTTGCAGTACGTTCTCGTAAATTTCTAGAGTCTAGCTGCGATTCTTTCCTTGTTTCCATTTCTGTTCTGGAAGCTGCACCTGTTGTGCCTTGGGTTGATGACATTTCTGTGGTGCGTGAGTTTCCGAATGTCTTTCCAATTAGTCTTCCTGGACTTCCTCCTGAGAGAGAGGTGGAGTTCATTATAGATCTTGAGCCAGGCACTCGCCTTTTCAAAAAGCACCATACCACATGACACTGCGTGATTTAGAGGAGCTGTGTACTCAACTTAATAAGTTATTATAGTGTGGTTTTATTAGACCCAATTCTTCCCCCAGGGGTGCACCAGTCCTCTTCGTTAAGAAAAAGGAAGAACGATGAGGATGTGTGAAAGTGCAACTAGATTTGATATACTCTAGGGGGGTGAATAGAGTATATGGTGCTTGAAAACATTTTACAACAATTGTTGTAATCTGAGTGAACAGGGAAGCAACTATTAAATCTAATCACAAAATAACCTACAACAGAAATTAATCACAGATCTAAACTAATCACAAAACAATCACAGCCAGAAACAAAAGATAAAGACAAGCAAGCCAGAAGACACAAGGAGCTATAGTGGTTCCCGTAAACTTGGGTACATCCACTCTTCTACCACCCTAGGTTTGAATCCACTGTAGGATGAGTTGATTAGGTGTCCTGGGACAAATGAGCTTTTGATAAGGTGCTCAAAAACCAAATCAGATTTTTTTGATCAGGTGTCTTGCCACCAATGAGCTTTTGACAAGGTGCTCAAAAACCAAGCTCAAACTTTTGAAGGGAGTTTGAGAAACCTTTTACAGAGATGGGGATGAGAGAGTTATGGAAGTCTTCTCTTTCTCAGAACAGCTGAGAAGACTATGTGGATTTTATGTTATCAAAGCTCCACCTGAGTTCTTGAGATGTTCAGGAAATGAAGCTTTGCTGTAGGGTGATAGGCCTTCAGAAGTTGATCTCCAGCAAATGATGATTTCAGCAACAGCTGAAATGTTAGGTGTCTGGAGTCTTTGAAAGATGTTGGCCTTGAACACTTGAAGCAAAGGGGATCTGTGGTGTAGGGATGAACGTGACACGGACGTGCTTACGCTAACGGTAGCTTACCGATGACAGAACATAGAAAATAAAGAGAGTGCTCCGACCAAAAGCGAACGAAAAGGGGTCGGTTGGCTCTCAAAAATACGGGACTCGATACCACGACCTTAAGACCTAACTCTCCAACAAGCACACAACTCGCTCCTAGTCGGACTCGATACCACGACCATAAGACCTACCTCTCCAACAAGCACACGTCTCACCGCACCTACACAAGCATCTATTCTTTTCACATTAAGCCGTCAATCGCAGCAATAAAATATTTAGGAGCGGCGGTAAATGATAAGAAGCGATCAAGAATAAGTTGAGGTTAACTCCCTTGTTAGCACAAACGTGCCAAAACTTGGAGAATAAGTCAAGGCTAGGCCTAGTTTGTTCTCCAATGGATCTTCCCAATCCGGATAACAAGAGGGTCAATAAAAACGTTCGATTCAGATTTTGGCAAGCGGAAAACACTTTAAAATCGCAGAAAAGACAGTTGAATAACCTCCACAAAATCTCACAGCAAGAAACACAAAGATAGGGAAGGGATTACCCAACCAAGAAGATGATCACACAATATTTGTGGGAGAATCACTCTCTCCACGGTTCCACCGGTTTCACACCGAATGGGCTGCTTCCTTCTTACACGGAGTCACACCGATAGAAGCCACGCTGGAGTCGCACCGAACGGGGATGGAGGAGGCAAGGCTTGGCTTCACACCAAAGGGGGGGGGGGGCGGCTAATGGACTCTCTCCATGGTGTCCGAATTCCTCAAAGGAGGTTTTAGGTTTTCCTTTTCATTCCCATAACTCATCATAATAGCCTCCTTTAAATAGGAGTTACAAAAGAGATCCAACCGTCCATGATGGAGATGAAATCTCATCCATCCGGGCGGTTACATACACATAATAGCCTCCTTTAAATAGGAGTTACAAAAGAGATCCAACCGTCCATGATGGAGATGAAATCTCATCCATCCGGGCGGTTACATACACACCAAGTGTTTAGTAGCACACCAACATGAAAATAAAAATTAATACAAGCCATATGTTTAAAGCGATTAAAATAAAACTAAGTAAAACGTTTAAGCAAGCTTTGCGCGCCGCGGACGGAGGTTGTATCGCAGCTTTCCGTTAGCGTCCGTGGCGTTGTCATGACGTCGCAAATATTTAAAATGTTGCGCCGCGGCAACCGGGTCATCATCAGGAAGTGTTGGAGGGGCCGCGCCATCAATCCTCCCCCACTCAAAATCGCGCATCTCCGATGCGTGGGCCGAGAGAAAGCGGCGGAGAAGACTCATATTGATAAGACTCATATTGAGCAGTCAAGGTAGCTCGTATACGTGCATGTAAGTCGTGAATATGTTGGGCGAAGGATTGTGCAAACTGACTTGTTTTGTATGTGGGAGGTAAGGGGACCAAGTCAAGTGGCACAGGGGCCTTATACCCGTGAACAATTTCATTCGGAAACATACCCGTGGACCGATTTTTAGAATTATTGTAAGCCAGTTGTGCATGTGGAAGAAGTAAATCCCAAGTGCCTTTATGATCGCTCACGAGACATCTAAGAAGATTTCCTAGGCTCCGATTGACTACTTCCGTCTGGCCATCAGTTTGTGGGTGATAAGCCGCATAGAATAATAATTTTGTTCCCATAAGAACCCACAAGGTTTTCCAAAAGTAGCTAGTGAACTTGACGTCCCTATCCGAGACAATAGTCTTCGGAACTCCACGGTGACTAACGACGTCCTTAAAATACAGTTTCGCAATGTGAGAAGCGTCGTTGGTCTTACTACGTGGGAGGAAGTACGCCATCTTGGAGAACCTATCCACGACAACGAGTATAGAATCATGACGTCGAAGGGTCTGGGGAAGGCCTAATACGAAGTCCATGCTCACGTCTTCCCACGGAACAGACGGAATTGGTAGCGGGGTGTATAAACCTACATTGGACTTAGAACCCTTAGAAACTTGACACGTACGGCAACTGCTCACTACTTTCCCAACCATCGCCTTTAGTTTAGGCCAAAAGAATTTCTCCTCTACGAGCTTGATCGTTTTGTCTCGGCCAAAGTGACCACTCAAGCCGCCACTATGTAACTCCCAAATGATGTGGAGTCGCAAAGAGGATTGAGGGATACACAATTTTCCGTGTTTGAATAAATATCCGTCTCTAAGTGAAAAGGTCGTGATGGTCGCGGGAGAGCTATCCTGGGCAGATAAGTATGGCTCCTGAAAATCAGGGCATGTGGCGTATTCATCCTTTATGCGCTCGAACCCTACCACGTGGACTTGCATGGAGGAAAGTAAGAGGGTGAGGCGACTGAGTGCATCGGCAACTCGATTGTCGGACCCCTTAAGGTGCTTGAGAGTAAATGTGTATTCTTGCAAGAAGGATACCCATTTAGCGTGGCGCGGGCTGATTTTGTGCTGACCATTGATGAATTGTAATGCTTCATGATCAGAGAGGATCACGAACTCCTTATGAAGGAGATAGTGCCTCCAATGATGCAAACATCTAATGACCGCGTAAAACTCCCTATCGTAATTGGAATAATTTATTTTAGCACCCGCTAACTTCTCACTAAAATAACTAACCGGGTGACCCTCTTGACTCAAGACACCTCCAATCCCTATGCCAGATGCATCACAAGTAAGCTCGAAGACCTTGGTGAAGTCTGGGAGACGTAACACCGGTGCTTCGGTCATAAGCTCCTTAATATGATGGAATGCAAACGTGGCGGATTTGGACCATGTGAATTCGCCTTTCTTCATGCAGTCCGTAATGGGTGCCATAATGCTACTAAAATCGCGTATGAAACGACGATAAAAGGTAGCTAACCCGTGGAAACTACGCACCTCACGAAGGCTAGTGGGCTCGGGCCAGTCTCTAATCACTTGAACCTTTCCTGGGTCAACACGAATTCCTTCGGAGCCAACTATATAACCTAATAATTCAACCTCTGAAACATAAAACGTGCATTTCTTAAGATTTAGATATAAGGTTTCAGTCCTTAAGGTGGAGAGGACTACCTTGATGTGGGAGAGGTGTTCGGCGGGGGAGGTACTAAAGACTAGGATGTCGTCGAAATATACTACAACAAACTTCCCCATATATGGCCTAAAGATGTGTGTCATCATCCGGGAGAAGGTGCTGGGGGCATTGGATAACCCAAAGGGCATCACAAGCCATTCATACAACCCGTCCTTAGACTTGAACGTCGCCTTCCACTCAGCCCCCTCTCGGATCCTAATCTGGTGGTAACCACTCCGTAAGTCCAATTTTGAGAAGATAGTGGCACCCGATAGGACATCCAAGAGATCATCTAGTCACGGAATTGGAAACCTATATTTTATAGTAATTTTGTTGAGTGCTCGGCTATCAACACACATGGGCCAGGTGCCATCCTTCTTAGGGGCAAGAAGGGTGGGGACAGCACATGGGCTCATACTCGTCCTAATAAATCCCTTATTTAGCAAATCCTCTATCTGGGTTTGTAACTCTATATGGGCAGTAGGATTAAGCCTATAGTGTGGTTGATTGGGTAAGGACGATCCCGGGATAAGGTCTATTGCGTGTTGTATATCTCTAAGCGGTGGTAACGACGAAGGTAACTCTTCCGGGTATACATCCCTAAACTCATCCAACAATACCCGTAGCTCTCGGGGTAAATATTCCAACACGCCACTTTCAGTCTTTGCACTCAGGAGTACGAGAGCGTACATTATTCCCCCAATGAAGGGATCCTTCACAAATTCCTTCCTACCAACTAAACTCAAGGCTTTCCTCTCTACTGGGATGGTGGTATCCTTAGCCAACACTACCGGCTCTTTTGGCACAGTCGGTCTCAAGGTGACGATCCTGCCATTGAATTTGAACTCATAAGTGTTTGCACGACCATAGTGTGTCACGTCACGGTCGTATAGCCAAGGGCGGCCTAGTAACACATGACAAACGTCCATCGGTAGGACGTCGCACCGAACCTCATCCGTGTAGGATTTGAAAGACAGGGGGACTAGGCATCGTTGGGTAACCTTAATAGTAACCTTACTAATCCAAGCGACCTGGTAAGGGGTCGGGTGCGGCACGACAGTCAAGGACATACGCTTAACAGCGTTCTCAGAAACGGTGTTTACGCAACTACCACGATCGATAACTAATTTGCAAAGTTTTTCTCCACTCTTAAAGATCAGGGAAAATATGCTCGTCCTCTTCCAGTCGTCTACGGGACGAGGAGTGGTCATAATGCAACACATCACCATAAGGCGGTGATCGTCCTCCAAGTCACTAGGGACTCCATCGGGGTCGCTCTCCTCTTCGGCCTCATAGACATAATCGTCAGGGTCGGTAGCGGACTCTAGCAAGGCTATGGCCTTCGTCTTAGTGGGGCACTCGTAGGAATAGTGGCCTTGAACACTGCATGAGTAGCGAGTGGTGTTAGCCTTGCTAACCTTTCCAACGGGGATACGCTCACTAGCGGGGTTTTTGGTATTTCTAGCGGTAATCACTACGGATTTCGAATCAGAGGATCTAAATTTTCCCTTATCAGGAAAAGTGGAAGTAGATGCCCCAGTGGTGGACTTATTCTTCGTATTAGAATAACGGGAGTGAGCCTTAGAGGCAAGGTGCTTTTCAATGTCCAAGGCGGCATTGAAAGTCGTATTCAAGTCCGTGTGACCGTAACGCAAGAGTTTACGCTGAATGTCGGGGTGAAGTCCCTTTCGGAATCTAGAAAAAGTGACTTCGGGGAGCTCTCGAAGGTCACATCGTACCATACGGTCCTTAAGTTCTCCCATATATTCAGCAACAGATATTGAGCCTTGTCGAAGGGTGGCAAGCTCATCGAACATCTGCGTCCGATGGTACGCGGGAACGTACTGATCGGTTAGCAGATTCTTCATCACAGCCCATCCAATGAGTGGGACCCCGTGCCCAGCTCCTAACCTACGTTCTTCATTCAGCCAATAAGTTTTGGCACGTCACGTTAATTTCATCCTAGCAACTTGAACCTTTTGGGGGTCCGTGAGGTTGTGCCATTCGAAATAGCACTCCATGTCGATAGCCCAATGGAGGAAGATCTGGGGATCTGCCATGCCATCATAGGTGTGGGCATTTATCTTGATGGCCCTCGTGATATCAAATCCTCGCTCGGGGCGGGGTTCTCGAGGGGGCACACGGGGAGAGTTTCCCTCAGAATCCGAGTCAAAGTTCGATTGGTGCCGGTTGGGCTGCCCAACATCAACGGGAGGTGGGGGTGGCCTTTCCTGATTTCGTAGGATCTATGCTAAGACGGTCCTAAGCTCAGCCATTTCGGCACGAAAATCCGCTATAGCCTCGGTGTTGGGATCACCATGCTCGTTCGCAGACATCCTAGACGTAGACGGGGTTGAGTACTCCGTTCCTAGCCTAGTGCGCATTCAGGTTTGGGAGACCCCGAGCTAGATGAATTTTTCTAGGGTTGAAGCTATACTGGAAATGGAATATTTTTAGATATTCCCGATGGGAGTAAGGCGTAGATCATTAAAAAAGTTTTTTTTTTTCAGATTTCGCAGAAAATTACAGATTTTAGCCCGCTATTGGCAGACCACATAAAAATTTTTGTTTGATTGATTTTTTTTCCTAAAATTAGATGGACCGACAAGGAACGCAGTGAGGATGTTTGCAACGTAGAAGTTGAAACAACCGCCTCTGATACCAAATTGGTGTAGGGATGAACGTGACACGGACGTGCTTACGCTAACGGTAGCTTACCGATCACAGAACATAGAAAATAAAGAGAGTGCTCCGACCAAAAGCGAACGAAAAGGGTCGGTTGGCTCTCAAAAATACGGGACTCGATACCACGACCTTAAGACCTAACTCTCCAACAAGCACACAACTCGCTCCTAGTCGGACGCGATACCACGACCTTAAGACCTACCTCTCCAACAAGCACACGTCTCACCGCACCTACACAAGCATCTATTCTTTTCACATTAAGCCGTCAATCGCAGCAATAAAATATTTAGGAGCGGCGGTAAATGATAAGAAGCGATCAAGAATAAGTTGAGGTTAACTCCCTTGTTAGCACAAACGTGCCAAAACTTGGAGAACAAGTCAAGGCTAGGCCTAGTTTGTTCTCCAATGGATCTTCCCAATCCGGATAACAAGAGGGTCAATAACAACGTTCGATTCAGATTTTGGCAAGCGGAAAACACTTTTAAATCATAGAAAAGACGGTTGAATAACCTCCACAAAATCTCACAGCAAGAAACACAAAGATAGGGAAGGGATTACCCAACCAAGAAGATGATCTCACAATATTTGTGGGAGAATCACTCTCTCCACGGTTCCACCGGTTTCACACCGAATGGGGCTGCTTCCTTCTTCCACGGAGTCGCACCGATAGAAGCCACTGTAAGACCCCCCCTCCCCCTTACCAAGGAGGGCTACCGGATCTTATGCCCAGAACCGTCGTCTTACGGTGGCACTAACTCACGGGTTAGTCGACACCGCAACACGCCGATTCTGCCGGCTAGTACGATCATAAACCTGTAGGCCAATATGAGAAATAAGAAGTATAACTGAGTATAAAATGCCATCAGTCCACAAGTCACAGTACAATCATATAAAGGAAATGAATAGTACATCACTAGTCCACAGAATAGTACAGAAGAAAGAGTAAAAAGGGCTTATGCCCAGTACATCAAATCTCTCTCTCACAAAATAGTAGAAACGGAAGCTAAACTAGATCATCAGATCTCGTCCCACCTGAGGACGCACAGTAGTGGTAGTAGCCTGCTGAAGTGGTATCTGCTCCTCATGCCCTGCCTCCTCGACGTGCTGGTGCTCCATCTCCACGGGCTCCTAAAAATAGTTGGTCACCGACCATTAGTCAAAAAGACTAAGTCGTTTCCTCCGCACCTCGCCCCGCAGCTCCTAGGCACCGAGCGGGAGGACGAAGCGGAGGACAACAAGGGGTAGCAAAATGGAAGCAGGTGACAATATCTAACTAATGATGTAATAAGTACTGTAGTTCTACTCTAGCAATTCTATGTACGGTACAAGTAACAAGTAAGAGTAGTGCAGTAATGAAAGTAAAGAAGCAGCAGTATGAATAAGTAAATAAGCTAAGCTACCACTATGCTATCATCACAGACGTACCCTAACTTATATAAATGCCCATACAAATATATAAGTTAGGATTTCCAGAAATTTAACTTATCATATAAAAGAGCCCATACTAATTTATATGATAAGGATCTATGAAGCGTATGACCTAATATGAATGAATGATATGATGCAATTTTATGCGCAGGCAAGTGCAACTCACACACAACGACTCTGTGATCACAGACCTTTAGTTCCCACTTTTTGAGAGCTAGCATCACTCTCGGGTACCACCGCTGTGGCTACGGCAGCAGCGGAGCGGGCGTCTCCGCTTCTAGACCGGTATGCACACTACCAAGCCTTAGACCCCTCTCATACGCCTCTGTACACGTCCAAGGTGCACTCTAGAGTCTCGCGTACGTACTTTGCTGACAAACCCGTCAGTCTTGTTGGGTCGGATGTGTGTTATCGGGGGTCGTCCTCCAGACCGCAGTGTAAAACAACCCACTGGCCCCTCTAACTCCCACAACCGCCTGGTGCACCGTACTGCCATCGGTGTGACGAACGGCCAGTACCGCATGCCCCGCCACGATATTTATGCACATGCAAGTAATTCATACCGAGCCTTCCGCTCGCAGGACCAAAACCCGTCCTGAATCCCTCAAACCCAAACCCGGGTGAGAACGCACATCAGTGCCTTTATACCAACACCCTCAAACCCCAAAACGGGTGAGCACGCACATCAGTGCCTTTATACCAACTACCTCAAACCCCAAAACGGGTGAGCATATATCATGAATCTCTCCAGCCCCACACGGGCGAGAAGGTACGTCGATGTCCTAACCTATTATACTACTCTTGTCTACAGTTTATTATACTTAGAGATTTAAGGTTAATCCCAGGACTGCCCCCGGTATTCCCTGTGAAGGGCTCTCAAGGGCACTAGGAAATGTGTTGGGATTACGCCCAGCGTTCCCTTTCGCAAGGATATTTATTTTAGTTGATGGCTACCCATGTATCTCCCCAGCTCTCCTTATTGCTTTAGTATAACCCTAGTAACTTAAGGTATTACCGGGAAAACGACGGTCTTCCGCCGATCCCCGCTCCAGTTGCTAGCTAAGACTTGCATTTAATCTCTCACTAAGACAACTCTACCCACCAGGGTTACTCATGTTGAACTCTCTCTTATTTCTGCCGATAATCAATCCCCTGGTAATTCCCCTAAGGCAGGACCTATTTGTGTTATATGCAGACCATGACCTATGCCTACCCTAGAATTGTGATCTTCCAAACCTTAAGGCATCTTGCCCCTAAATTTTTATCCTAAGGTGTTATGGACTAAGGGAACTACCCTAAGAATTCTCGTAATTTTCCTTGGCCAAATAGTCCTTTAATTAATTCTTTTAATTCAAATGCTAGGTCACTTTACACATGAAGTAGTTTGATTAAGTATCCACTGACCTAGGGAATTTTTCCTGAGATGTATATTGACAAAATATTACTGCCTAAAGAATTTCATAATTTTCCTTAGATTATTTATTATCATTTTCAATTTAATATCAATTCCACAAAAATTCCATTTTCCAAATGAAGTATAAGCATTGTATACTCAAAAATTTCAGAAAAATTACAGGGCCTTTAGAACACTAAATTATGGCTATTGACAGAGAATCATCAACATTTAATGTAAGATGGCCTATGGGATTCCAATATAAGATATTTACCAAAATGCCATTGTACTAATTTAACACAAGTAATGCATCCATTAAATTCTGAGAAATTTGTGATAAACTTATAACAACATTTTGTTACAGTAAAATAAATTCCAAATTTTTCAGAGATATAAATCCATCATTTCAAGAATTATCATGATAAGGGTAAAATGGGAAATTTAGGGTATCTACTCCAAAGTTCTTCAAAACAGAGAAATCATAATTTTCCTAAGTCAAATGTGATGTAATCTATGCCTTGGCAAAGTTGTTTGGATTTGTACTTGAATAAATCCTATTTTCCAATTTTAATGCCAAAATAGCTATTTTAAATATAAATTCCAATAAATGGAATTTTGATTCCAAAAATTCCCTTATTAATTTGAGGAGTGAAATTTACCCTAATGAACCACTGTAAATAATTTCATGACTCATGCATGTAACCATTGGGCTAAATTCACCAAATTGCATTTTTGCTATTTGCACACCAAGGTTAAACATAGGCTGGCACATGCAAGTGGATTCCCCAACATGCAGTGAACCCAAGGTACTGAATATTTTATCATGCACCAAGGGTGACCCCACTGACCCACCACCAAAATTTGGGGCCATGGGGAGGAGTAGAACTCCATATATGCCATTTATTTAAATTTTGATATTTTACCAAAAACTATAGGAAAATGTTTTCTAAAAATTCCTAACTTTTGGCAGGAGGTAAGTATGCCCTAATCATGCATGTGCCCAAAATTTGGGGCCATGGTGACTAATATTGAGACCAGGGCATCCAATATATTTTCTCTGCCCTAGTCTAGGACCAGTCCTAGGAGAAATGTCCTACAGGACTGTACACTACACCAAAATGTAAGTTTAGGGTGGAATATTAAAGGTAAGACCCTAGGCTACAATTTTCATTAAGAGCCTAAGTTCTGTAAATGCCTCTAAGAGGCCTAAATTTAACATGCAAAAGTACTGAAAAAGTGTGACAGGAAATGTCACTATTCATATATTAAATTAAAATGAATCATTTATTCTGCAGCACGAATCTTGAAGTAAGATCCAACGGAATCTGGTCATCGTCTACCTCCAGCCAACGGCTGAGATCGAGCCGACCTGGAGCGATTTTGCCGGCGGTTTCCGGCCAGCTGAGACGTTGCCACCTCCGGCCAACGGTGCCATCACCTTCACGGTGGTGGTGGCTATCATTTCCCGGCGAGGGGGCGGCGGGAGACGGCGGCGACGGCGATCCCGAGCGGTTTCAGAAACTTGGAATTCTCTCGATTTTCTCACATGGCATCGGGCTCAATTGAGCCCGATATCTCGCCTATTTGATCTAAGAAGCTAGTACGGGTAGAGGTGAAGTGAAACGCACCTGAATCAGGGCTTGGCTGCGGGTCAGGCGGCGGTTTGCCGTGGTGGTGGTGCGCCGGCGAGCTCCTCCCCGAAAGTTCAATTCTCCACCGTTCTCCATGAGTAAGTAGTCGAATTCCACTCCTCTCGGCCTTCTGAAGCTAATGGTGAGCTCTGTTTGGA
The DNA here is from genome assembly GCA_039583875.1 of Platanthera guangdongensis. Classification (NCBI taxonomy): domain Eukaryota; kingdom Viridiplantae; phylum Streptophyta; class Magnoliopsida; order Asparagales; family Orchidaceae; genus Platanthera; species Platanthera guangdongensis. The sequence goes on from CM077151.1 coordinate 157,443,165, forward strand.
CTGAGGTGGCCTATAAGTGGAGATAACTCCAATGTTAGCTCGGTTTTGAGCTTTGGAGGCTTCACCCAGCAGCCATGTGGCTCACAGCCCTGGTTTCCTGCTGGAATTAAAGAGGGGAGGTCAGCCACCTGGTCTTGGGCAGCCTAAGTCAGCTGATGGGGTGGCCATGTGGCCACCATTTCCTTCATTCCTCTTTCTCTCTCCTCTTCTCCTAAAAATTCCAATTTTACCCCCTTGCATGTATTCTCTCTCCTGATTTAGAGGGGTAGGGCTGGTCTTGTTCACTTGGGCTGACTATGGGCCAATTTTGGTGGGCTTGGTCCAAGGGGAATGACTTGGCCTTCATTTCATTCCTTAGGTCAAATTGTTGACCAATTTGACTTTTGGGGTTGACTGGTCAACTATGGTGGTGGACTGACCCCACTTGGTGGAAATGGGTCTAGTGGCACCACCCAACTTGGTTTGGGTCAAGGGGTGCCCCACTTAGGTTAATTAGGCCTATGGGTGTGGGTTTGACCAAATTAAGCCCAAGGTTGACCTTGGTCAACTGGGGTCAAAATGTTGACCCAGTGACATACCCTAGGGTCCACTTATATTGTTTTTAGGGTTAGGGCAATGTGGTGGGGTCATGGTGTGGCTAGGGTCCCCACTTAGGCTAGTTTGACCTAGTTTGACTATGGTCTTATAGTGGGCCCCACATGGCTACCACCCACTACCTAGGGTCAAACCTAGTTGGTCTCCTCAAATCTCACCCCATGCCTAACCCAATCTAAGTTGAGGGGTCTAAAAGTAACATGGGATGTTACAAATTCCAATAAACAAGAAAATAATTTCGTCCCCGAAATTTAAGTTCGGGTCTACGGGGTTCTAATTGCAAGAATTATCAAGAATCTTAAAAGCATAACTTAAATGTACCTGATGCGAATAGCTCCGGGTGTTGCTCCAGCATCAGATCTCTCGGCTCCCAAGTGTGCTCTTCCCGTCCATGGTTGGACCACAGCACCTTCACAAGGGGAACCTTCTTCTTCCGCAACACTCGGATGGCTGTATCGTTAATCCGGATCGGCTCCAATCTCACTGATCTGTCAAGCTCTACCGGTCCGGTTGTAGTAGTGATGTGCTGCTCCGGCCGAAGGAGAGCTCTCCGTAAGGAAGAGACATGGAAGACGTCATGTAGTGCACCCAACTCCGGTGGCAGCTGCAGTCGGTAAGCTAAGGGGCCGATCCGCTCCAGGATCAGGTAGGGCCCCATGTATCGTGGACTGAGCTTCTTGTGCCTCCGCACCCGTGAAACACCGTGTACCGGACGTATCTTCAAGAATACCCTGTCTCCAACCTGGAACTCCACCTGCCGGTGCCGAGCATCATAATACTTTGCCTGCCTGCTCTGGGCCTCCAGTAGCCGATCCCTGATCAATCGAATCTGAGCCTCAGTGTCCTCTATATAATCAGATCCCAGAGCCCTGGTATCCACATCCTGTACCCATGATAGCGGTGTCCGGCATCTCCTCCCATAAAGAGCCTCGTACGGAGCCATACTGATGCTAGCCTGGTGGCTGTTATTATACGAGAACTCGATCAATGGCAGCAGCCTCTCCCAAGGCCTCCCCGTATCCAATATGCATAATCTGAGCAGGTCCTCCATGGTCCGGATGGTCCGCTCGGTCTGTCCGTCGGTCTGTGGGTGGAAGGCGGTACTAAAAGTAAGCCGAGATCCCAAGTAAGCATGCACGGACCTCCACTCACTCGAAGTGAACCGACCATCACGGTCCGAAACAATAGTCCTGGGGATACCATGATATCTGATGTACTGCTCCACAAATAGTCTCACCAGGACTGCAACTAGGGCATCCTTCCGAACTGGAATAAACCGCGCTACCTTGGTCAACCTGTCCACTATAACCCATATAGAATCATGCCCAGAGTGGGAGCGAGGCAATCCGTGTACGAAGTCCATAGCAATGTCCTCGAACTTCCACTCTGGAACTGGCAGTGGCTGTAGTAAACCTCCCGGGCTCTTGCATTCCGCCTTCACACGCTGGCAGGTCTCGCAATGGGTCACAAAATCCGTGATCTCCCTCTTCATCCCGAGCCAATACATAGATCTCCGCAAATCTGCCCACATCTTGGTGATGCCGGGGTGTACTGAATATCTCGAGCAATGTGCCTCCCGGAGTATGTCCTCCCGGATACTGCCTCCTGCTGGTATGTAGATGCGCCCCCGGAACCGAAGAAGATCATCCTGCAACGTGTAGTCCTCGACCTTGCCCCTCTCTAGGGCACTGAAAATCGGCTGTAACGCAGCATCCAGCCTCTGATGTGCTCGGATGCGCTCCTGTATATCATCGCAGCTGATCACTGAGCTCAAATACTCTCTATATACCACTGGCTCGGTCTCGGACACCACGGTAATGTGCATGTCCTCCATCATCTGAAGCAGCTCTATGGACATCAATCGGGGCTCCGGTCCAGAAGTGCCGGCCCTCCTGCTCAAAGCATCCGCAACCGTGTTCGCTTTTCCCGGATGATAGTGGATCTTGTAATCATAATCACAGAGAAACTCCAGCCACCTCCTCTGTCTCAGGTTTAGGTCCTTCTGAGTATCGATATACTTGAGATTCTTGTGATCTGAGAAGATGTCATAATGAATCCCACATAAGTAATGCCTCCATATTTTCAGGGCGAAAACCACAGCCCCGAGCTCTAGATCATGTACTGGATAATTATGCTCATGCTTCTTCAACTGTCGCGAAGCATAAGCGATAACGTGTCCATGCTGCATCAAGACTGCACCCATCCCCTGATAAGAGGCGTCCGAGTAGATCTGGAATCCTTCGCTCCCGGATGGAAGCGCAAGAATAGGGGATGAGATGAGTCGGTCCTTCAGCTCCTGAAAAGCCGTCTCACACCGCTCTGACCAAACAAAATCTGCATCCTTCTTCGTCAAGGACGTGAGGGGGAGTGCTATCCTCGAGAACCCCTCCACGAACTTGCGGTAATAGCCTGCTAGTCCCAAGAAACTGCGGATGTCAGATGAGGTCTTCGGCCGTGGCCAATCCCTCACCGTCTCTATCTTGGCTGGGTCCACAGCTAACCCAGCCCCACTGATCGTGTGCCCCAGGAAAGCCACCTCCTGCAACCAGAACTGGCACTTCGAAAATTTTGCATACATCTGTGTCTCCCTCAACCTCTGCAGGACCTGTGCCAAGTGCTCCGTATGCTCCTCCTGAGTCCGAGAATAAATAAGGATGTCGTCGATGAATACTATCACGAAGCGATCTAAGAAAGGCTCGAAAACACGGTTCATCAGACTCATGAATACAGCAGGAGCATTCGTGAGCCCAAAGGCATCACCGTGAATTCGTATAATCCATAGCGCGAACTGAAAGCCGTCTTCGGTATGTCTTCTTCCCTGATACGGAGCTGATAATAGCCGGATCGCAAATCTAACTTGGAGAACCAGAATGCTCCCTGTAGCTGGTCAAATAACTCATCTATCCGAGGCAGAGGATAGGTGTTTCGGACCGTCAACCGGTTCAGCTCCCGGTAATCTATACATAATCGCAGTGATCCGTCCTTTTTCTTCACAAATAGAACTGGCGCTCCCCATGGCGATGAACTAGGCCGCACAAATCCTGACTCTACTAGCTCCTGTAGTTGAGTCCTGAACTCTGCTAACTCCCTAGGAGCCATCCTGTAGGGTGCCCGGGACACCGGCTTCGCTCCCGGTACCAGCTGAATCCTGAAATCCAAATCTCTAGCAGGCGGTAGCCCGGGCAATTTCTCCGGGAATACGTCGGCGAAATCCCGAACCACCGGAATATCTGAGATAGTCGCCTCTGTTCCCACCATCTCGAAGCAGACAATATAGACTTCTTCACCCTGCTCATGGGCCTTCACAGCCTGTATAGAAGATAATAGTAGGTGGCAGATAGGCTGGATACCTTTAACGATCACATGAGAGTCGCCATGTCTCAGCGTGATCCTCCTGGACGGACAATCTATCTGGGCATGGTTCCGGTGCAACCAGGCCATGCCCAAGATCAAGTCAAAGTCCTGCAGCTTCAGAATAGTCGCCGGCGCCTCAAATGCCTTGCCGCCAATCTCGGCCTCCATGTCACAATGTGCAGTAGTCCGCAGCTCCGACCCATCGGGTAGGCGTACCCTCATCTCTAGTCCAGGGAACCTCTCCACGCCTTCGAGTCCGTCGATGAAGGCCTCAGATACGAACGAGTGTGAAGCACCCGTGTCGAAAAGAGTATGGGCAGGCTTGCCGCTGATCATGACTATGCCTGAGGTTTGTTTATGTGAAAGTTAATTGTTGTCCTATGGTTTCAGGTACTATATATATATCATTGAAAAATTCAAGAAAACTCATAATTAACTTCAAGTACCTGTGATGACCTCCTCGGGATTCCTCGGCTCTGTGAGGTCCAAGGCGTATATCTGCTCCTGCTCGCGCCTCCTGCCATGATATCCCCGACCTCGGCCTCGTCCTCGGCCTCGTCCTCGGCCCTGCTGTACTGGGGCCACTGGAGGTGGAGGAGGAGGAGGGGGTGGAATCGGTGCGGGCACTCCGACCTGATGTGCCCAGGCTGGCGGCATCCGTAACAAACCACTTGTCGGTGGCCTCGGTCATCTTGTCTCCTCGGATCATGTATCTGTAGAGGTGGGGGAGGCAATGCTGGAGGAGGCCCCTGCTCCTGCCTGAAATTGGGACGACGACGTCCCCCACCCCTCCTGTATCCAATGGTCCTGCCTCTCTGAGAGCCCCTACTGCTCTCACCTGATGTCGATCCGTCAAATGGTCTCTTCCCTCCGGCTCGCACCATCAGCTGGTCAGCCTCCAGCTTCTTCGCCATCTCGATGATCTGCCTGGATGTGCCATGAGAAATGAACAACAGAGCCTGCCTCAGATCATCCCTGAGGCCCGGTAGAACCTCTTCGCATACCTCCTATCGTCGGTGTCCTGAATCCCCGCGAACCTGGCCAAGTGGGAGAACTCTCTCTGGTACTCTATCACTGATCTAGTCCCCTGCTTGAGGTTCAGAAACCTCTCCTCCAAAGCATCTCTGTCCGTAGCAGAGACGAAGTGTTCCAGGAACACATCGCCAAACTCCTCCCAAGAAATCTCTGACAGCTCAAAGTCCGCATAGGTAGTCTCCCGGACTGACTTCCACCATCTCTTCGCGTGGGCCTCTAGCACGAAGGTGGCTAGAGGTACTGCCTGGCCGACTGGGCAGCTGATGCCCGCTAAGATCTCGTGTATGGCCTCCAGCCATTCTTCCGTCTTCACCGCATCCTCTGTCCCACGGTACGTCGGTGGGGACAGGCTCTTGAATGCACTCAGCCAGCTCGACCCCGGATTTGGCTGTGGAGCCGGGACTTGCTGGGCTCTAAAGGCATCCAAAATCGCCGTCAGGGTCTGCCCCATCTCCGTATGTAGGAATGGAGTGGCAGCTGGAGGGGGAGGAGCCACATTTTGCGGCGCTGCGACCTGTGGAGGTTGCATAAAGGTAAGGTTAGAGCAAAATTGGCCTAACAAATTGTACTTTGTGGACCATTTATGTGACTTTACACATGGGCACACCACTACTTCCGCTGCATAGTTTGTCCGCAAACTAATGCTGGGGCGGGGGTGGTCCCATGTTGTGGACTTCTTTCTCATATGATCGTTGTTCAAGTGATACCAGTTTGTAAGACCCCCCTCCCCCTTACCAAGGAGGGCTACCGGATCTTATGCCCAGAACCGCCGTCTTACGGTGGCACTAACTCACGGGTTAGCCGACACCGCAACACGCCGATTCTGCCGGCTAGTACGATCATAAACCTGTAGGCCAATATGAGAAATAAGAAGTATAACTGAGTATAAAATGCCATCAGTCCACAAGTCACAGTACAATCATATAAAGGAAATGAATAGTACATCACTAGTCCACAGAATAGTACAGAAGAAAGAGTAAAAAGGGCTTATGCCCAGTACATCAAATCTCTCTCTCACAAAATAGTAGAAGCGGAAGCTAAACTAGATCATCAGATCTCGTCCCACCTGAGGACGCACAGTAGTGGTAGTAGCCTGCTGAAGTGGTATCTGCTCCTCATGCCCTGCCTCCTCGACGTGCTGGTGCTCCATCTCCACGGGCTCCTAAAAATAGTTGGTCACCGACCATTAGTCAAAAAGACTAAGTCGTTTCCTCCGCACCTCGCCCCGCAGCTCCTAGGCACCGAGCGGGAGGACGAAGCGGAGGACAACAAGGGGTAGCAAAATGGAAGCAGGTGACAATATCTAACTAATGATGTAATAAGTACTGTAGTTCTACTCTAGCAATTCTATGTACGGTACAAGTAACAAGTAAGAGTAGTGCAGTAATGAAAAGTAAAGAAGCAGCAGTATGAATAAGTAAATAAGCTAAGCTACCACTATGCTATCATCACAGACGTACCCTAACTTATATAAATGCCCATACAAATATATAAGTTAGGATTTCCAGGAAATTTAACTTATCATATAAAAGAGCCCATACTAATTTATATGATAAGGATCTATGAAGCGTATGACCTAATATGAATGAATGATATGATGCAATTTTATGCGCAGGCAAGTGTAACTCACACACAACGACTCTGTGATCACAGACCTTTAGTTCCCACTTTTTGAGAGCTAGCATCACTCTCGGGTACCACCGCTGTGGCTACGGCAGCAGCGGAGCGGGCGTCTCCGCTTCTAGACCGGTATGCACACTACCAAGCCTTAGACCCCTCTCATACGCCTCTGTACACGTCCAAGGTGCACTCTAGAGTCTCGCGTACGTACTTTGCTGACAAACCCGTCAGTCTTGTTGGGTCGGATGTGTGTTATCGGGGGTCGTCCTCCAGACCGCAGTGTAAAACAACCCACTGGCCCCTCTAACTCCCACAACCGCCTGGTGCACCGTACTGCCATCGGTGTGACGAACGGCTAGTACCGCATGCCCCACCACGATATTTATGCACATGCAAGTAATTCATACCGAGCCTTCCGCTCACAGGACCAAAACCCGTCCTGAATCCCTCAAACCCAAACCCGGGTGAGAACGCACATCAGTGCCTTTATACCAACACCCTCAAACCCCAAAACGGGTGAGCACGCACATCAGTGCCTTTATACCAACTCCCTCAAACCCCAAAACAGGTGAGCATATATCATGAATCTCTCCAGCCCCACACGGGCGAGAGGGTACGTCGATGTCCTCACCTATTATACTACTCTTGTCTACAGTTTATTATACTTAGAGATTTAAGGTTAATCCCAGGACTGCCCCCGGTATTCCCTGTGAAGGGCTCTCAAGGGGCACTAGGAACTGTGTTGGGATTACGCCCAGCGTTCCCTTTCGCAAGGATATTTATTTTAGTTGATGGCTACCCATGTATCTCCCCAGCTCTCCTTATTGCTTTAGTATAACCCTAGTAACTTAAGGTATTACCGGGAAAACGACGGTCTTCCGCCGATCCCCGCTCCAGTTGCTAGCTAAGACTTGCATTTAATCTCTCACTAAGACAACTCTACCCACCAGGGTTACTCATGTTGAACTCTCTCTTATTTCTGCCGATAATCAATCCCCTGGTAATTCCCCTAAGGCAGGACCTATTTGTGTTATATGCAGACCATGACCTATGCCTACCCTAGAATTGTGATCTTCCAAACCTTAAGGCATCTTGCCCCTAAATTTTTATCCTAAGGTGTTATGGACTAAGGGAACTACCCTAAGAATTCTCGTAATTTTCCTTGGCCAAATAGTCCTTTAATTAATTCTTTTAATTCAAATGCTAGGTCACTTTACACATGAAGTAGTTTGATTAAGTATCCACTGACCTAGGGAATTTTTCCTGAGATGTATATTGACAAAATATTACTGCCTACAGAATTTCATAAATTTCCTTAGATTATTTATTATCATTTTCAATTTAATATCAATTCCACAAAAATTCCATTTTCCAAATGAAGTATAAGCATTGTATACTCAAAAATTCCAGAAAAATTACAGGGCCTTTAGAACACTAAATTATGGCTATTGACAGAGAATCATCAACATTTAATGTAAGATGGCCTATGGGATTCCAATATAAGATATTTACCAAAATGTCATTGTACTAATTTAACACAAGTAATGCATCCATTAAATTCTGAGAAATTTGTGATAAACTTATAACAACATTTTGTTACAGTAAAATAAATTCCAAATTTTTCAGAGATATAAATCCATCATTTCAAGAATTATCATGATAAGGGTAAAATGGGAAATTTAGGGTATCTACTCCAAAGTTCTTCAAAACAGAGAAATCATAATTTTCCTAAGTCAAATGTGATGTAATCTATGCCTTGGCAAAGTTGTTTGGATTTGTACTTGAATAAATCCTATTTTCCAATTTTTAATGCCAAAATAGCTATTTTAAATATAAATTCCAATAAATGGAATTTTGATTCCAAAAATTCCCTTATTAATTTGAGGAGTGAAATTTACCCTAATGAACCACTGTAAATAATTTCATGACTCATGCATGTAACCATTGGGCTAAATTCACCAAATTGCATTTTTGCTATTTGCACACCAAGGTTAAACATAGGCTGGCACATGCAAGTGGATTCCCCAACATGCAGTGAACCCAAGGTGCTGAAAATTTTATCATGCACCAAGGGTGACCCCACTGACCCACCACCAAAATTTGGGGCCATGGGGAGGAGTAGAACTCCATATATGCCATTTATTTAAATTTTGATATTTTACCAAAAACTATAGGAAAATGTTTTCTAAAAATTCCTAACTTTTGGCAGGAGGTAAGTATGCCCTAATCATGCATGTGCCCAAAATTTGGGGCCATGGTGACTAATATTGAGACCAGGGCATCCAATATATTTTCTGCCCTAGTCTAGGACCAGTCCTAGGAGAAATGTCCTACAGGACTGTACACTACACCAAAATGTAAGTTTAGGGTGGAATATTAAAGGTAAGACCCTAGGCTACAATTTTCATTAAGGGCCTAAGTTCTGAAAATGCCTCTAAGAGGCCTAAATTTAATATGCAAAAGTACTGAAAAAGTGTGATAGGAAATGTCACTATTCATATATTAAATTAAAATGAATCATTTATTCTGCAGCACGAATCTTGAAGTAAGATCCAACGGAATCTGGTCATCGTCTACCTCCAGCCAACGGCTGAGATCGAGCCGACCTGGAGCGATTTTGCCGGCGGTTTCCGGCCAGCTGAGACGTTGCCACCTCCGGCCAACGGTGCCATCACCTTCACGGTGGTGGTGGCTATCATTTCCCGGCGAGGGGGCGGCGGGAGACGGCGGCGACGGCGATCCCGAGCGGTTTCAGAAACTTGGAATTCTCTCGATTTTCTCACATGGCATCAGGCTCAATTGAGCCCGATATCTCGCCTATTTGATCTAAGAAGCTAGTACGGGTAGAGGTGAAGTGAAACGCACCTGAATCAGGGCTTGGCTGCGGGTCAGGCGGCAGTTTGCCGTGGTGGTGGTGCGCCGGCGAGCTCCTCCCCGAAAGTTCAATTCTCCACCATTCTCCATGAGTAAGTAGTCGAATTCCACTCCTCTCGGCCTTCTGAAGCTAATGGTGAGCTCTGTTTGGACTGAGGTGGCCTATAAGTGGAGATAACTCCAATGTTAGCTCGGTTTTGAGCTTTGGAGGCTTCACCCAGCAGCCATGTGGCTCACAGCCCTGGTTTTCTGCTGGAATTAAAGAGGGGAGGTCAGCCACCTGGTCTTGGGCAGCCTAAGTCAGCTGATGGGGTGGCCATGTGGCCACCATTTCCTTCATTCCTCTTTCTCTCTCCTCTTCTCCTAAAAATTCCAATTTTACCCCCTTGCATGTATTCTCTCTCCTGATTTAGAGGGGTAGGGCTGGTCTTGTTCACTTGGGCTGACTATGGGCCAATTTTGGTGGGCTTGGTCCAAGGGGGAATGACTTGGCCTTCATTTCATTCCTTAGGTCAAATTGTTGACCAATTTGACTTTTGGCGTTGACTGGTCAACTATGGTGGTGGACTGACCCCACTTGGTGGAAATGGGTCTAGTGGCACCACCCAACTTGGTTTGGGTCAAGGGGGTGCCCCACTTAGGTTAATTAGGCCTATGGGTGTGGGTTTGACCAAATTAAGCCCAAGGTTGACCTTGGTCAACTGGGGTCAAAATGTTGACCCAGTGACATACCCTAGGGTCCACTTAGATTGTTTTTAGGGTTAGGGCAATGTGGTGGGGTCATGGTGTGGCTAGGGTCCCCACTTAGGCTAGTTTGACCTAGTTTGACTATGGTCTTATAGTGGGCCCCACATGGCTACCACCCACTACCTAGGGTCAAACCTAGTTGGTCTCCTCAAATCTCACCCCATGCCTAACCCAATCTAAGTTGAGGGGTCTAAAAGTAACATGGGATGTTACAGCCACGCCGGAGTCGCACCGAACGGGGATGGAGGAGGCAAGGCTTAGCTTCACACCAAAGGGGGGGGGGGGGGGGGGGGGGGCTAATGGACTCTCTCCATGGTGGCCATTCCTCAAAGGGGGTTTTAGGTTTTCCTTTTCATTCCCATAACTCATCATAATAGCCTCCTTTAAATAGGAGTTACAAAAGAGATCCAACCGTCCATGATGGAGATGAAATCTCATCCATCCGGGCGGTTACATACACATAATAGCCTCCTTTAAATAGGAGTTACAAAAGAGATCCAACCGTCCATGATGGAGATGAAATCTCATCCATCCGGGCGGTTACATACACACCAAGTGTTTAGTAGCACACCAACATGAAAATAAAAATTAATACAAGCCATATGTTTAAAGCGATTAAAATAAAACTAAGTAAAACGTTTAAGCAAGCTTTGCGCGCCGCGGACGGAGGTTGTATCGCAGCTTTCCGTTAGCGTCCGTGGCGTTGTCATGACGTCGCAAATCTTTAAATTGTTGCGCCGTGGCAACCGGGTCATCATCAGGAAGTGTTGGAGGGGCCGCGCCATCAATCTGAAGATTTCAGATTTGTTGATCTCCTTTGGTGTGTGTTCTTGTATGAATTCTTTGAGAGATAGAATGTTTTGTTCTTCTTCTTGTTCTGTTTATTTTTGCTGTCTGTCTGTCTGTTGTGAGAGAGATTCAAAAATCTTAAGTTTTATTCTCTGGTTCTGAATAGAAAATCATCCTCTGTCAAGAATAGCCGTTAGCCTCTCATTAATTGCATCCTTAATTGCAAATGACTTCTGAAGGAAAGTCCAAGGAAACATTCCTTGATAATCCCTTGAAACTTGGTCCAGAATAAATGAAAACGGCTAGAAAATCTTCTGAATTAATTGCTGAATAACTCCTTAACTGTTCTGAATTTGAATCTTGAGAATCCCTTAACTCATCAAAAAAACGTCGAACTGAGCTCTGCTATCGTCGAACTGAGCTCAGCGATTTGGACTTATACAGCAACAGAGATCGTCGATCTGAGCTCAACTATCGCCGAACTGAGCTCAGAGATAGAGAATCAATACTGAGTCAAGATCGTCGAACTGAGCTCGAAGATCGTCGAATGGAGTTCGACGATTTGTTGAAGTTGAGCTCATCGATCGTCGAATGGAGTTTGACGATCTGTCGAAGTTGAGCTAGACGATCGTTGATTGGAGTTCGACGATTCGTCGTACTGAGCTCGACAATATGACTTAGTCTTCAAACTGAAAATCCTTGGTCTTGAGGGCAGCTTCCAAACCTAAGTACTAACCCTTAGACTCAATTCTAATTGACCTTTAGAGCTATACAGGAGGTCAAAAACAGGTTTCCTAAAGACATAGTGATCCTGACCCAAATTAGTAATCGGGTTTTCCAACAATCTCCCCATATTTGGGTTAGGATTACTATTTACAGAACTTGGAAAAATTAAATAACAACATACAAAGCAACAATACAGAAAAGCAATAAGCAGGCCATAGCAGAACCACAGATATATATCATCCCAAACAGAAATCAGAAATCAAAATGATTGTCACCTTACATAGTTATTTCTTCTCCTTGCCCTTTATAAGTTTGATTTCTCTATTGGGGTTAAGAGCTTCCTTTTTGGATCTTGTGTCATCTGCTGCACCTAAAGAGGTTTGCTGTTTGGGCCTTGGAACTACAGCTTCAGGATGCAGCTCCATATATCTATCAGAATCAAAGAATTTGCTTGAAGCATATCTTTCCAATTCTTTCTTTCTCTATTCATACAATGTAGTGATGTTGGAGGAGTCTCTGCCTTGCTCTTTAGCTTTCTTAATTTGGTCTAGTGCAGCAAGCTCTTTCATCCTGGCAGTCCAAGCAGTTGGATTATTTTCAGGATCTTCAAAGGGCACTGGTGGCTCATATCTATTGGATGGATTATCTTGAGGAGGCCTAGATGAAACTACTTCCTTCAGCTTATAGGGAAAAGGACCTGAGGTTGTGTCTGATGAAGCTTGTCCTTCCCTGGAGTAAGGATGTTGCCTTTAATAACCTTTTGAATAAACCTGGACTTCCCTCTGGTTTCCTCGATAGTTTCCTCTTCTAGATTGAGAACCTCTAGACTGGCTTCCCCTATGATAAGATCTTGCATGTGGCTGATAGGGGGTTTGGCTTTTAGCATGAGGTTGAGCAGCTGAGCTTCCACCTGCACCTGCATCAGGAGGAGGTGGTGGAGGAGGATGAGAATGATGAAACTGGGAAGATCCTTTTTCATACTTCCTCTTTTTCTTCATGGCTTTAAGTTGGTTCTTTGAATACTGCATCCAGTGCTCAGTTATGGGGCAGTCATGAAGAATGTAATATGGAATGTCATTATTGTCCTTGACTTTGGCTGGAGGTACTCTTTTCATGGCTTTGCTCCTTGCCTTTCTCTTTTTGGCAATAGTGGCAGAGGAGTCATCAGAATCAGTCCTGAATTCATCACTTTCAGAACTTTGCTCATCATATAGAGCATCAATGTTTTTCATGTAATCCTTCTGAAGTTGAGTTGAAGCAGATGTAGCAGCAGTGGTTGGAGCAGCAGCAGATACAACACTAGTAACAGAAGTTGAAGCAGCAGCAGCAGCAATAGAAACAGAAGTTGAGGCAGTAATAACAACAGACATAGAAAGTTCTGGAGCAGCACTCTTAGAAGGTATAACAGCAGTAATATTAGCAGCAGTAATAACAGTAGCAGTTGGGGCAGCAACAGTTTCAGATGCAACACTTTCAGATACAACAATATCAGCAACATCAGGAATATCATCAGTAAACACAGAAGGCTCAAAATCATGTGCCTCTGTCATCTGCATATCCTTAGAGATTAACTCATCAGCAGTATCAGCAATAACATCAACAAAACTTTCAGCAGGAAGGGCAGCAGCATCAGAAACATCAACAATGCTTTCAGCAGGAGTAGCAGCAGCATATACTGAATTTACAAAAGAATAAATAATGCTAATGTCACAGCTAGAGAAGGGCACAATGGCCTTGGACAAATCCTCTGATGGGTGGACATCAACTCTCTCTAGAAGATAACTTAAATAGGCTGAATCACATACCGAAAGTAAGGACCTGATGTCCACTGGGAAGACTGCAACTGGAGGGGGAACTGGAGCTTGAAGAACAACAGCAGCAACAACAACAATAACTGAAGAAACAGCAGGCAAGCTCACTTCATAAGGCATCTCCACCTGCCTAGATTCAGATAATGCTGGATCAAGGCACACTGATGAAGGGATTGCTTGAGGGAAGAGAGAGGATAGCCTGGCAGAAAGGGCTGCCACTGACTCAAGTAATGGAGCCAAGGAGGTCTCCAATAGAAGAGATAGCTTGGGGGCTAGCAGTTCATATATCCTGTCAGCTAGGGCTGGAAGATATACTTGCTCAACAGGGATGTGAGCAGAGGTAGAGGATGGATATGGAGCTACTGGTGATGGTGGTGGAGAGCTGATGGATGGTAGGAGTGATGGTTGAGGTGTGGGTATAGTGGAGATGGAAGACAGTGGAATTGAGATAGAGGGTGTGAAGGTGGGTTGATCAATGATCTCTTGTAGAAGTTCCTGGTAAGATGTTGATGAGGAGGGTAGCTCAGGAGGAGATGAGGGTGAGTCATCCATGAAGGAATCATCAATAAGATTGAAGGAGGGAATGGAGGGAGACGTGGCAATGTCTGGTTGAGGGTAGGAATATAATGGATGGAAGATTTCTTCTGTTGTTGGTAGAGTTGGAATTGGAGATGGTATAGATGTTGGAGAAGGGCTGGAGATGATGATAGTGGATGGAATTTGAATGGTGGATGGAACTGGAGAAGATGGAATTGGAGGAGGAGGAGAGGCAGCAGCAGGCAAGTCATCTGCAGGGGCAGAGACTTGAGGGGAAGTGATTATTACAGTCCTGGTGCCTGAAGGTGTGCTTGAAGAGGGCCTGCTGGGCTTGGTGATCTGCCTGTCCCATTTGCCAAATAGGGTACATGACAATCTCTTAGATGCATTAATATGTATCCCAGATGATACAAGCAGAGTAGGGCATCTGTTCTGCATAAAGAGGCCTAGAATCCTCCCAAAATTCACAAAATTCTTATTTATTTTCTTTTTAATGAGGTCAAAGAAGACTTCTCCCCAGTTCAACTGTTTCTTGTCCACTATGGCTCCCATTAAGCATAGCTAATACCTAGAAATGGTATCATGTGCTGAGTGCTTATCCAATAAAACCTTCCCAACTACATCAGCCAAGAACCTGTACTCCACAGCTAGGTTCTTCTTCAGCAGCTTGCTAGGGTTAGCTTCACAGTGACCCATTCTTGCAAGTAGATCAGCAAATTCCTCTCCAAACAGATAAGCAGAATCTCTACCAGAACTTAACTCAAAAACTTCTGTCAGAAGAGCAACAAGTTTGATCCTGGCGGTCATGATTGTAGCAAGTCTCTGCTCCTTGAACAACTCCAAAATATCCTGGAAAACTTGATCAGTAGTGCTAAAGGACTCCATGTCAATGTCAAATCCAGCATCGAATTTCATTGCGGCGAGAACAACAACAAAAACTTCCATGGTTACCTGCAAAAATCAACAAACAAAACGACCAAAAGTAGAAATGTTTGGAGGGAAAGAGAATTTTTGCGGAGAAATCGAAAGCGCAAAAGGAGAACGACGGAGAAAAATGAATTTTATATTAGGGTTCGACCCAGAAAAGGAAAGATCGTTGAACTCAGTTCGACGATTGGGGCTTCCAAAGGAATCTGAAGAGTCTTCAATATCGTCGATCTCCTTTCGACGATATTGGAGAGCGTCGAGCTCTGTTCGACGATCGTTCAGAGAACAAAATCGTCGAGCGCCGTTCGACGATCGTTGACCGAAGAGATAGTTCATACTATCTGAGAAGCGCTGAACTCAGGTCGACGATTTCGGAAATCGTCGATCTCCGTTCGACGATCTGGGGGAAAATCGTCGAGCGCAGTTCAGAGACCAGAAAAACACTCTAGACACTAAGAAAAATCAAGATGTTTGCCTAGTCTTGGTCAATTTTTAAACTTTTAAAATCTTGGATATTATTTTAGACTTCCTCCATCTAACATTCCTAACTGATTTAGGAAGAAGGTGTGTTTCTTTTCATCCAAGGGCTTGGTGAAAATATCTCCCCTTTGTAAATCAGTTGGGATATATTGTAGTTCAATTTTATTCTTCTCAACATTATCTCGTAAGAAGTGATGCCTAATTTCTATGTGTTTTGTCCTACTATGGAGGACTGGATTTTGAGCTATAGAAATAGCACTGGTGTTCTCATAAAAGATTTTAGACTTCTCTAAGTTGTAGCCATAGTCTAGGAGTTGGTTTTGAATCCACAAGATTTGTGAACAACAACTGCCTGCAGTCATATATTCAGCTTCAACAGTTGAAGTTGACACAGAAGTTTGTTTTTGCAAAACCAAGAGACAAGTCTGTCACCAAGGAACTGACAAGTTCCACTGGTGCTTTTCCTGTCAATTCTGCATCCAGCATAATCAGCATCAGAAAATCCAGTTAAATCAAATGTTGAATCTTTTGGATACCAGAGACCTAGATTTGGACAACTTTTAACATACCTGAGAATCCTCTTTACTAGTGTTAGGTGTGACTCTCTAGGGCTTACTTAGAACCTAGCACATATACATGTAGCAAACATTATATCTGGTCTACTAGCTGTAAGGTACAGTAAAGATCCAATCATTGCTCTATATGTTGTCTGATCAACAGGTTTCCCGTGTTCATCAGCATCCAATACAGCATTAGTAGGCATAGGTGTTTTCATACAAGATGCTTCAGACATGCCAAATTTCTTAACCAATTCATTTACATACTTGGTTTGAGAAATAAAGATGCCTTCAGCATGTTGTTTGACTTGCAATCCTAGAAAGAAGGATAGCTCACCCATGCTACTCATTTCAAATTTAGAATGCATTAGGTTGGAAAACCTTCTGCACAATTTTGAATCAGTAGAACCAAAAATAATATCATCTACGTAAATCTGTACTAGTAGGGTATGGGACTTATGGGTTCTAATGAAAAGAGTTTGCTCTACTCTACCCCTTATAAGTCCATTTTCCAAAAGGAAGCATGCTAGAGTCTCATACCATGCTCTAGGAGCTTGCTTGAGACCATATAATGCTTTGTTCAACTTAAAAACATAATCAGGATAAGTTGGAGAGATAAAACCTGGAGGTTGTCTAACATATACTTCTTCTTTGATGTCTCCATTTAGAAATGCACTTTTGACATCCATCTGATATACCTTGAAGCCTTTCTGTACTGCATAAGCTAAGAAGATTCTGATGGCTTCCAATCTTGCAACTAGTGCAAAAGTCTGGTCATAGTCTATGCCTTCTTCTTGAGAATATCCTTGAGCAACTAGCCTTGCCTTGTTCCTTACAATTACTCATTGATCATCCAGTTTGTTTCTGAACACCCACTTTGTTCCAACAATGGAGTGATCCTTAGGCTTTGCCACTAGTTCCCACACTTTGTTCCTTTCAAATTGATGCAGCTCTTCTTGCATTGCAATGATCCAATGTGGATCTTGCTCTGCATCTTGAATGGACTGAGGTTCAATTTGAGATAGGAAGCAGGTGTGCAACAGGTTTTGGTTGACCTGATTTCTGGTTTGCACACCAGCTGAGATGTCTCCAATTATTTGGGAAATTGGATGGTCTCATGATGTTACTAAATCAACAGGGGGTGTTGATTGTTCATCAACCTGTGTTGTTGTTTCCTCTTGTGGTACAACAACTGTCTCTTCAGGTTGTTTCTCTTCAATGTGTTGAATACTTTCTTCATCTTCACTGCTTTCCTCTTTTTGAGTAACCTGTAACTTGTTCAAGTCTTCAACAAGAGAATGTTCCTACAAAGGTGCTATGGTAGAAGTGTTCTTCTCCTTGAAAGACATGTTAGATTCATCAAATGATATATGAACAGATTCCTCAATTTTTAGAGATGATTTATTATAAACCCTATAAGCCTTACTGATCATGGAGTATCCCAGAAACACTCCTTCATCAGCTTTAGCTTGAAATTTTGCTAAATATTTCTTGTCATTATTATGTATATAGCAAATACAACCAAAAACTCTAAAATAATCAACTTTAGGTTTCTTCCCTTTGAGTAATTCATAGGGAGTCTTACCCTTTAGTTTATGTATCAAACTTCTATTCAGCACATAGTTGGAGGTGTTCACTGCCTCTGCCCAAAAGGATAGAGGAAGATGAGCATCTGACAACAATGTAGTGGCAGATTCAATAAGGGTTCTATTTTTCCTTTCAGCTACCCCATTTTGTTGAGGAGTTCTAGGAGCTGAGAAAGTATGCTTGATCCCTTCACTCTGACAGAACTCTTGCATAAGAAGAGAATCAAACTCTGTCCCATGATCACTTCTGATCAGGGCAATGTGAGTATTGAACTCAATCTGTATGCATTTGAGAAACTCTGTCAAACACTTAAAGTTATCAGACTTCTTCCTCAGAAAGAACACCCATGTGAATCTAGAAAAGTCATCTACAACTACTAAGGTGTAAGATTTCCCACCTAGACTTTGTACTGTGATGGGTACAAAAAGATCCATGTGTAACAGATATAATATCCTATGTGAATCACTCTTATTAAGTGACTTAAAACTATTTTTAGTTTGCTTGCCTAATTGACAAGCCCTGCAGAGTCCTTCCTTATTGTAGGGGCCAGAAGGTAGTCCTCTAACAAGGTTGTCCTTGGATAGCCTAGCAATAGTTCTAAGGTTTAAGTGTCCTAGTCTCTCTTATGCCATAAAATATTAGGTCTACAGACAGAATTGAACAGACAAATATCTACATCTGTTGAAAGAAAATCTACTAGATAGATATTACCTTTCCTTTACCTATCAACACAGTTGTGTTGTCGTCTGACTTGATCTTGCATAATGCTTTGCTGAAGGTCACCTGGTAGCCTTCATCACACAGCTGACTGATGCTTATTAAGTTGTGCTTCAGTCCTTCCACATAAGCTACCTTCTTGAATGTTACTGATCCAATCTGGACTGCACCATATCCTTTAGTTTGTCCAAAGTTTGAATCACCAAAGATAACTTTCGGTCCAAGCTTGGCTTTAAAGGATGTGAGGTTGTCCTTGTTTCCTGTCATGTGCTTAGAGCACCCACTATCCAAGTACCATTGCTGGTTTGATGTTGGATAGGTCTTCACCTGCATATAAAATAATTCATTTGTTTTTGACCCAGTTTACCTTGGGCCTAGGTTGATAACCTTTAAACTCAGAAATAAAAGACATCCCAGGTTGACTCTTATAACCTTCAGGATGATATCTCCTTGGAGGTATAATCCATTCAGTATAAGGGTTAAAGATTTGGGATGAAGGACCCCTAGGATTGGATTTTGATTTGCCCTTGAAGGAGTTTCCAGAGCTCTGATCTCTGTTCAACGATCGTGGAGCTGCGTTCGACGATCTTGGGTCAGATCGTCGAGCTCCGTTCGACGATCGACTATGGTAGAGTTCAGAAACTTGAGATCGTCGACCTGAGTTCGATGATTTTGCCTGAGATCGTCGATCTGCGTTCGGCGATCGTCGAGCTCCGTTCGACGATTTCTGCTGGAACTTAGTTTTCTTAGGCAAATCAGAATTTTTCCTAGCTACCTCTACAACTCCCTTTCCTTTATCAGAAATGAACTTGATTGGGGCTGTTAGAACTATAGGTTGGCTGGATGAAGCACCCAAGACCAGTGTACTATTAAATCTGGAGTTCACTGTGCTCGTGATGTCCATCAGCTTGATACTTCTCCCATTAAGGGATTCTTCAAGCTTCTTGGCCTCAGATAGCTCACCTTTCAGCGAAGCTATCTGCTCCCTACAGCACTCCAACTCCTTAGAGAGTTTGAGGTTTTCTGACTTTAAGATATTATGTTCAGATAAATGATTTCTGAGAGAGATAATTTCTTTCTCAGATTTTAGGAGGTCTAAACACAATGCTTTAAACTCAGATTTAAAGTCCTCTGAATTGAAATCAAAAGAACTGATTACCTGATCTTCTTCAAGTTGAGTCTCTGAGTCTGACTCTGAGTCTTCTTCATCTGAATTATGTTGAGAGGCATTGATTGCCATCATGCTGAACTCCTTCTCTTCTGCATCATCTTCATCATCACTGGAGCTGGATGAGGCTTCTGATTTCTCTTCAGTTTCACTCCAGGATTCAGCAACAAATACCTTTCTTGTGTGTTTGTTTTTGCTTGAGGAGGGTTTGCCATTGCCATTCCTCTTAAAGTCTTTCTCCTTTCTTCTTTCTTTCTTGTCCCTTCTGTCCTTGTTTTTGTTTTCTGGACAGTCAGGAACAATGTGCCCTGGTTTCCTGCAACCAAAGCAGACAATTTCCTTATTATTAATTGACTTATAATACCTTGGCTTATCATGCTCCTTGTATGATCTCCTTCTGAAGTCCTTTCTGGCCATTTTGTAAAATCTTTTGGCCAATAGACTGAGCAGTTCATCATTGCATGTGACTTTGTCTTCAGTCTGATCTTCAGTTGCTTTGAAGGCTATTGTCTTCTCTTTTCTTGTGGCTGGTGAGGCAGCCTTCTGCTCTTCTTCTCTATTTTTGATTAGCAGCTCATAAGATTTGAGCTTTCCCAAAAGAGCTTCTGTGGTGATCTCATTCAAACTTCTGGCATCCTTGATTGGCCAGATTCTTGAATCCCAAGTGCTTGGGAAGCACATTAGAATTTTGTCATTAAGTTCAGTCAATGATATCTCCTTATCCAAGGTCCTGAGTTCACTGACTATCAGAGGGAGTCTATTGTACATGTCTCCAACTGACTCAGCTTCTCCCTTCTTGAAATTCTCATATTGAGATATGAGGTGGGATCTCCTGTCGTTTCTTTCATCAGCTGATCCTGAGACTATTTCAGAGAGTTTATCCCAGATTTCCTTTGCTGAATTACATTCCGCCGCCTTTTGAAAGATGTCATCAGACATGGTCTGGGCTAAGATGTTCATAGCCTTTGCATCAGCTACCTTCCACTTCTTGATATCAGCATCTGTTCCTGATGGGGGTGGAACAGCATTTGTACTTGAGTTCTCTGGAGGTCTTGGACAGACTGTCAAAACAGAATTAAAAATATCCTCGTCAATAGAATTCATGTATAATGTAATCCTTGCTTTCCAAAGTGCAAACTTGGATAGATTGCACACTGGAGGTCTGGTGCTAGCATAATCTTTGTTTTGGGCCATGATTTGTGAAAACAAAATCTAAGAATAAACTTAAAAGAAAACAGATCTAACTAGGAATCTTTGGGTTCAGGTGTTAACATGTGCAACCACCAAGGTGTGGTATGTTTAACCAACCTGGCTCTGATACCAATTGAAAGTGCAGCTAGATCTGATATACTCTAGAGGGGGGGGGGGTGAATAGAGTATATGGTGCTTGAAAACTTTTTACAACAATTGTTGTAATTTGAGTGAACATGGAAGCAACTAATAAATCTAATCACAAAATAACCTACAACAGAAATTAATCATAGATCTAAACTAATTACAAAACAATCACAGCCAGAAACAAAAGATAAAGACAAGCAAGCCAGAAGACACAAGGAGCTATAGTGGTTCCCCTAAACTTGGGTACATCCACTCTTCTACCACCCAAGGTAGGAATCCATTGCAGGATGAGTTGATCAGGTGTCCTGGGGACCAATGAGCTTTTGATAAGGTGCTCAAAAACCAAATCAGATTTTTTTGATCAGGTGTCTTGCCATCAATGAGCTTTTGACAAGGTGCTCAAAAACCAAGCTCAAACTTTTGAAGGGAGTTTGGGAAACCCTTTACAGAGATGGGGATGAGAGAGTTATGAAAGTCTTCTCTTTCTCAGAACAGCTGAGAAGACTATGTGGATTTTATGTTGTCAAAGCTCCCCCTGAGTTCTTGAGATGTTCAGGAAATAAAGCTTTGCTGTAGGGTGATAGTCCTTCAGAAGTTGATCTCCAGCAAATGATGATTTCAGCAACAGCTGAAATGTTAGGTGTCTGGAGTCTTTGAAAGATGTTGGCCTTGAACACTTGAAGCAAAGGGGATCTGAAGATTTCAGATTTGTTGATCTCCTTTGGTGTGTGTTCTTGTATGAATTCTTTGAGAGAGAGAGAGAATGTTTTGTTCTTCTTCTTCTTGTTCTGTTTATTTTTGCTGTCTGTCTGTCTGTTGTGAGAGAGATTCAAAAATCTTAAGTTTTATTCTCTGGTTCTGAATAGAAAATCATCCTCTGTCAAGAATAGTCGTTAGCCTCTCATTAATTGCATCCTTAATTGCAAATGACTTCTGAAGGAAAGTCCAAGGAAACATTCCTTGATAATCCCTTGAAACTTGGTCCAGAATAAATGAAAACGGCTAGAAAATCTTCTGAATTAATTGCTGAATAACTCCTTAACTGTTCTGAATTTGAATCTTGAGAATCCTTTAACTCATCAAAAAAACGTCGAACTGAGCTCTGCTATCGTCGAACTAAGCTCAGCGATTTGGACTTATACAGCAACAGAGATCGTCAATCCGAGCTCAACTATCGTCGAATTGAGCTCAGAGATAGAGAATCAATACTGAGTCAAGATCGTCGAACTGAGCTCGAATATCGTCGAATGGAGTTCGACGATTTGTTGAAGTTGAGCTCAGCGATCGTCGAATGGAGTTATACGATCTGTCGAAGTTGAGATAGATGATCGTCGATTAGAGTTCGACGATTCGTCGTACTGAGCTCGACGATATGACTTAGTCTTCAAACTGAAAATCCTTGGTCTTGAGGGCAGATTCCAAACCTAAGTACTAACCCTTAGACTCAATTCTAATTGACCTTTAGAGCTATACAGGAGGTCAAAAATAGGTTTCCTAAAGACATAGTGATCCTGACCCAAATTAGTAATAGGGTGTTCCAACAATGTGTATAGATTATCGAGAACTGAATAAGGTGACTGTCAAAAATAGATATCTGTTGCCTAGGATCAATGACTTATTTGACCAGCTGCGGGGTAGTTCCATGTTCTCGAACATGGACCTCCGTTCGGGCTACCATCAGTTAAGAATCAGAGAGTCAGACGTTCCCCGAACTGCTTTTCGTTCCCGATATGGTTACTTTGAATTTCTGGTAATGTCGTTTGGAACGCACCGTCAACTTTTATGGACATGATGAACAGGGTGTTCAAGGACTTTCTAGATAAGTTCATGGTTGTATTCATTGATGATGTCCTGGTATATTCGAGAAATGCAGAAGAGCATGTCATGCACTTGCATTTGGTCTTGACTACAAAGGGAGAACAAGCTGTATGCGAAGCTTAGCAAGTACGAGTTATGGTTATCTCAGGTGTCATTCCTTAGACACATTATAAGCAAGGACGGTATCTCAGTGGATCCTGCGAAGATAGCTTCAGTCTTGGATTGGAAGAGACGTACATCGCCTAAGGAGATAAGGAGCTTCTTAGGGTTGGTAGGTTACTACAGGATATTTGCGAAAGGATTCTCCGTGCTTTCTGTGTCATTTACCAGGCTTACGCAAAAGAGTGCAGCTTTTATTTGGAGTGATGTCTGTGAGGAAGCTTTTCAAGGGCTCTAGAGAAGACTATGTTCTGCTCCAGTTTTGGCATTGTCGATGGAAGAAGTAGAGTATGTTGTTTATGTGGATGCCTTACGATTTGGACTCGGTTGGGTGTTGATGTAGGACGACAAAGTGATTTCATATGGATCGAGACAACTGAAGGAGCACGAAAGGAATTATCCTACGCACGACCTGGAATTTGTTACTGTCATTTATGCCTTAAAGTTGTGGAGACAAATTCTGTACTGAGTGTCATGCAAAATCTACACGGACCATAAAAGTTTGAAATATGTCTTCACTCAGAAGGAGTTGAATATACACTAGTGTAGATAGCTAGAATATGTTGCGGACTACGAATTCGATATCCTTTATCATCCCGACAAAGCTAATGTAGTAGCGGATGCGTTGAGCCGGAAGCCCGCACATATCTTTAACCTCTCTGCGCAATCCCTTATAGAGTTGTTTTTGCTCATGAACTTAACCATCGGGAATATCGCTTTGCCGAGTAGCTTGGAGGTGGAAGAGCCTTCGTGGGTTACTCTTACTAGGCTACATCAGAAAGATGATCCTGATTTGCAGCACCTCCGCAGTAGGACTAAGAAAGGGGAATTACCTGACTTTTCAATTGATGATCTTGGTACCCTAAAGTACCATAGTAGATAATGTATTCCCGCTGTTGGTGACATCCGAGTAAGGATATGCAATGAAGCGCATGGTTCAAGTGTTGCTTATCATCCTGGTTCCACAAAAATATATAGAGATTTGAAGCAGATTGTTTGGTGGTCAGGCATGAAGAACGACATCGTAAGATTTGTATCCGAATGTTATACCTGCCAGCGTGTCAAGGCTGATCATAGAAGGCCATTTGGTAAGTTAACGCCTTTAGACATACCGAGTTGGAAATGGGAGAGTTTATCCATGGATTTAATAACTGGTTTGCCGAGATCTCCCCGAGGGCATGATTTCATAACCGGTTAGGCCCTAACCTCTCTTTTGGCCAAATCATTGTAGATTCCACTTCCCCGCGCCTTCTTTTGGCTAGATCCATGATGTGGAGTATATTGGAAGACCAATTGGAGTAGAAACTAAGGCAAGTGGTGTTCTTGACCTCCCTCTTGCTCTTTTCTTCCAAATTTTTGCCATATGTTGTAGATTTGGCATGTTTAAGTTAATCTTATCCTCGAATTGCTATTTAATTGTCTTGGATTATGAAGTGTGTTTCACCTAGAACCATTTCTCCCAAATTTTATTCCGTAGATTTGGTAAACAAATTTGGTTGTCGTGCCACATTAGCTATCGAGTCATTATGATCGTTATGACACCTCGTGCGCCCCGTTGTTTTGATCGTACCTCACTTTGCTTAACCCTTGCAATGACCTTATGCAGTCCAAATCATTTGTTGACCGTCAATCCATGTAGAATAAAATAAACTATGCATGTATAATTAAGTAACTAAAGAAAACTTTAATGGTCTGTGCGCATTGGGGTTTCTCTCTCGGCACAGTGCCTTATGGCTGAGTCTGTGCGCGTTGTGTGACTTCATCACCGGCACTTTACCTTAGTTGTTGGTCTGTGCGCGTTGGGGTTTCTCCCTTGGCATGGTGCCTTTTGGCTGGGTTTGTGCTCGTTATGGGCCTTTTTCCACGGCACAGTACTCTTTCCTGTTGAGCTGATCAGTCTCATTTTAAATGATGAATGACATGAATAATAAAGAAAGATGAATATATGAACTTCTGATGTTTGACACTCTGTTCTGTCCAGTTGTTGTAATTTAGACCTTCTTGCTCAGCTAGATTTAACGTTTTATTTATGTTCTTTTGCTACTGAATTTTGTTGCAGTTGATTTATTATCCCTCGTTCACTTCGAGGATTGTTGTTCTTCCTTTTACTCTTTTGCATCACTTGTAACTTGTTTCCAAGGTGTTCTTCTTTTGAATGCCTCAGGTCCAGAGCAGTAGCAGTTTCAGCTGACAGAGTTATGCTTCTGGCGCTGTGAGTTGCTGCGGCCGTTTGTTTCCGCCTCAGAGTGTTGAGGTAGTTATTTTGTTAGACATGATTGTTTCTCTATGGGTTCGTGTCAGTTATTGACACCCATAGTCTTAGACTTCTTATGACAGTTCACTTGTTACTTTTACTGCTGTTACTTATTGTTTGTTTATACTTACTCTCTGAGAGGGATTTATGTTAGGATGCATATAGTTACATTTAAGTATACAAAACTGCATTCTGCAATATTGTCAGGCAGAATTTTTAACTGCAAAACATACTACCTTTAATCTTTTTAAAACTCCTTTTATTTATATTAAATGTAGAAGTCACATCATCATTATAATATGTTAGACTTTCATTCTCACATAGGATAATAAATGAGTCAAACTAAGTATTTTCCGCTGCATGAATTTATATATTTTCTCACCTATGGACGAGTGATCCACCCAATTGAGGGACACGGTCAGTAACTCAAATAACTTATATTTTCTTTTAAACTTAATTTCATAAGTCTTGTACTTAAAGTAAATGTGAGGACGAGTCGCCTGAGCGTCTGCAGTTGTCTGCAGTTGAGGATAAGAAGTTTCCTAGGGTTGGCAGGATATTATATGTGATTTGTGGATGGTTTCTCTATGTTGTTTGCACCACTAACTAAGCTTACGCAGAAGAACACAGCTTTTGTTTGGAGCAATAAGTGTGAAGAGGCTTTTCATGAATTGAAGAGAAGATTGTGCACTGCCCTAGTTTTGTCCTTCCCTACCGAAGGGCTGGAATATGATGTGTATATGGATGCATCGTATGTTGGACTTGAGTGTGTGTTGATGCAAAAGGGAAAAGTGATTTCGTATGGGTGAAGTCAATTAAATATACACGAGAGGAACTACCCTACATATGAACTAGAATTCGCAGCCATGATTTATGCAATAAAGCTCTGAAGACACCTATTATATTGCGCATTGTGCAAGATTTACACGGATCATAAGAGTTTGAAGTACGTCTTCACTAAAAAGGAATTGAACTTGCACAAGCGGAGATGGTTAGAATATGTCGTGGGTTATGATGTTGAGATCCAATACCATCCGGGCAAAGCTATTGTGGTAGTCGACATCCTGAGTAGCAAGACAACAAAAATTTTTAACCTTTTTGTTGATTCGTTGGTAGAGGAATTTCACTTGATTAATATATCAGTTGTGAGTAGCGACTCTCCCAGCAGTTTGGAACTAATAGAGCCATCATGGATTACACTTACAAGGCTACATCAAAAGGATGATCCTGATTTGCCGCACCTTTATAATAGAACTGAGAAAAGGGAATTACCAGACTTTTCAATTGATGACGCGGGTACCTTGAAGTACCGCGACAGATTTGGTATTCCCGCAATTGAGGATATTCAAGTTAAGTTGTGCAAAAAGGTGCATGGTTCTAGAGTTTCCTACCACCACGGTTATACTAAAATATATAAGGATATGAAGCAGATCGTTTGGTGGTATGATATGAAGTGCGATATAACTAAGTTTGTATCTGAATGTTTTACTTGCAAGCGAGTTAAGGCCGATCATGTAAGGCCTGGAGGCAAGTTGATGCCTTTAGAAATTACAGGTTGGAAGGGGGGAGAGTATTTTGATGAATTTTATTACTGGATTGTCGAGATCTCCCCGAGGACACGATTCAGATTTGGTTATAGTGGACAAACTGACGAAGTGTGCTCACTTCGTGCCGTTCAAGATCGACTACTCCATGAAGAAAATAGCTGAGTTATACTTGGATGAGGTCATCAGATTACATGGAGTACCTGTTAGTATTTTATCAGATCGAGACTTCAGGATTACGTCTTGCTCTTGGAAAATTTTACAGGAAGGGCTGGGTACTGATTTGAGGTATTCCACTGCCTATCGGCTGCAGACAAATGGTCAGACTGAGAGAGTAAATCAGATCATGGAGGATATGATAAGATGTTATATTTTGGGCAACAGAGGAGCATGAGACGAGCATTTGAGATTGATGGAATTTGCGTACAATAACATTTTTCAAGAGGGCTTCAGATGTCAAAGTGTGAGGATTTGTATGGGAGACGTTGTAGAACTCCCTTGTTTTGGGCCAAGCTTGGTGAGAGACCGTTGTTTGGTCTGGAGGCCCTGGAAGAAATGGATATCTCTGTTAGGTATATTCGTGAGAAGATTCGAATAGCTCAGGAGCATTATGAAAAGGACGTCAATCATTGAAGGATGAAATTTGAATTTGTTGTTGGGGATATTATTTTTCTTAAGGTTTTCCCAATGTCTGGTGTTAAGAGATTTGGTAAGAACTATAAGTTGGATCCTAGGTATGTGGGACCCTTCAAGATTGTGGAGCATATTGGGATGCCTGCTTATAGGCTGGATTTGCCAGCATGTTTTCCTGGTTTGCACGATGGATTACACGTAAGCTAGTTGCAGAAGTGCGTACTTAGCCACAGACAGATTCTTGATGTTGTGCCCATGTTGGAGCCTGAACTTTGCAATGTGGAATAGCTTGTTCGTGTCCTGGATACTCAAGATCGGGTGATGGAGATGACGACCTCCAACCTATAGAAGATGACCTCCAACCTATAGATGATGATGTCAACATGCTCGCGGATGATCCTTCTCCGTCTCCAATCAAAGACTTGCGGCGTCATGACAATCATGCGGAGCGACGCTACAATCTCCACCCTCGGCGGAAGATAACTAAATAATTGAACTTATTTTATTCCAAGCTTGAGAGCTTTTATATTTTTTATCATGTTTTTATTTAACATTTGGAGTGTTTTTATTCTTATGTTTATTTGGGCTACATATAGCCAAGACTTTGTGTTAAGCCTATAAATAGGCATGCAATGTTTTGTTTAAGGCAAGTGAAATGAAAGTTAAAAAAACACTAATTCCTGCCTAAAGATTATCTTCTTCTTCTCTCTCTACATTCCCCTAGCTGCCAGCCCGATATCACTCTCCCTCTCAAATTTTCTTCCAGCACTCTCCCTCTTTCCCCCTCCTACCCAAGCAGCCACCACCTCTCTAACACCCGAGCAGCCCCCTCCTCCACAACTCGAGCAGCCACCACCTCTCTAACACCCGAGCAGCCCCCTCCTCCACAACCCGAGCAGCAACCACCCTTCTCCACCCGATCCGCCCCTTCCCACACAAAATGATCGGCCCCAACAAAACCCGATTCCAGCAAGGTGGTTCCATCCAACGTGAAGCGGGAAAGGCGGAAGTTTTTCTCTCCATCCGGCGCGACTCTGGCGGAACCGCAGAAGAGTGATCCACGAGTGAATCAGAATCATCTATTCCGGTTTAGGTAACGATACGTTCTACTTTGTGTGTGATTCTCCTTCTTAGATTTTCTTATGGTGGATGTGATTTTTGCGTAACTTCTGAATCGTTAATTTTGTTTTGTCTCTCCGATAGTATCTTGTGTTCATCCTATTTTGAATATTTTTCCGAAAGAAGATTTGGCAAACCCTCTTACTTTTTGTTGGGAGAGATCTACCATTTTTCCGAATCAAACTTTTCAGTAGATCCCTTTTGGTACAACTATTGCTCGTTCGGACCGGGTGGGTCCATTTAGCTTGAGAGAACAACGGCCTATAGCCTATTGTTCGATCTTAAAGTGGCGTGGCTACCACACGTTAGCATAAATCTGATAATTTGCCCTACGAGTGAGCTGCGTTTGTGTTTACGTGCGAGTGTAGAAGTGGGATATAGTGAGGGTCGCGTGTTAAGACGTAAAATCAATCGCCTAGGTGTTATAGCCTACATCAATTTGGTATCAAAGCGAGGTTCACATCAATTTCTTAATTGGCACCCTCCTGTTTTATTTTTACTAGCACGTCAACACGCACTTTTAATACTCTCTTCATTATTTCCTGCACAAAAAAACAAATTTTTTTTATTTAGTGTATGCGCACTAGGCTAGGTACGGAATATCCCCCCGTCTTCTTCCAATATGGCGGTCGACCGGGATGCGGATCTCGGTCTCACTGAGATTGAATAACTCCGCCAGGATTTCACGGAACAAATGACGGCTATTAGGGAAGCACTCCACACCCTGACAGTAAATTTAGCAGATCCCCGTAACCAACCCGCCAACCAACGCGCTGAAGGAAATAATTACCGTCACCCCAACAATAATAATGACCAACATCTGAGGGCGCCGTACGAGTTCGATATTACTAGGGCCGTCCGGATCAAACCCCCATCCTATGATGGATTGGGAGAACCACAAGTTTTCCTCGATTGGGTTACGGAAATAGAATGCTACTACGAGTGGTACAACCTGAATGATGCAGATAAGGTGCGCGTGGCAAGAATGAAGTTGTTAGGTAGAGCTAAAATATTTTGGCTGAATGAGGAACGACGCCTGAGAGGCGATAACAGTGAATTACACCTTGGTTGGGAGGTCATGAAAGACTCGCTTAATAAACAATACGTCCCTACGTACCATCGAACACAAATGTTTGATGATTTGGCCACCCTTAAACAAGGGAATAGGTCGGTGTCAGAATACATGAGTGTTCTTAAGGATATGATGGTGAGGTGTGGCGTGAAAGAAATGCCATAGATTACGCTCTCTAGGTTTCGCAAAGGGCTAAATCCCGACATCCAGGGAAAATTACTGCGGTATGGTCACACAGACTTAGACGTCACGTTTAATGCAGCATTAGACATTGAGAAGCACAACCTTCACAAAACTAAAACTCGCTCATTTCAGAAAGGAAAATCCAACTTAGGACCACCTCCCACTTCTATCTATAAGGATAAGGGTAAGTTCCGATCCACTGACTCGAGCTCCATAGTAGTTACTGACAGAAATACTAGAAATCCAACGGGTGAGAGAGTTCCTGTAGGAAGGGTTAACAAAACCAATGTTACTTGTTTCGCTTGCAGGATTCAAGGTCACTATGCTAGTAAGTGTCCCACTAAACCCAAGCCCTTAGCCCTGTTAGACTCCACCTGTGGGTCAGATGACCTCGTATATGAGGCAGGAGAGGATAGCGAGTCGGAAGGAGTGCCGAGCGATTTGGAGGATGAATCCCATATGATGGTCATGCGCTGTATTCTAGCTACTCCCCGTGCCTTAGATGACTGGAATAGGACCAATATATTTTCGCTGAATTTTAAGCACGGAGAGAAGTGGTGCAAGTTGATCATTAACTGTAGCAGCTGCAAGAATGTTATTTCCGAAAATGCGGTGACACGAATATATTTAGTTTTAGAGCCGCACCCTCACCCTTATAAGGTAGCATGGGTAAATAAGACATCCCTCCCAGTGTCGAAGCGTTGCTTGGTACCCCTTACCATCAAGGCCTATTCTAAACAAATTTGGTGTGATGTCATCCCCATGGATGCTTGTCATGTCCTATAAGGTCGTCCATGGCTTTATGACCATGATGTAACTCACTTCGGGCGAGCCCACTCATATGAATTTAACTTTAATGGTAATACCGTTATCCTTAAACCAACTCCACCTAAACATCCATCGATCTCCTTTAATGACACTATCGTTCCCGTCGAGAAGAATACATTAAGTTTGATAGGTAAGCAGGAGTTGGAGCGCGAGTATTTTGTTAACGGAGTCATATATGCACTAGTTTGCTTGCAAGTTAAGGAAGATAACTCCACGTTTGAGAATCTACCCACGACCTTGAAAAATCTTTTAGAGGAATATAAGGATGTCTACCCGGATAACTTGCCGCCTGAGTTACCCCCCATGCGGGAAATCCAACTCGAGATTGATTTCATTCCGGGATCCTCGTTGCATAACCTTCCCCATTATCGGTTAAACCCCTCCGCGCACCTCGAATTGCAAAAATTAATTTCGGATTTGCGAAGTAAGGGGTTCATCCGTCATAGCAAGAGTCCTTGTGCTGTACCCGCCTTACTAGTGATGCAGAAAGACGGATCTTGGCGGATGTGTGTGGATTATAGGGCCGTTAATAAAATAACCGTTAAATACCGGTTTCCTATCCCTCGATTGGATGACTTATTAGATATGTTAGGCGGAGCGACGATTTTTTCTAAGCTAGATCTTAAGAGTGGCTATCATCAAATCAGGATTACGGAAGGAGACGAATGGAAAACGGCCTTTAAATCGAAAGACGGACTTTATGAGTGGTTAGTGCTCGGTGAAGGGCTCACTAACGGCCCAAGTACTTTCTCCCGATTGATGACCTTAGTCTTCAAGCCTTACTTGGGAAAATTCGTCGTTATTTACTTTGATGATATCCTAGTATTTAGCTCCTCACCGAGCGATCACGAGTCTCATTTGAGGACGGTAATCACCACCCTGCGATCGGAAAAATTTTTTGTTAACTTAAAGAAATGTATGTTTAATGTTCCTTCTGTAGAATTCCTAGGCTATATCGTAAGTTCAGAAGGTATCCATGTTGACCCAAAGAAGGTCCAAGCTATCAAAGATTGGCCGGAGCCAACAAATATAAGGGATGTTTAGAGTTTTCATGGATTAGCTACTTTTTATCGCCGTTTTATCAAGGATTTTAGTAGTATAATGGCACCAATCATGGAGTGCATGAAAAAGGGAGATTTTTTGTGGACTAAATCGGTCTCCAAAGCATTTGACGTAATTAAATCCCGAATGTCGGCAGCGCCACTCTTACGATTACTAGATTTCAATTGAGTTTTTGAACTGTCTTGCGATGCATCTGGAGTCGGTATCAGTGGAGTCTTGAGTCAAGAGGGTCATCCTGTTGGATATTTTAGTGAAAAACTCTCGGGACCAAAATTAAATTATTCTAATTATGACAGAGAATTTTATGCGGTGATTCGATGTTTACAGCATTGGCGTCATTATTTGATATCTAAGGAATTTGTTATTCTATCCAATCACGAGGCATTAAGATTCATTAATTCCCAAAATAAAGTGAATCCTAGACATGCCAAGTGGGTCTCCTATCTTCAGGAGTATACCTTCATAATTAAACATCTCAAGGGAACATTAAACCGTGTGGCGGATGCTCCTAGTCGCGTCTCTTTGTTGTTGACTACGTTAGAGATCAAACTGATTGGATTCGATAGGATAAAAGAAGAGTATGTTAATTGTCTGGACTTCAAGTACATCTACTATTCCACTCAAAACAACTCTCCCACTACGATTTCAGCCTAATATATTCGGGATGGGTATCTGTTTAAGCATTCGAAGTTGTGTATTCCTCGTTCTTCCCTTCAGCATTTTATTGTGTGGGAGTTACATAGTGGTGGTCTGGGTGGACACTTCGAGCGCGATAAGACTACTACGCGTGTAGAAGACAGGTTCCATTGGCCAGGCCTTAAATCTACGGTGAATAAAATTGTGGGTAGTTGTCGCGTTTGTCAATTAGCAAAGGGAAATAAAACAAATGCCAGACTCTATACCCCTCTTCCAATTCCTTCCATTCCATGGGAAGATGTTAGTATGGACTTTATCCTTGGCCTACCGGTCAGGTTTAAACGACACGATTCCATACTCGTGGTAGTCGATCAATTTTCCAAAATAGCCTATTTTATTGCGTGTAATAAGACCGATGGTGCATCCCATGTAGCAAAATTATATTTTAAAGAAGTTGTTGGGCATAGAGGCGTTCCGAAGACGATAGTGACCGATAGAGAAGTAAAGTTTACTAGCTATTTTTGGAAGACCCTGTGGAGGATAATGGGCACCAAGCTATTGTTTACTTCGGCCTACCATCCACAAACTGATGGTCAAACGAAAGTGGTAAACATGAGTTTAGGGAGTTTACTTTGTTGCCTTGTGGGTGAACACAAGGGCACATGGGACCTCATCCTTCCCCATGCTCAGTTAGCGTACAATAACTCCAAAAATAGGTCCACAGGATTATCACCTAATGAGATCGTTCACGGTTATAAAGCCCATGTGCCGATTGACTTGATTCCGTTACTGCTATCTTATAAGTCCAGTCAGTTTGCGCAAGATTTTGCATCTCATGTTCGTGCTTTACACAAACACATTACTGAAGCGCTAACCACTCAATATGCATCTTATCAAGCTCATGCTAATTTACATAAGAGGGCGTCTCACTTTAAGGTTGGCGATTTGGTCATGGTGCGTCTCGTCCCTGAAAGGATGACTTCAGGTACTATAAAAAAGTTGGCGAATCGGCGAGCTGGACCCTTTCGGATTATAAAAAAACTAGGAGCAAACTCATATCTGTTGGAGTTACCTACTGATTGGTGTATTTCCCCTATTTTTAATGTTTCCGATTTAACGCTTTATGTCTCTCCACCACCAGAATTATCTAACTGTCCGTTTAGTTCCACTACAATTTCTAATGGGTTGGGGGGGGGGGGGGTGAATTAGTTTCTGGATCGCTCTCTCCCTCGGTCTCCAATGGAGGTACGTGGGTTTTTGATGATGAAAAGTTTCCTCTTTTATTGCCTAACATTTTTCCCAAGTTCCCCAGGACCAATTTTTTGCCATAAGGGATTCTTCAAGATAAACTGTTCGCCTCTCCTAGCGGTGGTGTTCGCCGATATTTGATACGGTGGCGAGATCGTCCGGCCTCCGATGACTCTTGGCTTCCGGAATCGGAGGTGGCTCATTTGGATGATGCTCTTCTGTGCCAGTACCTGCATGCCAACTCATCGGTGATGAGTCATTCTAAGCTGGGGAGGGTTGATGGAGACGACAACCTCCAACCTATAGAAGATGACCTCCAACCTATAGAAGATGATGTCAACATGCTCGCGGATGATCCTTCTCCGTCTCCAATCAAAGACTTGCGGCATCATGACAATCATGCGGAGCGACGCAACAATTTCCGCCCTCGGCGCAAGACAACTAAATAATTGAACTTATTTTATTCCAAGCTTGAGAGCTTTTATATTTTTTATCATGTTTTTATTTAACATTTGGAGTGTTTTTATTCTTATGTTTATTTGGGCTACATATATCCAAGACTTTTTGTTAAGCCTATAAATAGGCATGTAATATTTTGTTTAAGGCAAGTGAAATGAAAGTTAAAAAAACCCTAATTCTTGCCTTAAGATTATCTCCTTCTCTCTCTACATTCCCCTAGCCTCCAGCCCGATATCACTCTCCCTCTCAAAATTTCGGCCAGCACTCTCCCTCTTTCCCCTCCTACCCGAGCATCCACCACCTCTCTAACACCCGAGCAGCCCCCTCCTCCACAACCCGAGCAGCCACCACCTCTCTAACACCCGAGCAGCCCCTCCTCCACAACCCGAGCAGTAACCACCCTTCTCCACCCGATCCGCCCCTTCCCACGCAAAACGATCGGCCCCAACAAAACCCGATTCCAGCAAGGTGGTTCCATCCAGCGTGAAGCGGGAAAGGTGGAAGTTTTTCTCTCCATCCGGCGTGACTCCGGCGGAACCGCTGAAGAGTGATCCACGAGTGAATCGGAATCATCTATTCCAGTTTGGGTAATGATACGTTCTACTTTGTGTGTGATTCTCCTTCCTAGATTTTATTATGGTGGATGTGATTTTTGCGTAACTTCGGAATCGTTAATTTTGTTTTGTCTCTCCGATAGTATCTTGTGTTCATTCTATTTTGAATACTTTTCCGAAAGAGGATTTGGCAAACCCTCATACTTTTTGTTGTGAGAGATCTACCATTTTTCCGAATCGAACTTTTTGGTAGATCCCTTTTGGTACAACTATTGCTTGTTCGGACCAGGTGGGTCCATTTAGCTTGAGAGAACAACGGCCTATAGCCTATTATTCGATCTTAAAGCGGCGTGGCTACCGTACATTAGAATAAATATGATAATTTGCCCTACAAGTGAGCTGCGTTTGAGTTTACGTGCGAGTGTAGAAGCGGTATATAGTGAGGGTCGCGTGTTAAGACGTAAAATCAATCGCGTAGGCGTTATAGCCTACATCATCGGGTATTGTAAAGGAAGACAATACCCATGGTTAAAGCTTTGTTGAGAAACCAAAACATGGAGAGCACGACTTGGGAGTTGGAGTCAGTTATGAGGGAGGCTTATCCTCATATGTTCTCCTGATGCTTTTGTTAAGCATTTTCTTTGATAGCCTATGATTACTTTTCTTCTATTTTGGATTTAATCATATTTATGTCAAGTTTTGGGACAAAACTTCTTTTTAAGGGGTGGTTGTAACTCCCCTGATTTTTCGGTATTTATTTTAATACCCGTGGTGACGTAATTTTGACATCTAGGCGTTAAGTTGACGCGTAGTTAACAGGTGTCGTTGTTGGAGCATGGGTTTGCTTAGTGGGTTTTCCTGTGTGGTTGGTTTTGGCTTGGTTTTTCACCTTCCCTAGAGAGTCGAATTTGTTTTGGTGACTCGGTAGACCTTTTATAAGGATGTGGTGGTGTTTTATCTTTGGGTGGTGTTTTACACGAGTTTGGTCTGTCGGATTTGGATTTTGACTTAGCCGTTAGATTTGTAGCGTCGGTATTTAGCTACGGTGCGATATTCATAAGATTCCGACTTGGTTTGAATTTGTGGTCGTTTTGGCGTTATTTAAATAATTATGATTTAATATTATATGTATATATAAATAGAAAACCTTTGAGTCAAACCCTATTTCCCTATTCATCATCCCAACCCGAGCGACGATGATTTCATTAGCAGAAGAGGAGCGACGACTTCCCATGCGTTTGGCCGATGATAGAGAGAATTTCGGTGGTCGGTTTTGTCAATAGTTTAGAGATTTGGAAAGCTCTCACCGAGATCTACGCGTTCGTGGTAAGATTTCCCAATTTCTTCGATTTTTGTGTGTTATGTTTTGTGATTTTGACCTCCTTCTTCCCCCAAAAGTTCCAGGAAACATTGCCTAGGTCTTCTTGCGACCGATCTTTGTCGTGGAGCGTTAGAGGAAGCGGATTTTCTGAGATTTGAAGCAAGTGGAGATTTCCCCCTTGATTGTTATTTTCCTTTCATATCGTTCCTTTTCTTTCTCTCATTTGTGTGTAGGAGTTGTTTAGGAGTTGGCCTTGAAAACATCCCTAGGACAGTTAGGAATTTTCGGCTAAAATTCATCGAGTAACATAGTTAGCCTAAGGACAATTTCGACGTATATCGTGGGAAGAATTCGTCGGGTATGAAATAGGTCTATAAATCCGTTAAGGTAAACTCGTCGAGTATCATTCGTCGAGTAAGGTTAGATTTTGCCGAGACCAATTCGTTGAGTATTGTCGACGAATTCGTCGAGTATCAGTTTCGCGTTGAGTGAAATTTGAGTTAAGTCCACTTCGTCGAGTATTCTCGACAAATTCATCGAGTAATTCTAGTTTGGCTTTGAGTTCGTCGAGTATAAGACTTGGCGTTGAGTGGATTAGGCTTGGCGCTGAGATCATTGAGTGATCTTGAGCCTAAGTATAATTCGTCATGTAATCTTGATGAATTCATCGAATATCGCTGGCTTGGCATTAAGTGCACTGAATGCACTCAACGCGGGGTTGAGTGAAGGTGTATTCGCTGAGTATCTGGCTTGGCATTGAGTGCGTTGAAAGCACTCAACGCGACGTCAAGTTGACTCGACGCTTTTTCTGTGGACGTAGTGTATTTCGCCGATTTGTGTCTGATTCGTCGTGTATGGTCCTTAGAATAAATTTAGGGCTTGTCAGGGTATTTCTTTGGGTTTAGGCTTTGGTTTGGTTTGGGGTGTTTGGGTATGATGTTTTCTTCGGCGAGGAAGGTTGGCAGTTGATAAAGGACCACCAACTAGACGTTGGTTTGCGAATCATTACACTTGGTGATTTATCTGGTCTCTATTTTGTGGACTATTGGGTTGTGTTGGGCCAAGTTGCCACCACTATAGTGGCCTTTGTAAGACATTTGGGTTTCGTTGTTCGGTTTTGGACGTTTTGGTCACTGACTCCGACCCGGTTATTTTTACCAGTGTTAATGATTCACATTTTTCGAGCTATTTTGTGCTCACTTACTTCTTATAGTTCAGTGTTTTGCTATTTCATGCTTATCCTCGCAGATTTTGTCGAAACATGGCATCGTTCAGCACTTAGTGCAAATTTATTTGAACTCCTTTATTGCAAACTTTTCACTTTACCTGTTTTTATTTGGCTAATGAGTTGTGGTTTCAGCTCTTCTTATAGTCGGGTTTGTTAAATCTTTTCTTGCCTTTTTCTACTAATTACCTTCTTATTTCCATTGCCGGTTGCAAATTTTTTGCTGAGGTGTTCTTTTTTTGAATGCCTCAGATTTAGGGCTGTAGCCGGTGGAGCGGCTGTGTTGGGTGGTATCTTGTGGACTACAGTTGTTGCAGTTGTTTTCCACACCGTCGTGAGGTAGTTTGTTGTTTTTCATTTTAGTTCAGACGTGCATACTTTTTGTTGGTTCGTGTCAAGTTGTTAACGCCCACTGGAAGTATTCTTTTGGAATGTTCAATACTTTGCTAGCTGCTAGTGTACTATTTTGATTGGTTGTATTTGCTCTCTGGTAAGGTTTTTTTCTAGGTTGCATGTTAGATATTTTATAATATAAAAATTATTATTACTTTTACTTCATACATGCCCTGTCTGAAGTCTAAATCACTCTATTTAACGGTCATAAAAGCTACTTTCATTATTATTATAAATATAGAGTCTTGCAAATCATGAGTTGTCCTCTAGGGATGTTTATACTTATATAGGACATCTAATATTGTAAATGAAAGTCCACCTAGTGTCGGCTATGTGCACCTATGGGGGGGGGGGGGAATAGGTGACGTGTGGTTCTTTTGCGGAATTTACAGATGTACCTGCACAATGAAAA
This sequence comes from Platanthera guangdongensis, assembly GCA_039583875.1. Lineage (NCBI taxonomy): Eukaryota > Viridiplantae > Streptophyta > Magnoliopsida > Asparagales > Orchidaceae > Platanthera > Platanthera guangdongensis. The sequence goes on from CM077151.1 coordinate 157,480,946, forward strand.
CAACAAACACAGCACACAGAATACACAGCAAATTTATAGTGGTTCCCCGACTTGGGTACATCCACTTTCCCCCTTCGACCTATCTCCCCAACAAGGGACGACTCGGTCACTTCACCAACGGGATTGAAATCCAATCCCTTCACTAACGGAAGGAGCCCTTCCACACGTGAGAGTCAACACTCCCACAAAACGGGTTGCACCCAACCCTTACAACACGGAACAAAAGTTCCTTTACAATAAAAAAAATGTAGAATGTACACGTGATACAAACTTCTCTTGGAGACTACGGTGTTCCTCTTTGTTCGACGACGTGTTCTTGAAGTCGATGAAGAGTCTACGACCTTGGTCTCTCTTGGAGAGGATCTCCCGAAACCGGCGGCGGCAATCCGAGCGGCGGCTTGGTTCGGAGTTGGCGGCGACGAAGGTGCGCTGCTGCAGTGCTTTGAGATCCAAACTTCCTTGCTAAGCAAACTAGGTCTACCAACGGTCACTCTAGGATCGGTCGTCTCGATCGATTCGGACGGGGGAGTGTTTCCCGGTCAACAAATCGAGAGACAAGAGATCTCTGGATAGACGCGTGAGACGCAAGCTTTGCTAAGCTACTGTCGCCGGAGATCGAGAAGAAGAATGATCAGCGGCGGCGACGTACTAGCCCAAGCGCAACGGCGGCGGAGAAGAGAAATCGCGATATTAGGGTTTCGTGCTCAGCTTCTTTCTCGGTGTGTCTTCCGTTCAAAATACCCGAGTATAAATACTGTAGCTACAGCAAATTTGACCGTTGTGGGACCCACAAATGAAATCCCCAAAATCCGGTTTAAACAAGTCCAAAAGCAGAATCCGGTCCAGCAGCATTCTGAGAAAACGCCAAGTCAAAATCGGCGAGAATCGCAGACGATTCTCGACGAATCGGCGAGAATCACCAAGTGATTCTCGACGATTCGTCGAGAATCGTTTGTGATTCTCGTCGAATCACTTGTCGATTCTCAACGAATTTTACTTTATACATGGGTTGCTTGACCACTGGTTCGGCGGGAATCACAAGTGATTCTCGCCGAATCTTACTTGGCACTATTTTGAGATGGCCAAAAGGAGTCGGCGAGAATCACTGATGATTCTCGTCGATTCGGCGAGAATCACTAGTGATTCTCGCCGATTCGGCGAGAATCACTTGGTGATTCTCGTCGAATTTGCCTTGGACGATTTTTCGTCTTCCACCTAGGAGCTGCTCCTTGATCCTCCATGCTCCTTGTCTTCTCTTGCATATGAGCGGCCCTGTGCTTGAAAATAAGTGCACTCCAATAGAGAGAGTACACGTAGGCCAACACACTGATCTGCTCAACGAGGGATTACGTCGTGCAGACCCGTGTATATTGACCTACTGCACCCTGACATTGGTGTGCACTTAGCGTGGAAAAACTACAAGCACAACTAGAAAAAGTTTATCAAATACATAGTCTATTGACCTTAGCTTGTCCAGGGGCTTCTTCAAATCAGGTACATTGTGGATACAATACCCAACAATCTCCCCCTATTTGAAGAAGCCTAAACCCTACAAGCTAAGGTGAATGGAGCGAATGAAAATGAAAGCAAATGAAATTCATAAACTTAACATTGGGTGGAGTCATCCCTTACCAATACCGATTTCTTGGGAGCAAGCTGGAGCCACACCTTAGCCTTGACCCCGAGAGGGTAATCTCCCCCTTTTCGGCTTCTATAAATCGGGGTCTGTAGCGATTGACTCTTTGCTCCCCCTCAGTTCTTGCAGCTGTACGCACGCTGGAGTTCCTTGCTCCCCCTCGGTTCTTGCACGAGCCTGGAGCTTCTGTAGTCTTCACTCCTCATAGTTGAGCATTCCCAATTCAGTCTTGAAAAGATTGAACTTGGCCTCGTCTAGGGGCTTTGTGAATATATCAGCAATCTGCTTGTCCGTGGGGACATAACAGAGAGAGATATCCTTGTTCTCCACGTACTTCAATATGCTTCGTTCGGCTGTGCGACACCGGATTGTTGGCAATGGCAATTGCACTGGAGGAGTCGCAGTACATTGGAACTTCCTTGAACTGAAGGTTGTAGTCGGCCAACTGATTTCTGATCCAAAGGAGTTGTGCGCAACAGCTTCCTGCCGAGATATACTCTGACTCTGCTGTGGAGGTTGCAACACAATTCTGTTTCTTGCTGTTCCATGAGATAAGCCTCCTGCCGAGGAATTGACACGTCCCGGAGGTGCTTTTCCTGTCATCCCTGCTCCCTGCAAAATCAGCATCTGAAAAGCCTATTAGCTCGACATCATTGTTCCTCGGGTACCACAAGCCAAGATTAGGAGTACCTTTAAGGTATCTTAGAATTCGCTTTGCAGCGACATAGTGAGATTCCTTAGTGTTCACCTGATAGCGGGCACATACACATGTGGAGAACATAATATCCGGTCTACTGGCAGTAAGGTAGAGCAGGGATCCAATGATGCTTCTGTATTTGGTTTCATCGAAAGGTTTACCTTTCTCATCCTTATCCAGAGACATGGTGGATCCCATTGGAGTCCTCATAGAGGATGCACTCTCCATACCGAATTTCTTAAGGAGTTCATTTGTGAACTTCGTCTGAGAGATGAAGATTCCATCCTCAGACTGTTTCACTTGAAGGCCTAAGAAATACTTGAGCTCTCCCATACTGCTCATTTCAAACTTTCCTTGCATAAGTTTAGAAAACTTTTTGCAAAGATTGTTGTCCGTTGAGCCGAATATTATGTCATCGACATAGATTTGCAGCAGCAAAATCTTGCCTTTGACTTCCCTGAGAAACAATGTTTTATCTATTTTACCTCTGGAGAACTTGTTCTCAAGAAGAAAACTAGATAAAGTCTCATACCAAGCTCGTGGAGCTTGTTTCAACCCATATAAGGCCTTATTAAGAAAATAAACGTGATTGGGATAAGTAGGATCGACAAAACCTGGGGGTTGAGCGACGTATACTTCCTCTTTCAGGTCTCCGTTCAGGAATGCCGATTTCACATCCATTTGGTAGACTGTGAATCCTTTGTGTGAAGCATACGCCAGGAACAACCGGATTGCCTCGAGCCTTGCTACTGGTGCAAAGGTCTGGTCGAAATCAATCCCTTCCTCCTGTCGGTAACCTTGAGCCACCAGCCTGGCTTTGTTCTTTACGATGACACCATGTTCATCCAGCTTGTTTCTGAAGATCCACTTTGTGCCGATCACATTCTGCTTGTACGGTCTGGGAACTAGCGTCCAAACTTTGCACCGTTCGAATTGATGTAGTTCCTCTTGCATGGCCAGAATCCATGCCGCATCCTTGTTCGCCTCGTCGAACTTCTTTGGCTCTACCTGTGACAGGAAGCTGAGATGCAATACTTCGTTAGTTGTACCTCTTCGAGTTCTGACGCCTACACGAGGATCTCTGATGATCTGTTCTCTAGGATGATCCCTCACGTGACGGAGCTCTAGAAGTCTGGCGTCTGGGGCTTCAGCTACTTCTTGTGCTTCTCTTTCTTCTAAAAGATTTGTTCCATCTTGATCTTCAACATTTTCAGATGACGTGGAGGTGGAAACTTTGACGTACTTGGGTGCGTCATCTTTAGGGGTCTCATCCAGATTCAGCTGGTCAAGTCTAGCACCTGCATCTTCAAGAATACTACTGGAAGAATTGCTGTTAAGCAAACTTCCTTCATCAAATATAACATTTATTGATTCTTCTACCACTAGAGTTTTCTTATTGAAGACCCTATATGCCCGACTATGGGAACTATAGCCCATGAATATGCCTTCGAAGCATTTTTCACCGAATTTAGTACGCGGGTACTTCCCATTATTCAGTACATAGCATCTGCAACCAAAAATCCTCAAGTAGGACATGGTTGGTTTCCTGCCTTTCAGTAGCTCGTAGGGCATCTTACGATGATGCTTGTTGATCAAAGCTCGGTTTTGTACATGACATGTCGTATTGACACCCTCTGCCCAGAAGTATTCCGGGAGAGAAGCATCTTTCAACATAGTCGTGCATGCTTCAATGAGAGTTCTATTTCTCCTCTCCGCAACTCCATTTTGCTGAGGAGTGCGCGGGGAGGAAAACTCATGAAAGATACCTTGTTCTTCACAAAATTCTGTCATAGCACCAGATTCGAATTCTGTTCCATGGTCACTTCGGATTTTGACCACGGAGCAGTTAAATTCATTCTGAACCTGCTTGACAAAATTAGTGAAGATGTCAAAAGTATCTGACTTTCGTTTCAAAAAGAACACCCATGTAAACCGTGAGTGATCATCAACTATCACTAGCGTATATGACTTGCCTCCCAAGCTATGAACTAGCATTGGGCCAAACAAGTCCATATGTAACAGGTAAAGACATCGAGAGGAGTCTTTGTCTGCAATGCTCTTGAAGGTAGCCCGAGTCTGTTTGCCCATCTGGCATGCAGGACAGGGGCTATCTTTGATGCACTTGATACTGGGAGCATCTCTTACTAAGTTCTTAGAAAATAGCATACTAATTGTCTTGAAATTAATATGTGCCAATCTCTTGTGCCATTGTTCACAAAGAGATGCACTGCCTGTTGCCACGAGGCATACGGGGGTAGATGAATCCAAACTGAGAAAATCTAAGCAAAAGATATTTCTGCTCCTAATGCCTGATAATACCGTCTCAGAAGAGATACATGAAATTATCAGACATTTATCCTTGCAGAACTTAACGTCATAACCTTTATCACATAACTGACTTACACTGATCAGGTTATGGTTTAACCCTTCAACATAAGCCACGTCGGTGATAGAGATTATACCGTTGGAAATCATACCATAACCTCTGGTGACTCCTCGATCTGACCCTCCAAAGATGACTTTGGGTCCATTCTCGACTGGAGTGTAATCACGCAGCAGGCTTCTTGTCCCGGTCATATGCCGGGAGCATCCACTGTCCAAATACCAGATTGGCGTTTTGGTGGCCTTTGGACATTCCTGCAAAACAAAATTAATTTGCCTTAGGAACCCAATCGAACTTGGGTCCTAGATTCCTGGTTAGCACACTCCCCCTCGGTTGGTTAACCATACGAGTGGTCGGTCTCGCATTGTTAACATGGGGAGTCTCGTAGTTCCTTGGATTAAACCAACAATCCACGGCAAAGTGACCGACTTTGCCACAACACCAACAGTCGAACCTGTTGTATCTCTTCCTAGGCTCCTGCCTTACCCTGGGAACGGTGGGTGCGGCTGGGGCCTTGGATCTGGAGGTGGAGACCTCATGGTGACAACAGTCACATGACTTTGTCACCTTCTGTATAACTGGTTTGGCCTTTGGTGCCTGCTTTCCATTATGGCCGCTAGAGAACGGACCATAATTTCCTATGTGGATTTCCTCATAAGGTGCCTTGAAGGCACTCTCACCAAAGTTCCGGGGGAAGTTCCAACCGTCATACCGGCTCTTAGGCTTTGCAACCGAGGGCCGGAAATGATGCCCAAATGTTGACTCAAAGTCATGTTGGTTGCAAGGAAAGCCAGGCTTCCTGAACGCAACAGGACTAAGAGGAGCCTTCCCCTTTTCATCAGCAGAGGCCTTCTTGGCGGCCTTATTCTTCCTCTGGTTCTTGTTTCTCCTAGATGAAGAACCAGATGCCCCAATATGCCCCAAGCCAGCTCCTTTGGCCTGAGCAGAGAAGGTGTCAACGACTGGAAGCACTGTTTTTGGCATAGAGAAGCTCTGTACGATCTTCCTTTCTGCCGCAAGTAGTTCTTCCAATTTGTTGACTTCCTCCTGCTTGAGATCAAGGAGCTTCAAGGACTCTGAGTGCTTTGAAGTTAGGTCAAGGTGCTCCTGTCTGAGAGAGATCAAGCTAGTGACCTCTTCCCTTAGGGATACACACTCACCCTTAAGGAATTTTACTTCCTTCTTCTCAGCCTTCAGTCTCTTGCGGCACTCGTCGAAAGTGTTGAGCAGAAGCTCATACTTTTCGAGGAGTTCAGCTTCGCGGGCCGAAGGGCCATCCTCAGGTTCATCATCCTGAGACTCAGGATCAGAGTCGGAGTCGGAGAGAGGGGTGTGAGCCTTTACCTTCCCAGTAAATGGGGGGCATTCTCCTTCTGAGTCCGAGCGACCCACCAGCCCGAAGTAGGCTTCCTCATCATCACTGGAGTCTGAGGAATCAGACTCACTTAGTGTCTTTGGTCTTCTAGCGATGTAGCTCCGCTCCTTCTTCTTATCTCTGGAGGATTTGAGCTCCTCTCCTTTCCCTTTATCTCTTTTGCTTTGATGGCAGTCGGCCACGACGTGACCTGGCTTGTTGCATCCAAAGCAAATAATATCAGAAGAACGATGTTTGTTAGGTTTAGATGCATACCTGTCAGAAGAGTAGTTTTTCTTCTGATGTCTGGAAGAGGAGCCGTCTCTCTTTCTTTGATTCCTCATCTTGAGGAATTTCTTGAACTCTCGAGTGATGAGGGATAAATCCTCTTCCGACAGTTCAGAGCTGGAGGAGCATGGATCGGAGTCCTCCTCTTCTTCCTTATTTCTGGCACGGTAAGACACCGCACCCTTCCCTTTTCTGGAGTGACTGGCTTTTAGGGCCACAGTCTTTTCTTTTGCAGCAGCCTTCTCTACTTCTTCCTCTGCCTTCCTGGTGTTCAGCTGAAGTTCATAGGACATCAGCTTCCCGAACAGGATTTGTGGATCAGTTTCTGCTAGTCTGCCAAATTCTCTGATGGCGCAGATCTTTGTGTCCTATTCCTTAGTAAGGGACCTAAGGAATTTGTCATTGAGTTCACCATTGGTGAACACTCTTCCATAGCCCTTGAGGGCCTTGACAATCTTCAGGAAGTTCTCGTATGTGACTCCGATCTCTTCCTTAGGCCCTTGCCGGAAGGCCTCATACTTCTGGTTCAGGAGGGATCTCCGATCATCCCTTACTTCATCTGTGCCCTCCATTAGAATGATCAGACACTGCCATATCTCCTGAGCTGTCCTGCAGTTGCTGAAGTTTTGCATCATCGAGTCATCAACTGCACTGACCAGGATGTTTCTTGCCTTCATGTCAAGGCCCACTAGGACCATCTCATCCTTGTCCATTTCAGAGAGTGTCTTCGGCACTTTCTTGGTGGGATCAATGGTGGAGGCCTTAGTGGGGACATAAGGTCCCTCCAGCACGATCATGAACAGTCGAGGGTCCACTGCTTCCATGTAGAACCTGATTCTTTCCTTCCAGATAGGAAAGTTGAGTCTGTTGCACACTGGGATCTTGCCGGAGTACTTGAGCCCGTCCATAGTAGATGTATGTCTCCTTGTTGACACTAGTGGCAGGATTCACCTCAAGGTGTTAACCTTTTTGTTGAGGAACCTCCCTCTGATACCACTTGAAAGTCCACCTAGTGTCGGCTATGTGCACCTATGGGGGGGGGGGAATAGGTGACGTGTGGTTCTTTTGCGGAATTTACAGATGTACCTGCACAATGAAAACAACAAACACAGCACAAAGAATACACAGCAAATTTATAGTGGTTCCCCGACTTGGGTACATCCACTTTCCCCCTTCGACCTATCTCCCCAACAAGGGACGACTCGGTCACTTCACCAACGGGATTGAAATCCAATCCCTTCACTAAAGGAAGGAGCCCTTCCACACGTGAGAGTCAACACTCCCACAAAACGGGTTGCACCCAACCCTTACAACACGGAACAAAAGTTCCTTTACAATAAAATAAATGTAGAATGTACACGTGATACAAACTTCTCTTGGAGACTACGGTGTTCCTCTTTGTTCGACGACGTGTTCTTGAAGTCGATGAAGAGTCTACGACCTTGGTCTCTCTTGGAGAGGATCTCCCGAAACCGGCGGCGGCAATCCGAGCGGCGGCTTGGTTCGGAGTTGGCGGCGATGAAGGTGCGCTGCTGCAGTGCTTTGAGATCCAAACTTCCTTGCTAAGCAAACTAGGTCTACCAACGGTCACTCTAGGATCGGTCGTCTCGATCGATTCGGACGGGGGAGTGTTTCCCGGTCAACAAATCGAGAGACAAGAGATCTCTGGATAGACGCGTGAGACGCAAGCTTTGCTAAGCTACTGTCGCCGGAGATCGAGAAGAAGAATGATCAGCGGCGGCGACGTACTAGCCCAAGCGCAACGGCGGCGGAGAAGAGAAATCGCGATATTAGGGTTTCGTGCTCAGCTTCTTTCTCGGTGTGTCTTCCGTTCAAAATACCCGAGTATAAATACTGTAGCTACAGCAAATTTGACCGTTGTGGGACCCACAAATGAAATCCCCAAAATTCGGTTTAAACAAGTCCAAAAGCAGAATCCGGTCCAGCAGCATTCTGAGAAAACGCCAAGTCAAAATCGGCGAGAATCGCAGACGATTCTCGACGAATCGGCGAGAATCACCAAGTGATTCTCGACGATTCGTCGAGAATCGTTTGTGATTCTCGTCGAATCACTTGTCGATTCTCAACGAATTTTACTTTATACATGGGCTGCTTGACCACTGGTTCGGCGGGAATCACAAGTGATTCTCGCCGAATCTTACTTGGCACTATTTTGAGATGGCCAAAAGGAGTCGGCGAGAATCACTGATGATTCTCGTCGATTCGGCGAGAATCACTAGTGATTCTCGCCGATTCGGCGAGAATCACTTGGTGATTCTCGTCGAATTTGCCTTGGACGATTTTTCGTCTTCCACCTAGGAGCTGCTCCTTGATCCTCCATGCTCCTTGTCTTCTCTTGCATATGAGCGGCCCTGTGCTTGAAAATAAGTGCACTCCAATAGAGAGAGTACACGTAGGCCAACACACTGATCTGCTCAACGAGGGATTACGTCGTGCAGACCCGTGTATATTGACCTACTGCACCCTGACATTTGTGTGCACTTAGCGTGGAAAAACTACAAGCACAACTAGAAAAAGTTTATCAAATACATAGTCTATTGACCTTAGCTTGTCCAGGGGCTTCTTCAAATCAGGTACATTGTGGATACAATACCCAACAGTAAATAGAGAATTTTTCGCAGCGTATAATTATTTTTTTTTCACGTGGACTAGATGAGCCACTGAGCTGAGGGATACGGCTAATTGCTTAAATTATAACTGAATTTTCCTTTTAATAGCTTACAAATATTTTATAAAAGTGTCAAGTTAGAGTTTTGCCTGAACGTTTGTAGTTATCCCTTGCTCACATGCTATCATGACGCGTGTTTTCTCTTACTCTATTATATCGGTAAATGTTGAGAAAATGCGGGCTGTGACAACGCATACCACTCAATGCGGGCTGTGACAACGCGATTGGCCCGCCTCGAGCTCTCCCAACAGGTCCTCTGTAAGACCCTTTTTTCCTTTAAAACCACCGGCGTCTTATGCCCAGAACTGCCATTTTGCGGTGACACTGACACTCGGGAAGGTCGCCACTACAAAACGCCGATCCTGCCAGCCTTTACAATCACCAAAGAGAAAGAAGATTAAGCATAGTTCAGATAAAACTAAGTCCACAATCACATGTAATATATGTAAAGTAAATCACATCAAGTCCACATATAATAAAAGTACTGAAATAAAACAGTACAAAGAAACATAAACGGGCTCCAACCCAGTACATCAATCCTCACTACAAAATCTCGCAGAAGCTAAGTAAACTAATCACTCACGGATCCAGTAGCCGGTGCTCCTGTGCTAGACTGGCCCACCTCCATGTGCCCCGTACTCCACTGGTGCTGTATGTCACAACCCGCATTTTCTCACAAATAAAATTGTATCAGAGCAAGAGAAAATACATGTCATGATGCCACGTCGTGCAGGGGATAACTGCACACGTTCAAGCAAAACTCCAGACTCTACATCTTTAAAGAAAATCATAATTTATTATGAGAGAAAATCAGTTAAATTTGACTGCTGCATCTCTCAGCACAGTGGATCAGCTAGTCCACAAATGAGTGGGTAGAGCCAGAGTCGAAGAGAATACGCGCCCAGCGGTTCTTTACCTTAAATCTTCCTATAAAGTTGTGCACGCATCCAAGGAAATAATTGGTAAAGCTATAATTACGAACTAAAACATTAGAACTAGGGAGAAAGTCTAACCTGAAACAACCTGAGTCGAAGTCTGAGCTTCATCTAAGGAAATCACATTAAGCTTTCCTTTACCTTTATCCAATTGCTAAGGCAGTGGCAATGCCTGAAGTGGGACTGGTTGAAGCACAGGCTGGAACTGCGGGCACTGAGCCTTAACATGCCCCTTTTGTCCACACTAATAGCAAACCTTATCCTTCAACCAGCAACGGGAAACATCATGCCCCTTCTTCTTGCACAAAGTACACTCCAAGTCCCTCTTAGGAGCACCCTGAATCGCATGAACCTGCTCCTTCTTCTGAGCTCCTAACCTTTTGAAACATCTCTCAAAGGGGTGGCCTGACCGGCCACAGAAGCTACAAACCTCTTTGCTCTTCTTCCTTAAAGCAGCATCAGGCACCTGAGGGCTCTTTCCTTCAACCAATTTCCTCTGATCCTTTCTCATTTGCTGGCCTCTGTTCTTAGCATTGTCGATTGCCTCGACCTTCAAGGCAACTTCTACCACACTGGTATAACTCACTGCTCCATAAGCACCAGCTAGATGTTGGATATCACTTCTTAGACCACCCAGAAATCTTTTAACTCGATCCGCCTCGAAGCTTACCAAACCGGGGGCAAACTGACTCAGCTTGTTGAACTCGATCTCATACTTGCTAACTGTGAGTTGCCTCTACTTCAAATGTAAGAAATCATTCATCAGGCGGTCGCACTCGACCGAAGGCAGAAACTTCCTTAGAAACATTTCCTTGAAGGTCTCCCAAGAGCATCCCTCTTTCAAGCTCTCCTTCTCTCTCAGCCACCAACTCTTCTCTAATCCCTTATGCTGATAGGTGGCGATCATCACCCTTTGATCAGGGGTAACTCCAGAATAGGAGAACATCTCATCGATGACAATAAGCAAATCGTCCAAAACCATAAAGTATGCCCTTTCATCGTAAGTCGGAGGTCCTAGTCGCTGGAAGTGAAATATGAATGACATCTCTGGGGGCAACACAGCAGGAGGTACCAGGGGAGCAGGAGGAACAGGAACAGCTACGCCTACAGCAGGGTCCGGCACTCTCGGATGTTGTCCTGCCACAACTGATAACAGAGACTTGATCTGAGACTGCACATCCACCATCTACCTTGACAAGGGCTCATTGCTCTATCGCAGACTCTCCATCATCGCATTGCTCTCCGCACCCGAATACTCGCCCTCAGACTGGGGAATTAGCCTCGTCGAAGGATGCTTCGACATCCTATAATCGAATTGGCACCAATCAAGACCTAGCCCAACTGCTAGCACAAAACTACCCGGTACAGGCAAACTATACTTAAATATGAGCTTCAACTGCTAACTTACTCTGGGATTTCAACAATGATGTTATGCCTAACATAGTATGATTCACCATCATCACACTAACTCATGTTCTTAGACCATGAATGCATGAATTTATATTCCTTTTGACTCAAAACCAAGTGTGTACATATGTCATCATGCAAATCTTTAGCTTGGCACGTTGTGCTTATGCAATGTTATGCTATGCATGTTGTGCCATGCATTCTAAAAAGGCCTTAATGCATGCCATGGGCGGCGTACACATGAAAATGTTATGCATCCCATACTACATAACATTTGCATGCAATGAAAAAGAAAACGTACTAGACGCAGCCATGCAGTGAGGTTATGCATCCCATACTACATAACCCTCACATGTTGCCTCCTATGGTGGATCCGTATACAAACACATATTATGCATCCCATACTACATAATATGCCCCGTATACTTCTATTCATGCTTATGAGTGCAGTGCTCATGTTTCAGCCAAGATGTACTGATGACACATCGGTATGTGTATGATATGACACTAAACAACAAACACTAACAAGGGAAAGTTGCCCGACCAATTGTCAAGCAACCTCCCTCTGATACCAACTATCACAACCCGCATTTTCTCACAAATAAAATTGTATTAAAGCAAGAGAAAATACGTGTCATGATGCCACGTCGTGCAGGGGATAACCGCACACGTTCAGGAAAAGCTCCAGATCTTTTTTTAGGTGGTTGACCTTGACGCTGGTGTGGAATTTTGGAAGACAGCTGCTGTTTCCTGAAGGTAGAGGAAAGTGGCGCCCTTTGCCCTTGCCAACCTTGATTTTTTTTTTTACTCCAATTAATCTTGTTGTAGTAGCTCATTCTTTCTTTTTCCTAGAAGCTACGGTTGCTGCAGTTTTCATCCCAGCTAGATCTTGCTCAATTTTGTCCAGTTTTAATTTATTCTCTCTCTTCTTTTCACTATTTTGTGTCCAGGAGGTGGCTGGAGGTAGGATTTTAGTTTGCTAGTATTAGCCTAGCTTGGGGGATAGCTGTAGATGATTAGAAGGGGTAGAAAGAGGAATTAGAATTTTATTTTTTCTCTATGCCTTGGGCTTTGTGTCGACACATTCTGGCTTTGTGTCGACACATGCTGGCTTTGTGTCGACATGTGCTGACTTTGTGTCGACACATGCTGGCTTTGTGTCGACACATGCTGGCTTTGTGTCGACACATGCTGGCTTTGTGTCAACACATGCTGGGTTTGTGTGGACACATGCTGGCTTTGTGTCGACACATGCTGGCTTTGTGTCAACACATGCTGGCTTTGTGTCGACACATGCTGTCTTTGTGTCGACACATGCTGGCTTTGTGTCGACACATGCTGGCTTTGTGTCGACACATGCTGGATTTGTGTCGACACATGCTAGCTTTGTGTCGAGACATGCTGGCTTTGTGTCGACACATTCTGTCTTTGTGTCGACACCTTCTGGCTTTGTTTCGACACCTTCTGGCTTAGTGCCGACACCTTCTGGCTTAGTGCTGACACCTTCTGGCTTAGTGTCGAGAGGGACTCGATACCTTGTGCTTAGTGTCGAGAGGGACGCAACGCCTTCTGGCTTGGTGTCGAGTGGACTCGACGCCTTTCTCCTTAGGCTGGTGTTTTCTCCTGAGTTGGTTAGGATGGGTTTATTTCGGGTTATTGATGTTTCTCGGCTGGTTTTGAAGGCCGAGTCGTGAATTATGGCAAGTGGTTTTTGTTTGATGGCTCTGTGAGGGGTGGTGTGGTGTAGAGCCTTGGTCACCACCATTTTGGCCCAGGGATGGGCTGGTTGTTTTGGTGTGTTGTCACCATTTTGGCCCCAGTTTGGGCTGGTTATGTTGGTGTGTTGGACCTTAGGGCTGCCACCATTGAACCCTTGAGTATTTTTGGGTCTGGTTGTTTGGATGAGGACTATTTTTGGTCACCAACCCAGACCCATGGATTTACCACTCCTGATGATTCACAAGTTAGGACTGTTAGTTCCTTTCTAGCGGCTATTTCCTTTGGCTTATGTTTGCCTTGATGCTGTTGCAGGTAATTAGCAGAGCATATTGCTATTTATGTTCACACTTGGTGTGTTTTTACTGCTCTTTGGGCATTGTTTCTTCTTACTGTCTTGATTATTTCCTTATGCTCTTTTTGATAGAATCTTTGTTGCAGGGCTGGTAAACCCCCTTCTTGAATTGCTTATGAATCTAATGCCCCACTTCTTTTGATTTTGTACTTGCTGAGGTGTTCTTTCTTTGAATGCCTCAGGTTCAGGTTGCAGCCGGTAAAGCGGCTAGTACTCTTGTGTAGCTTACTTGTGGCCTCCTGGGTAGCTGAGATTGTTATTCCTCATCTGGTGAGGTAGTTTTCTTCCTTTCTGTATAGACATGCATACTCACTAGTGGGTTCGTGTCAGGTTGTTGACGCCCACTGGTGGATTACTTATGATGATGGGTATGAACTAAAACTGCTATTTTTGCCTTGTCAGAGGTTATTCACTTGTTTTCTGGGAATTCTTTAAACTAGGTTGCATGTTAAGTATTTTAAACCCTAAAAGCATTGTTATATATATCTCATGCACTTCATCTTTATAAAACTAATGCACTACTTTCCTTATTAACGTAAAGGCAATTCTTATACTATATTAAATTTAGAGGTTTGCTTACCATGAGTCGTCCCTCGGGGACACTTCTACTCATTTAGGATGTCAAATAAACCTAACCAAAGTATTTTCCACTGTGTATCGATATATTTTATTTGTGGACAAGCTGATCCACTGTGCCGTGGGATACAACCATCAAATTTAACTGATTTTCTCTCATAATAAATTATGATTTTCTTTAAAGATGTAGAGTCTGGAGTTTTGCCTGAACATGGGCGGTTATCCCCTGCACGACGTAGCATCATGACACGTATTTTCTCTTTCTCTGATACAATTTTATTTGTGAGAAAATGCGGGTTGTGACACTGTAACCCTTGCTGCAGCTCCCTGTCTCCCATCCCGAGTCCCTGGAATGTTGTGGTCCGAAAACCGATAGTCAAAAGACTAAGTCATATCATCTCATACCCCTCCCCCATGGCTCCTAGGCACCGAGCGGGGAGGAGGAACGAGAAGCTATGAAGGTGGAGAATAAAAAAAGCAGGTGACAGTGCAACTAATCTAGCAGTTATTTATATTATATACACAGCTAAGGGAGGAAGGTGCAAGTTAGCAGTTCTATAATAACAAGTAGTAAGTTAAACAAGTAGAATAAGCAGCATATGTAAGAAAGACAAACTAAGAAGTAAGTAACCTTAACTTATATGAATACCCATACAAACTTATATGTTAAGGGTCTTCTACAAGGCTCCCATCGTATAAAAAGTCCCATATTGATTTATATGATGGGTTGTCAGGTTTAAATGTAAGTATGAGTGTAGTGCTTTGTTATGCCATGATTCATGCATGTGCAACTTACACACACGACTTTATGCGCATAGACATTTAGTTCCCCCCCCCCCATTTTGGCAGCCAGCTTCACTCCTAGGAACCTTCGTAGTGGAAAACGTAGACAGTTGGTCGGGCCCCCCACTCCTAGGTAGGTATCCACACTACCAGGCCTAGACCTTACGTACGCCTCTAGAAGGACACAATCGAGAGTCACCACAAACTAGTACTTGCAATTTCCACCAGACTTTCTTTGGCTAAGTGTCAACCACACCCGCCGAATGAACGTATCGACGTCGGTGTGAACGACTGACCAATACCAAAGACCCACCACCTTATTTATGTATCGAAATCCTTCCCAGCCACCGGCTCCCAGGACTATCCCGTCCGTTGCAAAACCACCCGAGCCATCAGCTCGCCGGGTTAACCTGCCCATCACCAAAACCACCACTGAGCCTACCGCTCGTAAGACCTAACCTAATCTCCTGAGACACCAGGGTGTGTGAAAGTGGAACCCTAGTTATACTAGTTGCTCTTAAACATTAATTTTTCTTATGGTATAGGTTAGCCCAGGACTGCCCAAGGTATTCCCCGTGAAGTGCCCTCGAGGCCACTAGGAACTACGATGAGCTGAATCCCAAAGCTCCCTTTCGCAAGGCACTTATTGTTATTTGTTAATACCCGATTTCGATCCATTTTTAATATTACTCTGGATCTAACCCTAGTGTGTTTTGACTCCCTCTCTTTCTCTCTTTCCACAGGAAAGACGATCTTTCGTCGATCCCGAGCACCTCTTAACCATAGCCAACCCAACATTCTCCTCCTACTGGTTCCTAATGAAGCTCTCTTTCATCTCACTAAATCAGCATTCATTTCTCCCCACTACCTATGACCATATCCCATGTCATCACAGTTTCCGCAGTTTTACTAATTGCAGAGCAACCTAGGCTATATGATGTACATGATTGGGGTACTCGAAATTTTCATCCACAAGCCTTAAGATATATAACGGAGGTCTATTATGATAAGATTAGAATATCTCCAGAAACTCATAATTTTACTAATTAATTTGGTATTTAATTAATTTTCCCCAAAGTTAGGCCATCAGTAATTTGTACATGAAGAACAATATTTTCTAAAATAGTGGCCTCCCAAAAATTTTGAACACTAGATAACAGAGGAATAATAGTAAATACCAAGTTTCATGATTTTTCATAAATGTTTTGGCCTCTAATTAATTAATCCAAGAGTAAGCCATTAGTTATGGGTAAAGCAGAAAGTACCAAAGTTATTCATCAAAAAATTATAGAAAAATTACTGAATCTCAAGGATGACCATAAAGGGTCTCCAATAAAAAATCACAATTTATGAAACTCATTCAATATCAAAATATATTCAAATACTTTTTACTTAGAAAACAACACCTTGTGAACCAACCCCTACAGATAGACTTTCAAAAATTTCATAAAAATTCAAAGAGGTTTAAAATGTCTGTAAATGTCTTGTTACCAAATTTCATAAGTTTCCATTGAATAGTTTTTTCATAAGAAATTTCTAAGTAGAAGATGCAACATGATGGGTTGTGAATGATGTACCCCGTATAATGATCTAAAATTCATGTTAAAAATTTGTAGGGCTTGCTATAGTCCTAAAACATAGCTTGACTAAATATCATCCCAACCCAAGGTTAGGAAGTCATATAATAAAATTCTTTAATACAACTCATGATAGTGCACTTTTTAAAGGAACCCACTTGTAAACTCATCCCAACAATATGTGGTATATTTCAGTGGTTAATATGATTAATAAAATGACCTCTACCAACATGTCATGCAATTACAAAGTCATATGAGCCACTAGACATTCCCTAAGGTGTATGAACCCCAAAACTTATCCAGTGATTTATGTGGTGTACATGTGTCCAAATCACACCATATCTCTCCCTAGGGCTTTTCACCTCCCTAGGATCTCATGGACTAAACACCAAGTCAATATAAGAGCATTTCACCCCATGCCCTTCACAATCCCCAAAGTTCAACCTTAGGGTTTGAACCTGGGTCCTTGGGTAAATCTACCCCAATCTACCCCAAATTCCATGTGAAGGTGTCTATCATCATATCAAACCAGTGGCCCAACTTTTAGCCAATGTTGAGATGATTTGACCACTCAACCCACAAGGATCACTTTTTACCTAAATACCCCTTTTAGGGAAAGGCTATGGTTTGCTTATTTCCAAACTAAATCATCACCAAATGGGATGAAAATATATAGAAAGCCTTATGATGACACCAAGGTCCACTCACCAAAATTTGTGAGGGTTTGGAGGTTATTAGCTCCCCTAATAAAATTACCCTAGGATTATTAAATAATTTCAAAAACTATAGAAAAATTATCTCCAAAAATTTCCATTCTGGGGCATGACCTAGGTATAGGTCAGATTGACTCCCTGTCCAAATTTCAGGTCATTTGGACTTGTTGTAAAGTGGGGGCACACATTTAAATCTCTAACTAGTCATAGGGATATACCTCACCAAAATGAGTGTTGTGGTCATACTACTTACCCAAATTGGTTTAAATTAATTTTAAAATATAGTTGACCCATAGAGCTTCAATGTTAATGTTCATCATTTTCTCTGAAACAGCATTTAGGTATTTTTTTAAAAAAGAAACATTAAGTGTAAAATGTGTGATAGAAAATCACATAAATGAAATCATTATTTCCTAGGAAAATACTCAGGGCACACGAATCTTGGCACAAAATAAACGGCATCCCATCATCCTCAAGCTCCCGCCGACGGCTAGGATTCCCCAGTCGTGGAGCTTGTTGCATGACCATTTTTAGGCCACCCGGCCACCTCCCTAGCCGGCCACCGCCAACACGACCTCCGTCGAGTTGGTGGATATCGCCAGGCGGTGGCACCGCCACCTGAGGGGTGGATTTTGGCGATCCCAATAGGTTAATCTGTTTGGAAAACCAGAGAAATTGAAAGCTTGGATCGGGCTCAATTGAGCCCGATTATTTTCCCTCTTTAATCATATGATCTACCCATAGAAGAAGGAGCAAGGGAGGACCTTATTGGTGGTCTGGAGTCGAGCCGATCGCCAGGTTGCCATTTACGATGGAGGTGTTGCCGGAGTTCTGCAATAGTACAGTCAAGTGGCTCAAAATCTTTAGGTAAATGGTGGGAAGTGCTCCTCTCATGCCATTGATGGTGTTTAAAATACCACTTGGGGAGTGGAGATGCCAAGCCATCAATGACCATTGAAAGCTTGGCTCGGCCAACGCTGGATTCACTGTTTCGGCCATGAACATCCACCAAAATGGCCCCTGACCTTCCGCAGATTGAATGGGGAGTTGAACCAGCCCCCTTGGAGGTGGTGGGAGGGGCTCTTGGTCTTCTGTAACACCCCCTATCCGTCGCATAGCATATAGTAGTAGGTCCGGCCGGGGCCCGACGCCATATGCCACAGACAGACCGGGTGGTTACGTATGGAAACCATCCAACCAATCTCAACGTCCTACACAGAGCATTCTAGCGGAAGCAGTTTAGAAGAGTTGTAAACAAGAACCCAGCAACAAGCATG
The DNA here is from genome assembly GCA_039583875.1 of Platanthera guangdongensis. Classification (NCBI taxonomy): domain Eukaryota; kingdom Viridiplantae; phylum Streptophyta; class Magnoliopsida; order Asparagales; family Orchidaceae; genus Platanthera; species Platanthera guangdongensis. Next base: position 157,499,332 of record CM077151.1, read on the forward strand.
AATGTCCACTAATAAGAAAATAGGAATGTTATTACAAATACTCAAAACAAGCCTTAAGGCCTTACAAAAGTTTCACTTGACTGTTACATGATTTACAAACCACGGCACGCAGGCTGGTCATACATGAATAAAGCAATAAACATTTCCATTCGGGCCTTCGGGGGCCGGCTTTGCAAAAAGGGCTTTAGCCCGCTATTGACCGCTTGGTCCGGCTGTACCTGCAAACAACAAACCACGCACGGTGGCAAAACAAGGCAACGGTCAGCAATGCTGACCAAATTATAACGATCCCGCCCCCAACTCGGGGCGGCGATGCTCCTTCCCTGCATTTTATTAGCATAAGCGAGCAATAAATACATAGCCATTTCATCACAGACGTTGGCTCGCACGGCCACACGCCCCGTGCTCTCAGGGCACATTCTTGGTGATCGCAGTCTAAGCCGCTAACACACCACCATCTCTAGGACGACAATAACTCGTGAGCTAAATGGTCTTTTAGGCAAACGTTACGACACTTTATTGTCATCAACAGCCCATGTCACGACACTTCAATATCATCGACAGAAAGACCCGACCTTTATGCCCTCGGCATAACGCAGGAACGGTTCCTACTCAACCCGTTGCTCACTTGCCACGACACTTAAATATCATCGGCACGGGTTAAGCTTCCCCGAAGCCCGTGAATCGAACGTACGATGTTACATAACCCAGTTATGTACTAATTGGCACCTAGGCCCATAAGTTGGCAAGATCTCGTATCCGCCCAGTTTTCCGGGTGCACCTTTGGGTTAATCCCCGAGGCTCCCTACTGTAATCTACCGCGTAGAAAACCCGAAAAACACCCAATAGCACAGAGTCTTCTCCGGCCTTATGCAATGCAACATCACCGATCCGGACTAACATGTCCGGGTAGGCTTCAACCAAAATGCCTATGTCCGTTCTCGCATACGGACTCTAAACAACGGGGACTTTACATATCTACCCGAAGGAACGCCTCCAACTCTCCGCAAACTCGCGAGAGCGGGCTTCCTATGCTTAAGAAAGAGAGCTAATAGTGCTCAAGATGAGGATCGTTACCCTTGCGTTCCTCTTTGGCGCCATCGAAAAGTAATCGGTTAGAAATCACCGCACTTGCGTTGCCTCCGTGGATCCGGAGTCGGCTTGCGATTCGGAGCTCCGAAGCTCCTCCAATGGCGGATCTAGCTCTTCTTCCTCCAAGGGCTCTCCTCTTTCTCCAAGGGTTTGGAGAGATGAAAAGGTAAGAAAGAATGGATTTTTTCTAAGTCAAACCCGGGTATATCCTCTCAGGAACCATCCCCAGCCGTTGGATCTCAACCTAAGAAAACGAACGGCTTTGATTCGGGGCTGAAATGCCCAATCTGGGCCGAACACGGCCTGGCACACGCCCGTGTCCAGGGCCGTGTGCCGCATTCGCCTTCAAAATCGAATCTCCTGGACCCTCACACGGGTATCGAACACGCCCGTGTTCGAGCTGACACGCCCGTGTTCCAGCTGACACGGCCGTGTAGCCGGCCGTGTACCCCATGATTTTCCCCCGTTTTCAACCCGAGCACTGCACGGGTCCTAGGACACGCCCGTGTCCTTGCCCGTGTCACATGAACATGCCTGGACCCCAGGCCGTGTACACGGGACATTTCGTCGAGGGGAGAACGACGACTGGATGACACGGCCTTGGACACGCCCGTGTCCTAGGCCGTGTGCCTTGTCTCGACGATCGTCGAGTGAATCTCGACGACTCCCCGGGACGATCGTCGACACGGGTCGACACTCCCTACGACACGCCCGTGTCGCGGGCCGTGTGCCCATTCTCGACGAATTGTCGAGAATAACTCGACGATTTCACGGCTAAGTGTCGACACGGGTCGACACGCCCTGCGACACGCCCGTGTCGCAGGCCGTGTGCCAACTCTCGACGAATCGTCGAGTATAACTCGACGACTTCGCGGCTAAGTGCCGACACGCGCTTGACACGCCCTGGGACACGCCCGTGTCCCAGTCCGTGTGCCCTCTGCCAGAACCCAAACTGGCCCAAAACGTCCCCCTTTACTCCTTTGAGTTTCGGGGCGTTACAACTCTACCCCTCTTAAAAGAATTTCGCCCACGAAATTACATAAAGGAAAGATGTACAAAACTAAAATTTGTACCTGAGCGGAACAACTCCGGATATTCGTCAAGCATAGTCTGCTCTCGTTCCCAAGAGAGCTCCTCACGACCGCAATTGTCCCACCGGACCTTGACCATCCTGATCTCTTTATTGCGTAGCCGCTTGACCTCCGAGTCCTCAATCCGCACGGGCTTGACCTTTGTCGTTAGCCCACTATTCACCGGCACTTGATCGACCGCGATCACTTGCGTAGGCTCTTGCACCGCCTTCCGAAGCACCGAAATGTGGAATACATCGTGTAAACCACTTAGCTCCACTGAAAGCTTCAACCTATAGGCCGCTTCTCCAACTCGCTCCAGAACCTCGAACGGTCCAAGGTATCTTGGGCTTAGCTTTTTCAATCGCCGCACCCGCGAGACACCCTTGAATGGCTTGATCTTTAAGTATACATAATCGCCCACAGCGAACTCCACGTTCCTGTGCTTGGCATTATAGTACTTTGCTTGCCGGTCCTGAGCGATAAGCAACCTCTCCCGAATGGTTCTCACCAAAGAAGTAGCGTCCTCCACTTCCGATCGCTTATACAACTTTGACTCACCCATTTCTAACCAAGACAACGGCGTGCGACATTTCCTACCATATAGGGCCTCGAAAGGCGCCATCTGAATACTCGCTTGGTAGCTGTTGTTGTATGCGAACTCCACCAAATAAAGGTGGTCTTCCCATTGCTTTCCGAAATCCAAGACACACATGCGAAGCATGTCTTCCATGGTTCTATTGACCCTCTCGGTCTGCCCATCCGTTTGCGGATGGAAGGCTGTGCTGAACTTCAACTTAGTTCCCAACATTTGCTGCACCAGCCTCCAATCATTGGACGTGAACCGCCCATCTCGGTCACTCACGATGCTGCGGGGCACACCATGAAGCCGTAGTATGTTATCCACATATAGCTTTGCCAGCTTCTCCACCGGATCATCCTTCCTATGCGGAATAAAATGCGACACCTTCGTTAATCGATCCACGACCACCCAAATGGCGTCGTTCCCCTTTTGCGACCTTGGCAAACCGTGCACAAAGTCCATAGAGATGTCGTCAAATTTCCACTCCGGAATAGGCAAGGACTTAAGAAATCCTCCCGGCTTTTGGCACTCTGCCTTTACCAAGGCGCAGGTTTGGCACTTCGCTACGTATAGCGCCACATCCTTTTTCAAACCCGGCCACCAAAATAGCTTCTTTACATCGCGGTACATCTTCGTGCTCCCCGGGTGAATCGAGTACTTGGTATGGTGTGCCTCGTACAACAACTCCACCCGTAAATTGCCCACGCTTGGGATGCACAGACGACCGTCTTTCCACAACAATCCGTCCTCCACGACGAATTGGGAATTTGACCCATCCAGAGCCTCTAACATGAACTGCTTCATATGAGCATCCATATCCAAAGCCTGCCGAATCCGATCAGCCAGGTCATATTGGACTTCAGTCCAATTCAGAACTGCTTCAGCACTTGCTTGTCTATCCACACAAACAATCTCCAACGCCTCCAACTCCCGCACCAACCGCTCATCATGCACTGATAGCCAATTGGCTTGAGCCGGGGCTCGGCGACTCAACGCGTCCGCAACCGCATTCCGTTTGCCAGGCACGTAGTGGATCTTGAATGTATAGTCCCCCAAGAACTCCATCCATCTACGCTGCCGCATATTCAGATCCTTCTGATCAATCAGGTACTTTAGGCTCTTGTGATCGGTGTAGATATCAATCTTCACACCGTACAAATAGTGTCTCCACAGCTTCAAGGCAAAAATCACGACCGCTAACTCCAAGTCATGGACCGGATAATTCCTCTCGTGCACTTTTAGCTGTCTCGAGCCATAAGCTATCACGCTTCCGTGCTGCAGCAGCACGCAACCCAAACCGCTGCCCGAAGCATCGCTATATATCTCATAGCCTTCGGTTCCACATGGCGAACTCAGCATAGGCGCCGTGGTCAACCGACACTTCAATTCCTCAAAAGCTCGCGCGCACTCCGGCGTCCAAACGAACTTATGCTCCTTCCTCGTCAAAGTAGTTAGAGGTAGCGCTATCCGCGAGAAGTTCTCTACGAAGCGCCTATAATAACCGGCAAGCCCCAAAAAGCTCCGGACTTCTGCTACCGTAGCAAGCTCAGGCCACTCCCGTATCGCAACAATCTTTGCCGGATCCACCGCAATACCCTCTCCACTCACTATATGCCCGAGGAACGCCACTGAGGATAGCCAAAACTCGCACTTCGAGAACTTGGCATACAAATGATTTCTCCTTAGCGTCTCCAACACCAAATGAAGATGCTTGAAGTGATCTTCCTCACTTTGAGAGTACACCAAAATATCGTCGATGAAGACGATCACGAAATGGTCCAAGTACTCCCTGAACGTCCTGTTCAACAAATCCATGAATACTGACGGCGCATTAGTCAGCCCAAACGGCATGACCGTAAACTCATAATGCCCATACCTCGTACTAAACGCTGTCTTCGGGATATCACTCTCCCTTATCCGCAGCTGATAGTACCCAGCCTTGAGATCCAACTTCGAGTACACTGTCGACCCGATTAACTGATCGAAGAGATCATCAATCCGGGGGATCGGGTACTTGTTCTTCTCCGTCAGCTTGTTTAGCTCCCGATAATCAATACATAGCCTCAAGCTTCCGTCCTTCTTCTTAACAAAGAGGACCGGTGCGCTCCAAGGCGAAGAACTCGGGCGCACATACCCTTGCTCCAACAACTCTTGCAGTTGAACTTTCAGCTCCGCCATTTCCTTAGGCGCTAGCCGATACGGAGATCGTGACACAGGATTTGCACCTGGCACCAGCTCGATCGTAAAATCTATCTCCCGTTGAGGCGGGGCTCCAGGAAGATCTGCGGGGAACACATCAGGGTATTCCTATACCACTGAAATACAATCCAACGCGGGCTTCGGCTTTGCAACCTCCACTAGTGTAAAGAACAGTTCTGCTCCAGCACGAACCGCCTTCACCACCTGAAGAGCAGACATCAACGTCTTGCTCGACCCCTGTAAGCCCGTAAACGTCGTCTCACGACTCTCTCCCAGCTTAACTTCCTTGCTACCGCAATCTATATAGGCCTGCTGCTCCGAGAGCCAGTCCATGCCAAATATGACGTCGAACTCCACTAACGGAAGTAAAGACGCTCGCAGGTCGAACTCCTGCTCCCCAATACGAATCTTAACATCGCAGATCCTATCCGCTCGCATCGAACACCCATTGGGCAACAACACATCCAACTTATCCTTCGCCATCGAGGAAGGGACCCCGATGCGTAATATAAATCCTTCGGACAAGAAGGAATGTGAAGCTCCCGTATCGAAGAGTGCTCGTGCCGGATTTTCACAAATCAAAACAAATCCTAAACAAGTAGTGGTAAGGTAACATGTGCATAACAAGCATATAAAGGAAATTGACTTGCTATAAATTAAACCGTACCTGTCACCACGTCAGCTTGTTTAATGGCCTCCTGTTGGCCAAGATTGTAGACCCTTGGTTGGGCCGGAGCATAGTGGGATGCGGTCGACTCCACTGCCTTTCCCTTTTCTTCATAAGTAGCTCCCGACCTCCTCTCGGACTTAGGACGTCCGCTACAGCACTCACGGGCATAATGCCCCAACTTCCCACAGTTATAGCATGCGCCCGGGGTCCGACCCGTAGTCGCCCCAGAAGCACCAGCAGAGAGGGCTAGACCCGAAGTCTTAGCTTTCTTGTTCCACTTTCGGAACACAGATTTTGAGGTGTTTGGCCCTCTGGACTCCGACCTCTTCTCGCCCAGGCTTTTCTTTGCCTGCACATTCTTCATGTCCTTCTCCAAGGACCGGGAAGTATTGACCAAGGTTAAGAAACCCTGCGTCATTGGCCCCGACAGTAATAGTCTCAACTCATCCCTCAGACCTTCGTAGAAGCGATTAGTCTTGCGCTCCTCATCCATGATGGTAGAGCTAGCATAACGGCTCAACCGCGTAAACTCGTGGAGGTATTCGTCCACGCTCCTCTCACCCTGTACCAGCTTCAGGAACTCATTCTCCAACGCTATCTTCTGCGTCGAAGGGAGGTATCTAGCCAAAAATAATCTCGAGAACTCCTCCATCGAGACATCACCAAGTTGTCTACCCCTCAGTAAGTGCAGCTCCAATCCTTCCCACCACATCCTTGCTTCACCGTTAAGAAGGAACGTAGCGATGGTGGTCATTTGCCACTCCTCCTTCTCCATCGCTATCATGACTCTCTTTACCCTGGAGAGCCAGTCTTCAGCCTGAGATGGGGTTCCCAACCCCGAGAATAGCGGAGGGTTAAAGCTCATTACATGCTTTAGCTGCCTCTCAGTTGCCCTCCTTGGTACTATTGGTTCAACAACCACTTGCTCCACTCTCCTCGGCTCAGCCTCTTGCAGAGGTACTTGCTCCATCACAGGAGCGGGCTGCTGCGCTTGCCTTCCTGGCTGCGCATTGATCACGGCCAACACCGCTTCAGCCACCAATCTTATATTTTCAGCCGACAGAGGTGTTGCGGGAGCAACATCCGGTGCACTACTTACCTCAGAAACTCGGCGTTCTGACGGCCTAACACCACTTCGGGTCACCTATAGTGGTACAAAACACCGTTAAGCGACCAAATAAATTGCAAACAGCAATTATAGGAACACGCAGGTTTCTCAAACACGAGTATTTTCATTCCTAAGTGGACATTCATGGGTTCTTTTACCGTTATAATGATGAAGCACACAATGTGCTCACCACCCCTTAAAAAGAATTCGCCCACGAATTCACTTTAAGCCCGACCAAAACTAGTAGTCTGATACCAAATTGTAACACCCCCTATCCGTCGCATAGCATATAGCAGTAGGTCCGGCCGGGGCCCGACGCCATATGCCACAGACAGACCGGGTGGTTACGTATGGAAACCATCCAACCAATCTCAACGTCCTACACAGAGCATTCTAGCGGAAGCAGTTTAGAAGAGTTGTAAACAAGAACCCAGCAACAAGCATGAATGTCCACTAATAAGAAAATAGGAATGTTATTACAAATACTCAAAACAAGCCTTAAGGCCTTACAAAAGTTTCACTTGACTGTTACATGATTTACAAACCACGGCACGCAGGCCGGTCATACATGAATAAAGCAATAAACATTTCCATTCGGGCCTTCGAGGGCCGGCTTCGCAAAAAGGGCTTTAGCCCGCTATTGATCGCTTGGTCCGGCTGCACCTGCAAACAACAAACCACGCACGGTGGCAAAACAAGGCAACGGTCAGCAATGCTGACCAAATTATAACGATCCCGCCCCCAACTCGGGGCGGCGATGCTCCTTCCCTGCATTTTATTAGGATAAGCGAGCAATAAATACATAGCCATTTCATCACAGACGTTGGCTCGCACGGCCACACGCCCCGTGCTCTCAGGGCACATTCTTGGTGATCGCAGTCTAAGCCGCTAACACACCACCATCTCTAGGACGGCAATAACTCCTGAGCTAAATGGTCTTTTAGGCAAACGTTACGACACTTTATTGTCATCAACAGCCCATGTCACGACACTTCAATGTCATCGACAGAAAGACCCGACCTTTATGCCCTCGGCATAACGCAGGAACGTTTCCTACTCAACCCGTTGCTCACTTGCCACGACACTTAAATATCATCGGCACGGGTTAAGCTTGTTGAAATTTGTGAAGTGGAAGTGGGTGACGGGACAGGCCGCGCGGCCTGTGGCGGACAGCTTTGGCGGACTGGGCGGACTGGGCGGACTGAGGTTTGCGGCCTGGTGAGAAGTCTGGTGAAAGCCGGCTGTGTTCTGAGCGGGTTGTTGCATGGAGTCCGCGGTTTGGTGCGGCCTGGTATCTGCGGATAGAGAGGCTTGCGGACTGGTGCATTGCTCAGTGGCCGCGGGTGCAAGCTTGCGCTGTTGGCGGGTTGGTTCGAGTTCGCGGGAAGCCTTGCGGACTGGTGTGTCCGCGGTTTGGGCTGTTGCGGACTGGGCCTTGAGCTTGGCTGAGGCCTTGTCGAGCTCAGGTGTTACAGCAGGTCTTGCTGTGGAGACCGGTTGGCGGACTGGTGTTTGGAGTCCGGCTTGGTGCTACTGCGTTGGACAAGTGCGAGGAGCTCGCGGACTGGTTGCGGTCTGTGCTAGGGTGTTTGGCGGACGGGACTTTGCGTCCGCCATGCTCGCACTGGCCCTTGATGGTTTTGGACTTGGTCACACTTGGTGTCAAGTTCATGGTGTCCGCCGTATCCGCGAAGTCCGCTGTGACCGGGCGGACTGTTGCTGTTTGCCTTTGGTCGTGGACTTGTGGCGGATTGAGGTGTGAGTCTTGCGGACTGCCTCGGGTTGGTGCGGACGGCCATTGATGGGGGTTGCTGTCCTGCAGTGGTTGGAGCTTTGCGGGCTGGTGCCTTGTCCGCTTAGCTTAGGCGGACTGGAGAGGGTTCGTCAATGGTTGCCTTGCTCCTGGCGGTTTTCCTTGGTGACTGGCTAAGTCCTCGCGGACTGAGCGGACGGTGGTTTGTATTCGCGCGGACTGGGGCGGTGTCGCTATCTCTTGGGCGGTGACCACACTCCTCACCTGGCCTATAAATAGGACCCCCCTGGCACATCTACAGTAACCTAAGTAACGTGAGTGAACAGTAAATTGGGTTGGGCGTGTGCTGCGGTCTGTGTTTTCCAGTCCGCGCGGATTGTTTCAGGCTGACGGTTTGCTGTGTGCAGGTCGCGCGGATAACTTCAAGGAGCCAGGAGTTTGGCTGTGACTTCGGTCAGTGCTTGGAAGTGTGCGGTCTCTGCGGACTCAGCAGGAGGTCGCTCTGCGGCTTGTCAGTTCTGTTCCAACTTTCCCAGCTTCAATAACCTGTCCGCCGGTTTCAGGCGGGTAGGGGAGTTCCTCAGTTCGGGTTCAGCAGGAGGCGAATAACGGTCTGTCCGCGCGGCCTCGCGGTCTCGGCGGACTCCGTGGTATTCGGCGGATTGCAACATAGCTTGGGCGAGCTCAGCGGTCTCGGCGGTCTCGGCGACCTCGCGGTCTCGGCGGACTGGAGTGCTGTCCGCCCGGCTTGTTTTTTGGTTTCTTCTGTTTACAGCTGTAATACTAGCGAAATCATGTCTCGCTATGTATGCCTCGGATTGTAAAGAAGTGAATGCATAATAAGATCTTCTTGTGCTTCCATTGTTTTGTTGGGTGCAACCTCTAGTCCTTGGGTTTCCGCAGGTTCAGCGTGCGAACTGGGTAGTTCCGAAGATATTAATTTGGTATTTGGGCTATCTTGCTGACCACGTTGAGAAAATTTAACATGGTATCAGAGGCAGGTTTCTGAGGTTGCGGAGGTTCAGTTGCGTGAGCGGAGGTCAGCCAGTGTTGTTACTCAGTGATTGAGTGGTTTTCAACCTGTGTTGTTGCTCGGAGCTGCTGAAGGGTACCAACAGGTGATCGCAATGGAAGGAAGCTTAGCAAGAGGTCTGGGCATTGAACTCTTAACGCCAACTAACTATAAAAAGTGGAAGTCGTGCATGAAGAGTTATCTTCTAGGCGAGGAGCTGTGGGAAGTTGTCGGTGGAGATGACAGACAGGAAGTTACTGCTGCTTTCGGTACTGCTGAGCAGGTGAGGCTCTGGAGAAGAACTAATGCTAAGGCAGAGTTCGTTCTGAAGAGAGCTGTCTCTTCGGAACTGTTTGATCACATCATTGGGTGTGAGTCGGCTGCTGATATTTGGACAACCATTGATGAGTTGTTCAATAGGAAGAATGTGGCGCGGCTTCAGTTCCTGGAGAATGAGTTGGACAGGGCAACTCAGGGAGACCTTTCCATCTCCAGGTACTTCTTAAAGATGAAGAGCTTGTGTGCTGAGCTGTCGGCACTGGATCCTGATGAGCCTATCTATGAGGCAAAGATGAAAAGGCACATTTTTTGCGGCTTGCGGAAGGAGTATGTGGCCTTTGTTACATCTATTCAAGGGTGGGCTACTCAGCCGTCTCTGCTGGAGCTGGAGAATCTGCTTGCCTCGCAGGAGAGCTTAGCAAGGAAGATGGCTGGAGTGAATCTGAATCAGGAAGGCAGCGAGGCTCTCTTCTCAGGCAAGAAGAAGGGATGGGAAGGGAAGAAGAAGAAGAAGGTGCAGGCCGCTGTTGAGAAGGAGACTTCAACTTCATATCCGCCGGAGAGGAGCAATGCTCCTAAGGACTGGAAGAAGAATCTGAAGTGCTACCGGTGTCATCAGCGAGGGCACTTCAAGCGGGACTGCAAGGTCAAACTGCAGCCTGGGCATGCTGCGGGAAAGGAGGAAGCTTGCTCGCGAAGTGAAGAAGCAGAATGGGGAGGAGCTTTCATGACGGGCACTTGTGTCCGGGCCTTATCTGCTGAGGACTTTAACAGCGAGTGGATCATCGACTCCGAGTGTGGTCATCACCTCACCGGAGACAAGTCGAAGTTCACCTCCATGCAGGCTTACTCAGGTAATGAAGCTATTATCACTGCTGATAATACTGTTTATGCAGTAGAGAAGGAGGGGGTCGTGTCTGTGGGTAGTGATCAGGGGCCACTCACGTTAAGGAGTGTGTATCACGTGCCGGGCATGAAGAAGAACCTCTTCTCGGTGACCAATGCGGTGGACGCTGGGTATCACGTTCTGTTTGGGCCAACAGACGTGAGGTTCCTTCGCAACGTATCAGCGGTAAAGGCTGATGTTGCTCATGTTGGGAGGAGGGTGAAGAACTTGTTTGTTCTTTCCACCAGTGCCTATGTTGATAGGATGAGAGCCAATGATAGTGCGGCTATCTGGCATGAGAGGCTGGGGCATGTTGGCATGGACAAGCTGAAGGCAATGGCGAGTAGAAGTCTGGTGAGGGGGTTGCCGATGTTGTCCTCCTTTGGTGATGGGCATGTTTGTGCGGGCTGTCAATACGGTAAGGCACATCGCCTTCCGTTTGATAAATCTCAAACAAGGAGCAAGAAACCATTGGAGTGTATTCATGGCGACCTGATGGGACCGACTGTTACTGCCAGCCTTGGTGGAAGCAAATACATGCTTGTCTTGGTTGATGACTACTCAAGGTATACTTGGGTGTACTTCTTAAAGGAGAAGTCGGATGCCTTCCGTTTGTTCGTGGAGTTCAAGGAGTTGGTAGAAGGCCGGCTTGGCTTGCGGATTAAGAAGTTTAGAACTGATAACGGGGGGGGGGGGGGGGAGTTTGTCTCTTCCGAGTTTTCTAACTTCTGCAGGAAGCACGGGATCCAACGAGAGCTTACTTGTGCTCACACTCCACAACAAAATGGGATAGCGGAGCAGAAGATCCGTCATTTGACGGAGACTTGCAAATGCTGGCTGCATGCGAAAGATATCCCAAGGTCCTTTTGGGCGGAGGGAATGTCTTGTGCTGCTTATGTTATCAACCGGATGCCACTCAGCCCTATCAACATGAAGACTCCTATCGAGCTGTTGCTGAAGGAGAAGCCGAGTGTTGGACACCTTCGGGTGTTCGGTTCAACTTGCTACGTGCATGTCCCGGAGGCTTCACGGACAAAGCTGGATGCGAAGGCAAGGAAACTTGTCTTTGTTGGCTATGATGAGCGGAAGAAGGGATGGAAGTGCATGGACCCTGTGACGAAGAAGTTCGTGGTGTCAAGAGACGTTGTCTTTGACGAGCTGACGTCATATGGAGGTGGCTCGGTGGAGCTAACCGGAAGTAGCAAGGATGATGAAGCACCGGTGGAGGCTGCTGAAGGCTTGGAAGAGGAGCTTGCTGTTTCACCAGCAGCTCCTGTTGCTTCGAACTCCGAGGCTGAGCCTTCTGGCTCAGGAAGCAGGGGGAGCACTGCTCAATGCTTGCCCCAGGTAGGAGTGGAGCCTGAAGAAGCAACGGAAGCCGTGAGCAAAGAGCTGTGTCTTCGGAGATCGAAGAGGGTGGTTAAGCCACCGGCTCGGTACTGTGATGGGAATGCAGTGAGCTTTGTCTCCTGCTTCTTTGCAGGTCCTCTGGATGAGCGAGAGCCTGCAAACTTCAACGAGGCCACTAGAGTGAAGGAGTGGGATGATGCCATGAAGGAAGAGATTGATGCTCTGAAGAAGAATGAAACCTGGGACATTGTGCCCAAGGTTGATGGAGTTACTCCGGTTACTTGCAAGTGGGTGTATAAGTTGAAGAAGAAGGCTGATGGGAGCATTGATCGGTTCAAGGCTCGCCTGGTCGCTAGAGGATTCTCACAGCAGTATGGAGAAGACTATGAGGAGACATTCAGTCCAGTTGCGAAGATGACTTCTGTAAGAGTGGTGATCGCCTTGGCTGCTAGCAAGGGATGGAGGTTGTGGCAACTCGATGTGAAGAATGTTTTTCTTTACGGAGAGATTGACAAGGACATCTTCATGGATCAGCCGCTTGGTTTTGTCTCTGAAAAGCATCCGGACTATGTCTGCAAACTCAGGAAGGCTCTCTATGGGTTGAAGCAAGCTCCTCGAGCGTGGTATGGGAAGATTGCAGAGTACCTGCAGTTCTGTGGATACCTGGCATCCAACTCGGATTCAAGCTTGTTCGTCAAGAAGAAGGGAGACCTAAGAGTCTTGGTCCTGCTGTATGTGGATGATATGATCATCACAGGGAACTCGGAGGAGGAAGTAGCAAGGCTCAGGGGAGAGCTTGCTATACGCTTCGAGATGAAAGACTTGGGAGAGTTGCATCACTTTCTTGGTCTGGAAGTGGAGAGGAAGGAGTGCGGGGTTCTCATTAGCCAGAAAGGGTATGCTGATCGCATTGTGAAGCGGTTTGGCATGGGCGAAGGGAAGAAGTGCTCTACTCCACTGGAATCTGGGCTAAAGCTTCGACGGGATGAGGGAAGGGTTCTTCATGATCCCTTGGTGTTCAGGGCTCTTGTTGGGAGCTTGATCTATCTGACGATTACAAGGCCGGATATAGCTTATGCTGTTGGCCGAGTAAGTCGGTATATGGCTGAACCAAGGCAATCTCATCTATTGGCGGCGAAGGGAATTCTGAAGTATGTCAAGGTGACTTCTGAGATGGGACTCCTCTATGGAAGGGATGCGGAGTTTGCGTTGCTCGGGTACACGGATGCTGACTATGGCGGTGATTCGGATGATCGAAGGTCTACTTCGGGTTATGTGTTCACTTGCGGTTCAGCTAGCATCTCGTGGTGTAGCAAGAAGCAGGACTCGGTGTCGGTTTCAACCACGGAGGCGGAGTATAAGGCTTCGGCCTTGGCTGCTCGGGAAGCCTTTTGGTTGAGGAGGCTCATAGAGGATGTTCATGAAGAAGTGCAAGGGCCTACTTTACTCCGAGGTGACAATGAGAGTGCTCTCAAACTGGTAAACAATCCAGTGTGTCACGCCAGGACCAAGCATATAGAGATTGATCACCACTTCATCAGGGAGAAGGTGTTGGAGGGGTCTCTGCTGGTCGGGCATGTTCGGAGTGAAGATAATCTTGCTGACATCTTCACGAAGCCGCTGTCGAAGGGTCCCTTTGAACGCTTGCGCAGCTTGCTGGGCTTGGTCACCACTTCTCACTTCAAGGGGGAGTGTTGAAATTTGTGAAGTGGAAGTGGGTGACGGGACAGGCCGCGCGGCCTGTGGCGGACAGCTTTGGCGGACTGGGCGGACTGGGCGGACTGAGGTTTGCGGCCTGGTGAGAAGTCTGGTGAAAGCCGGCTGTGTTTTGAGCGGGTTGTTGCATGGAGTCCGCGGTTTGGTGCGGCCTGGTATCTGCGGATAGAGAGGCTTGCGGACTGGTGCATTGCTCAGTGGCCGCGGGTGCAAGCTTGCGCTGTTGGCAGGTTGGTTCGAGTTCGCGGGAAGCCTTGCGGACTGGTGTGTCCGCGGTTTGGGCTGTTACGGACTGGGCCTTGAGCTTGGCTGAGGCCTTGTCGAGCTCAGGTGTTACAGCAGGTCTTGCTGTGGAGACCGGTTGGCGGACTGGTGTTTGGAGTCCGGCTTGGTGCTACTGCGTTGGACAAGTGCGAGGAGCTCGCGGACTGGTTGCGGTCTGTGCTAGGGTGTTTGGCGGACGGGACTTTCCGTCTGCCATGCTCGCACTGGCCCTTGATGGTTTTGGACTTGGTGACACTTGGTGTCAAGTTCATGGTGTCCGCCGTATCCGTGAAGTCCGCTGTGACCGGGCGGACTGTTGCTGTTTGCCTTTGGTCGTGGACTTGTGGCGGATTGAGGTGTGAGTCTTGCGGACTGCCTCGGGTTGGTGCGGACGGCCATTGATGGGGGTTGCTGTCCTGTAGTGGTTGGAGCTTTGCGGGCTGGTGCCTTGTCCGCTTAGCTTAGGCGGACTGGAGAGGGTTCGTCAATGGTTGCCTTGCTTCTGGCGGTTTTCCTTGGTGACCGGCTAAGTCCTCGCGGACTGAGCGGACGGTGGTTTGTATTCGCGCGGACTGGGGCGGTGTCGCTATCTCTTGGGCGGTGACCACACTCCTCACCTGGCCTATAAATAGGACCCCCCTGGCACATCTACAGTAACCTAAGTAACGTGAGTGAACAGTAAATTGGGTTGGGCGTGTGCTGCGGTCTGTGTTTTCCAGTCCGCGCGGATTGTTTCAGGCTGACGGTTTGCTGTGTGCAGGTCGCGCGGATAACGTCAAGGAGCCAGGAGTTTGGCTGTGACTTCGGTCAGTGCTTGGAAGTGTGCGGTCTCTGCGGACTCAGCAGGAGGTCGCTCTGCGGCTTGTCAGTTCTGTTCCAACTTTCCCAGCTTCAATAACCTGTCCGCCGGTTTCAGGCGGGTAGGGGAGTTCCTCAGTTCGGGTTCAGCAGGAGGCGAATAACGGTCTGTCCGCGCGGCCTCGCGGTCTCGGCGGACTCCGTGGTATTCGGCGGATTGCAGCATAGCTTGGGCGAGCTCAGCGGTCTCGGCGGTCTCGGCGACCTCGCGGTCTCGGCGGACTGGAGTGCTGTCCGCCCGGCTTGTTTTTTGGTTTCTTCTGTTTACAGCTGTAATACTAGCGAAATCATGTCTCGCTATGTATGCCTCGGATTGTAAAGAAGTGAATGCATAATAAGATCTTCTTGTGCTTCCATTGTTTTGTTGGGTGCAACCTCTAGTCCTTGGGTTTCCGCAGGTTCAGCATGCGAACTGGGTAGTTCCGAAGATATTAATTTGGTATTTGGGCTATCTTGCTGACCACGTTGAGAAAATTTAACAAAGCTTCCCCGAAGCCCGTGAATCGAACGTACGATGTTACATAACCCAGTTATGTACTAATTGGCACCTAGGCCCATAAGTTGGCAAGATCTCGTATCCGCCCAGTTTTCCGGGTGCACCTTTGGGTTAATCCCCGAGGCTCCCTGCTGCAATCTACCGCGTAGAAAACCCGAAAAACACCCAATAGCACGGAGTCTTCTCCGGCCTTATGCAATGCAACATCACCGATCCAGACTAACATGTCCGGGTAGGCTTCAACCAAAATGCCTATGTCCGTTCTCGCATACGGACTCTAAACAACGGGGACTTTACATATCTACCCGAAGGAACGCCTCCAACTCTCCGCAAACTCGCGAGAGCGGGCTTCCTATGCTTAAGAAAGAGAGCTAATAGTGCTCAAGATGAGGATTGTTACCCTTGCGTTCCTCTATGGCGCCATCGAAAAGTAATCGGATAGAAATCACCGCACTTGCATTGCCTCCGTGGATCCGGAGTCGGCTTGCGATTCGGAGCTCTGAAGCTCCTCCAATGGCGGATCTAGCTCTTCTTCCTCCAAGGGCTCTCCTCTTTCTCCAAGGGTTTGGAGAGATGAAAAGGTAAGAAAGAATGGATTTTTTCTAAGTCAAACCCGGGTATATCCTCTCAGGAACCATCCCCAGCCGTTGGATCTCAACCTAAGAAAACGAACGGCTTTGATTCGGGGCTGAAATGCCCAATCTGGGCCAGACACGGCCTGGCACACGCCCGTGTCCAGGGCCGTGTGCCGCATTCGCCGTCAAAATCGAATCTCCTGGACCCTCACACGGGTATCGAACACGCCCGTGTTCGAGCTGACACGCCCGTGTTCCAGCTGACACGGCCGTGTAGCCGGCCGTGTACCCCATGATTTTCCACTGTTTTCAACCCGAGCACTGCACGGGTCCTAGGACACGCCCGTGTCCTTGCCCGTGTCACATGAACACGCCTGGACCCCAGGCCGTGTACACGGGACATTTCGTCGAGGGGAGAACGACGACTGGATGACACGGCCTTGGACACGCCCGTGTCCTAGGCCGTGTGCCTTATCTCGACCATCGTCGAGTGAATCTCGACGACTCCCCGGGACGATCGTCGACACGGGTCGACACGCCCTGCGACACGCCCGTGTCGCGGGCCGTGTGCCCATTCTCGACGAATCGTCGAGAATAACTCGACGATTTCACGGCTAAGTGTCGACACGGGTCGACACGCCCTGCGACACGCCCGTGTCGCAGGCCGTGTGCCAACTCTCGACGAATCGTCGAGTATAACTCGACGACTTCGCGGCTAAGTGCCGACACGCGCTTGACACGCCCTGGGACACGCCCGTGTCCCAGGCCGTGTGCCCTCTGCCAGAACCCAAACTGGCCCAAAACGTCCCCCTTTGCTCCTTTGAGTTTCGGGGCGTTACATCTTCCTTGGCCATGAATGGTCTTCCTCCCATTTCTCTCTCCTCCATTAAATGGCAATATGAAGCTTCTCTCTCCAAGTCAGCATTTATAGGAATTAGATGGCTAATCTAATATTTTTTAGCCCCCATAAACCAATGAGTCACCTTAATTGGGCTTAGCCCAAGTGGATTGGGCATGAGCTAGCCATTTAGGCTAGTTTGACCCATTTCAAGGGTGGAGTTGACCTTGGTCAAAATGACCTTTTGGGTGGACCCCAATGGGTCCTTGGTGACCCATTGGCCTCCCTTAGGGTCTAGGTAGGGTTGGGTATGGTTGTCTTGGTACCTTGTAGGTCACTTGCCCCTTAGTTAGGGCACTTTGACCATTTTAGGGGTAGGGTTGACTTGGGCCAACATAGCCTTTTGTGTTGCCCCAATGGGTCCCTGGTGACCCATTGACCTCATTTTAGGTTTAGGAGGGCATGTGTGGGGTCCACTTGGATAAGGAAGGGCCAATTGACAATAAGTAGGCCAGTTTCACAAATTTAGGCTTAGGGTGGACTTAAGCCAACTTGGCCACTTACCGTGTCCCCATTGGGTCCTTAGTGACCCTATTGACCACCAAAGGGGGTTTAGGGTGTTGTGGTAGGGTCATGGGGTCAAGTTGGATCCCTAAAGGCAAACCCTAAGTCTGGTGGTGAGGATGTGCTATAGGCAGACCAAGGTGATTTTCACCTTGGCCCTTGTTCACTTGGTCCTTTGAGCTTCTTATGGTTTTGTCATGACCTAGTCATGACAAAACCACTCCTAGGGGTCTAGCTGTTTGAGGTATGTTACAAATCCCAATATATAAAAATAAAAATTTTGTCCCCGAAATTATGGTTAAGCCTACGGGGTTTCTACTGAAGTAAAAGTATATAACATCCCCAGTAGTTAAAGGTATACCTGACTCGAAGAGTTCCGGGTACTTTTGCTGCATCAAGTCCTGTGGGTCATAAGTGTGCTCCTCCTACCCATGGTTTCTCCACAAAACCTTGACTAGAAGAACCTTCTTGCATCGCAAGACCCGCATCACCGTATCATCGATCCTGATCGGTTCCATGCTAACTGATAGATCTGAGGCCACCAGGCCGTCTGTGGTGGAAATTAGCTGCTCAGGGCAAGTAGAGCCCTCCTAAGTGAAGAGATGTAGAAGACGTCATGCAACCCCGCTAACTTTGGCGGTAGCTCCATTCTGTAATCCAAGGGGTCGATCCGCACCAGGATCCTATAAGGCCCCATATATCTCGGACTAAGCTTCTTCTGCCCGCGAACCCGCGAGACTCCATGCATCGACCGTATCTTCAGGAAAACCCAGTCACCCACCTGGAACTCCACCTGACAATGCCGCACATCATAATATTTCGCCTGCCTGCTCTGGGCTTCCAACATCCTATCCCAGATCAATCTAACCTGAGCATCAGTGTCATCCACAATCTCTGAGCTAAGTGCCTTCGGATCCTCATCCTGAACCAAAGATAGTGGGGTCCTGCACCTCCATCTGTATAATGCCTCACAAGTGGCCATGCCTATGCTGGACTGATGGCTGTTATTGTATGAGAACTCGATCAGCGGCAGCAGTCTCTCCCAAGGCTCGCCGCAGTCCAAAATGAATAGGCATAGAAGATCTTCTAGTGTCCGATTGGCGCGCTCCGTCTATCCATCTTTCTGGAATTGGAAAGCCATGCTGAAAGTCAACCGAGAACCCATGTAAGCCTGAACTAACCTCCACTCCTTGGACGTAAACCGTCCATCCCGATCTGACACGATCGTCCTGGGCACCCCATGATAGCTTACAAACTACTCGACGAATCTCCGTACTAGCACACTGACCGGAGCATCCTTCGCAACCGGAATGAACCTGTCCACCTTCGTCAGTCTATCGACAATCACCCAGATCGAATCATTCCCCGCATGAGATCGGGGTAGCCAATGTATAAAATCCATGGCTATGTCATCAAACTTCCACTCCGGTACTGGAAGTGGCTGTAGTAACCCGGTCAGATTCTTGCACTCCGCCTTTACGAGATGACAAGCCTCGCAATGCATCACAAAATAAGTAATATCCTTCTTCATGCCCGTCCAATACATCGTCCTTTTCAGGTCCGCTGCCATCTTGGTGATCTCCAGGTGTACTGAGTATCTGCTGTAGTGTGACTCTGTCATGATGTCCTCCTGAATCTGGACTCCTACTGGTATATATACCTTGCCTCTAAAGCAAAGCAGTCCATATCTCATGGAGTAATCCCCTGTCGTGCCTTCCTCCAAGGCCCTGAATATCAGCTCTGCCCTCGCATCCAACCTCTGCCCATCCCTGATGCGATCCTGAATGTCATCGGTGGCAATCATCGATTCCAGGTACTCCGAATATAGATCTGGATAATCCTAGGACACTAAAGATATATGCATATCCTCCAACATCTTCACCAACTCCAAGGACATCAGCTGAGGACCTGCTCCTGACGTAGTTGCTCTCCAGCTCAGAGCATCTGCCACCATGTTTGCCTTCCTGGGATGGTAGTGCATGGTGTACTGATATTCCGATAGAAACTCTACCCAACGTCTCTATCTGATGTTTAGCTCCTTCTGCGTGTCCACGTACTTTAAGTTTTTATGGTCCGAGAAAATGTCGCAGTGAACACCGTATAGATAGTGTCGCCAGATCTTCAACGCAAAAATAACTGCCCCTATCTCCAAGTCGTGCACCAGGTAGTTCTGCTCATGTTTTTTCAACTGACGGGAGGCGTAAGTTATCATGTGCTTGTTCTACATCAGAATGACACCCATCCCCGGATATGATGCATCCATATACACCTGGAATCCTTCCTTCCCTGATGGAAGAGCAAGGATAGGGGCCGAGGTAAGCTGACCCTTCAGCTCCAGAAAGGCAGCCTCGCACCGTGGCATCCAAACAAATGGAGTCTCCTTCTTCGTCAGATATATGAGAGGGAGAGAATTCCGAGAACATACCTCCACAAACTTCCAGTAGTATCCGACAAGTCCTAAGAAACTCCTGACTTCCATTGCCGTCTTTAGTGGTGGCCAATCCCGTACTGCGTGAACCTTCATTGGATCCACCGCCAATCCTGCTCCACTGATAATATGGCCTAGGAAAGCCACCTCCTTCAGCCAAAATTGGCACTTGCTGAATTTAGAATATAACTGGTGTTCTCAGAGCTTTTCTAGCATCAGATCCAATTGTCTCGCATACTCCTCTTCTGTCCCCGAGTAGATGATGATGTCATCAATAAACCCGATGACGAAGACATCCAGATATGGCTCAAATTCCCGGTTCATTTAACTCATGAACGCGTAGGGTGCATTCGTGAGCCCGAAGGGCATCACGGTAAACTCATACAATCCTAACTACTGCTAAAGGCTGTCTTTGGGATGTCCTCCTCCTAAATGCGCAGATGGTAGTACCCTGACCTTAGATCCAGCTTTTAAGACCAGTGAGCTCCCTCCAACTGATCAAATAGTTCATCTATCCTGGGCGGAGGATACGTGTTCTTCTCCGTCAGCCTGTTCAAGGCCCTATAGTCGATGCATAATAAAAGTGTCCTATCCTTATTCTTGACGAACAACACCGGAGCTCCCCTTGGTGAAGAGCTAGGCCAGACAAATCCGGCTTCCACTAGCTCCTATAACTAGCTTTGAAACTCCACCAACTACTTCGGGGCCATCCGGTAAGGATCTCTGGATGTCGGCTTAGCCCCCGGCATGAGCTGAATCTAAAAATCCTTCCCCCGGTGCTGGGGTAGCCCTGGTAGGTTTTCCGGAAATACATCAGCAAAATTCCGCACCACCGGGATATTCAGGATGGAATCTTTGGCCTCAGCCATCTCAAAAAGCACCTAATACACCTCGTCTCCCTACAGATGGGCCTTGACGACCTGTACGGATGATAGTAAGAGGTGGGAGGTAGATCTAATACCTTCGATGACAATTAAGGAGTCCCCGTTCCTCAAGGTGAACCTCCTCGATAGGCAGTCGATTTGGGCATGGTTCCAATGCAACCATCTCATGCCCAGGATCAAGTCAAAGTCTGGCATCCTTAGGATAATCGCTGGTGCTTCGAACGCCTTTCTGCCGATTTATGCCTCCATGTTGCAATGGGTAGAGGTCAATAGCTCTGATTCGTCTGGTAGGCGCACCCTCATTGTCAAGCCTGTGAATCGTTCCCCGCCTTCCACTCCTTCCACAAAGGCTTCTGACACGAACGAGTGTGAAGCACCCGTGTCGAACAGTGTGTGAGCGGGCTTACCGCTGATGAACACTATGTCTGAGATAGTTAAATGTTTTAGAATGTTAGTTATGATTTTCTTTCCTATTTCTAACTATTTTATATCCATGAATCTAGTTTTTTTCAAAAGGAAAGAACTTAAAACTTACTGGCATACATACTATCACCTACTCCGGATTCCGATGTTGTGCCATGTCTAAGGCATATACTTGTCGTCTCTCCTGCCTGCGGTCTCTGTCCTGAAATCAATGTCCTCGGTTGCATCCTCGGCTACCAAACTGCCGAGGTAGTGGGGCATCACGAAGTGCTGGTCGGGGTGCTTCCCTCATGTGGAAGTTCCTCTTGAAGTGCCCCTACTGTAAGACCCCCCCATCCCGGATCCCAAAACACAGCACTAAGGGGGGTCATATGCCCGGATTAGCCACCTTGCGGTAGCATTAGCACACTGGCTAACCTGTACCACAAGATGCCTATTCCGCCGGCTACAACCAATATCAATATAAACATGCCAACCCAACCATAATATAAAAGAGAAGAAGTCAAATCCACACTAAGCATATATATCCAAATACATCAAATAAGAGAGAAGCTAAAACATGCTTCCACAAATATCAGAGTACAACTAGTAATTGCCCAAACGGGCTACATCAAAATCTCACGTCACTCACATCCGTAACCGACGGTAGCGATGACAACATTACATCAGGCCCTGTCGTCCTGGCCTGGCGGTCCTGCTGCAAAGTCTGCAGCTGCTCTACCTGCGGGGTGACCTCCTAAAAGGAAGACGTAGCAACCATTAGTCGAAAAGACTAATTGGATTCACATCGGCTACCCCGGCGACTCCTCGGCACTGGGCGGAGAAAGGAACAAGTGTATAAGTATAATACAAGTAGTAAAGCAGGTAAAAGAACGTGGTAATAGTACATGAATAACAACATTATAAACCAGCGGTTCTACTTGAATAATAATATTACAGACTAGCAGTTCTACTTGAGCAATTAGTAAATCAACAAGTATAAGTAACTACAGCAGGAAAGTAACTTAACTTATAAGGATGCCCATACAAGCTTATAAGTTAAGGATCGAGTTACATAAAAGTAACTCATCATATAAGAGTGCCCATACAAACATTTACGATGAGGGTCTTGTTTGTGCAATGCTATGTAATGATATGTATGCTATGCAATGACTCACCCATGATTACACACATGCAATTGCTATGTCGACACAGACTATAGTTCCCACTATTTGAGCAGGTAGCTAATCTCTCAGGCGTCAGCCGCCGTGGCCAGGCGGTGATAGTAGAGCGGGCATCTCTACTACTAGGAGGGTATCCACACTACTTCACCTAGGCCTCCATACGCCTCAATGCTAAGACCACAATAGCGGAGCCCATGTGCACTATGGCCCAGCGGGGTCTCGGGTAGATGTGCACCGCGAACACAGCCCAAACTGGCCTGGTGTGACCCGGAAGGGGCCTCGGAAGAAGGCACGAGGACACAGCCCAACCGTTCACTTGGCACGGAAGGAGCCCCGTGACGTAGACACCGAGGACCAAGCCCAACCGCCCAAAGTCTAACTGTCAACTCCTGTCGTTGTGACGATCGGCGAGCCCGTAGACCTGCCACACTATCCTTAACCCAGGATTACGACACTGCGTGTCGACTCACACTGCATGCAAATGCCACGACACCGTGGCATATAAGGGGCCTCAGAAGTAAGCATGAGGGCACATCCCAACCATCCATCTATACCTCATCTCAACTCGAACCAACTAGTGACGGTCAACACCACACTTACATCCATTCACAATACTACCCGTAGGGAGACTACGCTCTAAGT
Organism: Platanthera guangdongensis; assembly: GCA_039583875.1. NCBI lineage: Eukaryota > Viridiplantae > Streptophyta > Magnoliopsida > Asparagales > Orchidaceae > Platanthera > Platanthera guangdongensis. The sequence goes on from CM077151.1 coordinate 157,522,185, forward strand.
ATTGGACTACTACATTTGATTCTAACCATCATACATACTCATGGTCATGTCTTATCCTTCTATTTGTCATTCCAAATGATTTCAACATATTACAAATATGATGCGCATTAATAATAATCTACTAATTTGTATCCAGTCATTTCATTCATCATATTATAAAAATGGTGCACATTTATAATAATCTATCAATTTTAATAAGTCATATCATGCATTAAATCTTGCTCCACAATTCAGTTTTACGAAATCTAATTAACAAGATTTATCATTCATAGCACTACGGTGGTCAGCATAAAATAGTTCATCAAAATCTAGAGTAAATTAACAACATCGATTCCACCGAATTCAAATTCATATTTTGTAAACCCCAGAATTTAAATGCAGAATAAATCTGGATAGCAACTTCGATCGGAGATTCCTAAAGCTAGAAGAATTCGATGAATACGTGTAACCCCTCGATGGAAAGGTATTTGCATGGGTTACAACTTTCATATTCAGCCCACAACCCAGATTTCAGTGTATCCTATTTGAAATCAGCCTTGAAGTCCGCTGCATACAGAACACAATTTCTGCATGCATGATTTATCGGACATAATGTTCGTTCAGACTTTCCTGTGGATACAGACTTGTCATGAAGACGTACAACCACTCGTTGGAAAGGTATTTGCAAGGGCTACAACTTTCATGTTTAGTCGAAAGCCCAGATCTGGCCACATCCTACATGAAAACGGCCAAGAAGATCGCTGCGCGCAGAATACAGATTCTGCACGCTTCGTAAAGATGAATGAACGGCATCGGTTCATCTTCCTCTCCAAGTCGATCTTCCAAAATCACTCCAGAATTCGTCCTACCTTATCCACCCTCAAAGCGGCCATGATTCTTCACGAAACCATCCACCCATCATCACATAGAAGAAAGGGGAGGTTGAAGAGATCTAAAACCTACAACACATGTCCTAGCATGGCCATCCCTAGAAAACTCCTTCTCTCCATCAAGACTCTCTTGAGTCGATATCTCTCCTAAGAAAATAACTAAATATCTAACACCAAGGGAGATGGTAGGAAGCTCACCTCATTTCCGGCGTTTCCACCATTTTCGGCCATGAATCTCGTGACTCTTCTCGGCGGCATCTTCTTTTCCACGGCGACAGCGGATCTTCTCCTCTAGAACTAGATCCAGTGACTTCCTTCTCTCAACAGGAGTTTCTCTCAGAAAAACGGCTGGAATGAGGAGTGAAAACGGCTAGGGTTATCACTTCCCTTATTATATAAAAGTGACACGGGTAGGGACACGCCCGCGTCCTTACCTGTGTCTTGCTTAGGCGAAGCGTTACGACAATTTTTATGCATCGATTCAATACTCGACACGACACACGGGAGGGACACGCCTGTCACAACCCGCATTTTCTCCAAATTTAAGAAGTATCAGAGTATGAGAAAACACGCGTCGTGATGCCACGTCGAGTAGGGGATAACTGTCGACGCTCAGGCGAACACCATCTAACTAGACTATGAAAATTCGTAAGTTTAATGATTAGAAAAATCAGTTATATTTTAAAGGCCGTATCCCTCGGCTCAGTGGATCACATAGTCCACAGTTTTAAAAAAACTATACTTATACGCATCGGAAAATACTTTATTTATATTTGACATCCTATGAGACTGCATAAGTGACCCCCAAGGTCAACTTATACTATGCAAGACTCTAGATTTATTTTATATTATAAGTAGGAAAACGATCTTTTTACGTTACTTGGAAAGTAGTTTATGAGCTTTATAAACATGCTGATCATGAGATGTACTTGTTATAGTGTTTTTAGGTTTAAAAATAACTAGCATCCTAGCATAAATCTTCCCAAGAGCAAGTAGACTATCTCCAGAAAGGTAGCAGTAAAAGAAACATATCTAGTATCATAAGGTAAAACTACCAGTGGGCGACAACAAACTGACACGAACCCACTGGATAGTATGTTTGTCTATAAGAAAACAGAAAAACTACCACACAACAGCAAGAGAAAGATCCCTACAACTCAAGTGATCACCAGCAACACCCCAACAAATCTATCCGCCTACCCGGCTACTAATCAGAACCTGAGGCATTCAGAAAAGAAAAAAACATCTCAGCAAGTAAAACAAGGGAATCAGAATTAGAGCGTTAAATCAAAGTCGGACAAAAGAGAGTAAGTAAACATGACAGTAAAAGCAAACACTGTCCCAAGTAAGCCCAAGTACACCAAGTACCAGGTAACTACAACAAGCCCTGCCCAAATCCTGCAGAGGCTACAAGACAGAAGATAAGAAAACTTGCCACAATATGCTGCATTCTACAAGGAAGAAACACCTAACAATCCTAATTTGTGAGTTAATGGCAGTAGTAAACAACATGAACCTGAGTTGGTGACCAAAAACAGTCCCCCAAACAAAACAGTTCCAACTAAAAATAAAATTTCACTGTGTCAGCACAAAACCACCACAAACCCAGCCCGTACCTGGGATTAAAAGGGTGGCGACCACAGCAATACCCAGCCTGTACCTGGGACTAAAAAGTGGCGGTCACGGCTCGCACACAAAACATCCCGCTCCTTTAGAGCGTCAAAATACCACTACCTGCCATAACCCACGATTCGGCCCTCAAAACAAAGGAAGAACGAAAGGCCGACAAGACATTCCCCGTAGGAGGTAATCACTCGGGAAGAAAAGAAACTGAAAAGGAATAAATCCCAGCTTACAGGAATCGTCGATCTCCAGCCACAGGGAAATCGTCGAACTCGGCTCTCAGGAAACTCATCGAACGCAGATCACGAAAAATCGTCGAACTCCGTTCGATGATTTGCTTTTGTCGAACACAAGCCATAGGAAAAATCGTCGAACGCCGTTCGATGATTTTCCTTTCGTCGAATACTGGCCACGGGAAAAATCGTCGAATGTCGTTCGATGATTTTCCTTTCGTCGAACACAGGTTAAGGGATAAATCGTCGAACGCCGTTCGACGATTTTCCTTTCGTCAAACGCAGGTCACAGGATAAATCATCGAACGCTGTTCGACGATTTTACGTTAAACGCAGGCCACAAGAAATAGTCAAATTCCGTTCGATGATTTTGCGTTACACACCGGACACAAAAAATTGTCTAACTCAGTTCGACGATCCTCGTCGAACTCAGCTCGACGATCCTCGTCGAACTCAGCTCGACGATCCTCGCCGAACTCAGGCAACCGGAGATCATCGATCTCAGTTCGACGATCTACGCAGAACTGGCTGCGTTGAGTACACCGCAATCCTGTACAACCACCTTCATTTCCGACCAATCCTCTTAGCCAAATTTGATCCTATTACTCGAAATGTAAGTATGAAAACCCACTGCTACTAGTTCTAGGGCTGATAGGCTAATTGGTACCCAAACCGAGATTATCAGGGAACAATTTGATAATAAAAAGAAGCAAGACTACAGCAACCCGGCCAGAAACTTGGAGTTCAGAACTTGAGAAAAATGCAAAAAGAAACATAAAGGATCATTTCTGGTTTAAGTTCCACATGATTTTGATGGAAAACAGAGCAAAATAAACAATCTCGGGAAAACATGGATGATTACAGCAAAAATAACCATGAAAAGGAGAAGAAACACTTGGCAAGGGTAGGAGCACCACTTGCCTCAAATTTCAGCGATTTATCTTGCACATCCCTTCCTCTCTCTCTCGGCTCCAGCCGCAACAGCACCTAAACAGGATTCTAAAGTTTTAATGGCGGAAAAGGATCAAACCAAAAATTCCGAGACCCCTAGAAATACCACAAAAATTGAATCTCTTACTGCAGGAATGAAGGTCTAGGCGAGAGTAATCCAAATCCGCTTTCAGAATTGAATTCCGTCCACTAACGCTCCCAGAATCGGCATCTGAAGTGTAGCAGGGTTGGCGGTTTTTTTCTTACTCTCGAACAGGCGACAGTTATTCTCTCACGGAAGGAGACGATGAAAAGTCTCGATTTTTTCTTAAGGCTATATATATATATGCATGAACACGTCTAATCAGCCTTAACTGCCACCTAAAGGCCACTGGATTCCTTTCAAGCTTTATAATTAATCATTTACATCCATTATTATTAACACATCAAAACGACGCGAAAACCGAACCACCTCGGAATCCGACGAAATTCGCATCGTAGCTAATTACCCATGCTACGAACGCAACGACGAAGTCGAAATCAACTTTCGACGAACAAAACTCGGGTTATCACTACCTGAAGCCAAAACACAAGCATCCCCTGAGAGGCCTCACCGGTCACCAAAACAGACCCGGCTTGCTAGGGAATCCTGCCAAAAAGGCTACCAACAACCACACAAGGAACCTATAGAGCTAAGACCATGCTCTAACAAATGGCACATGCCGGAAATGCATCAACGTAATGCCAAACGAGAATTAAATAATCGCAGAAAAGTCGGTGGCATTACAGTCACTCCCCCTAAAAGAAAGTTTCGTCCTGAAACTTACGTACACAACTTCTACTATAGAAGGAAAGTAATAAAACAAGAGTTACTAGAAAGAAAACGTACCAATCAAATCTAGGGAATAGATGAGGGTGAGCCTCCCTTATAGCCGACTCTAGCTCCTAAGTCGCGCTTTCCAACTCCTGATTCTTCCATAGAACTTTCACCATCGGGATAGACTTTGTCCGCAACACCCGATCTTGAGTATCCAAGATGCGGACCGGCACCTCAACATATGAAAGATTAGGCTCCAACTGGGGCACAACATCCAATACTTTCCCACTACTACGCACACACTTCCGTAATTGGCTTACATGAAACACATTATGAACATCTGAGAAATTTGCTGGAAAATCCAATCTATATGCTGACACACCAATCCGCTCAACAATCTTAAACGGGCCCACATACCTCGGATCCAATTTCTGATTCTTACCGAACCTCTTAACACCAGCCATCGGGGAAACATTAAGAAACACAAGGTCCCCTACAGAAAACTCTAGGTCAGACCTACGCCGGTTGACGTTCTTCTCATATCACTCCCGAGCTATAAGAAGCTTTTCTCGAATAAGCTTCACTACGACTTCCATTTCCTCGAGTGCATCCGGACCCAGCACAGGCCTCTCACCGACCTCGGTCCAAAACAAGGGAGTTCTGCGGCGCCTCCCATACAAAGCTTGAAATGGAGCCATTTGCAAGCTCTCCTGGTAGCTGTTATTATATGCAAATTCCATAAGCCGCAAACGCTCATCCCACGCTCCACCGTGGTCCAAGATGTAGCACCTGATCATATCCTCAACTATCTGGTTCACTCGCTCAGTCTGACCATTGGTCTGTAGGTGGTAAGCTGTAGAATACCTCAAATCTGTACCCAAACCCTCTTGCAGACTCCTCCAGAAGCGAGATGTAAAACAGGAGTCTCGATCCAAAATGATGCTAACCGGCACACCGTGTAATCTGATGACTTCATTCAGATACAGCTCTGCTATCTTTTTCATCGGATAGTCAATCTTGTACGGCATGAAGTGAGCACACTTCATCAGTCTGTCCACTATAACCCAAACAGAATCAAGTCCCCTTGGAGATCTCTGAAAGCCTGTAATGAAGTCCATAGAAATACTTTCCCACTTCCAAGTAGGGATCCCCAACAGAGTCAACTTGCCACCAGGCCTTCCATGATCGTCCTTCACATGCTTGTAAGTGTGGCACTCAGCAACAAATCGGGCTATATCACCCTTCATCCCATACCACCATGCAATCTGCTTCAATTCATGATACATCTTTGTAGATCCTGGATGGTAGGCAACACTGGATCCATGAGCCTCTCTGCAAATCATACCCCTGATATCTCAAACAACGGGGATGCAAAACCTGTCGCGGTACTTCAAAGTACCCGCATCATCGATAGAAAAATCCGGCAACTCCCCTCTCTCAGTCCTGAGGTATAAGTACAGAAGTTCCGGATCATCCTTCTGGTGCAACCTGGTAAGTGAAATCCAAGACGGCTCTGCCACTTCCAAACTTCTCTACATGTCACAGCGTCCCACGGATATATCCATCAGGAGGAACTCTTCCACTAAACGATCGGCGGTGAGATTAAAGATCTTCCCCGTCTGCCTGCTCAGTGCGTCGGCCACCACATTGGCCTTGCCCGGATGATACTGTATATCCACATCATAATCGGTCACATACTCTAGCCACAGCCGTTGGCGCAGATTCAACTCCTTCTGAGTGAACACGTACTTTAGGCTTTTATGATCTGTGAAGATCTTGCACTGCACACCAAAAAGTAAATGTCTCCACAGCTTCAGGGCAAAGATCACTGCTGCGAACTCAAGATCATGCGTGGGGTAGTTCCTCTCATGAGTCTTCAATTGCCTTCTTGCATCAATACACCTCTGAGCCCAACATGCGAGGAATCCACATACAAATCATAGTCCATGCCCTCCGTAGGCAATGTCAAAACAGGAGCAGTGCACAACCTCCTCTTTAGCTCCAGAAAGGCCTCCTCGCATTTCTCACTCCAAATGAAGGTCGTGTTCTTCTGAGTCAACCTCGTCAAAGGTGCAGCCAGGGTAGAGAAACCCTCCACGAACCTTCTGTAGTAGCCGGCCAACCCTAGGAAGCTTCTAATCTCCTTGGGCGTGCCCGGCCTGCTCCAATCCATCACTGCAGAAATCTTTTCTGGGTCGACCGAGATCCCATCCTTATTCACCACGTGGCCCAGAAACGAGACCTGAGGCATCCAAAATTCACACTTGCTCAGCTTGGCGAATAACTTGTGGTTCCTCAACTCCGATAGAACCAAGCGCAGATGCTGCTCATGCTCCTCAGCACTACGAGAGTAGATCAACACATCATCGATGAATACCACAACAACTTGTCCATAAAATCCTTGAACACCCGGTTCATCATGTCCATGAATGCTGATGGCGCGTTAGTCAAGCCAAACGACATAACCAGGAATTCAAAATGCCCATGCCTCGACCTGAAAGCAGTCCGTGGAATATCCGATTCACGGATCCTGAGCTGATGATAGCCTGAACAAAGATCGATCTTGGAAAATACCATGCTACCAAACAACTGATCAAATAAGTCATCGATCCTCGGCAGAGGGTACCTGTTCTTAATGGTGACTTTGCTCAACTCCCTATAATCAATGCACAGCCTCATCGACCCATCTTTCTTCTTCACAAATAGAACAGGATCACCCCAAGGAGACGAACTCGGCCTGATAAAACCTTTAGCCAACAACTCGTCCAACTGGACTCGCAACTCCTCCAACTCATGTGGGGCCATCCAATACGGCGCCTTAGCAATAGGACGCATACCCGGTTCCAAATCAATCACAAACTCAACATCCCGCTCGGGGGAAGACCAGGAAGGTCATCAGGAAAAACATCAGAGAAACCACGAACCACAGGAATCTCCCCCAAGCGCGATACACTAACAACAATCCCTACCACCGAGACTAAACAAGCAAAACAATCATAATGAAACAGCTTCAGAGTATATACCGCAGAAATGATAGGTGAATCCTGCCATGGATCAGCATACACACTTCCAGGCTGGCGGTTGTCCTTGATGAAGTCCAAGCATTTCCCTTTGCACTGAATAACCGCATAATACTTAGACAACCAATCCATGCCTAGAATAACATCAAAGTCCTCTAGATCAATCATCTTTAAATCTGCCTTCGCAAGAAAGTCCCCCAACAAAATAGGGCAATCCATAATACCCAAATCTGACAACACAGCTTCACCAGAAGGGAACTTGATGCGGAAGGTATCACGAACTTGATCTAGAATCAACCGATAACGCTCTACAAAAGCTCTAGTCACAAATGAGTGGGTAGCGCCGGAGTCAAACAGAACGCGCGCCCAGCAGTTCTTCACCTTAAAATTTCCCTATAGGAGTATATAAGCAACTAAGGAACTACCAAAACAAAAACTATAACCATTCTAGAAAATAAAACTTTCAGGCTAGGAAAACAACTAACCTGAGATGACCTGAGTCGAAGCTTGAGCCTCCTCGGAAGAGATCACATTCAGCTTTCCTTTTCCCTTGTCCACACGCTGAGGCGGAGGTAAAGCCTGACGTGGAACTGCCTGAAGAATAGGCTGGACCTTAGGACACCTTGTCTTGATATGGCCCTTCTGGCCACACTGATAGCAGACCTTATCCTTGGACCAGCACTGGGAAGCATCATGCCCGGGTCGATTGCAAACAGAACAGGAACCATCCTTCCTAGGAGCACCTTGAATAGCATGAACTTGCTCCTTCTTCTGAGCTCCCTCCTTCTTGAAACACCTCTCAACAGGGTGGCGTGACCGGCCATAGAAGCTACATACTACCTTGCTCTTCTTTCCCGAAGCAGCATCGAGTATCCGGGTGTTCTTCTCTTCAGCAGACTTCCTCTTGTCCTTCCTCATTTGCTGGCCTCTATTCTTTACGGTCTCAATTGCCTCCACTTTCAGAGCAGCCTCCACTACCCCTGCATAAGTCACTGATCCATAAGCACTGGCTAACTACTGAACCTCATTCCTCAAGCACCAAGGAACCGCTTGACTCGATCTGCTTCAACACTCACCAACCCAGGGGCAAACCGGCTCAACTTGCTGAACTCTATCTCGTACTCACTGACCGTGAGTTTCCTCTGCTTCAGGTGAAGAAAGTCGTTCATTAGTCGGTCACGCTCGACCAAAGGCAAGAACTTCTTCAACGGCATCTCCTTGAACAGTCCCCAAGAGCAACCAGCCACCAAGCTCTCCTTTTCCCTAACCCACCAGCTCTTAGCCAAACCCTTTAGCTGATAGGCGGCTATCATCACTCTCTGATCATCTGCAATACCGGAGTACGAGAACATCTCCTCCATGGAGATCAGCCAATCATCTATGACCATGAAATCTGGCTTCCAATCATATGTAGGAGGGCTAAGTCTCTGAAACTGTGAGATAAAGGCCATCTCTACTGGCACCACCACTGGAGGTCTCAGGGGAGTAGGATGGGGAGGAGCAGTTGACCCCCCTGCAGGATCTTGCACCCCCTGAGTCTGCACTGCCACAACTGCCACTAGAGACTGGATCCGGGCCTGCATCTCTACCATCTGCCTGGTCAAGGAATCGTTGCTCTGCCGTAGGCTCTCAATCACCGCATCACTCTGCGCTCCTGAAGACTCACCCTTAAACAGGGGAGTTGACCTGGTCGAAGGACGTCTCGCCATCCTAAAACCATAGAAACTGAGGTCAAAACCTAGTACAACAGTTGGAAAAAACTACCAGTGCAGACAATACATACATAAATATGAACTTTTAACTACTATACTTGCTCTGGGATTTTATTTTGTTTAAGAAAAGTGATGCTATGCCAAACCTAGGATGGTTAACCACCATCAACTAACTCTTGTGCCTAGATCGGGAATGCATGAATTTATATTTTTTTTCTGATTTAAAACCATGTGTGTACATATGTCATCCTGCAAATCTTTAGCTTGGCACGTTGGGCTTATGTAATGTTATGTTATGCATGATTGTGCTATGTATTCTAAAAAGGCCCTAATGCATGTCATGAGCGGCATACGCATGAAAATGATATGCATCCCATACTACATAACATTCTCATGCAACGAAAAAGAAACGTGCTAATCGCATTCATGTGGTGAGGTTATGCATCCCATACTACATAACCCTCACATGTAGCCCCTATGGTGGATCCATATACAGACACATATTATGCATCTCATACTACATAATATGCCCCGTATACTTCATGTTATGCTATGAGTGTAGTATTCGTGCTTCAGCCAAGACGGGCAGATGACATATCGGTGTGTGTATGATATGATGCGAAACATTTAATACCTACAAGGAAAGGTTGCCCGACAAATTGTCAAGCAACCTCCCTCTGATACCAACTGTCACAACCCGCATTTTCTCCGAATTTAAGAAGTATCAGAGTATGAGAAAACACGCGTCGTGATGCCACGTCGAGCAGGGGATAACTGTTGACGCTCAGGTGAACACCATCTAACTAGACTATGAAAATTTGTAAGTTTAATGATTAGAAAAATCTGTTATATTTTAAAGGTCGTATCCCTCGGCTCAGTGGATCACCTAGTCCACAGTTTTAAAAAAAACTATAATTATACGCAACGGAAAATACTTTATTTATATTTGACATCCTATGAGATTGCATAAGTGACCCCTGAGGTCAACTTATACTATGTAAGACTCTAGATTTATTTTATATTATAAGTTGGAAAACGATCTTTTTACGTTACTTGGAAAGTAGTGTATGAGCTTTATAAACATGCTGATCATGAGATTTACTTATTATAGTGTTTTTAGGTTTAAAAAGAACTAGCATTCTATCATAAATCTTCCCAAGAGCAAGTAGACTATCTCCGGAAAGGTAGCAGTAAAAGAAACATATCTAGTATCATAAGTTAAACTACCAGTGTCGCCAACACACTGACACGAACCCACTGGCAAGTATGTATGTCTATAAGAAAATAGAAAAACTACCTCACAATAGCAAGAGAAAGATCCCTACAACTCAAGGGATCACCAACAACACCACAGCAAATCTAGCCGCCTACCCGGCTACTAATCAGAACCTGAGGCATTCAGAAAAGAAAAGAACACCTCAGCAAGTAAAACAAGGGAATCAGAATTAGAGAGTTAAATCAAAGTGGGACAAAAGAGAGTAAGTAAACATGATAGTAAAAGCAAACACTGTCCCAAGTAAGCCCAAGTACACCAAATACCAGGTAACTACAACAAGCCCTACCCAAATCCTGCAGAGGCTACAAGGCAAAAGGCAAGAAAACTTGCCACAATATGCTGCATTCTACAAGGAAGAAACACCCAACAATTCTAATTTGTGAGTTAATGATAGTAGTAAACAACATGGACCTGAGTTGGTGACCAAAAACAGTCCCCAAAACAAAACAGTTCCAACTAAAAATAAAATTTCACTGTGTCAGAACAAAACCACCACAAACCCAGCCCGTACCTGGGATTAAAAGGGTGGTGGCCACAGCAATACCCAGCCAGTACCTGGGACTAAAAAGTGGCGGCCATGGCTCGCACACAAAACATCCCGCTCCTTTAGAGCGTCAAAATACCACTACCTGCCATAACCCACGATTCGGCCCTCAAAATAAAGGAAGAACGAAAGGCCGACAAGACATTCCCCCTAGGAGGTAATCACTCGGGAAGAAAAGAAACTGAAAAGGAATAAATCCCAGCTTACAGGAATCGTCGATCTCCAGCCACAGGGAAATCGTAGAACTCGGCTCTCAAGAAAATCGTCGAAAGCAAATCACAGAAAATCGTCGAACTCCGTTCGATGATTTGCTTTTGTCGAACACAAGCCACGGGAAAAAATCGTCGAACGCCGTTCGACGATTTTCCTTTCGTCGAATACTGGACAAGGGAAAAATCGTCGAACGACGTTCGACGATTTTCCTTGCGTCGAACATAGGTCACGGGATAAATCGTCGAACGCAGTTCGACGATTTTCCTTTCATCGAACACAGGTCACGGGATAAATCGTCGAACGCCGTTCGACAATTTTACATTAAACACAGGCCACAGGAAATCGTCAAATTCCGTTCGACGATTTTGCGTTACACACCGGACACAGAAAATCGTCGAACTCAGTTCGACTATCCTCGTCGAACTAAGCTCGACGATCCTCGTCGAACTCAGGCAACCAGAGATCGTCGATCTTAGTTCGACGATCTTCGTCGAACTCAGGTCGACGATCTTCACAGAACTGGCTGCATTGAGTACACCGCAATCCTGTACAACCACGTTCATTTCCGACCAATCCTCTTAGCCTAATTTGATCCTATTACTCGCAATGTAAGCATGAAAACCCACTGCTACTAGTTCTAGGGATGATAGGATAATTGCTACCCAAACCGAGATTATCAGGGAACAATTTGATAATAAAAAGAAGCAAGACTACAGCAACCCGGCCGGAAACTTGGAGTTCAGAACTTGAGAAAAATGCAACAAGAAACATAAACGAGCATTTCTGGTTTAAGTTCCACATGATTTTGACGGAAAATAGAGCAAAATAAATAATCTCAGGAAAACATGGATGATTACAACAAAAATGACCATGAAAAGGAGAAGAAACACTTGGCAAGGGTAGGAGCACCACTTGCCTCAAATTCCAGTGATTTATCTTGCACATCCCTTCCTCTCTCTCTCGGCTCCAGCCGCAACAGCACCTAAACAGGATTCTAAAGTTTTAATGGCGGAAAAGGATCAAACCAAAAATTCCGAGACCCCTAAAACACCACGAAAATTGAATCTCTTACCGCAGAAATGAAGTTCTAGTCGAGAGTAATCCAAATCCGCTTTCGGAATCGAATTCCGTCCACTAACGCTCCCAAAATCGGCGTCTGAAGGGTAGCAGGGGTGGCGGTTTTTTTCTTCCTCTCGAACAGGCGATGGTTATTCTCTCACAGAAGGAGACGATGAAAAGTATCGATTTTGTCTTAGGGCTATATATATATGCATGGACACGTCTAATCAGCCTTAACTACCACCTAAAAGCCACTGGATTCCTGTCAAGCTTTATAATTTATCATTTACATCCATTATTATTAACACATCAAAACGATGCGAAAATCGAACCACCTCGGAATCCGACGAAATACACATCGTAGCTAATTACCCATGCTACGAACGCAATGGCAAAGTCGAAATCAACTTTCGACGAAGAAAACCCGGGTTATTACTACCCGAAACCAAAACACAAGCATCCCCCGAGAGGCCTCACCGGTCACCAAAACAGACCCGGCTTGCTAGGGAATCCTGCCAAAAAGTCTACCAACAACCACACAAGGAACCTATAGAGCTAAGACCACGCTCTAACAAACGGCACATGCCAGAAACGGCACATGCCAGAATTAAATAATCACAGAAAAATCGGGGGTGTTACAATGCCCGTGTCGGCCCAGTCACGCCCGTGACATGGGGCGTGTAACCGACTCGAGACTTACTCGAGAGGACTTACTCGAGAGAAAACCAACTACTCGAGTACCTGCATAGGCCACGCCCGTGTCACAGGGATGACACGCCCGTGTCACCCCCCTCTTACTCGAGTACGTTTCCACCTACTCGAGTATATTTCGACCTACACGAGAGCTACTCGAGGATGAGCGGGACACGCCCTGTGACACGCCTGTGTCATAGGCCGTGTACCCCATACTTGACACTCAACGATCGTCGAGAGGTGGTCATTGACCAGAGGGAACACACACCCTCCGACACGCCTGTGTCGGATGGGACACGCCCGTGCCACTGGGCGTGTTCCCTCTGTCGACCATTTTCATCGACCAAAGTCTCGAGTGTCGACACAAAGGAGGACATGCCCTAGGTTACGTCCCAGATACGCCCGTAACACGGGGCGTGTCTCGCCCGAACACTTCATCGAACCCATTTTTGTCGATCTTGACACGACTCGTCGAGCTCAACTCGACACGTCGGCACATGGGTAGGGACACGCCCGTTTCTCTACCCATATCATACAATTCGTCGATCTCGACATGAAGTTCGTCGATCTCGACACGCTGTGTCGAGTTCAACTCGACACACACGCACATGGGTAGGCACACGCCCGTTTCTCTACTCGTGTCCCTTGTTTGACTGATTTCTCCTCCTTTTCACATGTGCTGCCCTGTTGTCAGCACTCCCCCTGAACCCAAGTCAGCTCTCCGGACTCAAAAAAATGTACGAGGGGCCTAGTGCGATTCAGGATGTTATAAATCTTATAAACAAAATAAAAGATTTCGTCCCCGAAATCAGGCTTAAGATATGGAGAGAAAAGCATAACCGAAATATAATATGCTATTAAATAAAATTACCTTGAGCAAACAACTCCGGGTAGTGTTTTTGCATCAAATCCATTGGCTCCCATGTAAATTTCTCCTTCCTATGATTAGACCATAACACCTTCACCGAGGGAACACTTTTGCGGCGTAACTTCCTTATCTCGCTATCTATGATCCGCACCGGCTCTAGTCGCACAGACCTATCAGATGCCATAGCACCATAAGTTGTGGGGATGTATTTATCGGGCCGCAACAGCGCCTTCCGAAGCGACGACACATGGAACGAGTCGTGGAGGTTCTCTAGCTCGGACGGTAACTCCAACTGATAGGCCAGCGGGCAAATCCTTAATTTCCAATATAGCATAAGGCCCAACATACCTTGGGCTGAGCTTTTTCACACCACGTACACGTGACACTCCATGCATCGGTCGGATTTTCAGGAACACCTTATCACCCACTTGAAACTCCACCATTCGGTGCCTTTCATTGTAATACTTCGTCTGTCGACTTTGAGCCTCCAACATGCGATCCTGTATCAGTCTAATCACTGCATCGGTATCCTCAATATATTCAACACCCAAAGCCTTCGGGTCTTCATCTTGCACCCAAGACAAGGGGGTTCTACACCTCCTTCCATAAAGAGCTTCATGAGGCGCCATGCCGATGCTAGCCTGATGGCTATTATTGTAGGAGAATTCTATCAATGGTAAGAGCCTTTCCCATGGCTCTCCTCTATCCAACACACATAATCTCAACAAATCTTCCAATGTCCGGATGGTCCTTTCAGATTGCCCGTCCGTTTGAGGATGAAACGCGGTGCTGAAGGTAAGGCGCGAGTACAAATATGCCTGTACCGCTTTCCACTCATTGGAGGTAAACCAACCATCACGATCAAACACGATCATCTTGGGCACGCCATGATACTGTACGATTGCTCCACAAAGAGGCGTACTAAGACATCCACATGAGCTTCTTTCTTCATTGGAATAAACCGGGCTACTCTCATCAGGAGATCAACTATCACCCACACCAAACCATTTCTTGAGCGCGAGTGAGGTAACCCATGGACAAAGTCCATAGAGATATCCTCAAACTTCCACTCGGGGATGGGCAACGATTGTAACAAACCACCGGGACTCTTGCATTCCACCTTCACCCTTTGATAAGCTTCGCAATGTGTAACAAAATATCGGACATCCTTTTTCATTACCGGCCAACACATGGTCTTCCGTAAGCCGACATACATCTTATCAATTCCCGGGTGCACTGAATATTTAGAGCAATGAGCCTCTCTCAAGATATCCTCCCGGACTTTACCGGCTTTGGGAATGTAGAGCCGTCCTCGAAAATAAACGAGGCCGTCTTTTAGTATATACTCATCCGTAGTACCATCTTCGATTGACTTGATTGCCGGGGCCAGGGCCGCATCCACACCTTTCTCCACTCTAATTCGGTCCCGGATATCACAAACTATGCTCATGCTTGACAAGTACTCCGTATACTCTCCCGAAGGAGCCTTAAACACCAAAGTAATATCCATCTCCTCAAACATCCGAGCCAGCTCCATACTCATCAATCGAGCCTCTAGGCTAGAGCCTGGTACCTTCCTACTCAATGCATCAGCGACCGAGTTCGCCTTTCTGGGGTGGTAGTTCACGGTGAACTCATAGTCACATAGAAATTCTAACCACTGTCATTGTCTCAAGTTCAACTCCTTCTGAGTATGAACGTACTTCAAGTTTTGTGATCTGAAAAGATCTCGGAGTGGACGCCGTATAGATAATGCCTCCAATCCTTCAAGACGAATACTACTGCTCCAAGCTCGAAATCGTAAACCGGGTAATTGATTTCATGTTTCTTCAGTTGCCTTGAAGCATAAGCAATCACGTGTCCATGCTGCATCAATACCGCTCCCCAGGGTGACGAACTGGAGAAAACAAACCCTGACTCCATCTGTTCTTGCAGTTGAACTCTAAACTCCGCGAGTTCCTTCGGGGCCATTCGATAAGGGGCCTTGGATACCGGCTTGGCACCCGGTACTAGATTAATCTGGAAGTCAACCTCTCTATACGGGGGTAATCCTGGCAGTTTCTCAGGAAATACCTCGGGGAAGTCCCGCACTACCCATACATCTTTCATATCCAATGCCATCTCCTTCAACTCGAAACAGACCATGAAGACTTCATCTCCCGCCATATGGGCTTTTACAGCCTGAACTGAAGATAACAACATACGAGGTGCAAAGCTAATACCTTGAAAGATGACGTCGGTGTCTCCATGTCTCAAATAGATTCGCTTTTCCGTGCAGTAGATCCTTGCGAAGTGCCAGTCCAACCTCGCCATGCCCAAAATGATGTCAAACTCTGGCATTCTCAAGACCGTGGCAGGCGTATCAAAGGCCTTTCCTTCAATAAATGTCTCGAACTCGCACTTAGCGGAAGCAGAAGCGTGGTGGGCCCATAATCCACAGGTCGGTGGATCGAAACCTCCCTCGGATTCCATTCGTAATACCCCCTCCCGGATCCCAAAACACGGCACGATGGGGGAGGGGGTCTTATGCCCGGATTAGCCGCCTTACGATAGCATTAGCACACGAGCTAACCTGTACCACAAGACGCCTATTCCGCCGGCTACAACCAATATCAATATAAACATGCCAACCCAACCATAATATAAAAGAGAAGAAGTCAAATCCACACTAAGCATATATGTCCAAATACATCAAATAAGAGAGAAGCTAAAACATGCTTCCACAAATATCAGAGTACAACTAGTAATTGCCCAAACGGGCTACATCAAAATATCACGTCACTCAAATCCATAATCGACGGTAGCGACGACACCGTCACATTAGGCCTTGTCATCCTGGCATGGTTGTCCTGCTGCAAAGTATGCGGCTGCTCTACCTGCAGGGTGACCTCCTAAAAGGAAGACGTAGCAATCATTAGTCGAAAAGACTAAGTGGCTTCACATCCGCTATAAACAAAAGTGCTTGCCCTAGGGGATCTCGCAAGACTTTATACAATCGGTTTACATACCTAGGGTCGTCCAAGCTTCAGGAGATCAACGTATAAAGATCGTACCTAAGGTCAGGTTTGCTAATCTTAAGGTCAAAGTTGGACAGCTTAGTGTGAATTACATATGGACACACCACTGCTTCCACTAAGTCAGTTTGTCCGCAAACTGACTAATCGAATGTGGATGGTACCATTGTTGAATGACTTATTTAGTTGAGGATCGTGGCAAACTAATACCATTTGTAAGACCCCCCCCCCCCCTCCCGGATCCCAAAACACGGCACGAAGGGGGTCTTATGCCCGGATTAGCCGCCTTGCGGTAGCATTAGAACACGGGCTAACCTATACCACAAGACGCCTATTCCGCCGGCTACAACCAATATCAATATAAACATGTCAACCCAACCATAATATAAAAGAGAAGAAGTCAAATCCACAGTAAGCATATATGTCCAAATACATCAAATAAGAGAGAAGCTAAAACATGCTTCCACAAATATCAGAGTACAACTAGTAATTGCCCAAACGGGCTACATCAAAATCTCACGTCACTCACATCCGTAACCGATGGTAGCGACGAAACCGTCACATCAGGCCCTGTCGTCCTGGCCTGGCTGTCCTGCTGCAAAGTCTGCGGCTACTCTACCTGCGGGGTGACCTCCTAAAAGGAAGACGTAGCAACCATTAGTCGAAAAGACTAAGTGGCTTCACATCCGCTCCCAGTATAATACAAGTAGTAAAGTAGGTACAAGCAGGTGGTAATAGTACATGAATAACAACATTATAAACTAGCAGTTCTACTTGAATAACAATATTTTAGACTAGCAGTTCTACTTGAGCAATTAGTAAATCAACAAGTACAAGTAACTACAGCAGGAAATTAACTTAACTTATGAGGATGCCCATACCAGCTTATAAGTTAAGGATCGGGTTACATAAAAGTAACTCATCGTATAAGAGTGCCCATACAAACTTATATGATGAGGGTCTTGTTTGTGCAATGCTATGTAATGGTATGTATGCTATGAGATGACTCACCCATGATCACACACATGCAATTGCTATGTCGACACAGAATATAGTTCCCACTATTCGAGCAGGTAGCTAACATCTCAGGCGTCAGCCGCTATGGCCAGGCGGTGACAGTAGAGCGGGCATCTCTACTACTAGGCGGGTATCCACACTACTTCACCTAAGCCTCCGTATGCCTCAATGCTAAGAACACAACAACAGAGCCCATGCGCACTATGGCCCAGCAGGGTCTCAGGTAGATGTGCACCGAGAACATAGCCCGAACTGGCCTGGTGTGACCCGGAAGGGGCCTCGGAAGAAGACACGAGGACACAGCCCAACCATTCACTTGGCACGAAAGGAGCCCCGAGACATAGACACCGAGGGCCAAGCCCAACCGCCCAAAGTCTAATTGTCAACTCCCGTCGGTGCGACGATCGGCGAGCCCGTAGACCTGCCACACAATCCTTAACCCAGGATTACGACACCGCGTGTCGACTCACACCGCATGCAAATGCCATGACACCGTGGCATGAAAGGGGACTCATAATTAAGCACGATGGCACAGCCCAACCATCCATCTATACCTCATCTCAACTCGAACCAACTAGTGACGGTCAACACCGCACTTACATCCATTCACAATACTACCCGTAGGGAGACTACGCTCTAAGTATTGTACTACTACATTTCATTCTAACCATCATACATACTCATGGCCATGGCTTATCCTTCTATTTGTCATTCCAAATGATTTCAACATATTACAAACATGATGCGCATTAATAATAATCTACCAATTTGTATCCACTCATTTCATTCATCATATTATAAACATGGTGCACATTTATAATAATCTATCCATTTTAACAAGTCATATCATGCATTAAAGCTTGCTCCAGAATTCAGTTTTATGAAATCTAATTAACAAGATTTATCATTCACAGCGCTACGGTGGTCAGCATAAAATAGTTCATCAAAATTTAGAGTTAATTAGCAACATCGATTCCACCGAATTCAAATTCATATTTTGTAAACCCAAGAATTTAAGTGCAGAATAAATCTGGACAGCAACTTCGACCAGAGATTTCTGAAGCTACAGGAATCCGGTCAAGAAGTGTAACCACTCGATGGAAAGGTCTTTCCATGGGTTACAACTTTCATATTCAGCCCACAACCCAGATTTGAGTGTATCCTATTTGAAATCAGCCTTGAAGTCCACTGCGTACAGAACATAGTTTCTGCATGCAGGATTTATTGGATGTCATGTTCGTTCAGACTTTCCTGTGGATACAAACTTCGCATTAAGACGTGCAACCACTCGTTGGAAAAGTATTTGCAAGGGATACAACTTTGGTGTTTAGGGGAAAGCCAAGATCTGGCCACATCCTACATGAAAATGGCCAAGACGATCGTAGCGCGCAGAATACAGATTCTGCACGCTTTGTAAAGATGAATGAACGGCATCGGTTCATCTTCCTCTCCAAGTCGATCTTCCAAAATCACTCCAAAATTCGTCCTCCATTATTCACCCTCAAAGGGGCCATGATTCTTCACGAAACCATCCACCCATCATCACATAGAAGAAAGGGGAGGTTGAAGAGATCTAAAACCTAGAACACATATCCAAGCATGGCCGTCCCTAGAAAACTCCTTCTCTCTATCAAGACTCTCTTGAGTCGATATCTCTCCTAAGAAAATAACTAAAGATCTAGCACCAAGGGAGAGGGTAGGAAGCTCACCTCATTTCTGGCGTTTCCACCATTTCCGGCCATGGATCTCGTGACTCTTCTCGGCGGCATCTTCTTTTCCACGACGGCGGTGGATCTGCAACTCTAGAAATAGATCCAGCGACTTCCTTCTCTCAACAGGAGTTTCTCTTAGAAAAACGGCTGGAATGAGGAGTGAAAACGGCAAGGGTTATCACTTCCCCTGTTATATAAAAGTGACATGGGTAAGGACACGCCCGTGTCCTTACCCGTGTCCTGCTTAGGTGAAGTGTTACGACGGTTTTTGTGCGTCGGTTCAATACTCAACATGAAACGCGGGAGGGACACGCCCGTGTCGGCCCAGTCACGCCCATGACATGGGGCGTGTAACCCACTCGAGACTTACTCGAGAGGACTTACTCGAGAGAAAACCAACTACTGGAGTACCCGGATAGGACACGCCCGTGTCACAGGGATGACATGCCCGTGTCATCGCCCTCTTACTGGAGTACTTTTCCACCTACTCGATTATATTTTAACCTACACGAGAGCTACTCGAGGATGAGCGGGACACGCCCAGTGACACACCCATGTCACAGGCCGTGTACCCCACACTTGACACTCGATGATCGTCGAGCGGTGGTCATCGACCAGAGGGAACACACGCCCTCCGACACGCCCGTGTAGGATGGGACACGCCTGTGCCACTGGGCGTGTTCCCTCTATCGACCATTTTCGTCGACCAAAGTCTCGAGTGTCGACATAAAGGAGGACACGCCCTAGGTCACTCCCCAGACACGCCCGTGACACGGGGCGTGTCTCGCCCGAACACTTCATCGAACCCATTTTCGTCGATCTCGACACGACTCGTCGAGCTCAACTCGACACGTCAGCACACGGGTAGGGACACACCCATGTCTCTACCCGTGTCATACAATTTGTCGATCTCGATACGAAGTTCATCGATCTCGACACGCTGTCTCGAGTTCAACTCGACACACACGCACACGGGTAGGGACACGCCCGTGTCTCTACCTGTGTCCCTTATTTGACTGATTTCTCCTCCTTTTCACATGTGCTGCCCTGTTGTCAGCACTCCCCCTGAACCTAAGCCAGCTCTCCGGACTCAAAAACACGTACGAGGGGCCTAGTGCGATTCAGGACGTTACACCGGCTGCTTGCACCGAAAACATGTCAGTGCCTTCTCCGCTGTCCTTGGCATCTCCAACATATGTAAAGGCTGAGGAGCCAGTACAGCCGGGTTCCTCTGCTCCTGCCTATCCACTCGGCTAGGCTGATCCCCATTCCTCCTTGCCCCAATAACCTGACCTCGAGGACGATTTGTACGGCCTCCAATCACTGCGTCATCAGCTGATCTCTTCCAGCTCCTGACTGTGAGCTCATCTGCCTCTGTCTTCTTGGCCATCTCCAAAATCCTGGCAAAGCTCCCCTCAGAGAGGAAGAGGAGGGTCTGTCTCATATCGTCATGAAGACCCTTGTAGAATCTCTTTTCGTAGCCCACGTCATCAAACTGATACAAGTCTGCATAGTGGGCTAGGTGAGTAAACTCCTGGTAGTATTCTAGCAAGGTCCTGTTGCCCTGCCTTAACTGCAGGAACCTATCCTCCAACTCATCCCTCGCTGACTGAGGTACAAAATGTCCCAGTAAAGCTGCTCTGAACTCATCCCAGGATATGTCTCAGCAATCCACTCCAGCAAAGGTGGTGTCCAGTTATGACTTCAACCACTTCTTCCCATGTGACTTTAGGCAGGAAACTGCCAAAGCAACCGCCTCCTCTATCGGGCATCGAATCCCCACAAACAACTCGTAGATGATGTCCATACACTCCTCCGTACTGACTGCCGACTCTGTCCTTAGGTAGGATGGAGGAGAAAGCCCCTGGAAGGCACTCTTCCTGTTGGCCCCAGGAATTGGCTTTGGAGCCGGGGCCTGCTGAGCCCTGAACGCCTCCAGAATGGCCGTCAATGTTTGTCCCATCTCCATCTGCTGGAATGGAGAAGGAGCCTGTGGGGGTGGAACCATATTCTGTGCCTGAGGTGTTCCCTGCTGTGGGTAGGGTTCATCGCAGGCTACAAGGAAGAATTCCAATTATTAGATAGCGTACAAATGGAATGAATGAGAAATATAAAGTAGACTTTTACATGTGATTTCCCTTATGGGCCCACCACTGCTTTCGCTGCTAGTTTGTCCGCAAACAAAGCTTGCGCGGGGTGGTCCAGGGTTTTTTGTGGACTTCTTCTCGTGGATCTATATTTGCTTTGATACCAGTTTGTAAGACCCCTTTTATTCCTTTAAAACCATCGGGGTCTTATGCCAAGAACTGCCATTTTGCGGTGACACCAACACTTGGGAAGGTCGCCACTACAAAATGCCGATTCTGCCGGCCTTTACGATCACCAAAGAGAAAGAAGCTTAAGCATAGTTCAGATAAAACTAAGTCCACAATCACATGTAATATATGTAAAGAAAATCACATCAAGCACACAGTAATAAAAGTACTGAAATAAAATAGTACTAAGAAACATAAACGGGCTCCAGCCCGGTAAATCAATCCTCACTAAAAAATCTCGCGGAAGCTAAGTAAACTAATCACTCACGGAGCCAGTAGCCGGTGCTCCTGTGCTAGACTAGCCCACCTCCATGTGCACCGTACTCCGCTGGTGCTGTATTGTAACGCCCCCGATTTTTTCAATGATTTTATTTGATTTGATATCGTCATATTTATGATGTCAGAGCATTACCCTTTTTACGTCATGTTGTCGGCGTTGTACCGTTATTACGTTTTCGCGTCCGTTTGGTCTGATTGACCAGATTTTTGGGATTTTCGACGAAACTGAAAGTTTTCGAGTTGATAAGTAAAGTTTTGTGGTTTTGACTTCGCCGTTAAATTTTTAGCATTAGTGTTCTCCTTCGGTGCAGGTTTCGTTTAATTCGGCGCGCGTTTGGGCTTTCGTTCTGAGTCTTCTCGAGTAGCTATGGCTCTACTCGAATAGCCCGTTTCAGATTTTGCTCGGACGCCGTTTTGAGTGTCAAACCTGCATTGCATAAAAAATTGGTTAACATGAAATTTGTTCGTCTCATCGAGATCTACAACTTTCATGTTCACCACTTTTCGATTTGAAGCCGTTTTGAACACCTAATTTCATTTATTCTGCTAGAACTCGAGTGTTGAGCTGCTACTCGAGTATGTTATGCTACTACTCGAGTAATGCATGTTGAAACTCGAGTAATGAGCTTCTAATCGAGTATATTATGCTAATACTCGAGTAGGCATGCTGCTACTCGAGTAGGTATGCTGTTACTCGAGTAGGTATGCTGCTACTCGAGTAGTTATATTGGAACTCGAGTGGTTCATGCTGCCACTCGAGTAGGCCATTCCTCTCTTCGTTCGGGCGTCATTTTGAGGGTAAAAACGGCGTCGTATCAAAACATATTTAACATTAAATTTGTTCGTCTCGACGAGATATACAATTTTCATGTTGACCGCTTTTCGATTTGAAGCCGTTTTGAACCCCTAATTTCATTTTTTCTGCCAGAACTCGAGTGTTGAGCTGCTACTCGAGTATGTTATGCTACTACTCGAGTAATGCATGTTGGAACTCGAGTAATGAGCTTCTACTCGAGTATATTATGCTACTACTAGAGTAGGTACGCTGCTACTTGAGTAGTTATGATGTTACTCGAGTAGGTATGCTGCTACTCGAGTAGTTATGTTGGAACTCGAGTGGTTCATGTTGCCACTCAAGTAAGCCATTCATGTCTGCGTTCGGGTGCCATTTGGAGGGTCAACACGGCGTTTTATCAAACACTGGTTAACATAAAATATTTTCGTCTCAATGAGATCTACAACTTTTATGTTGACCACTTTTTGATTTGAAGCCGTTTTGAACCCATAATTTTGTTTTTCGTGCACCCGCTCGTAAATAGTACGTTTTTAGACAAAATTTTTCATAAATATCTATATATATATGTATACTTAGATTAGAACCGGCCCCACTCTTTATTTAGGACTTCTTCTTCAGTGAACCGAACCAGAGCTGAAGAAACGTGAGGACGGTGATGGCGGAGCGTGAGATTTTATGAACCTTCCGGTCACCGCCGACGGAGTTCCGTTGCTCGAAATCTTCATTCGAGCATAGATTTGAAAAGCTCTCGGCGAGATCTATCCTAAGCCAAAAAGGCTACACCAAAATTCAAGTCCTAAGGATCCGACCTTACTAATTCTAACTAGTGCTGTGATGAGGGTGTAAAAAGGGTAAGCTCATGATTATCAATATGGGTACTTATAAGTTTTGAAATACTAATACGTATCTTATAGAGATTGTTATTTTCTCCTCATATTTGTTAAAGATGGCTATACTTTTATTTCTAAAAGCGAGTGAGAGATAGTTAACAGATATATTGGAAGAATTTTTAGACTATGTTATATTTAGAAAAGTCTGCTAAACTATTTCCTATGCGATTACATCATCAAAGTTCTCTTAAATTCATAGCAACCAGTGTGCGGAGACAAAATTATTTAATGGTAACCCAAGTGTTTGAATTAGTTTGCTTAGGGACAAGCAAACATCTAAGTCTGGAGGTATTTGATAAGTACGATTATGATAGGTTTTTTACTATCATAATTGTAATCATGTCTACTATTTCCTGCCCCTTTTTGTGTTGATTTCACAATAATAGTAAAGAAATTGTTGTATCATAGATAGAAGAGCGCATTTTGAAGTCTTGGGCATTCCTTGTGATAAACTATTTACTGATTCTTTCATTTTTCTATTGCAGGTAATGGCAACCAATGGCCTAAAAGTCTCGGAGCAAACAGAGGAGTTCACGGAGTCAACATGGCTGATGACAGGAGGAAAATTTGGTGCACACGGCCTGACACACGGTCGTGTGCCTACCCGTGTCCTATGCACCTGGAGCTGAAGAAAGTGCACGCAGGAGACACAGACTCACACGGGTGGGCCACACGCCCGTGTGCCTACCCGTGTCATATTTGAACATGACTGCCGACCAACCCGTGTCTGAAGTACACAGCCTAACACACGGCCGTGTCCATACCCGTGTCATCTGACACGGCCCACTACCGGACACGCTTGCTCGTGGGGAAACCTCCTAGGAACCGTCCACACGGCCTGACACACGGCCGTATTGTAACCCGTGTCCGACCTGTTTGCAAAGGGACTATATATTTCCTATAGAAAAATTTGTTGGGAACTTTTGGATCATTTCTGGATTGGAGAACTGCTGAAGGCCGAAGGGGAGCATCCAAGACAAGGAGGATTGAAGGGTATTTTATATGTATTTTTATCTAATCAATAATCCCTTTTAATCCTTCCTTTCTCTTGATGATTCATCTTTGGTTATTGTTTTAATTTGCATGAACTTCTATTTGAACATTCTAGTAATCATGTATCGTTTTGTTTATGTTAAATTTGGGGTATTTTATTCGTGTTTAGGATTGCAACCAAAGAGTTTAATCTTCATTATGAATTACTTCTTTGCTTTACATAATTTGCAAATTGCTAGATTGAGAAATTGGTTCTTTGTAATGATATTTGTATATTTATATTGTTGTGTTAATTCTCTTTGTAAATCAAATTCTATGATCGAGAGATATATTGTTTGGAAAATTAGAACACGAGTAAAAGGATTCATGGTAATTTAGAGATAAAATTCATGAATTTATGTAGTAATAAGGGTATTTTACTTAATACGAACTTGAGTGTTGTAAATTGTTCGAGAGAAAATTTACTATCTTAGGTTTCGATTTGGAATTGCTCGAGAGAGAATTTTGATGAACATTTAATCTTTATATTACAATGAATTTAATAGTCTTTTCATTTCATGATCACTTAGAATTGAACTAATAAATGAGTTCGTTCATGTAATCGCTTAAAAGATTCATGCCTTTTATCAATTTTACTTCTCTAATGCTGATTTATCCAATAGTCATAGTTAGGTTAATTTAGGTTAGAAATCAATTTTACTTATAGGTACGATAATAGAGTGAGGATGAGTAAGAATACTTGAAAGGGCCCTGTGGAATACGACACGAGATGTAGATTTCTCCTGTACTATGATTGATAGGTGCACTTGCCTGAATGTTAATTCAATCTAGCTTAAGCCCATTTACATAGTTATACTAGAATGTAGAATGAAATCGCATTGAGTTATTACTTGTTAGCAAAGCAAATATTCACCCTACCACCCGCACAATTTTGGCCGAGTTTATTATTTTTTTGTTTTTGTTGTTCTCTTTTTGCTATTTATTTTTAATAATGCAGGGTTCCATATGGGCCTCCCCTAACTCTTCTAAGGGAAGTTTCTACCCTCTCTTTTAATTTTTGTGCATATTTCATTTTGTCTCTTATTGTTCCGCATACTTAGCTTGCAACATTGGGGACAATGTTGGATTTAAGTATGGGGGTGTTTTCTTATTTTTTCTATTTCTGCACTTTTATATTCTGCAATAATAACAAAAATCATCAAAAATAAAAAAAAATATTACAAAAATTAAAACCTCAAAAATTTTTTTCTTTCTTGTTTTTATAATCAAAAAAACCTAAAAAAATCCATAAAACAAAACAAAAATTCAAAAACAAAAAAAAAATTTATTTCTTTTACTTTGTAAATATTTTTTGTATAAAAATAAATCTTTATCTTTCCTCCCCCACTCTTCTTATTTATAAAAGCTCGCTTTTTAGCAATCCCGCGGCGTTCGACTCATCGAACCAACCACCTAAAAAAGAGACAGTTCGCGGGCCTTCGAGTTTTTACCTTGTACCTTTTTTATAAAACTTTTCGAAAAAAAAAATCCAAAAATCCTAAAAACAATGAATAACTCTAAAAATCAAAAAAGTAAAATACAAAAAAATTATGAAAACCCTAAAAATCCAAAAAACAATTGTTAATTATGTAACAAATAAATCGAATATCTCAATTCTTAACCCTTTTCGCTCTCCGAAAATTTAGTTGCGAGTTAATTTATAAGCGAATTTTAGTTATTTTTTGCTTAATATTCGTTTATAAATTTGAGATCAATAGATTTAGATATCTGGGGTTAAGTTTTAAAAAAATTTCGTATGCCTTTTTTATTTAGATAGAGACCTGTTTTCAGAATTACTTATACTTATCTAAATAGTTGCATATTTCTTTTGTTAGAACATAATGATCTTAGATTTCAATTATGTTAACTCCAAGCTTTTTTTTGACATATAGGAACGTTTAATTTATAAATGTAGCACACAAAAAAAAAATTTAACCTAGTTTTATTTTTGAACAAAACCCTTTCCACTTTTTTTCATGTCATACTTGATATAATTTTGATCCTTAAAAGATCCTATGTTAATGGGAATAAGATTTCGTTCCGTAAACATGAGCATCCAATATTTGAAAAGATTATATGTTATGGAGTAAGTGGATAAAATTCATTTCTCCTACACATATACATTGGGTTAATTTTATGAAGTTGAAAAAAAACATATTAGGAAAATAAGATTTCATTTTCCTAATAATCCAAAAAGAAAAAAATGGAGGTTCGAGCGAAAAAATATACCCTCGCCTCTAAATCAAAGCCCTCTTCATAAACCAACACCCCCTCCGCCAAATTCAAAAGATTCTAGATTTAATTTTAAAATCTTTTTGAGAGCATAATTTGTAGATTAATTTTTTTCCTATAATTCTTATAAGCTACAGTTTCATGATCCAATCTATTTTTGTTAGCCTAACAAATAAAAATTTTTGCTATCTATTCGATCATATCAGAAGTTTTCAGCTGAAACTCTTCCTTTATTTAAATTTTTGGCATAATTTAGGATTTAACTCTAAAACCCCGGATATTTATTTAGATCTTTCTTTTGATTAATTCAAGCGGTAGCTAAACTTAGGATTTCTTTAATTCATTATAAGTTCATCTCTAACTTTTGCTCTGGAATAGCAAAAGCTTAAATAAATCATTTGATGAGTTGTAAATATACCTATTTTGATGTATATTAAATAAATCATTTTACTTTATTTTTGTTATTTTTGTTTAATTTTCTATAATAAAATCCTCCCTTTATTTTAAATATTTTGCTAACTTAACCTATTTTCTTTTTCTGAAAAAATACAAATTATCTGCCCAAAACAGTAATGTCACGCCCGTGTCATTACTGGTCACGCCCGTGACCTGGGCGTGACACGTCAAATTCCAGTGAATTAACAAATTTCTGAAGAAAAGTGTGACACGCCCTATCACACGGCCGTGTCAAATGTGACACG
This sequence comes from Platanthera guangdongensis, assembly GCA_039583875.1. Taxonomy (NCBI): domain Eukaryota; kingdom Viridiplantae; phylum Streptophyta; class Magnoliopsida; order Asparagales; family Orchidaceae; genus Platanthera; species Platanthera guangdongensis. The sequence continues at coordinate 157,550,030 of CM077151.1, forward strand.
GCCGTGACCGGACCCGTGTCAGCCTGCTCGATGATTTTCCGCTCGACGTTCGTCGACCCGACAGGACATGCCCGTGTCCCATAAGCGACACGCCCGTGTCAGCCCGACATGCCCCGTGTCGAGGCCTGTGACCACCTCTTAACATTTGTCGACTCAACCGGATACGCCCGTGTCAAGATGCGACACGGGCGTGACTCTTCCACCTGGCCCGAGAAACCACCGTCGGCGACCCCCTGAAGTCAACAACGCCATCAATCGTCGAATGACACGCCCAATGTCACGCCCGTAACCTGGGGCGTGACCGCCGCATTTTCAGCCGCAACGACAAATCGTCGTCAAATCGCCGAATTCTGATAATAAATAAATCTGACACGCCCAATGTCATGCCCGTGACATGGGGCGTGACCGCCGCATTTTCAGCCGCAAAGTCAAAATCTCCAGTCAATTCACGGCCGCCATGTGTATAGTGTCGACACGCCCCCTGACACGCCTGTGTCGGAGGGCGTGTCCGATGAAATTTTTTATCTATAAATTGCAGCCTTCTGTTTGAGCTGTTGTTCCCTTTTTTTCCTAAACCATTTTGTATAGGGTTATGCTGCTTAGATGAATCCTAATGCTATGTAAGGGATATTTCTCCCCCCTCTTTTTAGCTTTTGTTTTCGTTCTTTTGTAACCCCTGTTTTTACTTAATAAAATGTGTTTTTTGTCTCTTTATATAATGTTGGAATGAATTTATGCAACAAATCTTGATGCAATCTTATTCTTTTTTTGTGTTTTAACTTAGTTTTTGTTCTTTTAAAATGGGTGTATGCGTGCATGAGTTTAGTTTTATGCTTAAATAGATTTCATAAATTTCATAGTTTAGTTTTTGTTTTTTTTGTTCTTCTTTTCATTCTTATGAGTTTATAAAGATGCCTTAAAAATAGTTTTGTTTTTCGTTAACTTAGTTTTTTTATTAGGATGTAAAATTTTTTGTTCTTTTCTGCATTATTTCCACTTTTTAATCTCTTTTATAACCTCATAAGAATGAAAACGTTTTCATTTTAATTTTTCAAACACTTCATTTTTGCTTTTATTTTTAAAAACTTTTTGCCGGTTTAAATTTTATTTCTTCATTTTATTCATTTCTACTGCATTCTAGCGGTAGAAATGTATTCATTTCAATTTTTCGAGCACTTGTACTTTTCATTTATTTACAAAAACTTTTGTTTCTTTAAATTTTATTTTCCCTTTTTATTCATTTCTACCGCATTCTAGCGGTAAAAATGCAGTTGTTTTAATTTTTCAGCAACTTAGTTTTTCCTATTTTTTTGTACGTGTGCGTGCGTGTATGAGTTAGTTTAAATTGATTTCTTTCAATTCTGTAGAGTGTGTGCGTGTGTTGCATTTATTTTCGCCTACTCGTTAAGGGTTAAATCGCGTGCATTAATTTTCTCATACTCGTTTGAGTAGGATTTGTGTGCGCGTGTTTTACTTTCAAGTAGAGTGCGTGAGTGTTAGTATTTATTTCTGCCTACTCGCTAGCAGTTAAATGGCTGGATTTTATTTACCGCCTACAAATTTGAGTTAAATGGCAGGTCGTTATTTGTCTGTAATAATTTGAGTAGTATTTGTACTAGCATTTATTTTCCGCCTACTCATTTGAGTTAAATGACAGGTCTTTGTATGTGTTTAATTTTCAGTAGAGTGCATGTGTGGGTGCATTTATTTTCTCCTACTCATTAGAGTAGAACTCACTTTATTTTATCCTGCCCACTCATTTGAGACGGGACTTGTAATTTTACTGCTTTCATTTCAGTCATACTTGTTTGAGTAGGACATGCAATTTACTACTTTCTTTTATAGCTTTATTTACTGCTTTATTTATCGCTTTCTCCGCAAGCCGTCCCCATTCCGATGAGTGGCTAACCGTTCTTAGCCCTCGGTATCGAAGAGCATTGGGACAAATAAAATTGCTTTAAATAATTAAACGTCCTGTTTTTCCAATTAATTAAAATTAACTTAAGGTTTGCCTAGGGTTTACGACGCATAGGACCACATAATCGATGTGTGGGCCCTATTTTCCGTAGTCCATACGCTAGCTAGCCGAGAGGCCGTGCGTATGCATCGATCGCCCCTTGGTAAATGGAGTTCCGCACTAACCCTCGAGAGAGGAGGCGCGCCAACTCTACCGGATTGGGTTCCCCACCCAATAGCGGGGTTCTTAGTGTAATGTGGGAATTAAGAGGAATCCTTCGTCGGACGAGAGCCCGATCGAATAGTCTTAATGTTCAGGTGAGCGATAGTCCTAGAGATAGATGAGCTCATTTTAGTGGAGCCTCCACGGCCAAGTCTCTGGCTTAATTAATTAGAAATTTAGGATCTCTTTTTATTAAAAGTATATATTAGTTCAAATTTTATTCGGTGCCCTCGAGCTAAGCTATTCATCGGCTCCACCTTTTTTATGCTTTCATTTTTATTGCCTTTTTATTATATATATAAATTACCCGACAAGTAAATATCGGTAAAATAATAGTCCACTCCAGGGAAGAGTAGAAACAATCGAACCGAACCCGAGAACAATACGACCTCGATATTCCACACTGGAATATCTTGTACTACACATGATAGGTGCACTTGCCTCCTTTCGTTAAAACTCGATTTCACCTGTTTTATATCCAAATAATAAATCTGCGCGCCCCGTTTTCTAAATAAAAACCAATCACCAGCTTTCTAAATAAAACCTCCCCGGGCGCCGCGAGCTCATAATAATTTTTGGAGTTTTAACCGGCATTAAGTTTTTGGCACCGTTGCCGGGAAAAATTTCGTGTCGTTATTTCAAACTCTGGAGATCTATTAATTTTCCCTATTTTTATATATATATATATATTTAACAAAACTTAAAAAAAAATTTCTTTGTTATTCTTATCTAAAAAAAACAAAAACAAACACTAAAAATATAAAAATCCAAAAAAAACTTAAAAACTAAAAAGCCACCAAAGAATCAAAAAAGATCCAAAACCGAAAACAAAATATCCATAACAACAAAATATATGTTTTTTGTTATTAAAAATGTATATATTTTGTTTAACTTATTATATTTCACATTATTTTTGGTTCACTTCGGCGCGCTTCACACTGTTGTGCATGCTAGGGGTTCGCATTTCTGTAGCGCTCTTATAACTAAGACGTTAGCTTATGAGTCACACTCACTTGCCCCCTACCACCCGCACAATTTCGGCCGAGTTTATCATTTTTTGTTTTTGCTATTCTCTTTTTGCTATTTCTTTTTAATAACGCAGAGTTTCATATGGGCCTCCCCTAACTCGTCTAAGGGAAGCTTCTACCCTCTCTTTTAATTTTTGTGCATATTTCATTTTGTCTCTTATTGTTCCGCATACTTAGCTTCCAATGTTGGAGACAATGTTGGATTTAAGTATGGGGGTATTTTCTTATTTTTTCTATTTCTGCACTTTTATATTCTGCAATAATAACAAAAATCATCAAAAAAAATTACAAAAATTAAAACCTCAATTTTTTTTTTCTTTCTTGTTTTTATAATCAAAAAAATCTAAAAAAATCCATAAAACAAAACAAAAATTCATAAACAAAAAAAAATTTATTTCTTTTACTTTGTAAATATTTTTTGTATAAAAATAAATCTTTCTCTTTCCTCCCCCACTCTTCTTATTTGTAAAAGCTCGCTTTTTAGCAAGCCTGCGGCGTTCGACTCATCGAACCAACCACCTAAATAAGAGTCTGTTCGCGGGCCTTCGAGTTTTTACCTTGTACCTTTTTTGTAACACTTTTCGAAAAAAAATCCTAAAATCCTAAAAAAAAAGAATAACTCTAAAAATCAAAAAAGTAAAATACAAAAAAATTATGAAAACCCTAAAAATGTAAAAAAATATTTTGTTAATTATGTAACAAATAAATCGAATATCTCAATTCTTAACCCTTTTCGCTCTCCGAAAATTTAGTTGCGAGTTAATTTATAAGCGAATTTTAGTTATTCTTTGCTTACTATTCATTTATTAATTGGAGATCGATAGATTTAGATATCTGGGGTTAAGTTTTAAAAATTTTTCGTATGCCTTTTTTATTTAGATAGAGACCTGTTTTCAGAATTACTTCTACTTATCTAAATAGTTGCACATTTCTTTTGTTAGAACATAACGCTCTTAGATTTCAATTATGTTAACTCCAAGCTTTTTTTCCACATATAGGAACGTTTAATTTATAAATGTTGCTCTCAAAATTGTTTTATTAAACCTAGTTTTATTTTTGAACAAAATCCTTTCCACTTTTTTCATGTCATACTTGACATAATTTTGATCCTTAAAAAATCATATGTCAATGGGAATAAGATTTCGTTCCGTAAACAAAGGCATCCCCAATATTTGTAAAGATTATATGTTATGGAGTAAGATGATAAAATTCATTACTCCTACACATATACATTGGGTTAATTTTATGAAGTTGAAAAAAAATATATTAGGAAAATAAGATTTCATTTTCCTAATATCCAAAAATAAAAAAATGGAGGTTCGAGCGAAAAAATATACCCTCGCCTCTAAATCAAATCTCTCTTCATAAACTAACACCCCCTCCGCCAAATTCAAAAGATTCTAGATATAATTTTAAAATCTTTTTGAGAGCATAATTTATAAATTAAATTATTTCCTATAATTCTTATAAGCTACAGTTTCATAATCCAATCTATTTTTGTTAGCCTAACAAATAAAGTTTTTTGCTATCTATTCGATCATATCAGAAGTTTTCAGCTAAAACTCTTCCTTTATTTAAATTTTTGGCATAATTTAGGATTTAACTCTAAAATCCCGGATATTTATTTAGATCTTTCTTTTGATTAATTCAAGCGGTAGCTAAACTTAGGATTTCTTTAATTCATTATAAGTTCATCTCCAACTTTTGCTCTGGAATAGCAAAAGCTTAAGTATGAGGGTATTTGATGAGTTGTAAATATACCTATTTTGATGTACATTAAATAAATCATTTTACTTTATTTTTGTTATTTTTGTTTAATTTTCTTTAATAAAATGCTCCTTTTATTATAAATATTTTGCTAACTTAACCTATTTTCTTTTTCAGAAAAAATACAAAATATCTGCCCAAAATAGTAATGTCACGCCCGTGTCATTACTGGTCATGCTCGTGACCTGGGCGTGACACATCAAATTCCAGTGAATCAACAAATTTCTGAGGAAAAGTGTGACACGCCCTATCACACGGCCGTGTCAAATGTGACATGGCCGTGACCGGACCTGTGTCAGCCTGCTCGACGATTTTCCGCTCGTCGTTCGTCGACCCGACAGGACACGCCCATGTCCCATGAGGGACACGCCCATGTCAGCCCGACATGCCCCGTGTCGAGGCCCGTGACCACCTCTCGACATTTTTTACTCGACATTTGTCGACACAACCGGACACGCCCGTGTCAAGATGCGACACCGGCTTGACTCTTCCACCTGGCCCGACAAACTTCCGCAGGTGACCCCCTAAAGTCAACAACGCCATCAATCGCCGAATTACACGCCCAATTTCACGCCCATGACCTGGGGCTTGACCGCCGCATTTTCAGCCGCAACGTCAAATCGTCGTCAAATCACCGAATTCTGATAATAAATAAATCTGACACGCCCAATGTCACGCCCGTGACATGGGGCGTGACCGCTGCGTTTTCAGCCGCAAAGTCAAAATCTCCAGTCAATTCACGGTCGCCATGTGTACAGTGTCGACACGCCCCCGGACACGCCCGTGTCGGAGGGCATGTCCGATGAAATTTTTTGTCTATAAATTGAAGCCTTTTATTTGAGCTGTTGTTCCCTTTTTTTCCTGAACCATTTTGTATAGGGTTATGCTGCTTAGATGAATTCTACTACAATGTAAGGGATATTTCTCCCCCCTCTCTTTAGCTTTTATTTTTGTTCTTTTGTAACCCCTGTTTTTACTTAATAAAATGTGTTTTTTTGTCTCTTTATATAATGTTGGAATGAATTTAAGCAACAAATCCTTATGCAATCTTATTCTTTTTTTTGTTTTAACTTAGTTTTTGTTCTTTTAAAATGGGTGTGTGCGTGCATGAGTTTAGTTTTATGCTTAAATAGATTTCATAAATTTCATAGTTTAGTTTTGTTTTTTTCGTTGTTCTTTTCATTCTTATGAGTTTATAAAGATGCCTTAAAAATAGTTTTGTTTTTCGTTAACTTAGTTTTTTTTATTAGGATGTAAGACTTTTTGTTCTTTTCTGCATTATTTCCACTGTTTAAGCTCTTTTATAACCTCATAAGAATGAAAACGTTTTCATTTTAATTTTTCAAACACTTCATTTTCGCTTTTTTTTTAAAAAAACCTTTTGCCCGTTTAAATTTTATTTCTTCATTTTATTCATTTCTACTGCATTCTAGCGGTAGAAATGTATTCATTTAAATTTTTCGAGCACTTGTACTTTTCATTTATTTGCAAAAACTTTTGTTTCTTTAAATTTTATTTTCACTTTTTATTCATTTCTACCGCATTCTAGCGGTAAAAATGTAGTTGTTTTAATTTTTCAGCAACTTAGTTTTTCCTATTTTTTTGTACGTGTGCGTGGGTGTATGAGTTAGTTTAAATTGATTTCTTTTAATTATGTAGAGTGTGTGCGTGTGTTGCATTTATTTTTGCCTACTCGTTAAGGGTTAAATGACGTGCTTTAATTTTCTCCAACTCGTTTGAGTAGGATTTGTGTGCGTGTGTTTTACTTTCAAGTAGAGTGCGTGAGTGTTAGCATTTATTTCCGCCTACTCGCTAGGAGTTAAATGGCAAGATTTTATTTACCGCCTACTCATTTGAGTTAAATGGCAGGTTGTTATTTGTCTGTAATAATTTGAGTAGTATTTGTACTAGCATTTATTTACCGCCTACTCATTTGAGTTAAATGGCAGGTCTGTGTATGTGTTTAATTTTCAGTAGAGTGCGTGCGTGGGTGCATTTATTTTCTCCTACTCGTTTGAGTATGACTCGCTTTATTTTGTCTCGCCCTCTCATTTGACCGGGGACTTGTAATTTTACTGCTTTCATTTCAGTCCTACATGTTTGAGTAGGACTTGCAATTTACTGCTTTCCTTTTATTGCTTTCTTTTATCGCTTTATTTACTACTTTATTTATCGCTTTCGCCGCAAGCCGACCCCATTTCGATGAGTGGCTAACCATTCTTAGCCCTCAGTATCGAAGAGCATTGGGTCAAATAAAATTGCTTTAAATAATTAAAGGTCTTGTTTATCCAATTAATTAAAATTAACTTAAGGTTTGCCTAGGGTTTACGACACGTAGGACCACATAATCGATGTGTAGGCCCTATATTCGTAGTCCATACGCTAGCTAGCCAAGAGTCCGTGTGTATGCACCGATCGCCCCTTGGTAAATGGAGTTCCACACTAACCCTCGAGAGAGGAGGCGCGCCAACTCTACCGGATTGGGTTCCCCACCCAATAGCGGAGTTCTTAGCATAATGCGGTCATTAAGAGGAATCCTTCGTCGGATGAGAGCCCGGTTGAATAGTCTTAATGTTCAGGTGAGCGATAGTCCTATAGATAGGTGAGCTCATTTTAGTGGAGCCTCCACGGCCAAGTCTCCGCCTTAATTAATTAGAAATTTAGGATCTCTTTTTATTAAAAGTATATTTTAGTTCAAATTTTATTCGGTGCCCTCTAGCTAAGCTCTTCATTGGCTCCACCTTTTTTATTCTTTCATTTTTATTGCTTTTTTATTATATATATAAATTACCCGACAAGTAAATATCGGTAAAATAATAGCCCCCTCTAGGGAAGAGTAGAAATAATCGAACCGAACCCGAGAACAATACGACCTCGATATTTCACACCGGAATATCCTGTACTACACACGATAGGTGCACTTGCCTCCTTTCGTTAAAACTTGATTTCACCAGTTTTATATCCAAATAATAAATCCGCGCGCCCCGTTTTCTAAATAAAAACCAATCACAAGCTTTTTAAATAAAACCGCCCGGGGCGCCGCGAGCTCGTAATAATTTTTGGAGTTTTAACCCACATCAGGTACCTCCCCTACTCGCCATACAGAGGAAAGGCCATTTTGACAGATCTATACCCAAGGGGGTTTTTACTCTTCTACCCCGGGTAATTTTACCCTTTTGCCCTTGGTGGTCTGCGTATAGCTCCTTAGAACAGTGGAGTTTGGTTGTTTGCAGACCCAACTAGGGGTATTCTGGTATTTTCAGGTCAGCCCAGTATGGTTATTTGCATATCCAATTCAAAAAACTATAAATAGACCCAGAGGGGTTCTTCAGAAGCATAGAGACACACACGCACGTACTTTTGCCCAGGACTTGAGAGAATTTGTTTGTGCTTTCTGAGGAGCTCCAAGCGCAGCTTTTGGCTTTGGAGGGGAAGCTCTCAGAGATCTTCCGGGTAAGCAGTGGGACCTCCCTGCTGAGGCTTTGGGTCAGTTTCTAATCCTTAACGACCAGTCAGATGTCAGAGCTTGGGAAGAGTAGGTGTTGGCTACGCCCTTATTTTTTGAACTCTTGTAGAAGTCAGATTTTGGCTTCAACAGAAGCGCTATTGAACTTGACAGAAGTTCAGTATGACCTGGCTGATCGGATTCGGCAAGCTTTGGATTTGGATAGCAACATGAAGCAAATCATGGTTGAGGCTTTGGATGGGTCAAATTCCCAATTTGATGTTGTGGATGGATTGTTATTGAAGGACAGTCGTTTGTGCGTCCCAAATGTGGGGCAAACTGTGGGTGGAAATCATGTACGATGCTCATCATACCAAGTACTCGATTCACCCAGGGAGCACGAAGATGTACCGTGATATGAAGAAATCATTCTGGTGGCCAGAACTTAAGAAGGACGTGGCACTTTACGTGGCGAAGTGTCAAACGTGCGCCTTAGTGAATTCGGAGTGCCAGAAGACTGGAGCTTTCCTAAATTCCTTGCCTCTCTCGGAGTGGAAGTTCGACGATATTACAATGGACTTTGTGCATGGTTTGACAAGGTCGTAGAAGGGAAATGACGCCATCTGGGTGATTGTAGATCATTTGACGAAAGTGTCGCACTTCATTCGCATAGGAAGGATGATTCTGTGGAGACATTGGCAAAATTGTATGTGGATAACATTATTCGGCTTCACGGTGTGCCCTGCAGCATCGTGAGTGACCGATATGGGTGGTTCAAGTCCAATGACTGGAGGTTGGTGCAGCAGATGTTGGGAACAAAGCAGAGTTTCAGCACGGCATTTCATCCGCAGACTGATGGTTAGACCGAGAGAGTCAACAGGACGATGGAAGACATGCTTCGCATGTGTGTCTTGGATTTCGGGAAGCAGTGGTAAGATCACCTGTACTTGGTGGAATTTGCTTATAAAAACGACTACCAGGCGAGCATCCAAATGGCGCCCTTCGAGGCCCTTTTTGGTAGGAGGTTTCGCACGTCGTTGTCATGGTTGGAAACGGGTGAGTCGAAGCTGTATAAGCGGTAAGAAGTGGAAGATGCAACCTCATTGGTACGAACTATTCGAGAAAGATTGTTAATCTCTCAGGACCGGCAAGCTAAGTACTATAATGCCAAGCATATGAATGTTGAGTTCATTGTTGGTGACTGGGTGTATTTGAAGATTAAGTCATTCAAGGGTGTCTCACGGGTACGGCGCTTGAAGAAGCTAAGCCTGAGATACCTTGGACTGTTTGAAGTTCTGGAGCGGATTGGGAAAGTAGCTTATCGATTCAAGCTATCAGTGGAACTGAGTGGTCTACATGACTTATTCCACATATCAGTTTTGCGGAAGGCGGTGCAAGAGCCTTCTCAAGTGATTGTGGTCGATCAAGTACCTGTTGATAATGGGTTGACGACGAAGGTCAAGCCCGTTCGCATTGAGGACTCGGAAGTCAAGCTACCGCGTAACAAGGACATCAGGATGGTCAAGGTACATTGGGACAACTGCGGTAAGGAGGAGCTCTCATGGGAGCGAGAGCAAACCATGCTCGAGGAGTACCCAGAGTTATTCCACTCAGGTACCGTTTAAGTTTTGTATATCTTTTCCTTTCTATAATTTCAGGATGAAATTCTTTTAAGAGGGAGAGAGTTATAATACCCAGAAACTCAAAAGAGGGATGGACAACATTTTATACCAAGTTTGGTGCTTGGTAGGGGTCACACGGCCTGGGACACGGGCATATCAAGGGTTGTGTCATGCTCGGGTTCGACGATTATCTCGAGTGGTCGACGAAATGTACTCGAGACAGCGAACATGGCCTGAGACACAGGAGTGTCTAGGGTCGTGTCCTGCTCGGGCTGTTAGCCGACCTGTGTCGGGGGAGGCACACAACCTGGAGCCCAGGCGTATTCGGGTTGACACGGGAGTGTCAAATTCGACACGGGCGTGTCGAGTACCCATTTTCTCTTCGGGTTGGTTTTGGTCCTGTGTCGATGGGGGAACACGCCCCGCAACACGGGCGTGCACTGACTGACACGTGCATGTCAAGTGTGAAACGGGCGTGTCGAGAGCCCGTGTCCTGGTATGTATATGACGGTTTAGGCATCAATTGAAGCACACGGCCTTGGATACGGGCGTGTCACAAGCCGTGTTCGACCCAGGAAATTGATTTTAAGTGCGAATCGTGGCCGTCCGTTTCCTTATTTTGGGATCCAATGTCTCGGGCTGGTTCTTGCTGGGTATAATCTGGGAATAGGGTTTGAAACCCTAATTTCCATTTGAGCATTCTCTTTATAAATCCCTAGAGATGGAGGAGAGCAAGGAAGAAGGAGAAGGAGAGTTCCGGCCGCCGGTGGGGCTTCGGAGCCCCAAATCACAAGCCGAGTTCAGATCTACGGAGGCGAGGCCGTTGCGATGCTTTTCATCAGTCTAGATCTTCATGGCACCGAAGAGAAATGCTATTGTAACGATTCTCATCTTGGAAATGTGAAGTCCTCTTTACTTTTGCATAGGAAGCCCGCTCTCACGAGTATGCGGTGAGTGTGAGGTGTTCCTTCGGGTAGACATGAATAGTCCCCGTTATTTTGCATGAAGAGTCCGGAATCGAAGTACGGACAAAGGCATGGTGTGTGAAGCCTACTCAGACAAGTTGGTCTGGGTCGGTGATGTTGCATTGCATGAATGGCCGGAGAAGACTCCGCGCCGATGGTTGTTTTTCGGGTTTTCTATGCGGTTGATTGCAATAGGGAACCTTGGGGACTAACTCCAAGGTGCACCCGGAAAACTGGGCGGACAGCCTTGGTGGACTGGGCGGACTGGTCGGACTGAGGTTTGCGGCCTGGTGAAAAGTCTGGTGGAAGCCGGCTGTGTTCTGAGCGGGTTGTTGCATGGAGTCCGCGGTTTGGTGCGGCCTGGTATCTGCGGATAGAGAGGCTTGCGGACTGGTGCTTTGCTCAGTGATCACGGGTGCAAGCTTGTGCTGAAAGGCGGGTTGGCTCTTGTCCGCGGGAAGCTTGCGGACTGATGTGTTCGCGGTATTGGCTGTTGCGGACTAAGCTTAGAGCTTGGCTGAGGCCTTGTCGAGCTCTGGTGGCACAGCAGGCGAGTTGCTGTGGAGATCGTTATGGCAGCCTGGTTTTGGAGTCCGGGATTAGACCGCCGTGATAGGACAGATGTGCGAGGAGCTCGCGGACTGATGGCGGTCTGTGCTTGGGTGTTTGGCGGACGGGAATTTGAGTCCGCCATGCTCGCATTAGCTCTTGATGGTTTTGGACTTGGTCACACTTTGTGCCAAGGCCATGGTGTCCGCGGTATCCGCCAAGTCCGCTGTGACCGGGCGGACTGTTGCTATCTTCCTTTGGTCGTGGACTTGTGGCGGATTGAGGTGTGAGTCTTGCGGACTGCCTCGGGTTGGTGCGGATAGCCATTGAAGGGGGTTTGCTGTCCTGAAGCAGTTGGAGCCTTGCAGGCTGATGTCTTGTCCGCTTAGCTTAGGCGGACTGGAGTGGGTTCGTCAATGGTTGCCTTGCTCCTGGCGGTTTTCCTTAGTGACCGGCTAAGTCCTCGCGGACTCAGCGGACGGTGGTTTGTATTCGCGCGGGCTGGGGCGGTGTCGCTATCTCTTGGGCGGCGACCACACTCCTCACCCGGCCTATAAATAGGACCCCCCTGGCACATCTATAGTAACTTGAGTGAACAGTAAGTTGGGGTGTGCAAGGAGCTGCGGTCTGTGTTTTCCAGTCCGCGCGGATTGTTTCAGGCTTACGGTTTGCTGTGTGCAGGTCGCGCTGATAGCTTCAAGGAGCCAGGAGTTTGGCTGTGACTTCGGTCAAGTGCTTGGAAGTGTGCGGTCTCTGCGGACTCAGCAGGAGGTCGCTCTGCGGCTTGTCAGTTCTGTTTCATCTTTGCCAGCTTCAATAACCTGTCCGCCGGCTTCAGGCGGGTAGGGGTGTTCCTCAGTTCAAGTTCAGCAGGAGGCGAATATCGGTGTGTCTGCGCGGCCTCGCGGCTTCGGCGGACTCCGTGTCTATTCGGTGGATTGCAGCATAGCTTGGGCGAGCTCAGCGGACTCGGCGACCTCGGCGACCTCGCAGTCTCGGCGGACTCGGGTGCTGTCCGCCCGGCTTGTTTTTTGGTGCTTCTGTTTTTCAGCTGTTATACTAGCAAAATCATGTCTCGCTATGTATGCCTCGCATTGTAAAGAAGTGAATGAATAATAGACCTGCTTGTGCTTCCATTGTTTGTTGGGATTTACCTTTGTACCTCTAGTCCTTGGTTTCCGCTGGTTCAACGTGCGAACTGGGTAGTTCCGAAGATATTAATTTGGCGTTTGGGCTATCTTGCTGACCACGTTGAGAAAATTTAACATGGTATCAGAGCCAGGTTGCTGAGGTTCAGTTGCGTGAGCGGAAGTCAGCCAGTGTTGTTACTCTGTGATTGAGTGGTGATCAACCTGTGTTGTTGCTCGGAGCTGCTGAAAGGTTGCCAACAGGTGTTGCAATGGAAGGGAGCTTAGCAAGAGGTCTGGGCATTGAACTCTTAACGCCGACTAACTTTAAGAAGTGGAAGTCGTGCATGAAGAGTTATCTTCTTGGCGAGGAGCTGTGGGATGTCGTTGGTGGAGACGACAGGCAGGAAGTCACTGCTGCTTTCGGTACTGCTGAGCAGGTGAGGCTCTGGAGAAGAACAAATGCTAAGGCGGAGTTCGTTCTGAAGAGAGCTGTGTCTCCGGAACTGTTTGATCACATCATTGGATGTGAGTCGGCTGCTGATATTTGGACAACCATTGATGAGTTGTTCAATAGGAAGAATGTGGCGCGGCTTCAGTTCCTGGAGAATGAGTTGGCCAGGGCAACTCAGGGAGACCTTTCCATTTCCAAGTACTTCTTAAAGATGAAGAGCTTGTGTGCTGAGCTGTCGGCACTGGATCCTGATGAGCCTATCTCTGAGGCAAAGATGAAAAGGCACATTATCCGCGGCTTGCGGAAGGAGTATGTGGCCTTTGTCACATCTGTTCAAGGGTGGGCTACTCAGCCGTCGTTGCTGGAGCTGGAGAATCTGCTTGCCTCGCAGGAGAGCTTAGCAAGTCAGATGGCTGGAGTGAACCTGAATCAGGAAGGCAGCGAAGCTCTCTTCTCAGGAAAGAAGAAAGGATGGGAAGGGAAGAAGAAGAAGAAGGTGCAGGCCGCTGTTGAGAAGGAGACTTCAACTTCATATCCACCGGAGAGGAGCAATGCTCCTAAGGACTGGAAGAAGAATATGAAGTGCTACCGGTGTCATCAGCGTGGGCACTTCAAGCGGGACTGCAAGGTCAAACTGCAGCCTGGGCATGCTGCGGGAAAGGAGGAAGCTTGTTCGAGAAGTGAAGAAGCAGAATGGGGCGGAGCTTTCTTGACGGGCACTTGTGTCCGGGCCTTGTCTGCTGAGGACTTCAACGACGAGTGGATCGTGGACTCTGGGTGTGGTCATCACCTCACCGGAGACAAATCGAAGTTCACCTCCATGCAGGCTTACTCAGGTAATGAAGCTATTATCACTGCTGATAATACTGTTTATGCAGTAGAGAAAGAGGGGGTCGTGTCTTTGGGTAGTGATCAGGGGCCACTCACATTAAGGAGTGTGTATCACGTGCTGGGCATGAAGAAGAACCTCTTCTCGGTGACCAATGCGGTGGACGCTGGGTATCACGTTCTGTTTGGGCCAACAGACGTGAGGTTCCTTCGCAACGTATCAGCGGTGAAGGCTGATGTTGCTCATGTTGGGAGAAGGGTGAAGAGCTTGTATGTTCTTTCCACCAGTGCTTATGTTGATAGAATGAGGGCCAATGATAGTGCGGCTATCTGGCATGAGAGGCTGGGGTATGTTGGCATGGACAAGCTAAAGGCAATGACGAGTAGAAGTTTGGTGAGGGGGTTGCCGAAGTTGTCCTCCTTTGGTGATGGGCATGTTTGTGCGGGCTGTCAATTCAGTAAGGCACATCGCCTTCCGTTTGATAAATCACAAACAAGGAGCAAGAAGCCACTGGAGTGTATTCATGGCGACCTGATGGGACCAACGGTTACTGCCAGCCTTGGTGGAAGCAAATACATGCTTGTCTTGGTTGATGACTACTCAAGGTATACTTGGGTGTACTTCTTAAAGGAGAAGTCGGAAGCCTTCCGTTTGTTCGTGGAGTTCAAGGAGTTGGTAGAAGGCCGGCTTGGCTTGCGGGTTAAGAAGTTTAGAACTGATAACGGGGGGGAGTTTGTCTCTTCCGAGTTTTCTAACTTCTGCAGGAAGCACGGGATCCAACGTGAGCTTACTTGTGCTCACACTCCACAACAAAATGGGGTAGCGGAGCGGAAGATCCGTCATCTGACGGAGACCTGCAAATGCTGGCTTCATGCGAAAGATATCCCAAGGTCCTTTTGGGCGGAGGGAATGTCTTGTGCTGCTTATGTTATCAACCGGATGCCACTCAGCCCTATCAACATGAAGACTCCTATTGAGCTGTTGCTGAAGGAGAAGCCGAGTGTTGAACACCTTAGGGTGTTCGGTTCAACTTGCTACGTGCATGTCCCGGATGCTTCACGGACAAAGCTGGATGCGAAGGCAAGGAAACTTATCTTTGTTGGCTATGATGAGCGGAAGAAGGGATGGAAGTGCATGGACCCTGTGACGAAGAAGTTCGTGGTGTCAAGAGACGTTGTCTTCGACGAGCTGACGTCATATGGAGGTGGCTCGGTGGAGCTAACCGGAAGTAGCAAGGATGATGAAGCACCGGTGGAGGCTGCTGAAGGCTTGGAAGAGGAGCTTGCTGTTTCACCAGCAGCTCCTGTTGCTTCGAATTCCGAGGCTGAGCCTTCTGGCTCAGGAAGCAGGGGGAGCACTGCTCAATGCTTGCCCTAGGTAGGAGTGGAGCCCTAAGAAGCAATGGAAGCCGTAAGCAAGGAGTCGTGTCTTCGGAGATCGAAGAGGGTGGTTAAGCCACCGGCTCAGTACTGTGATGGGAATGCAGTGAGCTTTGTCTCCTGCTTCTTTGCAGGTCCTCTAGATGAGCGAGAGCCTGCAAACTTCAACGAGGCCACTGGAGTGAAGGAGTGGGATGATGCCATGAAGGAAGAGATTGATGCTCTGAAGAAGAATGAAACCTGGGACCTTGTGCCCAAGGTTGATGGCGTTACTCCGGTTACTTGCAAGTGGGTGTATAAGTTGAAGAAGAAGGCTGATGGGAGCATTGATCGGTTCAAGGCTCGCCTGGTCGCTAGAGGATTCTCACAGCAGTATGGAGAAGACTATGAGGAGACATTCAGTCCAGTTGCGAAGATGACTTCTGTAAGAGTGGTGATCGCCTTGGCTGCTAGCAAGGGATGGAGGTTGTGGCAACTCGATGTGAAGAATGCCTTTCTTTACGGAGAGATTGACAAGGACATCTTCATGGATCAGCCGCTTGGTTTTGTCTCTGAGAAGCATCCGGACTATGTCTGCAAACTCAGGAAGGCTCTCTATGGGTTGAAGCAAGCTCCTCGAGCGTGGTATGGGAAGATTGCAGAGTACTTGCAATTCTGTGGATACCTGGCTTCTAACTCAGATTCAAGCTTGTTCGTCAAGAAGAAGGGAGAGCTACGAGTCTTGGTCCTGCTGTATGTGGATGACATGATCATCACAAGGAACTCGGAGGAGGAAGTAGCAAGGCTCAGGGCAGAGCTTGCTATACGCTTCGAGATGAAAGACTTGGGAGAGTTGCATCACTTTCTTGGTCTGGAAGTGGAGAGGAAGGAGTGCGGGGTTCTCATTAGCCAGAAAGGGTATGCTGATCGCATTGTGAAGCGGTTTGGCATGGGCGAAGGGAAGAAGTGCTCTACTCCACTGGAATCTGGGCTGAAGCTTCGACGATGTGAGGGAAGGGTTATTCATGATCCCTTGGTGTTCAGGGCTCTTGTTGGGAGCTTGATTTACCTGACGATTACAAGGACGGATATCGCTTATGCTGTTGGCCGAGTAAGTCAGTATATGGCTGAACCAAGGCAATCTCATCTAGTGGCGGCGAAGGGAATTCTGAAGTATGTCAAGGCTTCTTCTGACATGGGACTCCTCTATAGAAGGGACGCGGAGGTTGCGTTGCTCGGGTACACGGATGCTGACTATGGCGGTGATTCGGATGATCGAAGGTCTACTTCAGGTTATGTGTTCACTTGCGGATCAGCTAGCATCTCGTGGTGTAGCAAGAAGCAGGACTCAGTGTCGGTTTCAACCACGGAGGCGGAGTATAAGGCTTCGGCCTTGGCTGCTCGGGAAGCCGTTTGGTTGAGGAGGCTTATAGAGGATGTTCATGAAGAAGTGCAAGGGCCTACTTTACTCCGGGGTGACAATGAGAGTGCTCTCAAACTGGTTAACAATCCAGTGTGCCACGCCAGGACCAAGCATATAGAGATTGATCACCACTTCATCAGGGAGAAGGTGTTGGAGGGGTCTCTGCTGGTCGGGCATGTTCGGAGTGAGGATAATCTTGCTGACATCTTCACGAAGCCACTGTCGAAGGGGCCCTTTGAACGCTTGCGCAGCTTGCTGGGCTTGGTCACCACTTCTCACTTCAAGGGGGAGTGTTGAAATTTGTGAAGTGGAAGTGGGTGACGGGACAGGCCGCGCGGCCTGTGGCGGACAGCCTTGGCGGACTGGGCGGACTAGGCGGACTGAGGTTTGCGGCCTGGTGAAAAGTCTGGTGGAAGCCCGCTATGTTCTGAGCGGGTTGTTGCATGGAGTCCGCGGATTGGTGCGGCCTGGTATCTGCGGATAGAGAGGCTTGCGGACTGGTGCTTTGCTCAGTGGTCGCGGGTGCAAGCTTGTGCTGAAAGGCGGGTTGGCTCTTGTCCGCGGGAAGCTTGCGGACTGATGTGTCCGCGGTATTGGCTGTTGCGGACTAAGCTTAGAGCTTGGCTGAGGCCTTGTCGAGCTCTGGTGGCACAGCAGGCGAGTTGCTGTGGAGATCGTTGTGGCGGCCTGGTTTTGGAGTCCGGGATTAGACCGTTGTGATAGGACAGAAGTGCGAGGAGCTCGCGGACTGATGGCGGTCTGTGCTTGGGTGTTTGGCGGACGGGAATTTGAGTCCGCCATGCTCGCATTAGCTCTTGATGGTTTTGGACTTGGTCACACTTTGTGCCAAGGCCATGGTGTCCGCGGTATCCGCCAAGTCCGCTGTGACCGGGCGGACTGTTGCTGTCTTCCTTTGGTCGTGGACTTATGGCGGATTGAGGTGTGAGTCTTGCGGACTGCCTCGGGTTGGTGCGGACAGCCATTGAAGGGGGTTTGCTGTCCTGAAGCTGTTGGAGCCTTGCGGGCTGATGCCTTGTCCTCTTAGCTTAGGCGGACTGGAGTGGGTTCATCAATGGTTGCCTTGCTCCTGGCGGTTTTCCTTGGTGACCGGCTAAGTCCTCGCGGACTCAGCGGACGGTGGTTTGTATTCGCGCGGGCTGGGGCGGTGTCGCTATCTCTTGGGCGGTGACCACACTCCTCACCCGGCCTATAAATAGGACCCCCTGGCACATCTACAGTAACTTGAGTGAACAGTAAGTTGGGGTGTGCAAGGAGCTGCGGTCTGTGTTTTCCAGTCCGCGCGGATTGTTTCAGGCTGACGGTTTGCTGTATGCAGGTCGCGCGGATAGCTTCAAGGAGCCAGGAGTTTGGCTGTGACTTCGGTCAAGTGCTTGGAAGTGTGCGGTCTATGCGGACTCAGCAGGAGGTCGCTCTGTGGCTTGTCAGTTCTGTTTCATCTTTGCCAGCTTCAATAACCTGTCCGCCGGCTTCAGGCAGGTAGGGGTGTTCCTCAGTTCAAGTTCAGCAGGAGGCGAATAACAGTGTGTCCGCGCGGCCTCGTGGCTTTGGCGGACTCCGTGTCTATTCGGCGGATTGCAGCATAGCTTGGGCGAGCTCAGCGGACTCGGCGACCTCGGCGACCTCGCGGTCTCGGCGGACTCGGGTGCTGTCCGCCTGGCTTGTTTTTTGGTGCTTCTGTTTTTCAGCTGTTATACTAGCGAAATCATATCTCGCTATGTATGCCTCGCATTGTAAAGAAGTGAATGAATAATAGACCTGCTTGTGCTTCCATTGTTTGTTGGGATTTACCTTTGTACCTCTAGTCCTTGGTTTCCGCTGGTTCAACGTGCGAACTGGGTAGTTCCGAAGATATTAATTTGGCGTTTGGGCTATCTTTCTGACCACGTTGAGAAAATTTAACACTGCCATCATGGTGGCCTGGGAGCCAACTTGCACATAACTGAGTAATGTATAGTGTGTGATCGAATTGGGACTCGGGGAAGCTTGACCCGCGCATATGACTTAAATTGTCGTTGCGGTATGAACAACGAGTTTGGCGGAACCGTACCCGCTCTATGTCATTCGATTAGAGAGACCTAAGGCAAGTGGTACTCGTCATTGGCATATATGGATGGTCTTATGCTTCGGCCGGAAAGACCATAATGCTCATGATATTTGTCGTCCAAGGGGCTGTGGTGAGACCGCGTATTTTGATCGGGTTCACCGAGAATGTGCCCTGAGAGCACAAGGTGTCTGGCCCTGGGAGCCTACGCCTATGATGATGTGTAATTTCACTACTGTTAAGCTATGCTAATAAAGTGCAGGGAAGGAGCATCGCCGCCCCGAGTTTAGGGGCGGGGTCGTTATAATTTGGTCAGCTTTAGCTATCCGTTGTTTTTGTTTGCCACCACTTCGGTGGACTGTTGCTTGCAGGTGCTACGGAGCCTATTGACAAATAACGGGCAAAAGCCCTTGTTGTTGAGCCGGCCCTCGAAGGCCTTTACCTGAATGTTTACTTTTATTCTCATGTGTGACCGGCCTGCGTGCCGAGGTTTGGAAGACATTATTTGTATAAGTAAACTCCTGTAAGGCCATAAGTCCAAGTACTTGTGTATTTGTACGCTCATTCCTTTTGGGTTATTATTGTTAGTGGACATTCATGCTGAGGCTGTGTTCTTATTTTTGCAACATTTAAAATGCTTCTGCTAGAATGTGCTCTGTGTAGGACATTGGTTATTGGAAGGATGGTTTCATTGCGTAATCCTTCGGTCTGTCTGTGGTATATGGCATCGGACCTCGGCCGGACCTACTGCTATATGCTATGTGACGGATAGGGGGTGTTACATTTTGTGACAAAGAGATTTTCCTCGCAATATGTACCCTCCTCTTTTTAGGCCCACACTGCTAGTAAAAACTTGAATTTCGGGTTTATATTGCCAATTCCGCAATGAATGTTTGAAATCAGCCAGCCCGCCCTCGGGCCCGCCCACCCGCGGGCTTGTGAGGAAGAATCGTTTTAGGTGAGGAAGTATCGTTTGTTACAATTAATTTATTTATAACGACGTGCATACATTCGTTACAGGAAGTTTTAGCGTCGAGCTTTAGAGGACGACCGTTACATAAAGTTTTTTCGTTACCAAAGAGTTTTTGTAATGATTTTTGATACTTATTGTAACGTTTTAGGTCCTTACTATAAGTGCAATTTGTTGTAGTGTTATATTATAGTTTTTCTCTTCTTTTGATATTTTAAAATCATGCTTGCAAAAATTTCTATGAAATTGTATCTTTTGAACTTGAATTGACTTGAAAACATTTTCTTATTAGGCATAAAATTCTCTATCTTTTATATGATCATATTTTCCAAAAAGATATTTATTTTAAGAATCTTATCATGTTCTTATATGCTTACTACTTGTGCCTAATCATGAATATTCACTCTATCAACACGCGATAAACTATGTTTACTAAGTGGTATTGTATGCTTAACGAGTCATACTTGTCTATTTTTATCATTATTCTACTTTGTTTTATTTTGTTTACATTTTGCTCAATAAGTGGTAGATAGATATCTATGATCTGGCACATTGCATCACATTTTTCTTCTCCAACATAGATCATTCTAATTATCATTGCATACACTCACCTATATTGTTTTTTTATTCTACCAAAAAGAGAAGGAGAACTTAGTGCATAAATTTCTTAATTCAGTGGGAGTACATTAAAATCTTTTATAGAATATAGGGGGAGTATTCATAGGACGTTGATACTTTATGCTCGATCAGGGTAATTACCATAACAAGTGGTAACATATATGAATCAACCAGTGGTATCATGATAATATTTTTACTACTACATAGAAAAACTATACGTGCTAATACACTATGTCTCACCCTCAGCTGATAATACAAAGAGGGGGAGATTGAATTTGAAGAAACAAATATCTCTCATAGGATTAGACTAGGAAGAGTCTATGTAGGAGTAGTATCTATTGTTGAAATTTGTGAAGTGAACGTGGGTGATAGGGCAGTTCGGGCGGTCTGAGCGGCCTAAGCAGTCTGAGTCTGCGGCCTGGGCAGACTACTGGTTGTGGCCTGGGTGACCTGGCTTGGACTTGGTGGCTTGGCTATTCTTGAGGAGCGGCATGTGCGGCATGGTGTGTGGCCTGGGCGGACTGGTGTGCGGCCTGGATGGTGTATGGCCAAGGAAGTCTTGCAACTTGGGCATCGAGTGGAGCGGCCTGAGCAGACTGTATTGGCGGTCTGTTGGCAGTGCTCAGCTTGATTTTCGGCCTTGTAGTTGGCCAGCTCTTGTGGTAACCGGGCGGATTGGAAGTTCTATCTGCGGTGTGTTGGAGGACTTATCTTATTGCGTCCGCGGAGTCCGAATTTGTGGACTGGCTTTGGAGATGGGCTTTTGTTCTTGCCGAGCTCTCCATGTTGCGATGGTTGTTTCCATCCTTGTGGCGGACTGTCCTGCTGATTGGAGGTCTGGGTCTTCTTTGTCCGCCGTGCTCACGATAGTTTCTTGATGGGCTGCTGGACTTGGTCATTTTGTGTGACAAGTCCATGGTGTCCGCAGAGTTCGCAGAGTCTGCTGTTGGCCGGGTGGACTACCTATTGGTCGTGGACTCATAGCGAGCTATGGCATTGTTGACGAGCTGTGCAAACTACCTCTTTTTCCACGTTTTGTGTGCGGACTGCTACGACTAGGATTATGGCTGTGTCTGCATGCTATGTTGAGTTGCGGACTAATGCAGCATGAGTTGCGGGTGTGTCTGCATGCTGTGTTGAGTGGCAGACTGGCATTATGCTTGCGTTGGGCAGACTGGCGTCGTGCTTGTATTGTGCGGGATGGTCTTGTGTCCGCATGGTGGCGGACTATCTTAGATCTATAGCCTGAAGGTTTTAAGTCTAGCCAAGTCCTTGCGGACTTGGCGGACTGGGTTGTGTTAGCGTGGAAGCTGGGGCGGTGACTCTATTCACTAGGGTGGTGACCACACTCCTCACCTCACCTATAAATAGACCCCCCCCACCCCCGACACATCTATAGTAACTGAGTGAACAGTAAGTGGGGGCTTGGTTAATTGTTGCGGTCTGATTTTTGCTGTCCACGCGGGTTGAGCAGAGATAACTGTTTGTTGTTTGAAGGTTGCGCGGCTAACACTGAATAGCCAGGAGTTTGGCTTTGACTGCGGTGAGCTTCAGTGAAGTTTGCAGTTTCAATCAGTTGTTTCAGCAGGTCGCTTCTGCGGCTTGTCAGTTTTTCTCTACTTCAGCTTTTCTAAGATAAATAACCTATCCGCCGAACTCGGCGGTCTGGGCGGTCTGTTCTTCAGTTCGGCAGCGGATTGTAGCAGTCAGCGAATAACGGTGTGTCCAGGCGACCTCGCGGTCTCAGTGGACTCTGTGTTCTATTCGTCTTTTAGCAACAGCAGCAGCAGCAGTTCGGGCGGCCTTCAACTACTTGGCGGACTGGTAGGTCATGGCAGTCTCCAGTTCTGTCCGCTCGAATTGTTTGACTTGTGATTTTTTCATGTATTCCTGTGTACTGGCGAAATTATGTCTCGTCATGTATACCTCGCCTTGTAAAGATGAAATAAAGAAAAATATTATCTGCTTGCCCGTGTGATTGCATTTGGTTGTTGAGCTTGCTTTCCTGGTTTCCACATGATCAAGGTGTTATCTTGATAGTTCTGAGGATATTAATTTGCCATTTAGGATATCTCGTTGACCACCTTGAGAAAATTCAACATTGTATCAGACCAAGGTTCAGGTGCTTGAGCGGTGATCAACTGGTGTTGTTGCTCTGTACTTCTGAAGGCTTAACTAAAGTTGATGCAAGGGAAGGGAACTATGCAAGAGCTCTGGGTATTGAACTCTTGACCACGACTAACTTTAAAAAGTGGAAGTTGTGCATGAAGAGTTTTCTTCTTGGCGAGGAGCTATGGGAGGTCGCCGGTGGTGACGACAGACATGAGGTTACTGCAGCTTTTGGGACTGTGGTGTTAAAATTTTCTCAACGTGGTCAGCAAGATAGCCCAATCACCAAATTAATATCTTCGGAACTACCCAGTTCGCACGCTGAACCGCGGAAACCCAAGGACTAGAGGTTGCACCCAACAACACAATGGAAGCACAAGAAGATCTTATTATGCATTCACTTCATTACAAACCGAGGCATACATAGCGAGACATGATTTCGCTAGTATTACAGCTGTAAACAGAGAACCAAAAAACAAGCCGGGCGGACAGAACTCCAGTCCGCCGAGACCGCGAGGTCGCCGAGACCGCCGAGACCGCCGAGACCGCCCAAGCTATGCTGCAATCCGCCGAATACCACGGAGTCCGCCGAGACCGCGAGGTCGCGCGGACAGACCGTTATTCGCCTCCTGCTGAACCCGAACTGAGGAACTCCCCTACCGCCTGAAGCCGGCGGACAGGTTATTGAAGCTGGGAAAGTTGAAACAGAACTGACAAGCCGCAGAGCGACCTCCTGCTGAGTCCGCAGAGACCGCACACTTCCAAGCACTGACCGAAGTCACAGCCAAGCTCCTGGCTCCTTGAAGTTATCCGCGCGACTGCACACAGCAAACCGTCAGCCTGAAACAATCCGCACGGACTGACAAACACAGACCGCAGCACTCGCCCAACCCAATTTACTGTTCACTCACGTTACTTCTGGTTACTGTAGATGTGCCAGGGGGGTCCTATTTAAAGGCCAGGTGAGGAGTGTGGTCACCGCCCATGAGATAGCAACACCGCCCCAGCC
Organism: Platanthera guangdongensis; assembly: GCA_039583875.1. Classification (NCBI taxonomy): domain Eukaryota; kingdom Viridiplantae; phylum Streptophyta; class Magnoliopsida; order Asparagales; family Orchidaceae; genus Platanthera; species Platanthera guangdongensis. The sequence continues at coordinate 157,573,544 of CM077151.1, forward strand.
CGCGCGAACACAAAACGACTGTCCGCTCAGTCCGCGAGGACTTAGCCAGTCACCAAGGGAAACCGCCAGGAGCAAGGCAACCATTGACGAACCCTCTCCAGTCCGCCCAAGCTAAGCGGACAAGGCACCAGCCCGCAAAGCTCCAACTGCTTCAGGACAGCACCCTCTTCAATGGCAGTCCGCACCAACCCGAGGCAGTCCGCAAGACCCACACCTCAATCCGCCACAAGTCCACGACCAAAGGCAAACAGCAACAGTCCGCCCGGTCACAGCGGACTTGGCGGATACGGCGGACACCATGAACTTGACACCAAGTGTGACCAAGTCCAAAACCATCAAGGGTCAGTGCGAGCATGGCGGACACAAAGTCCCGTCCGCCAAACACCCTAGCACAGACCGCAACCAGTCCGCGAGCTCCTCGCACTTGTCCAACGCAGCAGCACCAAGCCGGACTCCAAACATCAGTCCGCCAACCGGTCTCCACAGCAAGACCTGCTGTAACACCTGAGCTCGGCAAGGCCTCAGCCAAGCTCAAGGTCCAGTCCGCAACAGCCCCAACCGCGGAGACACCAGTCCGCAAGGCTTCCCGCGAACTCGAACCAACCCGCCAATAGCACAACTTGCACCCGCGACCATTGAGCAATGCACCAGTCCGCAAGCCTCTCTATCCGCAGATACCAGGCCGCACCAAACCGCGGACACCATGCAACAACCCGCTCAGAACACAGCCGGCTTCCACCAGACTTTTCACCAGGCCGCAACCTCAGTCCGCCCAGTCCGCCCAGTCCGCCAAAGCTGTCCGCACAGGCCGCGCGGCCTGTCCCGTCACCCACTTCCACTTCACAAATTTCAACACTCCCCCTTGAAGTGAGAAGTGGTGACCAAGCCCAGCAAGCTGCGCAAGCGTTCAAAGGGCCCCTTCGACAGCGGCTTCGTGAAGATGTCAGCAAGATTATCTTCACTCCGAACATGCCCGACCAGCAGAGACCCCTCCAACACCTTCTCCCTGATGAAGTGGTGATCAATCTCTATATGCTTGGTCCTGGCGTGACACACTGGATTGTTTACCAGTTTGAGAGCACTCTCATTGTCACCCCGGAGTAAAGTAGGCCCTTGCACTTCTTCATGAACATCCTCTATGAGTCTCCTCAACCAAACGGCTTCCCGAGCAGCCAAGGCCGAAGCCTTATACTCCGCCTCCGTGGTTGAAACCGACACCGAGTCCTGCTTCTTGCTACACCACGAGATGCTAGCTGAACCGCAAGTGAACACATAACCAGAAGTAGACCTTCGATCATCCGAATCACCGCCATAGTCAGCATCCGTGTATCCGAGCAACGCAAACTCCGCATCCCTACCATAGAGGAGTCCCATCTCAGAAGTCACCTTGACATACTTCAGAATTCCCTTCGCCGCCACTAGATGAGATTGCCTTGGTTCAGCCATATACCGACTTACTCGGCCAACAGCATAAGCTATATCCGGCCTTGTAATCGTCAGATAGATCAAGCTCCCAACAAGAGCCCTGAACACCAAGGGATCATTAAGCACCCTTCCCTCATCTCGTCGAAGCTTTAGCCCAGATTCCAGTGGAGTAGAGCACTTCTTCCCTTCGCCCATGCCAAACCGCTTGACAATACGATCAGCATACCCTTTCTGGCTAATGAGAATCCCGCACTCCTTCCTCTCCACTTCCAGACCAAGAAAGTGATGCAACTCTCCCAAGTCTTTCATCTCGAAGCGTATAGCAAGCTCTCCCCTGAGCCTTGCTACTTCCTCCTCCGAGTTCCCTGTGATGATCATATCATCCACATACAGCAGGACCAAGACTCTTAGCTCTCCCTTCTTCTTGACGAACAAGCTAGAATCCGAGTTAGAAGCTAGGTATCCACAGAACTGCAGGTAATCTGCAATCTTCCCATACCACGCTCGAGGAGCTTGCTTCAACCCATAGAGAGCCTTCCTGAGTTTGCAGACATAGTCCGGATGCTTCTCAGAGACGAAACCAAGCGGCTGATCCATGAAGATGTCCTTGTCAATCTCTCCGTAAAGAAAGGCATTCTTCACATCGAGTTGCCACAACCTCCATCCCTTGCAAGCAGCCAAGGCGATCACCACTCTTACAGACGTCATCTTCGCAACTGGACTGAATGTCTCCTCATAGTCTTCTCCATACTGCTGTGAGAATCCTCTAGCGACCAGGCGAGCCTTGAACCGATCAATGCTCCCATCAGCCTTCTTCTTCAACTTATACACCCACTTGCAAGTAACCGGAGTAATGCCATCAACCTTGGGCACAAGGTCCCAGGTTTCATTCTTCTTCAGAGCATCAATCTCTTCCTTCATGGCACCTTCCCACTCCTTCACTCCAGTGGCCTCGTTGAAGCTTGCAGGCTCTCGCTCATCTAGAGGACCTGCAAAGAAGCAGGAGACAAAGCTCACTGCATTCCCATCACAGTACCGAGCCGGTGGCTTAACCACCCTCTTCGATCTCCGAAGACATGGCTCCTTGCTCACGGCTTCCGTTGCTTCTTCAGGCTCCACTCCTACCTGGGGCAAGCATTGAGCAGTGCTCCCCCTGCTTCCTGAGCCAGAAGGCTCAGCCTCGGAGTTCGAAGCAACAGGAGCTGCTGGAGAAACAGCAAGCTCCTCTTCCAAGCCTTCAGCAGCCTCCACCGGTGCTTCCTCAACCTTGCTACTTCCGGTAGGCTCCACCGAGCCACCTCCATATGACGTCAGCTCGTCAAAGACAACGTCTCTTGACACCACGAACTTCTTTGTCACAGGGTCCATGCACTTCCATCCCTTCTTCCGCTCATCATAGCCAACAAAGAAAAGTTTCCTTGCCTTCGCATCCAGCTTTGTCCGTGAAGCATCCGGGACATGCACGTAGCAAGTTGAACCGAACACCCGAAGGTGTCCAACACTCGGCTTCTCCTTCAGCAACAGCTCAATGGGCGTCTTCATGTTGATAGGGCTGAGTGGCATCCGGTTGATAACATATGCAGCACAAGACATTCCCTCCGCCCAAAAGGACCTCGGGATATCTTTCGCATGCAGCCAGCATTTGCAGGTTTCTGCCAAATGACGGATCTTCCGCTCCGCTACCCCATTTTGTTGTGGAGTGTGAGCACATGTAAGCTCCCGTTGGATCCCGTGCTTCCTGCAGAAGTTAGAAAACTCAGAAGAGACAAACTCTCCCCCGTTATCAGTTCGAAACTTCTTAATCCGCAAGCCAAGCCGGCCTTCTACCAACTCCTTGAACTCCACGAACAAACGGAAGGCATCCGACTTCTCCTTTAAGAAGTACACCCAAGTATACCTTGAGTAGTCATCAACCAAGACAAGCATGTATTTGCTTCCACCAAGGCTGGCAGTAACAGTCGGTCCCATCAGGTCGCCATGAATACACTCCAATGGTTTCTTGCTCCTTGTTTGAGATTTATCAAACGGAAGGCGATGTGCCTTACCGTATTGACAGCCCGCACAAACATGCCCATCACCAAAGGAGGACAACATCGGCAACCCCCTCACCAGACTTCTACTCGCCATTGCCTTCAGCTTGTCCATGCCAACATGCCCCAGCCTCTCATGCCAGATAGCCGCACTATCATTGGCCCTCATCTTATCAACATAGGCACTGGTGGAAAGAACAAACAAGTTCTTCACCCTCCTCCCAACATGAGCAACATCAGCCTTTACCGCTGATACGTTGCGAAGGAACCTCACGTCTGTTGGCCCAAACAGAACGTGATACCCAGCGTCCACCGCGTTGGTTACCGAGAAGAGGTTCTTCTTCATGCCCGGCACGTGATACACACTCCTTAACGTGAGTGGCCCCTGATCACTACCCAAAGACACGACCCCCTCCTTCTCTACTGCATAAACAGTATTATCAGCAGTGATAATAGCTTCATTACCTGAGTAAGCCTGCATGGAGGTGAACTTCGACTTGTCTCCGGTGAGGTGATGACCACACCCGGAGTCGATGATCCACTCGCTGTTGAAGTCCTCAGCAGATAAGGCCCGGACACAAGTGCCCGTCATGAAAGCTCCTCCCCATTCTGCTTCTTCACTTCGTGAGCAAGCTTCCTCCTTTCCCGCAGCATGCCCAGGCTGCAGTTTGACCTTGCAGTCCCGCTTGAAGTGCCCTCGCTGATGACACCGGTAGCACTTCAGATTTTTCTTCCAGTCCTTAGGAGCATTGCTCCTCTCCGGCGGATACGAAGTTGAAGTCTCCTTCTCACCAGCGGCCTGCACCTTCTTCTTCTTCTTCCCTTCCATCCCTTCTTCTTGCCTGAGAAGAGAGCCTCGCTGCCTTCCTGATTCAGATTCACTCCAGCCATCTGCCTTGCTAAGCTCTCCTGCGAGGCAAGCAGATTCTCCAGCTCCAGCAGAGACGGCTGAGTAGCCCACCCTTGAACAGACGTAACAAAGGCCACATACTCCTTCCGCAAGCCGCGGAAAATGTGCCTCTTCATCTTTGCCTCAGAGATAGGCTCATCAGGATCCAGTGCCGACAGCTCAGCACACAAGCTCTTCATCTTTAAGAAGTATCTGGAGATGGAAAGGTCTCCCTGAGTTGCCCTGGCCAACTCATTCTCCAGGAACTGAAGCCGCGCCACATTCTTCCTATTGAACAACTCATCAATGGTTGTCCAAATATCAGCAGCCGACTCACACCCAATGATGTGATCAAACAGTTCCGGAGAGACAGCTCTTTTCAGAACGAACTCTGCCTTAGCATTAGTTCTTCTCCAGAGCCTCACCTGTTCAGCAGTACCGAAAGCAGCAGTTACTTCCTGTCTGTCGTCTCCACCGACAACTTCCCACAGCTCCTCGCCTAGAAGATAACTCTTCATGCACGACTTCCACTTTTTATAGTTAGTCGGCGTTAAGAGTTCAATGCCCAGACCTCTTGCTAAGCTTCCTTCCATTGCAATCACCTGTTGGTACCCTTCAGCAGCACCGAGCAACAACACAGGTTGATCACCACTCAATCACTGAGTAACAACACTGGCTGACCTCCGCTCACGCAACTGAACCTCCACAACCTCAGGAACCTGGCTCTGATACCATGTTAAAATTTTCTCAACGTGGTCAGCAAGATAGCCCAATCACCAAATTAATATCTTCGGAACTACCCAGTTCGCACGCTGAACCGCGGAAACCCAAGGACTAGAGGTTGCACCCAACAACACAATGGAAGCACAAGAAGATCTTATTATGCATTCACTTCATTACAAACCGAGGCATACATAGCGAGACATGATTTCGCTAGTATTACAGCTGTAAACAGAGAACCAAAAAACAAGCCGGGCGGACAGAACTCCAGTCCGCCGAGACCGCGAGGTCGCCGAGACCGCCGAGACCGCCGAGACCGCCCAAGCTATGCTGCAATCCGCCGAATACTACGGAGTCCGCCGAGACCGCGAGGTCGCGCGGACAGACCGTTATTCGCCTCCTGCTGAACCCGAACTGAGGAACTCCCCTACCCGCCTGAAGTCGGCGGACAGGTTATTGAAGCTGGGAAAGTTGAAACAGAACTGACAAGCCGCAGAGCGACCTCCTGCTGAGTCCGCAGAGACCGCACACTTCCAAGCACTGACCGAAGTCACAGCCAAGCTCCTGGCTCCTTGAAGTTATCCGCGCGACCTGCACACAGCAAACCGTCAGCCTGAAACAATCCGCACGGACTGACAAACACAGACCGCAGCACTCGCCCAACCCAATTTACTGTTCACTCACGTTACTTCTGGTTACTGTAGATGTGCCAGGGGGGTCCTATTTATAGGCCAGGTGAGGAGTGTGGTCACCGCCCATGAGATAGCAACACCGCCCCAGCCCGCGCGAACACAAAACGACTGTCCGCTCAGTCCGCGAGGACTTAGCCAGTCACCAAGGGAAACCGCCAGGAGCAAGGCAACCATTGACGAACCCTCTCCAGTCCGCCCAAGCTAAGCGGACAAGGCACCAGCCCGCAAAGCTCCAACTGCTTCAGGACAGCACCCTCTTCAATGGCAGTCCGCACCAACCCGAGGCAGTCCGCAAGACCCACACCTCAATCCGCCACAAGTCCACGACCAAAGGCAAACAGCAACAGTCCGCCCGGTCACAGCGGACTTGGCGGATACGGCGGACACCATGAACTTGACACCAAGTGTGACCAAGTCCAAAACCATCAAGGGTCAGTGCGAGCATGGCGGACGCAAAGTCCCGTCCGCCAAACACCCTAGCACAGACCGCAACCAGTCCGCGAGCTCCTCGCACTTGTCCAACGTAGCAGCACCAAGCCGGACTCCAAACATCAGTCCGCCAACCGGTCTCCACAGCAAGACCTGCTGTAACACCTGAGCTCGGCAAGGCCTCAGCCAAGCTCAAGGTCCAGTCCGCAACAGCCCCAACCGCGACACACCAGTCCGCAAGGCTTCCCGCGAACTCGAACCAACCCGCCAATAGCACAACTTGCACCCGCGACCATTGAGCAATGCACCAGTCCGCAAGCCTCTCTATCCGCAGATACCAGGCCGCACCAAACCGCGGACACCATGCAACAACCCGCTCAGAACACAGCCGGCTTCCACCAGACTTTTCACCAGGCCGCAACCTCAGTCCGCCCAGTCCGCCCAGTCCGCCAAAGCTGTCCGCACAGGCCGCGCGGCCTGTCCCGTCACCCACTTCCACTTCACAAATTTCAACATGTGGAGCAGGTGAGAGTCTGGAGGAAGAATAACGTAAAGGCAGAGTTTAGCCTCAAGAGGGTTATGTCACCGGAGTTATTTGATCACATCAGAGGATGTGAGTCGGCTACTGATATATGGATAACTATTGATGGGTTGTCCAATAGGAAGAATGTGGCGCTGCTACAGTTCCTGGAGAATGAGTTGGCCAGGACAACTCAAGGAGACCTGACCATCTCAAAGTTCTTTCTGAAGATGATGAGCCTGTGTGCTGAGATATCAACGCTAGATCCTGATGAGCCCATCTCTGAGGCCAAGTTGAGGAGGCACATTATCCGAGGCTTGCAGAAGGAGTATGTTGCCTTTGTAACCTCTGTTCAAGGCTGGGCCACTCAGCCATCTCTACTGGAGCTTGAGAACCTACTTGCTTCGCAGGAAAGTTTGGCAAGACAGATGGCAGGAGTGACTATCTCTGAAGGAGGTAGTGAAGCGTTGTTCACAGGCAAGAAGAAGAAGAGATGGGAAGGGAAGAAGAAGAACACTGCTGCTGAAAATGAGCATTCAACTTCTACTCAATCAGAGATGAGCGGTGCTCCTAAGAAGGATTGGAAGAAGAACTTGAAGTGCTACAGGTGTCATCAGCGGGGACACTTAAAGTGTGACTACAAGGTCAAACTGTAGCCTGGGCATGCTGCAGGCAAGGAGGAAGCTTGCTTGAGCACTGAAGAAGATGGATGGGGCGGAGCTTTCATGACGGGCACTTGTGTCCATGCTTTGTTCGCTGTTGACTTCAACGATGAGTGGATCGTGGACTCTGGGTGTGGTCATCAACTCACCGGAGATAAGTCGAAGTTCTCTTCTCTGCAAGCTTACTCAGGTAAGGAAGTTATTATAACTGCTGATAATACTATTTATGTAGTAGAGAAGGAGGGGGTCGTGTCATTGGGTAGTGATAAGGGGCCACTCATGTTAAGGAGTGTGTATCATGTACCGGGCATGAGGAAGAACCTCTTCTCTGTGACCAATGCGGGAGACGTGGGTTATCACGTTCTGTTTGGGCCAACAGAAGTGAAGTTCCTTCGCAATGTATCAACGGTAAAGGCTGATGTTGCTCATGTTGGGAGGAGAGTTAAGAACTTGTTTGTTCTTGCAACAAACTCTTGTGTTGATCGGATGAGGGAAAACGATAGCACTGCTATATGGCACGAGAGGATGGGGCATGTAGGAATGGATAAGTTGAAAGATATGGCAAACAGGAGCCTTGTAAGAGGCTTGCCTAAGCTATCTTCCTTTGGCGATGCTCACGTTTGTGCGGGATGTCAGTACGGCAAGGCTCATCGCCTTCCATTTGATAAGTCACAAACGAGGAGCAAGAGACCATTGGAGTGTATCCATGGTGACATGATGGGACCAACCATCACTGCTAGCCTTGGTGGGAGCAGATATATGCTTGTGTTGATTGATGACTACTCAAGATACACCTGGTTTTATTTCTTGAAGGAGAAGTCAGAAGCTTTCCAGGTGTTTGTGGAGTTCAAGGAGCTAGTGGAGGGCCATCTTGGCTTGTAGATCAAGAAGTTTAGAACAAACAACGGTGGTGAGTTTGTCTCCTCCAAGTTTTCTAACTTCTGCAGGAATAACAGGATCCAGAGAGATCTTACTTGTGCTCATACTCCACAACAAAATGGAGTAGCGGAGCCGAAGATCCGTCATTTGACAGAAACCTGCAAGTGTTGGCTTCATGCGAAAGACATTCCTAGGTCCTTCTGGGCAGAGGGGATGTCTTGTGCTTCTTATGTCATCAATCGGATGCCACTCATCCTGATCAACATGAAGTCTCCTTTTGAGATGTTGCTGAAGGAGAAGCCAAACGTGGAACACCTTTGGCTATTTGGATCAACTTGATATGTGCATGTCCCGGATGCTTCAAGGACAAAGCTTGATGCAAAGGCAAGGAAGCTTGTCTTTGTTGGCTATGATGAGCGGAAGAAGGGATGGAAATGCATGGACCCTATGACGAAGAAGTTTGTTGTATCAATAGACGTGGTCTTTGATGAACAGACGTCATATAGAGGAGGCTAGGTTGAGCTACCCGAGAGAAAGGTTGATGAAGGCAGAAGGTGGCTGCTGAAGTTATAGAAGAGGAGCTTGCTGTATCACCAGCAGCTCCTGTTGCTTCAAGCTCTGAGGCAGAGGCTTCTGGTTCAGGAAGCAGGTGGAGCATTGCTCAAAGTCTGCCCGGGAATGGAGCTGATCCTGAAGTAGTAATGGAGGTGGTGAGCAAGTAGCAGACCCTTCGGAGATCAAATAGGGTTGTTAAGCCACCAGCTCGGTACTGTGATGGGAATGCAGTGATTTTTGTCTGCCACTTCTTTGCAGGTCCTCTGGATGAGAGAGAGCCTACAAACATCAATGAGGCCACTGAAGCCAAGGTGTGTGAAGATGCCATGAAGGAGAAGATTGCTGCTCTCAAGAAGAATGAAACCTGGGACCATGTGCCCAAGGTTGGTGGCATTACTCTAGTGACTTGCAAGTGGGTGTTCAAGTTATAGAAGAAGGTTGATGGGAGCATTGATAGATACAAGGCTCGCCTGGTTGCTCGAGGATTCTCACAATAGTATGGAGAAGACTATGAGGAGACATTTAGTCCAGTTGCAAAGATGACTTTGATTCGGGTGGTGATCGCCTTGGCCTCTTGCATGGGATGGAGAATGTGGCAGCTTGATGTGAAGAATGTTTTTCTTTACGGGGAAATTGATAAGGACATCTTCATGGATAAACCACTTGGATTTATTTCTGAAGTTCATCCAGACTATGTCTGCAAGCTCAGGAAGGCTCTCTATGGGTTGAAGCAAGCTCCTGGAGCTTGGTATTGGAAGATAGCAAAGTATCTTCAATTCTGCGGTTACCTTGCTTCCAACTCAGATTCCTGCTTGTTCATCAAGAAGAAGGGGGGCTTCAAGTCTTGGTCCTACTATATGTTGATGACATGACCATATGTTGATGACATGATCATCACAACGAATTTGGAGGAGGAGGTAGCTAGGCTCAGGGCTAAGCTAGCTATTCGCTTCGAGATGAAAGACTTGGGAGAGCTTCATCACTTCCTTGGTCTTGAAGTGGAGAGATAGGAGAGTGGGATACTCATTTTCCAGAAAGGATATGCGGATTGCATTATGAATCGATTCGGTATGGGCAAAGGGAAGAGTTGCTCCACTCCTCTGGATCTTGGTCTGAAGCTTCAATGAGATGAAGGAAGGATTCTTCCTGATCCCTTGGTGTTCAGAGCTCTTGTGGGGAGCTTGATCTACTTAACAATTACAAGGCCAGACATTGCTTATACTGTTGGTCGAGTAAGTCGGTTTATGGCTGAGCCAAGTAAGTCTCATCTGGTAGCGGCAAAGAACATCTTGAAGTATGTCAAGGCGACTTCTGATATGGGACTCCTCTATAGAAGGGACACAGTGTTTTCTTTGCTTGGATACACGGATGCTGATTATGGTGGTGACTCGGATGATCAAAGATCACCTTCAGGTTATGTGTTCACTTATGGATCAGCTTGCATCTCGTGGTGTAGCAATAAACAGGACTCAATGTCTGTGTCCACCACGAAAACAGAGTATAAGGCTTCGGCCTTGGCTGCTCGAGAAGCCATCTAGTTAAGGAGGCTTATATAGGATGTTCATGGGGAAGTGCAAGGTCCCACTTTACTCTGGGGCGACAATGAGAGTGCTCTCAAACTGGTGAACAATCCAGTGTGTCACGCAAGGACTAAGCATATTGAGATTCGAGCACCACTTTATAAGGGAGAAGGTGTTGGAGGGATCTCTTGTGGTCGTGCATGTTCGGAGTGAAGATAATCTTGTTGACATCTTCACGAAGCCGTTGTCGAAGGGGCCATTTAAACGGTTACGAGGGTTGCTGGGTTTGATCACCACTTCTCATTTCATGGGGGAGTGTTGAAATTTATGAAGTGAAAGTGGGTGATAGGGTAGACTGGGCGGTCTAAGCGGCCTGAGCAGTCTGAGTCCACGTCCTAGGAGGACTGCTGGTTGCGGCCTGGGTGACCTGACTTGAACTTGGTGGCTTGGCTGTTCTTGAGGAGCAGCCTGTGCGGCCTAGTGTGCGGCCTGGGCGCACTGGTGTGCGGCCTGGATAGTGTATGGCCAAGGAAGTCTGGTCAACATGGGCATCGAGTGGAGCGGCCTGAGCGGACTATGTTGGCTGTCTGTTGGTGGTCCTCAGCTTGATCTGCGGCCTTGCAGTTGGCCAGCTCTTGTGGTAACCGGGCGGATTGGAAGTTCTATCCGAGGTGTGTTGGCGGACTTGTCTTATTGCGTCCGTGGAGTCCGCATTTGTGGACTGGCTTTGGAGATGGGCTTTTATTCTTGCCGAGCTCTCCATGTTGCGATGGTTGTTTCATCCTAGTGGCAGATTATCCTGCTAATTTGCAGCCTGGGTCTTCTGTGTCCGCCGTGCTCGTGCCAGTTGCTTGATGGGCTTGCTAGACTTGGTCATTTTCTATGACAAGTTCATGGTGTCCATAGAGTTCGAAGAGTGCGTTGTTGACCGGGCGGACTGCCTGTTGGTCGTGGACTCGTGGCAGGCTATGACATTGTTGGCGAGCTGTGCGAACCCCCTCTTTGTCCGCGTTTAGTGTGCGGACTGATATAACTAGGATTGTGGCTGTGTCTGCATGCTATGTTGAATTGCAGACTGATGCAACATGAGTTGCGGGTGTGTCTGCATGCTGTGTTGAGTGGCAGACTGGCGCTATGCTTGTATTGGGCGGACTGATGCCATGCTTGTATTACGTGGGCTGGTCTTGTGTCCGTATGGTGGCGGACTGTCTTAGATCTAGTGCCTGGAGGTTTGAAGTTTGGCCCAAGTCCTTCCGGACATGGTGAACTGGTTGTGTTACCGCGCAAGCTGTGGTGGTGACTCTATTCACTAGGGTGGTGACCACACTCCTCACCTCACCTATAAATAGACCCCCTCAGCACATCTACAGTAACTGAGTGAATAGTAAGTGGGGGCTTGGTTAATTGTTGTGGTCTGGTTTTTGTTGTCCGCGCAGGTTGAGCAGAGATAACTGTTTGATATTTGTAGGTTGCGCGGCTAACATTGAAGAGCCAGGAATTTGGCTTTAACTGCGGTCAACGTCACTGATGTTTGCTGTTTCAATCAGCGGTTTCAGCAGGTCGCTTCTGCGGCTTGTCAGTTTTTCTCTGCTTCAGCTTTTCCAAGTTCAATAACCTGTCCGTCGAACTCGGCGGTCCGGGCAGTCTGTTCTTCAGTTCGGCAGTGGCTGGTAGCAGTCAGCGAATAACTGAGTTTCTGCGCGACCTCGCGATCTCGGCGGACTCCGTGTTCTATTCATCTTCTAGCAGTAGCAGCAGCAGCAGTTCGGGTGGCCTCGGCGACTTGGCGGACTGGGTGGTCACGGCGGTCTCCAGTTCTATCCGCTCGAATTGTTTGACTTGTGATTTTTTTCTTGTATTCCTGTGTACTGGCGTAATCATGTCTCGCCATGTATATCTCACCTTGTAAAGAAGAAATAAAGAAATATATGATCTGCTTGCCCCTGTGATTGCATTTTGTTGTTGATCTTTCTTTCCTTATTTTCGCATGATCAAGGTGTGATCTTGATAGTTCTGAGGATATTAATTTGGCTTTAGGCTATCTCGTTGACCACCTTGAGAAAATTCAACATCCATCTAAGGGGAGTACTCATTGAACGCTTATCATTTACTATAAACACAAACACTAGTATGCAGTATTTCTTCATAATAGATTTATTATTATCAAAAAGGTGAGTTTGTTGGAACATGCATTCTGCATCTCCTGATTTAAGAATAACAGATCTCAGTACGTATTTGATCACGTTTGTTGTGTGTTTATAGTATGCAGGTATGCATCTGGGAAGAATGAAAGCCTCAAGTTGTAGTACCAACCGTTGAGCGCTAGTTCAACCGCCCCCGCTAGCTTAGAATTAAATCTGCACAAGTTCACGGTGATCTACCTCGTGGCTTTAGCCATACCATCAGACGCTATCTGTCTTTACTAACGTCGATCCATCTTCATCGAGAATATATTGTTATCGCAAGGCAATAGCTTTGTACCGCACTACAATAGCGCAAAAGAAGAAAAATATTTTACTTTGATACTTTTCCAAATTCGGTGGACAGCTGTCACCTTCGAGCACATCGACCTACCATCGTGCACTAGCTCTATTGTTAGTGGTAGATTAATTTAAAATGACTATAAAATCCCGTAAATCTTCAAATAATTGAGGCGCAGAAAAGGAAAAAGCTCTCGCTGTATCAGGAAACTCCAATTATAGCATGATTTGATTGTGAAGTCACAAAGTGCATCAATTATCAATTGGAAGGCAAGAATATATTTTATCTTCATGAGGAATAATTTATTTCTAAGGATTATGGAAAGATTATGATGACTGCGAGCTAATGCTGAAGCTATTGCCAAAGCTACCGTCGCACGGTAATTCCTGCACAGCTTTCTCTATTTAAATCAGCTCGAAATTAAGTTTCAGGGAAAGTTTTTTCACAAAATTTGAAATGGCAGTTCGCCCTTGCAGTCTAAAGGGAAAGAAAGGGGTCATACAAACTCATTGAGGAGGATAGTTCTTTAGATGATATCAAAATGAATTCACATACAAAGATTAAAGGCTACCAACATGATGATCAAGCAGCCTTCGTCCTAATATTCACGTGAAGGATCCTCGCTACAAAAAACTCTCATCAAGCGCACACCTTCACGGATCAAAAGAACATCGAAGAAGATGACTCTCAAGCAATAAAGATCGAAACTTTGCAAGCAAATCATCATCAACATCAAGGGATCTAGTTAGAGGGGAGTTTTCTCTAATTCTTGTTTTTTATTTAACATTTTTGTATTTTGGTTGTGAGGGAAATTGTCCTATGAGCTCATCAAATTCCTAGGAGGAGTTTGTGAGAATTTAACCAGGGAGGTCATTAAATTTATGGGAGGAATTTGTAGGAAATCATCCTAATGAGGGACATCTAGATCGGGAGATCTAGTAGGGCTCTAAGACCCTTCCGGGAAGGAAGGTGAAGAGATGGCTAAAAGCCCTTTCTAGGGGAATGGGGAGAGATCCAACCAGTACGGGTAGAGGGTCGGTATAGAAACAAAAAGAGAAGTTTGTATTTTTTTCTCCTCCGATATCCACCGTCACGGTGATCTAGTTTTAATATTATAAACAACAGTTCTTATTTTGAATAAAATTATATATTGTTTATTACATCTCGAAATTATGGTTGTTTGTTGTTAGAGGTTTGAGTGTTGTGACGGAAATCTAAAAATAAAGCTTTACAAAGAGAATCAATGTTTGTGACCTACCATCGGGCACTAGCCTTGCCGCATGCGGTAGCTTGTAGAACTTGTTTTGTTTGTAAAATTCATTTTAATTTCGAACAATCTTTAAAAACCGTATTCACCCTCCCCTCCTCAAAGGTTGTCCACCTGATCCAACAAAGATATCTTAACGAATTCATCGAAATTTCATGAATGCTTTTGACAAATTTCACAAATACTTCCTTGAGTTCTCGAAAAGTTAAATGTATGTACTTGGCCAGATTTCTTGAACTTTTCATGATTCCTTGTTGAACATACCAAGTTCCATTTTGAAGAGAGTGAACTTGGCCTCATCCAGCGACTTCATAAAAATGTCTGCAACTTACTTATTTGTCGGGACATAACTGAGATCAATGTCCTGATTCTCTAAATTTTCCCAGATGAAATGATACTGTATCTTGATATACTTTATCCGGTTGTGAGAGACTGGATTGTTTGCAATAGCTATAGCACTGGATGAGTCGTAGAATATTGGAACCTCCTTTATCTTCAGATTATAACCTTCAAGTTGATTTCTAATCCACAGAAGTTGTGCTCAACAACTCCCGGCAGAGATATACTCTGATTCAACGATTGGGATTGCTACACAATTCTATTTCTTACTACTCCATGATATAAGCCTCCTTCCAAGGAATTGGCAAGTCTCGGAGTTGCTTTTCCTATCATCCCTGCTTTCTTCAAAATCAACATCAGAAAAATCAATTAGCTCGACATCATTACTTCTTGGGTAACAAAAGCAAATATTAGGTGTGCCTTTAAGATTTCTCAAAATCCTCTTCACAGCGGAATAATGAGATTCCTTATAGTTCACCTGGAATATAGCACATACACAAGTGGAAAACATTATATCTGGTCCACTCGTAGTAAGGTAGAGCAAGGATCCAATTATACTTCTGTACTTGGTTTCATCAAAAGGTTTCCCTTTCCCATCCTGGTCCAGAGACATAGTTGAACTCATTGGAGTCCTCATAGAGGTTGTGTTCTCCATTCCAAATTTCTTAAGTAAATCTTGTGTGAACTTCGTCTGGTATATGAAAATTCCATCTTCAGATTGCTTCACCTGAAGTCCTAAGAAATATTCAGCTCACCCATACTACTCATTTCAAACTTTCCTTGCATCAAGTTAGAGAACTTTTTGTAAAGGTTGTCATCTGTAGATCCAAATATAATGACATCGATATATATTTGTACTAGCAGGATCATGCCCTTTACTTTCCTAAGAAATAATGTCTTATCTATCTTTCCTCTTGAGAACTCTTTTTCAAGATTAAAGGTAGATAGCATCTCATACCAAGCTCTAGGAGCTTGTTTCAAACCATATAAGGCTTTATGCAAGTAATAAACATAATTAGGAAAGTATGGTCGACAAAACCTAGGGGTTATTCAACGTATACTTCCTCCTTTAAATTTCCATTGAGTAAGGTTAACTTCACATCCATTTGGTAGACTTTGAAGCCTTTGTGAGTGGCATATTCAATGAATAACCTGATTGCTTCGAGTCTGGCCACTAGAACAATTGCATGATCGAAGTTAATCTCTTCTTCTGGTCGGTAACCTTGAGCTACAAGCATGGGCTTATTCTTTATGATGAATCCATTTTTGTCCATCCTATTTTTGAAAATCCATTTTGACCCTATCACATTCTGACCTTTGGATCTTGGTACTAGCTCCCAAACTTTATTCCTTTTAAACTAATTGAGCTCTTCTTGCATCGCAACGATCCATGATCATCCTTATTTGCCGCTTCAAACTTCTTTGGCTCAATCATAGATAGAAAACTCAAATATAATACTTCGTTAGTTGCTCCTCTTCTTGTTTGAATGTCTGATCACCAGATTCCTTGCATTCTATATGCCACGAGGAGGTTCTGCCACTTCTAGTGCAAGCCCTTCATCTTGATGTTCTTCTACCTCTTCAATCAACCCTAGAGAGCTGATCTTGATTAATCTAGGACCATCATCCTTTGTTGATTCTTCCAACCTTGGCTCTTTAATTTTAGCACATGCATCTTAATAAAAACACTAAAAGAGCTATTATGAACCATACTCATCTCATCAAATACAACATTGATAGATTTTTCTATAACTATGTTTTTCTTTTTAAAAATCCTATACGCCTTATTATGGCCAATGTATCCTACAAAAGTACCTTCAAAACATTTTTTGCTAAACTTAGTTCGGTAATGTTTCCTATTATTTAGTGCGAGGCATTTGCTTCCAAAAATTCTAAAGTATGGCACAGCCGGTTTTCTTCCCTTTAGAAGTTCATAAGATGTCTTATGATGATTCTTGTTGATTAAGCCTCTGTTTTGCACGTGACAAGCTATATTAACTACTTTACCCCAGAAGTACTCTAGTAATGAAGAGTCATTCAAGATTATTGTATATGCCTCGATGAGTGTTCTATTCCTTCTGTCAGCAACTCCATTTTACTGTGGAGTACGAGGTGAGGAAAACTCATGAAAGATACCTTGGCTTGCACAAATCCCTATCATGGCACGAGACTCAAATTTTGTTCTATAGTCACTTCTGATTTTGTCCTCAGAGCAGTTCAATTCATTATGTATCTTCCTGACAAAGTTAGTGAAAGAGTCAAAGGTATCTGACTTGCGTTTCAGAAAGAACACCCATGTAAAATGTGAGTAGTCATCAATAATAACCAAGGTATAAGCTTTACCTCCTAAACTATGAACTCACATGGGACCGAATAAGTCCATATGAAACAGATATAAACATCTGTCAGTGTAACGTCGCAGATTTCACCCAGGTATAGCTCTCTGAGAGCTGCCGCCCGGCGAAAGTACTAACATCAGTGGTAGTGTAGACAATTTAATTAGTGTGGCTCTCTATGAGCTACCTCCTTGCGGTAGTGATATCACTAGGCGGTAGTAACCTCTCGTCATAAGCATCATATGATATGACACATCGCCTACAACATGGCGGTAGTAAGGTACCGTACTGTGGTAGCACGACAGTTATGACGCGGCCAAATATCGGCATATGATTAGAGAATTTGAATGGTGGGCTGAAAGGAGATGCCACCGATTGGGGTTACTGTGCGAGCGTATATTATTACCATGCGGCGGTAGCGTTTTGTTAAGAGAAATGTTTTGAATCATGGTTGTTCGTCACGATCTGACGATGTGCTATGTTTTTTGTTGGTTTAAGTCTGTGGGATGGGGAGTTATCTCTCATTCTAACCTAAGCCATTCTCTTTCTAAGAGTTAGAGAGAGGGGAGAGCAAGGAAGATGTAGAAGAAGGAGATTTCTCCATTATTGGATCTTTGGAGCTCCGAGTCACGAGCTGAGTTCAGATCCGTGGAGGTGAGTTCGTTGAAGTCATTTTTATCTCGCTAGTTTCTCATTTATGGCACTGAAACGAGCCTCAAGGGTAATAATCTTCCTCCATGGACATGTGAAGTCCTCTTTTTGGCAAGTTGCATGGAATCCCCCAATAATTGTTGGACAATGATGGGATTTACAACGGGTTGATCTTTTGTATCCCAGATGAGATACTTGCATTTAGAATCAGAATCAAAGTACGATATAGGTATGTTGTGTGAATCCCGGCATGTTGTGTGAATCCCATCTGGACATGTTGGTCTGGATTGGTGAAGGTTATCTTGTTGATTTGCTTATCAGAGAAGACTCTGTGGTTAAATGAGTAGTTTCAGAGTCGCGAGGTATGCGGGTCACTGCAAAGAGAGTATTGGAGATGTCCTCCCGGAAAATACCCAAGTTATGGGGAAGAATGCGTGTTTTGTCCCCTACCGCGTGGCGGTAGCGCTACCACCGGTGGTAAATCCCGGTGAGTTATTGTGAAGATTGTCTCTTGGAGACCAAGGGGCCTATATATTATGTTGTAAGCTTAAATTACTCCGCTATAGTGGCCGTGAGAGCCAGCTTTGGAACATAACGTGGTTATTTTTTGTGTGTTGGGCAAGGGTAGTCGGATCCACATCGTGGCTTGTGGGTCTGGCAGTTTGAGCAATTGGATGTAGCTAACCTGTAGACACCATATTGTATTCGACTTGGAGTTAGTCACTAGCTTGTATCTGAAGGTAATAGTGCGCTTCAACTTTGTTGGATCATCAGAGGAAGTTATTCTTAGGCTATGGGCTGGAATGAATAGAAATGCCCATATTTACCATTTTGAGAACAGTGGTGGGGCTTGAATCTCAACATACCGATAATGTGTCTTGAGTGCGCGGAGCGTTTTTTCGTCCGTGCCAACATATGTGATGAATGGTGCTTGAATTGCACGTTCTGTTGCCATATTATGTACATGTTGTTTACCTGCAGAGAAGGAGAACCGACACCATGGGTGTGGGGCGGGGTTATTATAATTTGGTGAACTAAGGTTGTCCATTGCCTTGTTTTCCATATTTTTGTGGATTGTCCCTATAAAGATGTTGGGGAGCCAAGCAGAAAGTAGCGGGCTGAAGCCCTCTTTGAATTATGCCGACCCTCGAAGGCCAAGCAAAATCTTCTTTATTACTTTCATGTATTGTAAGCCTGCGTGCCAATATATGCAAGACAATTTAATGTACTGGAAATAATTTGTAAGGCCATAAGGACAGACTCTTTTGTGTATTTTGGTTATCATTCCTACTTTTTTTAGTGTACATTCCTATGGTTGGGTTCTTAATACTTTTAATACTTCCTCTAGAATGCACTATGAGTTAGGATGCGTGTTTGGTTTGGTTTCAATATGTAACTCTGCTGACTGTCTCTGGAATATGGCGTGGGGCCCCGACCGGACCTTCTATTATATCCTACGTGATAGATGAGGGTGTTACAATTTGGTATCAGACTCTGATGTCAGTCTTTCTTATTAGAATCGGTGGTCAAATTCTTTTAAGGGGTGGTGAGCACGTGTATGTGCGTTACCTGTATAACATGAAAGAACTTATGAATATCCACTTAGGAATGAAAATACACTTGTTTGTGAAACCTGCGTGTTCTAGTGAATGTTATTTTGTAATTTGTCTAGCCATTAAATTGTGTGTTTCATGATTATAAGTGATTAGAAGTGGCGCGGGGCAGTCTCAGCCCTAGCGCTCGTCGAAGAGTAGTGCACCAGGAGATGTTCTTACACCTCCTCCTTCTACTGAAATGATACGCTTAGTTGCTGAAGCCATGTTCACAATGATCAATGCGTAACCAAGAGGGTATACACAACCTCCCACCCCTAGGGTTGGCCCGACGTAGGTTTGTGTAGTTAAGCATGTGGCTATACGACAAGTACCGGATGAGCCTTTGGAAATAAGGCGTGCGGCTAAAAAATAACTGAAGTACATTATGTGCCTCCATCCTCCGACATTTGAGGGAGCTAGATCCCCCACTCAGGCTAAATATTGGCTCTTGAGAATAAAGAGAATCTTAATGGCGACGTAGTCGGAGGAGAGATAGAAGGTGTTTGTGGCTACCTTTCTCTTGGAAGGTGAGGCAAACTCTAGTGGGATAAACTGGAACTACATCAATTTGCTGGAAGGCAACTGTCTGAGATCTTGATGGAGGAGTTCTCGAGGGTTTTTATAGCAAGGTATCTCCCATCTGCTCAAAGGATTGCTATGGAGAATCAATTTTAGAGGTTAACTTAGGGTGAGAGTTATATAGATGACTACCTACAAGAGTTTATAATATTGGGTCGGTATGCGGGTGATACTTTTTTTGGGTTTTGCTATACGTCATAACACTTGTGCTCAGTAGAAATTGAAAAAGAAAACCCAAAATAGTTTAGATCTAGCGATGAACATTAATCAAGAAGTAAAGTGCGGTGAATAAAATTTTACCTTTGAGGTATTGAGTCAATAATCAACCAAGTTGCTCCGATTGATTCCAACGAACAACAACATCCTCACTTCCGATCATAGAATAATGTCCACGCCTCTACAGGTGATCAACACGAGCGGGAGAACCCTTAGACTCTTGTCGCATAAGATCTAGGTCAGAAGGGGATTTGCCCTCAACGTCTCCACGGACTGCTAGATCCATTCAAGAAGAGGCGGTAGAGACGAGTGTGAACTCCCTAGAAACACTTTCCGGCGTGGTACATGAATGTCAGATGGTCGGTGGCGAGATCAGCATATCGGCCTTGGCGAAATAGTTCCGTCGGGAGGGAATAAGAGTCGACTCGCGATTAGGTCTAAATGTATCATCACTTACTCGGTTTACTATACATAACATTTATATACTAAGTACCTTGCCAACCCATACCAGCAGACTGCACCGAATTGAACTTAGTTGGAATAAACTAAACGAAATAGAGTTCATCGAGTATCATGCCGATATTCGACGAATCAACACTTGACTCGACGAATTAACACTTGACTCGACGAATCATTTAGTATATACGTCCATATTTGATGAATCAACACTTGAATCGATGAATCATTGAGTGCACTCAATGACTCAATCCCAGACTCGGCAAATCAACACTAGACTCGACGAATCGTTGAATGAACTAAACGCTATCAATGCACTCAATGCTATCATTTGACGAGTCAACATTTAACTCGATGAAGGTGTCTAATGAACTCGACGCTCTCAGTGCCTAATTCGACAAGTCAACATTTGACTCTACGAAGGCGTCGAGTGGTCTCAACGCACTCAATGCCTTAACAACTAGTCAACATTTGACTCGATGAAAGAGTTGAGTGGTCTCAGTGCACTCAATTCCTGGCTAAGTAGACTAGATACACTCAATGCCATCATTCGACGAATCAATGCTTGACTCGATGAATCGTCGAGTGGTCTCAATACACTCAACGCTAACTCGATGAATCAATGCTTGAATAGACGAAAGCTTTGAGTGGTCTCGACGCTCTCAATGCATGGCTGAGTCCAGTCCTTTAATCATCTTATGTCAGTGCTTGGTCCTTCACTCAACACATGAGCAAGACCAACATAATCCAATCTTCCAAATTCTCCAAACGTTCTTATATACGACCCTAATAGGCTCATACTGCGTTGGCAGTGAGACTCCATGCTTGATCTCTTCCAGATCACCGTGGTAGCACCAACAGTCTCCCACTTGATCTTAAAAGTATCAAACAAAAGCTTCACAAATAATGAGCGGTATCTAGCAATGCATCATTGCTCCCCAAGCAACAAGAGTTTAGAACTCCAAAGCCATTGTGACCAATGTATTAGTGTTGTCATGTCCCTTCATCCCTTTCATCAAATAGAACTAGAGTTATAGACCATGTCACCCTCATAATTATTGAATCCTACTTTCTTGATCTAGACTAGACTTCCAGAAATTAGCGAGTCCAATATCACATATTGACTCAACCAAGCATGGTCATGCATTTCTCAATTCCAGTCCATCAAGGGGCTCGTGGATGCAACTCATGTCAGATAGGAGGAAAAATACCATCTCTGCTCACACACAAACACCTAAATGATTTGTAAAGTAGCCAATACCCACCTTTATCATCCAACTTTCTTAAGACTGTACATTTGATAACATCAAAGCATGCTCTTCCTCACTCGATTAATGTTGTGACTTCATGTCAAAGTACCACAAACACCATTGCCACTTGATCCATACTTGTGACACGTTCATATAACAATCCATAAAGTATTCTCATGGTGGGTCTGTCCATTATAACTTCTTCACAAACAAGTACCCATGTGATGACTTCATATCATAATATCATGACCTGTGAGAACCAATCATCATTCAACGCACATGTTAGTCTTAATATGTCATCATCGCCCTTAGCTTCTAAGATGACACTCTACCAGAGACCATTTAAGAATCAAGCTTCTAAAATATAGGCTCTCACATTCAAGTCACAACTTGACTCCTATGGAAGCAAACATTTTAAGGGCATTTATTACGTAAATTAATCTATCACAATAGAAATAAATTTACATAACAAAAGAACTTGTCATAAATATAAAATGAAATGTATAGTACTCTATTCATCAAATGACTTATTACAACAACCGACAAATACACAATTCACAAGACTCGCACTAGGGCTGATCATTAAGGTATCGTATACTCATAGATCTAACATGACCATCATGCTTTCACTGCGCTAGAGGCCTTGTTAGTGAATCTGCTTTTCTTTAGTCGGCACTCTGCAAATATTCACATCACCTCGATCGACAATCTCTCGAATAAGATGTAACCCCCAAAGTATGTTTTTAGAGCTCTGTTGAGATCTATGTTCCGAAGCAAGTGCAATTGCATTGTTGTTGTCAAAGTAGAGAACTATGGGACCAATAATGCTAGGAACTACATCTAACTAGCTGATGAATATCTTAATCCATACAGCCTCCTTCATCGTATTTACTGCAGCGATATACTCGGCCTCAATTATAGAATCTGCAACTGTCTCCTGCTTGGAACTCTTACAGCAAACAGCTCCTCCATTTAGATAAAATTTGAACCCTGACTAAGACTTTGATTTGTCCCTATCAGTTTGGAAGCTAGCATCCGTGTAACCCTTTGCAACAAGCTCTTCCTATATAACAAATACCAAGAACGTATCCTTAGTCCATCGCAAGTACTTTAGGATATTCTTGACAGCAATCCAGTGACTTTCATCGGGATCAGACTAATACATGCTAGTCATGTTCAAGGCATAAGAGGAATCGGGTCGAGTATATATCATTGCATACATGATTGACCCAATTGCAAAAGCATATGTAATCAACTTCATGCGGTCCTCATCTTCACACGATTTAGGACACTGGTCCTTAAAGAGACTCATACCATGAGACATGGGTAAGAATCCTTTCTTGGACTCAAGCATGTTGAATCATTTCAACACCTTATCAATGTTTGTACTTTGGGTCAAATGCAACAACTTCTTTGATCTATCTCTATAGATCTTAATACTAAGTATTTAAGTCGCTTCACCCAAGTCCTTCATAGAAAATCAGTTCCTTAGGTTGTTCTTAACAACTTGTAGGGTCAGTTTGTCATTCTCGGTCAGCAGTATGTCATCTACATACAATATCAGGAAGATAACAATGCTCCTACTAATCCTCTTGTAAAAACATGGTTCATCCTCATTTTTGATAAAACCAAACTCTTTGATCTTTTCATCAGAACGAAGATTCCAACTTCAAGAAGCCTGTTTTAATTCATAAATGGATCTCTACAGCTTGCATATTTTAGTGGCTTCACTTGGAGATGCAAAACCCTCGGGTTGTGTCAAATACACTTCCTCAAGGAGGTTTCTATTTAGGAAATCCATTTTGACATCCATCTGCCAGATCTCGTAGTCATAATATGGAGCAATAACAAGCAGAATTTGATGGACCTAACCATGATAACAGGGGAAAAAGTTTCTGTTGGATCCCTAGTTTGGATTTGGGCTAGGTTCACTAATTAGGATGAGTTTGACCCACATTGTATAGTCAGGGTCAAGTGTATGAGTCCTAGAGTTTAGGATAGTCATTAGGTTCAACATTCATGGACCAACCAGCAGAAGACCTAAGTTGACCCAGACTTAGAAGAATTCAGAGTTAAAAATTATCAGTTCGAAATTATTCAAACTCAGCTCGACGATCGTCGATCACAGATCGATGAACTCAGAGTTAATTATCTGAGTTGAGCTCGACGTTATTCGAGCTCAGGTCGACGATCTCTTCATTCAAACAGATTCTCTAATTGACGAAATCTGGGATTCAACTTCAACATATTCTTTCTAGTTCAGTCTCTCTGAACTCTGCTCGACGAAGACAGTTTCTTAGCTTGACGAACTTAGAGCGCAGAATTAGCTAGTTATTTACAAAATGAAGTTCGCTGAGCTCTAGTCGATAAACAGGAATTCTCAGCTCGATGAACTTGGATCTCTAGTCGACGAATTCTATTCAGAGCTCGACGAATTCTATCCAAAGACAGATTTAGAAGTTTTTCCTTATTCTATCCTTATTTCTTATATTATTTAGCAGTAATTTTCTGAGTAATTAATGCTTATATTCCCCTAGATATAGCTGTTATTGGCAGCATTAATTATTGTCTTCATCGGGGTTAATTGCTTGCTTTATTTATTGGGATAGTTGGGGAAACTTTTTAATGGATATTCCAGCCGGCTCATTCTCCATACAGATCAACAATTAATGCTTTGAATTCAAATTATCAAAGGAGAATTTTGGATAGCAGGATATATAAAAGAGATTTTCTCTTTTCAGAAGCAGGAACACAGAAAGCAAAAACAGTGACAAAATCCCTGTGTAGAAAACATTTTGTTTTTCCCTTATACTTTCTGAAGACTAAAGAAGAACAACAATCATACATCAAGAGTCTTCTTCAACTTCAACTCCAGGAATATTCAAGGACAACAAACTCTGAATCAGTCAGAAGTTCCTGGATCACTTTAAGTCAAGGCTGAAGACCTACACCCTAAGCAAGGCTCCAAGTCATTTCAGAAGGAGCTTTGATACCAGAAATCCACTAGTCTTATTTGTTGTATAGAAAAAAGAGAAGACAACATCAACTCACTCTACCTCCTGTAAAAGGGTTTATTAACTCCCTTCAAAATTTTATTCTTAGTTTTTGGGCACCAGATCAAAAGCTCAAAGGGTTATGAGATCTCCTTGGAAATAGATCTTGTGGTGGCAGTCACCTGATCAAACATCTGATAGTGGATTCCTACCAGGGTGGTAGAAGAGTGGATGTACCCAAGTTGGGGAACCACTATAAATTCTTGTGTCATCTGGTTGCCTATTTTATTTTTGTTCTTGCTAAGCTGTGATTGTATAGATTTTCTTAGGTTGCATTTCCTGTTATACAACTATATTATCACCTATTTTACTCTGATATATTTAAAACCACCAAAAAGTTTTAATTACTCTATTCACCCCCCCCCCCCCCCTCAAGAGTAAATCAGGTCTATCCCCTTTCTTTCAATTGGTATATGTTGGGTACATTGGAATAAATGTACCTGATTTGAAGAAGCCTCACCCTACTCAATGATATACATCAAGGTGTATTTGATGTATTTTGAGTTACCTTGTGCAGGTCAAGTATTTGCAGGGAAAGCTGAAAAGTTTCTAAGTCCATGTGTCGACACCCAGAAGAAAAGTGTCGACACTTAAGAAGACTTGTGTCGACACCCAGAGAAGCAGTGTCGACACTTGGAGTAATTGTGTCGACACCAGGGATGCAGAGTCGACACCAGAAGGAAAGTGTCGACACATACAGGCTGTGTCGACACTCAATGAAGAAATGTCCAGAAAAGCTGTGTCGACACTTAGAAGCAGTGTCAACAACCAGCAGAACTTTGTCGACATCAAAAGTGTCGACACTTGGAGGCTGTGTCGACACTCATCAAAACTTCAACAAAGTTTAAGTACAAGTGTCGACACAAAGGAGATGTGTCGACACTCAGCCAAAGTTTCAACACAAGAAGAATGTGTCGACACACAGCAAAAGACTCAACACACGAAGAAAGTGTCGACACTAGGAGGCTGTCTCGACACTCAGCAAATTTCAATGAAGTCTAAGTACAAGTGTCGACACAAAGAAGATGTGTCGACACTCAGCAAAAGTATCAACACAGAAGGCATGTGTCGACACCAAGAAGATGTGTCGACACTTAACAAGTTCAACACAAGAAGATGTGTCGACACAAAGGAGTTGTGTTGACACTTAAAAGAAATCAACAAAGTACTGAAGAACAAGAAGTTGTGTCGACACACATTATCAGTGTCGACACATTCTGAAGAAGTAGTGTCGAGAAGCAGATTCTACAACACAAGGAGTTGTGTCGACATCATGAAGGCTAGTGTCGACACTTAGTCTACTTATGTCGACACTTAGTCTATCAGTGTCGACACTTAAAGACTGACTGTCTCGACACTTTCAGACAGTTACAGAAAATTCAAGAAGTGACTGGATGACTTGACAGCTGCCATTCCAGCAGGTCTACTGCAACTGTCAGAGCTATCAGAAAGCTGTTAGGAACCGGATCAGCCGGTCACCATGAAGAAAGTCTATATAAAGGCTTATTCTGTCAACAGCAGAGGATGATCAACACATCAAAGAGGTGATCAAGCAATTCATTGAAGAATCATTTGAAGTGATCAGAAGATCTAAGAAGTTGGAGAGAGAGAGAGCTCCTTCCAAGAAGACAGCTGTTGAACCAGGCTGTGAAGAAAAGTTTCAGACTGAGTTCTGATTCTTAAGTTAGCAGTGATTGAAGATCAGCTGCATTGAGACTCAACCCTATTGTGTTCAAAAATCAAGAAGCTTTGAAGGAAGCCAAGGGAGGTTGATCTCAGCAAAGTTCTTCCAAGAACTCATCAAGAAACCTGTCAACTCTTCTCTCTTATTCTGAGTTGTAGGTATATACATTGTATTTTTAATTTCTTGTAGGATCCTTAGGGATCTGAGTTGTAAGCCTGAAATTATAAAGGCTGAGTGGTAGGGCCTGTGTGCCTGAGTGTAGGAGATTCATTTCTCTGAGTGTAGGCCTTGTGGCTGAGTGTAGGTCTCTGTGAAGACTGAGTGGTAGGGCCTTGGGCCTGAGTTGTAGGAACCTGGTTGGGGTTCTGAGTGTAAGATCTGAGGATCTGAGGTATAGTGGAGAAGTTTGGCCGAATCTAGTACACTACTAGATAGGCGAAGGGGGAAAGTGGATGTACCCAGACCTTGGGAAACCACTATAAAACTATGTGTACTCTGTGTGTTTGTGACTGATTCTATGAATGATGTGTAAAGATCTGTGAATGTTGTGATTAATTCAGCCTGCTGTGATTAAGTCTGCCTAAAAATTTAAAAATATTATAGTCACCTATTCACCCCCCCCCCCCCTCTAGGTGTTTAGGTATAATTTCTTTCAAGTGGTATCAGAGCCAGGTTACTTAAAAAGGACATAACTGTCTGAGTAAAAGATCATGTTGGCCGATTCAGTATAATCAAGTGCAGAATCAAGAAAATCAAGAAAATGGGTTCAACAGAGAATCACAAAGAACTTGGATCCATGAAGTTGCCAATTTGTAGAAAGGAGATTTTTGGCATCTGGAAAGAAAGGGTTAGACTATTTATGGAAGCCTCTGACCCTAGAATCTATATCACAGTCAAAGAAGGGCCATATGTGCCTATAAAAGTTTCAGTCCTAGATGCAAATCAGAGAACTCCTAAGGACTTTTCAGAGATGACTAAAGATGAGATTATTCTGGCCACTATGGACAAGAAGGCCCAGAATATTATTGTGAGTGCAATAGATGATGCCACATTCCAGAACTTGATTCACTGTAAAACATCAAAGGACATGTGGGACACACTGATAGTGTACATGGAGGGTTCTGAAGAAGTTAGACAGGACAGAAAGTCATTATTAAACCAAGAGTATGAGAGCTTCAGACAAGGAAGGTCTGATAGCATAACTGAGTGCTATAATAAATTCTATAGGATTATCAATGAGTTGATGTCTTATGGAAGAGAATTCAGCAATTATGAGCTGAATGATAAGTTCTTGAGATCCCTAACTAAAGACTGGGATACTAAGATTTGTGTCATAAGGGAAATGACCAAGTTAGCATATATTCCTCCTCCAACATTGTTTGGAAAGCTGTTATCCTATGAAATGCAGCTAATGGTTAGGAAAGAGGAAGAGAAGACTACAAGAATTGAGCATAAAGAAAGAGCTGTGGCATTCAAGACAGAAGCCACCAAGAAATATAAAAGTAAGTCTCCATCTCCACCCCCAAAAGTTGCTGAGACTGAGACAGATGAGTCAGAAAGTAAGAATTCTGAAAACAGTGAGAGTGATGAGGACTTTGCAGCTTTCACAAGACATTTTCAGAAGTTCCTAAAGAAGAAACAGTGGAGGTCTAAGCCATCCACTTCACAGAAGTCATCAAAGAATGACAGGAGAAAGCCCAAGTCAAGTAGAACTACATCTTCAAAGATAGTTTGTTATTGTTGTAACAGACAAGAACATGTTGTTGTTGACTGTCCACAGAAAAGGAAAGAGTCAACTGATAAGAAGAAGACTCAGATCAAGGGCAAAAAGGAAAGGTCCTTTGTTGCAAAGAAGGACAAAAGTCTACAAAGAAGGACAAAAGTCTATCAGATATGTCTTCTTCAGAAACTGATTCAGAAGCTGAAGCTTACATTGGACTGTTTGCGGAAGAAGAGGAAGAAGAGTTCATACAGTTAATGAACTCTATATATGAGCAAGAGGACAATCAGTGCCAGGGACTGATGGCCTTGTCAGAAGGAGACAAAATCCAGGATCAGCCTGGACCAAGTCAGGTACAAAATTGTTCAGTTAGTTCAATTTCTAGTACTGCATCAGAATCAGATTCATCAACATCAAGTGATGAGAGTGAATCTGAATCTGAATGAGACATTCATCAATTAATTGATGAATATAGAGTAGTGTTGCAAGCTTTGAAGAAAAGCAAATCCTTGGCCAAGAGTCAGGCTAAGGAGATTGCTAATCTCAAAGTGGCTGCAACAAATTTTGATAAGTTGATTGATCAAAAACTAAATGAAATAGCCAGGCTGAAGAACATAACTGTTATTCAGATGGGGACTATAACATTTAAAAATGATCATATCAGAAATCTGGAGAGTAGTCTTCAGAAAGAGAGAGATATAGTTGCAAGGTTTTCTAAACCAAAGTCTGTTCTACCTTTGATAGATGAATTTGTACATCAAAAGGGTAAAACTGGATTAGAGTTTACAAAACCTACTAGGACTGTAAAGTCCAAGTCTAAGGTCAAAGCCCCAGTACTCAAAAAGCCTGTTGTAGATAAAACAGCCAGGGTTGTACCTAAACAAAGGTACAACAGATTTGAGTGCTAGTGCTGTGGCAAGATAGGCCACTTTGCCATAGACTGTTGGCACAATTCTATTGCCAAAGTGAGTAGCAATCTGCCTGTTAGAAAAGCTACAGGTAGTTTTGTTAAGAGGCAAACTAACCAGCACCAAGGACCCAAGAATTCTTTGGGTTCTAAGGTTAACTAATCTATTTTGCAGGTGAGTCCAAGTCGCCATGCCCCAATATTATACTTGGACAGTGGATGTTCCAGGCACATGACTGGAACTAGGGGATTGCTAAAGGACTATATACCAATCAAGGATAGTCCTAAAGTCACCTTTGGTGGTTCTGAAAAAGGAATCATCAAAGGTTTTGGTAACATTTCTAGCAACCTTATAACAATTACTCAAGTGGCTTATGTTAAAGGTTTGAAACACAACCTTATTAGTATAAGTCAGATGAGTGATTTAGGATTTGACATCTCATTTGTCAAAGATGGTTGTCATATCAGGAGATCAAATGATCAAGAGATCATTCTGACTGGTTATAGGAAGAGAAATGTCTATTGTCTAGACATTATGTGTGAGAACAATGTTTCTCCTATGTGTCTTGTAGCTGATGAGAAAGTCTCTCATTGTGTCAAATGGCACAAGAGGCTAGCCCATCTTAACTATAAGACAATTGGCCAACTCTATAGCAAAGAGTTAGTGAGGAATGGCCCTCAAGTTAAGTGTATTAAAGATGGGATATGATCAGCTTGTCAAAAGGGCAAGCAGACTAGATCCACCTTTAATAGCATTGAAAACAAAAATGCTGTGAGGTGCTTATATCTCTTGCATATGGATCTATTTGGTCCTATGCCAGTGCACAGCCTTGGTAAGAAGGTCTATACATTTGTAGTTGTAGATGACTACTCAAGGTTTTCTTGGGTGTTCTTCCTTAGACAGAAATCTGAAACTCCTAGTATCTTTTATAGTTTTGTCAAACAAATTCAGAATGAGTTAGATAGTACAGTGGTCAAAATAAGAAGTGACCACGGTACTGAATTCCAGTCTGATAGTATGACAAAGCTATGTGAAGAGTTTGGGATATTTCAGGAATTTTCTTCACCAAGAACACCTCAGCAAAATGGCATTGCTGAAAGGAAAAATAGAACCTTGATTGAGGCTGGTAGAACCCTATTAAGTGACACATCTCTCCCTGAATATTTCTGGACTGAGGCAGTAAACATTGCATGTCATATAATTAATAGGGCTACTATCACCAAGAGCCACAATAAGACCCCCTATGAGATTGTGAAAGGCAGAAAACCAAATCTATCCTATTTCAGGATCTTTGGTTGTAAATGCTTTATACTTAACAATGGTAAGTCTTACTTAACCAAGTTTGCTGCCAAATCCCAAGAGGGGATCTTTGTTGGGTATAGCAACAATACTAAGGCTTATAGGATCTACAACTTGACTACTCAAGTTGTAGAAGAGTCTGTTCATGTAGTGTTTGATGAAGCTAGACTTATTAACAATGAATTGTCTAGAAGTATTTGCAGCTCCACAGGTTTGACTGAGAAGATGGACAAGCTCAATATAGAAGAAGGATCTACTGCAAGTCAGCCTGTGGATGATAGTGGCTGTTGTCCAGGGGGAGTACTAGATGCACCTGATGCAGAAGAAGACATAGGAGTGCAGCAAGTTGAAGAAGCTGAAGGAGTACAACCTGAAGACAGGCTACCTCCAGCAAATAGACATTTGAAAGATCATCCAGCCAATCAAATCATTGGAGATCTCAGATAAGGGGTACAAACAAGGAGCAGAAATCTAAATTCAGTACTCTACTCCAGTTTTCTAATCCAGGTAGAGCCAAAGAAGTTTGAAGAAGCTATCCTAGACCCTCATTGGATTGAGTCTATGCAAGAGGAACTGAATCAGTTCAAGAGATGCAAAGTCTGGGAGCTTGTTCCTAAACCAAAAGACCATAATATAATTGGGACTAAGTGGATCTTTAGGAACAAGATGGATGAACATGAAGTTATTGTGAAGAACAAAGCAAGACTGGTTGCTAAGGGATATAGGCAGGAAGAAGGTATTGACTTTGATCAAACCTTTGCTCCAGTAGCCAGACTGGAGGCAATAAGGATGTTCTTGGCCTATGCAACCTATTAAGGGTTCAAAGTATACCAAATGGATGTTAAGTCAGCCTTTTTGAATGGCAATCTGAAGGAAGAATTCTATGTGGAACAACCATCAGGTTTTGTTGATTCTACTAAACCTAATTATGTCTATAGACTTAGGAAGGCTTTGTATGGGTTAAAACAAGCCCCTAGGGCTTGGTATGAGACCCTGTCCAGTTTCCTCATTGAGAATAAATTCATAAGGGGGAAAATAGACAAGACTCTATTCCTTAGGGAATCCAGAGGCTAGATCATACTAGTCCAAATATATGTAGATGACATCATATTTGGGTCTACTGAAAGTTGTCTTTGCAAAAGGTTTGCAAAACTAATGCAAGGACAATTTGAAATGAGCAGTATGGGGGAACTTAAGTTCTTCTTGGGTCTCCAAGTTAGACAGACTGAGAATGGTTTATCCATATGACAGTCTAAGTTCACTCTAGAATTGATAAGGAAGTATGGTATGGAATCATCCAGTACCATGAAAACTCCTATGGGGTCAAGTATGTCTCTTAGCAAAGATGATGTAGGGAAACCTGTAGATGAGACTTTATATAGAGGGATAGTTGGCTCCCTATTGTATTTGACTGCTAGTAGACCAGATATAATGTATGCTACATGTGTCTATGCTAGGTACCAAGCTTGCCCTAAAAAATCTCACTTGACAGCAGTCAAAAGAATTCTGAGATATCTTAAGGGCACTCCTTCTCTAGGCCTTTGGTACCCTAGGAATGGAGACTTTGAACTGACAGGTTATTCAGATGCAGATTTTGTAGGCTGCAAGGAAGATAGGAAAAGTACAACAGGTACCTGTCAATTCCTAGGTGGAAGACTGATATCATGGAGTAGCAAGAAGTAAACAAGTGTGGCTATCTCCACAGCAGAATCAGAGTATGTTGCTGCAGGAAGTTGCTGTGCTCAACTTCTGTGGATTCAACATCAGCTAGAAGACTATGGTATTCAAGTAAGTAGAATCCCTCTATTTTGTGATTCTACTAGTGCTATTTCTATTGCTAACAATCCTGTCTCACATAGTAGGACTAAGCATATAGAAATAAAATACCATTTTCTAAGAGAACATGTAGAAAAGGAAGATATTTCCCGAGAGTATGTTAATACAGATAATCAGCTAGCTGACATGTATACTAAGGCCTTAGATGAAACCAAATTCAATAGGTTCAAAATTGAATTAGGTATGATAAACTTAGAATAAGTTTTCAAAATTGGCTAAGTAAAATGGTGTCGATACACAGAGTTGTCTGTGTCGACATAGAAAAGTGGTGTCGACATTTCAGAGAAATTGTGTCGACACATCTAGACAGTCTGTGTCGACACTTAAGAGAATTAGTGTCGACACATAAATAGTAGGTGTCGACACATCCAGGGTGTTGTCGATACTTAGGATTTACTTAGAATTCGTCGAGTAAGGTCTCGACTAATCGTCGAGCTGAGATATGTAAGTGTTGACACATATATTCTGTCGACTATACTTGTGTCGACACATAGTTGTCGAGACATTATAAGTCTGTGTCGACAATTATCAACAGTGTCGACACAATTTAAGTATTTTGACGCACCCTTTCATCTTCGATTCTAGAAAGGTATAAATAGGTTTTTGCCTTTGTCTGTCGACACGCTCACCAAAGTTTCGAGACCAAACTTGTGTGTCGACATCTCTCTTCTCTAATTCAAATTTCTTCAAACCCTAATGGCGCCCAAGCTAGAAGAAAATGTGAATGAAGGATATGAACTCGTGCGCCACGCATTTGATGATGCGGAACCCGAGATCAAAGGCATGATAACCCTAATCACAGCGACTGGGTTAGAATTTCTTGTTTCAGAACCAAGCAAGATCTGGAAGAAAGAAGTCCTGGAATTTCTGAATGCAGCAACCCTAGATGAATCAGGACTCAAAATTAAGTCAAGAGTTCATGGGGAAAAGGTGAAGGTCTCTCTTAAGAGTCTAAGAAAGGTACTTCAACTACCTAGGACTAAGGAAGAAGAAGATGTTTCTGCTACTAATACTAGAAAAGCATTAACATGGTGTGGTTTGGACTCAAATCTGAAAATAGGATCTGTTTTCAATAGGAAGGGAATGAACATGCAAGGCAAATTTCTATCTGAAATTGTTGGCAAGGTTATCTTGAGCAAACCTGGAGGACATGATAGAATATCTGCTTATATGTTTAGTCTAATAACAAGAATTATCTTCCAACTAGAAACTGATTGGTCTGCAGTTGTGTTTGAGAAGATAAAAGAGAGTATGAAAAAGCCCAATTTGGGTAGGATTCTAAGTCTATACCTAGCTGGTAGCATACCAGAGGTGATGAGTCAAGCAGCTGGAGCTAAGATTAACCACATGAGGAGAATGGATTTGAGAATCTTCTCTAGGTGGGATAGAGTCTTGACCAAGGAAATGCCAACTCCTGAGAAGGAAACACCCATGAAGAAGAAGAAAAAGACAGCCCCTGTGGCTCAAGAATCATCAAGCAGCTCTGAAGAGCAGGTAGTGTTCACTCCTGATGAAGAAGACACTGGAAATACTGGCCAGTCACCTGCTAGACAAGAAGATGCACCAAGGCAGGGGGAGCTACCACAAGCTAGCCCAATTAACCTGGATTCCATCCAGGGGGAGCCTCTACTGGTGGATGAGCCAACTCCACTAGAGAGTGAACAAGCTACCCACACAATACTTGAGGTAATAACTGAAATCAACCAATTAGATTTCTCTATTGAAAATGAAGATATGACTGACAGATTGTCTGATGTTAATTAGCAACCTCAGATTCCTAGTCAACCCCAAGATGTTGTCATGGAGGACACATCTGTTGCTGATCAAGTTGTTGATGAGATAAGAGTTTCTTCAGCCCATCCTCAACAGGAATTTACTTTAGAAGAACTGTTCCCTGACCTTCTTCAAACTGACATTGAAGTGGAAAAAGCTGCTGCTGAGGGGGAGAAAGTAATTATTGAGGGGGAGCAAGTGGAGAATATAGAGCAAACTGCAGGCAAAGAGATTGAGAAGCCCAAGGATGCTGAGCAGGTTCCTAGGACTGAGAAGAAGTTACCTCCAAGTCCTAAGGTCAGAGTGAATATTGATAGCACATCTGCTTCTGAAGATGAAGAGGCTGCAAGAGCCAAGAAGAGAAAATTTCAAGTTTTCAAGAGGAGGAGCCAGACATATAAGAAAGCTTTACAAACAATAGCACCACAGCCTGCACCACAGCATGCCCCATCTACAGATTTCAGTTCTCTGATGGTTGCATTACAAATAAAGATGGATGAGCAAAGACAGGCTTTGCAATCTTATATGGATGAAGGGCATAAGTCATTGCAATTTGATCTGGCCCAAGATATTAAGTCAATCAGATTTGAAATGAATCTGAATAAGAAAGAAATGACTGACTGCTTCCATAAGGGAGGAAATACAGTAGTCTATTTGTCCACACATTAAGAGAAATTGAAGACAAAACTTGAAGAGCTTGAAGTGAAGCAAGGCTATGTCCTGGAGAATCAGATCAGGATGAATGACAATTTGACAGCTTCACACAATGCAATAGTAACTGAACTAAAGAATATAGCAACTGCCCAGAATGTAACACCCCCTATCCGTCGCATCGCATATAACAGTAGGTCCGGCCGGGGCCCGACGCCATATACCACGGACAGACCGGGTGGTTACTTATGGAAACCATCCAACCAATCTCAACGTCCTACACAGAGCATTCTAGCGGAAGCAATTTATAAAAGTTGCAAAACAAGAACCCAGCACAAGCATGAATGTCCACTAACATGATAATAGGAATGTTATTACAAAATACCCAAATATTCGGCCTTAAGGCCTTACAGAATGTTTTTCTTGACTAAAACATGATTTACAAACCTCGGCACGCAGGCCGGTCATACATGAGTAAAACAGAAAACATTTCCACTTGGGCCTTCGAGGGCCAGCTTCGCAAAAAGGGCTTTAGCCCGCTACTGACCGCTTGGTCCAGCTGCACCTGCAAGCAAACAAACCACCGCACGGTGGCAAACAAAGCAACGGTCAGCAATGCTGACCAAATTATAACGATCCCGCCCCCAACTCGGGGCGGCGATGCTCCTTCCCTGCATTTCATTAGCACAAGCGAGCAATGCATATAACCATAGCCATCTCATCACAGACGTTGGCTCGTACGGCCACACGTCCCGTGCACTCAGGGCACATTCTCGGTGAACCGGTCGATGTTACGTCAATTAAAGCCATTAACATTCCGGACTCACCACCGCCACTAGGACGGCCATTCCTATGAGCAAGTTGTCTTCATGGTATTGGTCACGTCAATTTAAGCCATTGACCACCGAAGACCCCCATTTATGCCAACGGCGAGTCCCATGTAACCTTAGGTCGCTCTAACCGGACGACATAAAGCGGGTACGGCTCCATCTAACCCGTGCTCACATCGCAACGACAATTTAAGCCATTTGCGCGGGTCAAACTTTCACCGAGTCCCATTCTACCGCAAGTCACATAACCCGGTTATGTTCAAGTTGGCTTCCAAGCCACCAAGTTGGCAAGACCTCGTGTCCGCCCAGTTTTCCGGGTGCACCTTTGGGTTAGTCCCCAAGGCTCCCTGCTGCAATCTACCGTGTAGAAAACCCGAAAACACCAAATAGCACGGAGTCTTCTCCGGCCTTATGCAATGCAACATCACCGATCCGAACTAACATGTCCGGGTAGGCTTCAACCAAAATGCCTAAGTCCGTTCTCGCATACGGACGCTAAACAACGGGGACTTTACATATCTACCCGAAGGAACGCCTCCAACTCTTCGCAAACTCGCGAGAGAGGGCTTCCTATGCTAAGAAAGAGAGCTATCATGCTCACAAGTGAGGATCGTTACCCTTGCGTTCCTCTTTGGCGCCATTGAAATGTAATCGGATAGAAATCACCGCGCTTGCGTTGCCTCCGTGGATCCGGAGTCGGCTTGCGATTCGGAGCTCCGAAGCTCCTCCAATGGCGGATCTAGCTCCTCTTCCTCTAGCCTTGGCTCTTCTTTCTCCAAGGGTTTGGAGAGAGATCAAGTGAAGGAAAAATGGATTTTTCTTAAGTCAAACCCGTGTATATCCTCCCAGGAACCATCCCCAGCCGTCGGATCTCAACCTAAGAAAACGAGCGGCTTTGATTCGGGGCTGAAATGCCCAATCTGGGCCGAACACGGCTTGGCACACGCCCGTGTCCAGGGCCGTGTGCCGCATTCGCCGTCAAAATCGAATCTTCTGAACACGCACACGGGTATCGAACACTCCCGTGTTCGAGCTGACACGCCCGTGTTCCAGCTGACACGGCCGTGTAGCCGGCCGTGTACCCATGATTTTTCCCCCGTTTCCAACCCGAGCACTGCATGGGTTCTAGGACACGCCCGTGTCCTTGCCCGTGTCACATTGACACGCCTGGGCCCCCAGGCCGTGTACACGGGACATTTCGTCGAGGGGAGAACGACGACTCGCTGACACGGCCTTGGACACGCCCGTGTCCGAGGCCGTGTGCCTTGTCTCGACGATCGTCGAGTGAATCTCGACGATTTCACCTTGACGATCGTCGACACGGGTCGACACGCCCTGCGACACGCCCGTGTCGCAGGCCGTGTGCCCATTCTCGACGAATCGTCGAGAATAACTCGACGATTTCACGGCTAAGTGTCGACACGGGTCGACACGCCCTGCGACACGCCCGTGTCGCAGGCCGTGTGCCCATTCTCGACGAATCGTCGAGAATAACTCGACGACTTCGCGGCTAAGTGTCGACACACGCTTGACACGCCCTGGGACACGCCCGTGTCCCAGGCCGTGTGCCTACAGCCAGAAACCAAAACTGGCCCAAAACGTCCCCCTTTGCTCCTTTGAGTTTCGGGGCGTTACAACTCTACCCCTCTTAAAAGAATTTCGCCCACGAAATTACATAAAGGGAAAAACATGTACAAAACAAAATTTGTACCTGAGCGGAACAACTCCGGATATTCGTCAAGCATCGTCTGCTCTCGCTCCCAGGAGAGCTCCTCACGACCGCAATTGTCCCACCGGACTTTGACCATCCTGATCTCTTTATTGCGTAGCCGCTTGACCTCCGAGTCTTCAATCCGCACGGGCTTGACCTTTGTCGTTAGCCCACTATCCACCGGCACTTGATCGACCGCGATCACTTGCGTAGGCTCTTGCACCGCCTTCCTAAGTACCGAAATGTGGAATACATCGTGTAAACCACTTAGCTCCACAGAAAGCCTCAACCTATAGGCCGCTTCTCCAACTCGCTCCAGAACCTCAAACGGTCCAAGGTACCTCGGGCTTAGCTTTTTCAACCGTCGCACCCGCGAGACACCCTTGAACGGCTTGATCTTTAGGTACACATAGTCGCCCACAGCGAACTCCACGTTCCTGTGCTTGGCATTATAGTACTTTGCTTGCCGGTCCTGAGCGATGAGTAACCTCTCCCGAATGGTTCTCACCAAAGAAGTAGCATCATCCACTTCCGATCGCTTATACAACTTCGACTCGCCCGTTTCTAACCAAGACAACGGCGTGCGACATCTTCTACCATAAAGTGCCTCGAAAGGCGCCATCTGAATACTTGCTTGGTAGCTGTTGTTGTATGCGAACTCCACCAAATAAAGGTGGTCCTCCCATTGCTTTCCGAAGTCCAAGACACACATGCGAAGCATGTCTTCCATCGTTCTATTGACCCTCTCGGTCTGCCCATCCGTTTGTGGATGGAAGGCTGTGCTAAACTTCTGCTTTGTTCCCAACATTTGCTGCACCAGCCTCCAATCATTGGACGTGAACCGCCCATCACGGTCACTCACGATGCTGCGGGGCACACCATGAAGCCGCACTATATTATCCACATAAAGCTTCGCCAGCTTCTCCACCGGATCGTCCTTCCTATGCGGAATAAAATGCGACACCTTCGTTAATCGATCCACGACCACCCAAATGGCGTCGTTCCCCTTTTGCGACCTTGGCAAACCATGCACAAAGTCCATAGAGATGTCGTCAAATTTCCACTCCGGAATAGGCAAGGACTTAAGAAATCCTCCCGTCTTTTGGTACTCCGCCTTTACCAAGGCGCAGGTTTGGCACTTCGCTACGTATAGCGCCACATCCTTCTTCAAACCCGGCCACCAAAATAGCTTCTTCACATCGCGGTACATCTTCGTGCTCCCTGGGTGAATCGAGTACTTGGTATGGTGTGCCTCGTACAACAACTCCACCCGTAAATTGCCCACACTTGGGACGCACAAACGACCGTCTTTCCACAGCAATCCGTCCTCCACGACGAATTGGGAATTTGACCCATCCAGAGCCTCTATCATGAACTGCTTCATATGAGCATCCATATCCAAAGCCTGCCGAATCCGATCAGCCAGGTCATATTGGACTTCAGTCCAATTCAGCACTGCTTCAGCACTAGATTGTCTATCTACACAAACAATCTCCAACGCCTCCAGCTCCTGCACCAACCGCTCATCATGCACTGATAGCCAATTCGCTTGAGCTGGGGCTCGGCGACTCAATGCATCCGCAACCGCATTCCCTTTGCCAGGCACGTAGTGGATCTTAAAAGTATAGTCCCCCAGGAACTCCATCCACCTACGCTGCCGCATATTCAAATCTTTCTGATCTATTAGATACTTTAGGCTCTTGTGATCGGTGTAGATATCAATCTTTACACCGTACAAATAGTGTCTCCACAGCTTCAAGGCAAAAATCACGGCCGCTAACTCCAAGTCATGGACCGGATAATTCCTCTCGTGCACTTTTAGCTGTCTCGAGCCATAAGCTATCACGCTGCCGTGCTGCAATAGCACGCAACCCAAACCACTGCCTGAAGCATCGCTATATACCTCATAGCCTTCGGTTCCAACCGGCGAACTCAGCACAGGCGCCGTGGTCAACCGACACTTCAACTCCTCAAAAGCTCGTGCGCACTCCGGCGTCCAAACGAACTTATGCTCCTTCCTCGTCAAAGTAGTGAGAGGTAGCGCTATCCGCGAGAAGTTCTCTACGAAGCGCCTATAATAACCGGCAAGCCCCAAAAAGCTCCGGACTTCTGCTACCGTAGCAAGCTCAGGCCACTCCCGTATCGCAACAATCTTCGCCGGATCCACCGCAATACCCTCTCCACTCACTATATGCCCGAGGAACGCTACTGAGGATAGCCAAAACTCGCACTTCGAGAACTTGGCATACAACTGGTTTCTCCTGAGTGTCTCCAACACCAAATGGAGATGCTTGAAGTGATCCTCCTCACTTTGCGAGTACACCAAAATATCGTCGATGAAGACGATCACGAAATGGTCTAGGTACTCCCTGAACGTCCTGTTCATCAAGTCCATGAATACTGACGGCGCATTAGTCAGCCCAAACGGCATGACCGTAAACTCATAATGCCCGTATCTCGTACTAAACGCTGTCTTCGGGATATCACTCTCCCTTATCCGCAGCTGATAGTACCCAGACTTGAGATCTAACTTCGAGTACACCGTCGACCCGACTAACTGATCAAAGAGATCATCAATCCTAGGGATCGGGTACTTATTCTTCTCAGTCAGCTTGTTTAGCTCCCGATAATCAATACACAATCTCAAGCTTCCGTCCTTCTTCTTAACAAAGAGGACCGGTGCGCTCCAAGGCGAAGAACTCGGGCGCACATACCCTTGCTCCAACAACTCTTGCAGTTGAACTTTCAGCTCCGCCATTTCCTTAGGCGCTAGCCGATACGGAGATCGTGACACAGGCTTTGCACCTGGCACTAGCTCGATCGTAAAGTCTATCTCCCGTTGAGGCGGGGCTCCAGGAAGATCTGCGGGGAACACATCAGGGTATTCCGATACCACTGAAATACAATCCAAAGCAGGCTTCGGCTTTGCAACCTCCACCAGTGTAAAGAACAGTTCTGCTCCGGCACGAACCGCCTTCACCACCTGAAGAGCAGACATCAACGTCCTGCTCGACCCTTTTAAGCCCGTAAAAGTCGTCTCACGACTCGCTCCCAGCTTGACTTCCTTGCTACCGCAATCTATATGGGCCTGCTGCTCCGAGAGCCAGTCCATGCCAAATATGACGTCAAACTCCACTAACGGAAGTAAAGACGCCCGCAGGTCGAACTCCTGCTCTCCAATACGAGTCTTAACCTCGCAGATCCTAACCGCTCGCATCGAACACCCATTGGGCAATAACACATCCAACTTGTCCTTCGCCATCGAAGAAGGGACTCCGATGCGTGATATAAATCCTTCGGACAAGAAGGAGTGTGAAGCTCCCGTATCAAAGAGTGCTCGTGCGGGATTTTCACAAATCATTACAAATCCTAAACAAGCAGTGGTAAGGTAACATATACATAACAAGCATATAAAGGAATTGACTTGCTATAAATTAAACCGTACCTGTCACCACGTCAGCTTGTTTAATGGCCTCCTGTTGGCCAAGATTATAGACCCTTGGTTGGGCCGGAGCATAGTGGGATGCGGTCGACTCCACCGCCTTTCCCTTCTCTTCGTAGGTAGCTCCTGGCCTCCTTTCGGACTTAGGACGTCCGCTCCAACAATCACGGGCAAAGTGCCCCGTCTTGCCGCAAGTAAAACACGCACCCGGGGTCCGACCCGTAGTCGCCCCAGAAGCGCCAGAAGGAGCTGGACCCGAAGTCCTATGCTTCTTGAAAGCCCTCCGATAGCCAGACTTCGAAGTAGTCGGCACTTTAAACTCAGATTTCTTTTCACCCAAGCTTTTCTTTGCTTGTACACTCTTCATGTCCTTCTCCAAGGACCGGGCAGTATTGACCAAGGTTAAGAAACCCTGCGTCATTGGCCCCGACAGTAATAGTCTCAGCTCATCCCTCAGACCTTCGTAGAAGCGATTAGTCTTGCGCTCCTCATCCATGATGGTAGAGCTCGCATAACGACTCAACCGCGTAAACTCGTGGAGATATTCATCCACGCTTCGCTCACCCTGCACCAACCTCAGGAACTCATTCTCCATTGAAATCCTCTGAGTAGAAGGGAGGTATCTTGCTAAGAACAATTCCGAGAACTCTTCCATCGGAACGTCTATCAATTGTCTTCCTCTCAGATGATGCAGCTCCAAGCCTTCCCACCACATCCTCGCTTCCCCGTCTAGAAGGAACGTAGCGATGGTGGTCATTTGCCACTCCTCCGTCTCCGTCGCTGTCATGACTCTCTTCACCCTAGAGAGCCAGTCTTCAGCCTGCGATGGGGTTCCCAACCCCGAGAATAACGGAGGGTTAAAGCTCATTACATGCTTCAACTGCCTCTCAGTCGCCCTCCTTGGCACTATTGGTTCTACAACCACTTGCTCCACCCTCCTCGACTCCGCCTCTTGAAGAGGTACTTGCTCCATCACAGGAGCTGGCTGCTGCGCTTGCCCCCCAGGCTGCGCATTTATCACGGCTAGCACCGCTTCAGCCACCAATCGTATATTTTCAGCCGACAAAGGTGTTGCGGGAGCAACTTCTGGTGCACTACTAGCCTCAGAACCTCGGCGTTCTGACGGCCCAACACCACTTCGGGTCACCTATAGTGGTACAAAACACCGTTAAGCGACCAAATAACATTGCAAACAGCAATTATAGGAACACGCAGGTTCCTTAAACACGAGTATTTTCATTCCTAAGTGGACATTCATGGGTTCTTTTTACTGTTATTACGATGACGCACACAATGTGCTCACCACCCCTTAAAAAGAATTCGCCCACGAATTCACTTTAAGCCCGACCAAAACCAGTAGTCTGATACCAAATTGTAACACCCCCTATCCGTCGCATCGCATATAGCAGTAGGTCCGGCCGGGGCCCGACGCCATATACCACGGACAGACCGGGTGGTTACTTATGGAAACCATCCAACCAATCTCAACGTCCTACACAGAGCATTCTAGCGGAAGCAATTTATAAAAGTTGCAAAACAAGAACCCAGCACAAGCATGAATGTCCACTAACATGATAATAGGAATGTTATTACAAAATACCCAAATATTCGGCCTTAAGGCCTTACAGAATGTTTTTCTTGACTAAAACATGATTTACAAACCTCGGCACGCAGGCCGGTCATACATGAGTAAAACAGAAAACATTTCCACTTGGGCCTTCGAGGGCCAGCTTCGCAAAAAGGGCTTTAGCCCGCTACTGACCGCTTGGTCCAGCTGCACCTGCAAGCAAACAAACCACCGCACGGTGGCAAACAAAGCAACGGTCAGCAATGCTGACCAAATTATAACGATCCCGCCCCCAACTCGGGGCGGCGATGCTCCTTCCCTGCATTTCATTAGCACAAGCGAGCAATGCATATAACCATAGCCATCTCATCACAGACGTTGGCTCGTACGGCCACACGTCCCGTGCACTCAGGGCACATTCTCGGTGAACCGGTCGATGTTACGTTCAATTAAAGCCATTAACATTCCGGACTCACCACCGCCACTAGGACGGCCATTCCTATGAGCAAGTTGTCTTCATGGTATTGGTCACGTCAATTTAAGCCATTGACCACCGAAGACCCCCATTTATGCCAACGGCGAGTCCCATGTAACCTTAGGTCGCTCTAACCGGACGACATAAATCGGGTACGGCTCCATCTAACCCGTGCTCACATCGCAACGACAATTTAAGCCATTTGCGCGGGTCAAACTTTCACCGAGTCCCATTCTACCGCAAGTCACATAACCCGGTTATGTTCAAGTTGGCTTCCAAGCCACCAAGTTGGCAAGACCTCGTGTCCGCCCAGTTTTCCGGGTGCTCCTTTGGGTTAGTCCCCAAGGCTCCCTGCTGCAATCTACCGTGTAGAAAACCCGAAAACACCAAATAGCACGGAGTCTTCTCCGGCCTTATGCAATGCAACATCACCGATCCGAACTAACATGTCCGGGTAGGCTTCAACCAAAATGCCTAAGTCCGTTCTCGCATACGGACGCTAAACAACGGGGACTTTACAACTCTGGACTCACCACCGCCACTAGGACGGCCATTCCTATGACAAGTTGTCTTCATGGTATTGGTCACGTCAATTTAAGCCATTGACCACCGAAGACCCCCATTTATGCCAACGGCGAGTCCCATGTAACCTTAGGTCGCTCTAACCGGACGACATAAAGCGGGTACGGCTCCATCTAACCCGTGCTCACATTGCAACGACAATTTAAGCCATTTGCGCGGGTCAAACTTTCACCGAGTCCCATTCTACCGCAAGTCACATAACCCGGTTATGTTCAAGTTGGCTTCCAAGCCACCAAGTTGGCAAGACCTCGTGTCCGCCCAGTTTTCCGGGTGCACCTTTGGGTTAGTCCCCAAGGCTCCCTGCTGCAATCTACCGTGTAGAAAACCCGAAAACACCAAATAGCACGGAGTCTTCTCCGGCCTTATGCAATGCAACATCACCGATCCGAACTAACATGTCCGGGTAGGCTTCAACCAAAATGCCTAAGTCCGTTCTCGCATACGGACGCTAAACAACGGGGACTTTACATATCTACCCGAAGGAACGCCTCCAACTCTTCGCAAACTCGCGAGAGAGGGCTTCCTATGCTAAGAAAGAGAGCTATCATGCTCACAAGTGAGGATCGTTACCCTTGCGTTCCTCTTTGGCGCCATTGAAATGTAATCGGATAGAAATCACCGCGCTTGCGTTGCCTCC
The DNA here is from genome assembly GCA_039583875.1 of Platanthera guangdongensis. Lineage (NCBI taxonomy): Eukaryota > Viridiplantae > Streptophyta > Magnoliopsida > Asparagales > Orchidaceae > Platanthera > Platanthera guangdongensis. The sequence goes on from CM077151.1 coordinate 157,617,203, forward strand.
GTGGATCCGGAGTCGGCTTGCGATTCGGAGCTCCGAAGCTCCTCCAATGGCGGATCTAGCTCCTCTTCCTCTAGCCTTGGCTCTTCTTTCTCCAAGGGTTTGGAGAGAGATCAAGTGAAGGAAAAATGGATTTTTCTTAAGTCAAACCCGTGTATATCCTCCCAGGAACCATCCCCAGCCGTCGGATCTCAACCTAAGAAAACGAGCGGCTTTGATTCGGGGCTGAAATGCCCAATCTGGGCCGAACACGGCTTGGCACACGCCCGTGTCCAGGGCCGTGTGCCGCATTCGCCGTCAAAATCGAATCTTATGAACACGCACATGGGTATCGAACACGCCCGTGTTCGAGCTGACACGCCCGTGTTCCAGCTGACACGGCCGTGTAGCCGGCCGTGTACCCATGATTTTTCCCCCGTTTCCAACCCGAGCACTGCACGGGTTCTAGGACACGCCCGTGTCCTTGCCCGTGTCACATTGACACGCCTGGGCCCCCAGGCCGTGTACACGGGACATTTCGTCGAGGGGAGAACGACGACTCACTGACACGGCCTTGGACACGCCCGTGTCCGAGGCCGTGTGCCTTGTCTCGACGATCGTCGAGTGAATCTCGACGATTTCACCTTAACGATCGTCGACACGGGTCGACACGCCCTGCGACACGCCCGTGTCGCAGGCCGTGTGCCCATTCTCGACGAATCGTCGAGAATAACTCGACGATTTCACGGCTAAGTGTCGACACGGGTCGACACGCCCTGCGACACGCCCGTGTCGCAGGCCGTGTGCCCATTCTCGACGAATCGTCGAGAATAACTCGACGACTTCGCGGCTAAGTGTCGACACACGCTTGACACGCCCTGGGACACGCCCGTGTCCCAGGCCGTGTGCCTACAGCCAGAAACCAAAACTGGCCCAAAACGTCCCCCTTTGCTCCTTTGAGTTTCGGGGCGTTACACAGAATGCAGCCCTGACCACTGCCAAAGAAGAATTTGACAAAGCATTGCAAGAGAGCCTAACTGCTGTTACTACTGCACTTCAGGATTCCCAGAAGTTAATTACTGAAAAGCTCCAAAGGTTGAAACCTTTCTACAAAGATGGAGTAAATTACCTCAATGCACAAATCAGATTTCAGAAAGATGATCTTAGAGATCACATTGAAAGAGAAGTCATAAAGGGGGAGAGGGTGTTAGTCAAAGCCAGCTCTGATCATGCAAAAGTGGATTTCAAATTCCATCAGAGACACCCTTGGATATCCTCCATTATGTGATGATGACAATGTGGCAGAGTCTGGCATTAATCCTGCATATCTTGGAGGGGAGCCAGCTGAAGTAGCTCAAGTAATATACCCTCCACCAGACTTTGATATGATACATCAAGATATACACACAATGTATAGCCCTCCTGAGGGAATTCAAAATGTCATCTTGAGAAAGTGGTTCAGCTAGTGCCAGAGGCAATACTGAAAGAACGAGAGGCTTTGCTGAAGGAACAAGAGACTGCATTGTCTAAGAAAAGGTTCAGAGAGCAAGCTGAACTTAGGCCTGATTTTGAGCAATGGAGCCCCACCTCCAGGAATATCATTTTAACTACATGGAAGGCAGCCAAGGACGATATCCAGGATAGAAACAAGTGGTATTCTGAACTGGAGTGGAGGAAGCATGAGATAAGGCAAGAGGTCATTGTGTAGTATAGAAGAAAGGCTAAGATGGGAAAGCTACCTCCTAATGCACAGGAGCCTAGCAAGTACTTTCCTAAGCCTTATCATTCTTTTGAAAGGCAAAAGATCAAGGCTGAAGATTTGAAAAAGAAGGATCTTAAAGGAAAGATGCCTGCTGCTGCTGAAGATGTTGAAGCCCCAGTCCAAGCAAAGATACAATCTGGAAAGGGCATTGTGATCAAAGAGCCTGAGCAGCAATAGGATAGAAATTTTCTTTAGTTTACAGTTGTAATCATTTGATTTTAAACTCTCTGTAAACTTTTGAAAATGAATATGTTGAAGTTGTTAGAACAATGTTATATATGTTAAATCTATTACATTATTGTTCTGAGATATTTGTGTATACATGTTTTGCTTATACATGTTTATGTACTTACCCTGTTATGTATTCCTGTTTTACATCATATTGTGAATTTGTTATGTATGGTGTATATCATTGACTAAGGGTTATGACTTCTCCAAATAGGGGGAGATTGTTGGGTACATTGGAATAAATGTACCTGATTTGAAGAAGCCTCACCCTACTCAATGATATACATCAAGGTGTATTTGATGTATTTTTAGTTACCTTGTGCAGGTCAAGTATTTGCAGGGAAAGCTGAAAAGTTTCTAAGTCCATGTGTCGACACCCAGAAGAAAAGTGTCGACACTTAAGAATACTTGTGTCGACACCCAGAGATGCAGTGTCGACACTTGGAGTAATTGTGTCGACACCAGGGATGCAGAGTCGACACTAGAAGGAAAGTGTCGACACATACAGGCTGTGTCGACACTCAATGAAGAAATGTCCAGAGAAGTTGTGTCGACACTTAGAAGCAGTGTCGACACCCAACAGAACTTTGTCGACATCAAAAGTGTCGACACTTGGAGGCTGTGTCGACACTCAGCAAAACTTCAACAAAGTTTAAGTACAAGTGTCGACACAAAGGAGATGTGTCAACACTCAGCCAAAGTTTTAACACAAGAAGAATGTGTCGACATAATGAAGAATGTGTCAACACATAGCAAAAGACTCAACACATGAAGAAAGTGTCGACACTAGGAGGCTGTGTCGACACTCAGCAAATTTCAATGAAGTCTAAGTACAAGTGTTGACACAAAGAAGATGTGTCGACACTCAGCAAAAGTATCAACACAGAAGGCATGTGTCGACACCAAGAAGATGTGTCGACACTTAACAAGTTCAATACAAGAAGATGTGTCGACACAAAGGAGTTGTGTTGACACTTACAAGAAATCAACAAAGTACTGAAGAACAAGAAGTTGTGTCGACACACATTATCAGTGTCGACACATTCTGAAGAAGCAGTGTCGAGAAGCAGATTCTACAACACAAGGAGTTGTGTCGACATCATGAAGGCTAGTGTCGACACTTAGTCTACTTGTGTCGACACTTAGTCTATTAGTGTCGACACTTAAAGATTGACTGTCTCGACACTTTCAGACAGTTACAGAAAATTCAAGAAGTGACTGGATGACTTGACAGCTGCCATTCCAGCCGGTCTACTGCAACTGTCAGAGCTGTCAGAAAGCTGTTAGGAACCGGATCAGCCGGTCACCATGAAGAAAGTCTATATAAAGGCTTATTCTGTCAACAGCAGAGGAGGATCAACACATCAAAGAGGTGATCAAGCAATTCATTGAAGAATCATTTGAAGTGATCAGAAGATCTAAGAAGTTGGAGAGAGAGAGCTCCTTCCAAGAAGACAGCTGTTGAACCAGGCTGTGAAGAAAAGTTTTAGACTGAGTTTTGATTCTTAAGTTAGCAGTGATTGAAGATCAGCTGCATTGAGACTCAACCATATTGTGTTCAAAATTCAAGAAGCTTTGAAGGAAGCCAAGGGAGGTTGATCTCAGAAAAGTTCTTCCAAGAACTCATCAAGAAACCTGTCAACTCTTCTCTCTTATTCTGAGTTATAGGTATATATATTGTATTTTTAATTTCTTGTAGGATCCTTAGGGATCTGAGTTGTAAGCCCGAAATTATAAAGGCTGAGTGGTAGGGCCTGTGTGCCTGAGTGTAGGAGATTCATTTCTCTGAGTGTAGGCCTTGTGGCTGAGTGTAGGTCTTTGTGAAGACTGAGTGGTAGGGCCTTGGGCCTGAGTTGTAGGAACCTGGTTGGGGTTCTGAGTGTAAGATCTGAGGATCTGAGGTATAGTGGAGAGGTTTGGCCGAATCTAGTACACTACTAGATAGGCGAAGGGGGAAAGTGGATGTACTCAGACCTTGGGGAACCACTATAAAACTGTGTGAACTCTGTGTGTGTGACTGATTCTGTGAATGCTGTGTAAAGATCTGTGAATGCTGTGATTAATTCAGCCTGCTGTGATTAAGTCTGCCTAAAAATTTAAAAAGATTATAGTCACCTATTCACCCCCCCCCCTCTAGGTGTTTAGGTACAATTTCTTTCAGTATCAGAGGGGTATTCCTTTGGTTGTACAAGCTAACACTTGAACCAAAAGATCCTTGATAGATCTGATCTTATTCTTCCTTAGTTTTTCTGTTTATTTCATAGCATGGCACAGAACAAAGATTATGCAAGCACCAGACCTCCAATTTGCAACATGAATAAGTTTGCTATCTGGAACGCTAGAATTACGCTTTATATGAACTCTATTGATGAAGACATATACAACTCTATTTTGACAGGACCACCAGCTCCAGTGGCTACCACTACTGCAAGTTCCAGCACACATGCTGCTCCACCACCTGAGTGGACATCTTCTGCATCAGGTGCATCTAGTACAGACTATGTCTAGGCCTTGAACATCTTAGCACAGACTATGTCAGATGACATATTCCAGAAAGTGGCTGAGTGCACATCTGCCAAAACTATATGGGATTCACTCAACCAGATAGTTGTTGGATCAACAGATAAGAGAAAGGATATGAGATCAAATCTCATCTCCCATTATGAAAATTTCAAGAAATATGAGTCAGTGTCTGTCAGTGACAGGTACAATAGACTAAGCTCAATCATCAATGAGCTGAAGACTCTAAACAAGGACAAAACCCTCACAGAGGTTAATGACAAAATTTTCATCTGCTTCCCTAGCTCATGGGATTCTAGAATATGGCCAATCAAGGAAGCCAGAAGGCTTAATGAGATTTCCACTGAATCTCTTCTTGGAAAGCTCAAATCATATGAGCAATTAATAAAGACAAGAGAAGCTGTAGAGCAGAAGACTCCTCCAGCAGTAAGAAAGGAGCAAAGCATACCTGTCAAATCTTTACAAGAATCAGAAGCTCCAACAGCCAGTGAAGAACTTCTCAGTCTCTCAGCCAAGAGATTTTACAAAATGTCAAAGAATGATTTTAGAAGAAAGTCATCTAGGCAAGATGACAAGCCAAGGTATGACAAGACACCAACTAAAGAAGTTGTTTGCTTTGGTTGTAGGAAAGTAGGACACTTCATATCAGAGTGTCCAGAAAACAAAAAGAAGGAGAGAAGAAGAGAAAAAGAAACCAGGAAACAACACCATAGCAAGCCCTCCTACAGCAAGCATAAAAGGAAGGAGAAAGGTTTAATTGCTGAGACCTAGAGTGATACAGATGAAGAATCCTCATCTTTCAGCTCTAGTGAAGATGAAGAAGAGGCAAAAGCAAGGGAAGTTTTCCTCATGGCTATCAATGCCTCCTACAGCAAATCTGATGATGAGGAACAAGCAGAAGAATCACAAGAAGAACCAGAATCTGAGGAAGATCAGGTAATCTCCTCATTTGATTTCAATTCAAAAGATTTCAAAATTGAATTTAAATCCTTGTGTAATGATTTAATCAAGTCAGAAAAAGAAATCAAAATACTTAGAGATAGACAGGTTGAATTTGGTAACCTATTTGCTGAGAATATCAAATTGAAAATGTTTTAGATTTAGCCAATGAACAAATCATTTCACTTAAAACTAAATTAACTGAGGTAAGGCAACTTGAAGAATCCCTAAATGGGACAAGTATCAAGCTAATGGACATCACAAGCACTGTGAATGTCAGGCTTAATGGCAAGCTGGGCTTAGGTGCTTCATCAAGCCAACCCCCACTGATTAAGAAGAATATCTTAACAATCCCAATAAAATTTGCATTAGAAAAGGGCAAAGAAAAGATAGATAATAATAATGTTAAACAACCAGAATTAAAACAAAAGAATAAGAAAAAGAAAAATAATAAGAAAAATCCTAACCATAATAATGTTCAGCAGATTTCATCAAACTCAGATGGACGAAATGTTTACAGTTCGTCGAACTCAAGTTGATGAACTCCGAATGCAAATTTTCATTATAATTATTCGTTGAACTACGATCTACGAAACCAGTATGGTTCATCGACCTGAGATCAATGATATTGGGGCACAGAGAATGAATACTTTCATTCTCTGAGTGGAGTTCATCGAACTTATCCCCATTCGTCGAACTCAGATCGATGAACTTACCAGAATTCGTCGAACCCAGTTTAGTTTAACAGAAACTTTAATTCTTTTAGAACATTTAATCAACCAAGAAAATATGATAATCCATTCACCCAGTGGATAATTCCAGCTAGAAGATTTCACCCCTTAGGCTCTAAAATCAACTAGAATACTCTATTATTTCCCGCTTTAATTATGTAAATAAATAAGGACCCAAGGTAACCTGAGTTAAGAATAACTAATCTATTTTATTGCATGTGAAAGACTATCCCACCACAGAGCAACAGTGGTATCTAGATAGTGGATGTTCAAAACATATGACTGGAAACAAGGACAACTTAATCAACTACAAGTCTAAGCTAGGACCCAAAGTAATATTTGGTGATTCCAATTGTGTCCGGATTGAAGGCTATGGAAAGGTCAAAATTGGAGCAGTCACCTTCAGGTATGTAGCTTATGTAAGTGGACTGAAGCACAACCTTATATCCATAAGTCAGTTATGTGATGAAAGGTTTCAGGTATCATTTAACAAAACTTCGTGTATTATTACTTCTGTAGATAACCAAGTAGTGTTAACTAGTACTAGAGTATGGAATATCTATATAGTTAATTTTAAATCAGCTAAAACTGAAATATGCCTATTTAACCAAACTAGTAACAATAATGATCTTTGTCATAGGAGATTAGGACATGTAAACCTAAAAAATATTGCTAAACTCTCTAGGGACAACCTTGTTAGAGGATTGCCTTCTTGCTCAAATATTCACCTCGTTAGAGTTTGATCATGGTATTGAGTTTGATGTGCTCACAGCCTCTGCCCAAAAGGATAGGGGAAAGTGAGCACATCAAACTATGTACTGAATAGAAGTTTGATACATAAACTTAAGGGCAAGACCCCCTATGAACTACTTAAAGGGAAGAAACCTAAAGTAGATTATTTTAAAATCTTTGGTTGCATTTGTTACATTCATAACAATAATAAGAAACATATTAGAAAGTTTGAAGCCAAGGCTGAAATAGGAATTTTTCTTGGATATTCCCAAGTACGCAAGGCTTATAGGGTATACTATAAATCAATAATGAAAATGGAAGAATCTATTTACATTTCTTTTGATGAGACTAACATGTTTTACAAGGAGAAGATTCCCTCTACCAGTGAGACTTTGCAGAAAACAAATCTGTGTGAGAAGTTGGAAGAATTAACCCTCACCAACGAGGCTGTTACACATCCTTCTCCACATATTGCTGAAGATAGTGAAGATGAAGACACTGAACTCAGTGAAGAGCCAACAACAGCTATAATTCCACAAGAGGAATTAATTCCCTAAGTTGTTGCTCAACAAACTCCTCCAACTGAATTTGTCATATTTAGAGATCACTCTGTATCTCAAGTGATTGGAGATATTTTAGTTGGTGTGCAGACAAGTCATCAACTCCACTAGGACATGATGCATGCCTGCTTCATATCTCAAACTGAGCTCCAATACATTAAAGATGTTGAGCAAGATTGTGACAACCCGTATTTTTCACCGCCAAAAAAGGTATATCAGAGCAAGGGAAAAATGCACGTTATGATTGCCACATCAGCACGGGATAGCTGCGGACGCTCAGGAAAAACTCCTACTTAACCATGAAGAAAGATTCTTTAAGTTATTTACAGTTAAAGTCAATTTAAGCATAGTAGTTAGCTGTATCCCTCGGCTGAGTGGCTCATCTAGTCCACAAGAAAAGTGATTATGCGCGGCGAAAAATACTTCTTTTATCAGATTAGGCTTCCTACAAGAGCTTAGAGGTTCCAAAAGGACACCTCAAGATATGCAAGTTCTAAATTTATAATAGTAATAAAAGTGGATTTGTATGGTCGTTAAATATAGTGATTTAACATTTTAAATGATGCAATGCATACGGTAATAATAGTAATTTTTCTTTTATACTTGAAAATAACTACCATGCAATCCTAACATAAAATATCTTCGGGATCAAGTAATCCATATCCACAGAAAGAAAACGAAACAGCTAGCAAGGTATCCAAAAAAATGTCTATCCTGTGGGCGTCAACAATCTGACACGAACCCACATAAAAACAGAAGTATGTCTGAACTAGGTAAGCAAACTAAAACAACCAACCACCTTGCTATGGTGAGGTGAAAACCATAGCCAACACTGCTGCGCAGAAACTCCAAAACCAGCTCCACTATCTGCTACTGCTCTGAACCTGAGACATTCCAAAGACAAAACAACTAAGCAAGAATGTACAAATGGTGGCAGAAAAATAAGCCAACAAAAACAAGGGGGTCAAATGGGGTACCAACCCAAGACCAAAAGTACTGAAGTAAAGTACGAAAGTAAAGCATCAAGCAGGAAAAGAACACTTACGTGAATCATCACGTACATCATAAATACACCAGATGCACAAGGCTATAAGGTGACAAACATGAGTAAATCATAAGGAGGAGATTGCATAACCTTTATTAGGCACCTGTGGTCGACTCTATCCAAAAACACGGGCAAGGTGGTCACTCAACTGGACACACCCTCACGAATATAATGTCCGTTTAACTACGGGAGAGACTCATACACTCCACCATACACCGCAGACGCCCAAAAACCTGGTAGACATCCACAAGGTTCTAATAAAGGAAACAGACATTGCGGAGGTGGTTACGTCCACTAACTCCCGCAATCAAGAAAAACCACAAAAAAACAAACACATATATCTCGAGACTTGGCACATCGGATTCTACTAGACATTTCTAGATTAAAGATGCGGTTGATCAACCCTTAGGAACGATTTACAATCCTAGATAAACTCTAACACGTTCAACAACGATAGATAAGGCGATTAAATCCATCAATAAGACACTTTAAGAACGATTAAACCTCAGATTTGAGTTTACCATGACAAGATCTTACCACATCAAGTGATCATCAAAGAGGATTAATCATAGCAATAACTTTGAAAAGACAGAACACAGAAAGTTTTAAGGATCATAAAAAAAACTTAACAGTTATCATCACGCCGGATAAGGAGAAACGAGGGTAAACCACCACTTGCCTTGGTTTAACCGAAAAAATCCTCTGAATTACTCCACGTTACAGATCGTGGCAAAAGAAGATGGGAGGAGTCAAAATCTGAACAAAAATGGCTGAAATAGAGGTTAAGGCCGAAAAATCCTAACGAGAAAACTCAAGAAACGTTAAAAATTTTACCACAATGGCGTAGCTCTCTACAAGAACTTTCCGGATCTATATTCGGTTGAATATTTGGAGCACTGGAGTACCGTCGGCCGCCACCGGAAGATTCACGAAGAACTTTCTCTCTCTCGCTAACATCGCTCTGGTTCGGGAGAAAATCCGGAGAAGATGAAGTTTTCTTTCTTAAGTATCAGAATATATATATATATGTGGGTGTGTGTGTGTGTGTGTGTGTGTGTGTGTGTGTATTTATAAAAGGTTTTGTCTAAGTAGGGGAAAAACAGACTATTTACGAGCTGGTGCGTGGAAAACCAAAATAGAGGTTTAAGATGGCCTCAAATCGAAAGGTTCCCAACATGAAAGTTGTAGATCTCATCGAGACAAACAAATTTCATGTTAACCATTTTTTTATATGATACGGTTTTGACACTCAAAAAAGCACACAAACGCAAACTATAACAAAGACTACTTGGGAAGAATCCTGTCTACTCGAGAGGATGCAGTCTACTCGAGAGGATGCAGATTACTCGAGAGGAGGCAGTCTAATCGAGAGGATGCGTTCTACTTGAGAGGATGCAGTCTACTCCAGAGGATGCAGTCTACTCGAGAGGATTACTCGAGAGGAGGCAGTCTACTCGAGAGGATGCAGTCTACTCAAGAGGATGTAGTCTACTTGAGAGGATGCAGTCTACTCGAGAGGAATAGCAGAAGACTCAAGAGGGAGGCCAGGTACTTGAGAAGAATTTGCATGTAGTGAAATTTTTTTTACAGATATAACCAAAAACCAAACTATAGAGATGAATAGTAAAAGACATTTTTGAATAGTGTTTTAATATTAAAATATTCATATTTATATTTTTGAACAATAAAACAAAAGTTCAAAATGGAGGCCCAAACGCGTGTCGAATCAAACTAAATTCGCACTATAGGCGAACACTGATGCTACTAACTCAAAGGCGAAGTCAAAACCAGAATCCGACGAGCCATTCTCGAGATATAAATTTTCAAAGTCTACGGCGAACATAAATTCTACAAAACTTCGGAAAAATCGCCGAGGCCCGAATATCGCTCGTATCGCGACGAAACTTGACGAGCAAGTCCAAAATTATTCAACTTGAATTCCAAATGCAAAATTTTCTCATTACAACAAGAATTCGGCCGACTCAACCGCACGGACACGAAAATGCCTTAACGACATTGCGTCGTCAACTCGACGTTAAAAGTAACGCCATGACGTCATAAATATGATGATGCCCATTCAAATAAAATCATCGAATAATCTGGGGCGTTACAGTCACTCCCCCTAAAAAGTAGTTTTGTCCCAGAACTTAACACAACTACAAAACCAAACCAAAAATGAGAAAATCAAACACAACAAAAACATAGAGACATACCAGAAACTAAGAGAAGAGATGCGGATGAGATTCCCTCATCGCCGATTCCAATTCCCACATCGCACTCTCAACGTCTTGATTTCTCCAAAGAATCTTGACCATAGGGATGGTCTTCTTTCGCAACACTCGATCTTGAGATTCCAAAACAGGGACAGGCTCTTCCACATACGTATGGTTGGGCTGAATCTGGGGCACCGAGTCGTGGACTAGACGATCATTACGAATACACTTCCACAACTGGCTCACATGGAACACATCATGGACACTAGGGAAGGTAGCATGCAACTCCAGCCTATACGTTGAAACTTCGATGAGTTCAAGAATCTGAAAGGGTCCCATATACCGGGGGTCTAACTTGTGGTTCCTTCCAAACCTTTTAACACCAGACATCGGAGAAGCTTTCAGAAAAATAAAGTCACCAACACTGAACTCCAGATCAACCCTTCATTGATTAGCATATTTCTCATAGCATTCTTGTGCTACGCGGAGCTTTTCTAGAATATGAGTCACGGCACAATTCATCTCTTCAAGGGCTTCCGGACTTAGCAACGGTCTCTCACCAACCTTAACCCAAAATAAAGGAGTTCTACATCGCCTCCCATACAAGGCCTCAAATGGGGCCATCTGCAGACTCTCTTGATAACTATTATTGTAAGCAAATTCCATGAGTCTGAGACGCTCATCCCAAGCGCCACCTTGATCTAATATGTAACAACTGATCAAATCCTCCATGATCTGATTAACTCGCTCTGTTTGACCATTTTCTGCGGATGATAGGAGATGTGATATCTTAAATCGGTACCCAACCCCTCCTGTAAGTTCTTTCAAAAACGAGACGTAAATCTATAGTCTTGGTCTAATACGATACTGACAAGAAGTTCATGCAATCTGATTACCTCTTCAAGGTATAATTCAGCTTTCTTTTTCATATAATATCCAATTTTAAAAGGGACGAAGTAAGCACATTTAGTCAATCTATCGACTATCACCCAAACGAAGTAGTGCCCACGGGGAGATTTCGGTAGACCGGTAATAAAATCCATAAAAATACTCTCCCACCTCCAACTGGGAATAACAAGCGGTGTCAATTTACCTCCAGGCCTTCTATGGTCATCCTTAACTCGCTGACACGTAAGACATTCTGACACAAACTTTGCGATATCATTCTTCATTCCTGATCACCAAACAATTTGCTTTAGATCGTTATACATTTTAGTGGAACCAGGATGGTAGGCTATACTGGAACCATGAGCTTCAGCACAGATCTTAGCCATGAATGTCACAAAAGGCGGGGACGCAAAATCTACCCTGATACTTACAAGGTATCTTACTAATCCAAGGAGAAATCAAGTAGCTCTCCCTTAATAATTCTATTCCGGAGGTGTAACAAATCCGGATCATAATTCTGATGTGCTCGAGTAAGGGAAATCCAAAAGGGCTCTTCTGCTTCTAAACTAACAGGCACAGTACTACCCCCAACCTCAATGTCCATTAACAGGAATTCCTCCACCAAGGACTATACAGTCAAATTGAAAATTTTGGCAGTCTTTCTACTCAAAGCATCGGCTACTACGTTAGTCTTTGCTAGATGATAGAGAATTTCCACTTCATAATCAGCCACATATTCTAACCACCGACACTAGGGCAGATTTAGTTCCTTTTGAGTGAAGACGTACTTAAAACTCTTATGGTCCGTATAGATCTTGCACAACGTGCCATACAATAAGTGTCTCAAAAGCTTCAACACATAAATTACTGCACCAAACACCAAATCGTGCGTACGATAGTTTCTTTCATGAATCTTCAATTTCCTTGACCCATACGTGATCACCTTTCCCTCATGTATCAAAACACAACCAAGTCCAATGTGTGATACATCCACATGTACAGCGTACTCAAGTCCTTCAGTAGGCAAGGTTAAAACTAGAGCAGTACACAATCTCTTCTTCAACTCTTGGAAGGCATCTTCATACTTATCGCTCTCCAAATGAATGTGGTGTTCTTCTGAGTAAGTCTAGTTAGAGCGGCTGACAACACGGAAAATCCTTCCACGAATCTTCTATAATAGCCGGCAAGACCTAAAAAGCTCCTAATCTCTTTAGGTGTAGAAGGTCTCTCCCATTCCATTATAGTTGTAATCTTGGTAGGGTCCACGGAAAAACCATCCTTGCTTACAACATGACCCAGAAAGCACAACTGAGGTAGCTAGAACTCACACTTGCTCAACTTTGCATATAACATATGCTCCCTCAGGGTCGCCAAAACTAAACGCAAATGCTGAGTATGCTCCCCAACACTGCGGAAATACACCAAGACATCATCTATAAACACAATAACAAATCGGTGCAAGAAGTCCTTAAGCACCCTATTCATCAAATCCATGAAAGCAGGGGGTGCATTGGTCAAACCAAAAGACATCACCAAAAACTCATAATGTCCATGTCGCGAACGAAAAGCGGTTCGTGGAATATCATCCTCACGAATTCTCAACTAATGGTAGACTGAACGAAGATCAATCTTTGAAAATACTGAACTACCACACAACTGATCGAACAGATCATCGATCCTTGGCAAGGGATACCTATTCTTAATGGTTACTTTGTTCAATTCTCAATAATCGATGCATAGCCTCATCGATCCATCTTTCTTCTTTACGAACAAAACTGGAGCATCCCACGGAGAAGAACTTGGTCTAATAAAACCACACCTCAGCAACTCATCGAGCTAAGTACGCAACTCGTCCAACTCATGCGGAGCCATACGGTATGGTGCCTTAGCAATTAGGCGAGTACCTGGCTCGAGGTCTATCACAAACTCCACCTCTCTCTCAGGAGGATGTCCTGGAAGACTATCAGGAAAGACATCTGGAAACTGTCGCACCACCGAGAGATCCTCAAGACGTGGCGTAACAAAAGATGTTTCCATAGCAGAAATAGAAACTAAAAACTCCTCGCAACCAGACTCTATAGCACGATAAGCAAGTACTGCAGAAATGACAGGGGAAACCCTGTCCTGAAATTCATAGACGCTCATAGGTTGGCCATTGTCCATCCTGAAATCCAATCACTTTGCCTTGCATTGGATGACTGCATCGTACTTGGACAACCAGTCCATGCCCAAAATCATGTCAAAATCCACCAGATCTAACATCATCAGATCCTTAAAGACTAGAAAGTCACCTAGACAAATAGGGCATCTTTGAATTCCCTGATTTGATATCACCAGATTTCTGAAGGGAAGGTTGACGTTGAAGGAATCCTCTAACTGAACCACGTCCAAATGATGTCTATCTACAAAAATCCTTGCCACAAAGGAATGGGTGGCACCAGAATCGAAAAGGACGCGCGCCCACCTATTTCGCACCTTAAACCCCTCTAAAACCGTAGCATACATAACTAAACCAATGAAAACTATAACAAACAATGGAGAGTAAAATTCAAGATAGAATCTAACCTGATATCACTTGGGTAGAGGTCTGAGCATCCTCTCTAGTCACCACAATTAGCTTTCCTTTTTCCTTTGTCCTGGTTTGGTGGCAGCGGCAGAGCTCGAAGCGGGGCAGGCTGCAGTGCGGACTGAGCCTGGTGGCACGAAGACTTTTGGTGTCCCTTCTGCCTACACTGGAAGCAAATCCTTTCTTTTATCCAGCAACGACTCAAATCATGCCCCATCTTTGAATAGAATGAGCACACCAGATCTCCCATGGGTACGCCTTGGATGGCGATCACCTGCTGCTGCTTCTGAGTAGGAGTCCTCTTGAAACACATCTCCTAGGGTGGCCAGGTCGACCGCAGAAGCAACATATTTCCCCACTTCTCTTCTTCGATGAAGGGACAGATGCCCTAGAGTTTCCATCTTCAACACCTTTCCTCTTCTCTTTTCTCGCTGCAGCACCTCGGTTCTTGGCATTTTAAATTGCCTCCACTTTCAGTGCGGCTTCCACTGCCACAGCATAACTGTCAGCTCTATAAGTGCATGCCCACTGCTGGACATCGCTTCTTAGTCCTCCCAGGAAACGCTTCACTCTACCCTCCTCATAAGCTACCAAATCAGGAGCAAACCTTCTCAATTTACTAAACTCAATCTCATATTGGCTCACTGTGAGCTGTCTCTGCTTCAGATGCAGGAAGTTATTCATCAGACGGTCCTGCTCGACCAAGGGTAGAAACCTTTTCAGCAGCATCTTCTTAAGACATTCCCAAAAACAGCTTTTCTTGAGACTCTCCCTTTCCCGAATCCGCCAACTCTTTGCCAGACCTTTTAGCTGATAGGCTCAATCATTACCTTCTGGGCTTCTAGAATCCATGAATACTAAAACATCTCTTCGATGTAGATGATCCAATCATCTAAAATCATAAAGTCGACACTCTCATCATAGTTGGGAGGTCCCAACCGTTGGAAGTGCGATATGAAATTCATTTCTGGTGTTATCACCATTAGGGTCACTAGAGGTGTAGGGGTATCAGGCATGGTCTGGCCCAAGGCTGGATCTTGTACTAAAGGTTGCTGTGCGGGAGCGGCAGACAACAAAGACTGAATTTGTGATTGCATCGCAACTAATTATCTCGACGGAGCCTCATTTCTCTAACGCAGACCCTCGATAATCGCATCACTTTGCGCTCCTGACGACTCTCCCTCCGACTGGGGAGTCAACCTCGTCGCAATACGCTTTGGCGACATTTCTAAAAGGCAAACGAAAAACTCATCAAAAATCCTAGATTACAGCTAGGCCACATGACTAGTTCAGACCATACTTAAAAACACTTGCTTGTGATGCAACTTGCTCTGGGATTTTATAATGCTGTTATGTCCTACTTAGGATGATATCCTCTTATCATATTTACTCATGTGCCTATGATATGAATGCATGAATTCTTCATTCTTCTTTAAAATCATGTGTGTACATGTGTCATCATGTAAACCTTAACTTAGCACGCATGTTTATGGTGTGATATGCTATGTATGCAGTACTATGCATCCTAAAAAAAGCCTTAATGCATGTTATGAGCGGCGTACACATGAAATGTTATGCATACCATACTACATAATATCGCATGAAATGAGAAAATAAAAATGTGCTAAGGGGCACCCATGTGATGATGGTTATGCATCTCATACTACATAACTGTCACATGTTGCCTCCTATGGTGGATCCATATACAAACACATATTATGCATCACATACTACATAATATGCCCCACATACTTCTTATCATGCTATGAGTGTAGTGACTATTCTTCAGTTAAGGCGTACTGATGACACATCGGTGTGTGTATGCAAATGAAAGAAGTAAACAAACAAAATGAGATTGGCTTGTTCGACCAACTTGTCAAACCAACCTCCCTCTGATACCAACTGTCACAACCCGCATTTTTCACCGCCAATAAAGGTACATCATAGTAATGGAAAAATGCACGTCATGATGCCACGTCAGCAGGGGATAGCTGCAGACGCTCAGGCAAAACTCCTACTTAACCATGAAGAAAGATTCTTTAAGTTATTTAGAGTTAAAGTTAATTTAAGTATAGTAGTTAGCTATATCCCTCGGCTGAGTGGCTCATCTAGTCCACAAGAAAAGTGATTCTGTGCGAAGGAAAAACACTTCTTTTATCTGATTAGGCATCCTACAAGAGCTTATAGGTTCCAAAAGGACACCTCAAGATATGCAAGTTCTAAATTTATAATAGTAATAAAAGTGGATTTGTACGGTCATTAAATATTGTGATTTAACATTTTAAATTATGCAATGAATGCGGTAATAATATTAATTTTTATTTTATACTTGAAAATAACTACCATGCAATCATAACATAAAACATCTCAGGGAGTAAGTAATCCACATCCACAAAAAGAAAACAAAGCAGCTAGCAAGGTATAAAAAAATGTCTATCCTGTGAGCGTCAACAATCGAACACGAACCCACATAAAAATAGAAGTATGTCTGAACTAGGTAAGTAAACTAAAACAACCAACCACCTTGCTACAGCGAGGTGAAAACTACAGCCAACACTGCTGCCCAGAAACTCCAAAATCAGCTCCACTATCTGCTACTGCTCTGAACGTGAGACATTCTAAATACACAACACCTCAGCAAGAATGTGCAAATGGTGGCAGAAAAATAAGCCAACATAAACAAGGGAGTCAAATGGGGTACCAACCCAAGACCAAAAGTACTAAAGAGAAGTACAAAAGTAAAGCATCAAACAACAAAAGAACACTTACGTGAATCATCACGTACATCATAAATACACAAGATGCACAAGGCTATAAGATGACAAAAATTAGTAAATCATAAGGAGGAGATTGCATAACCTTTATTTGGAACTGGTGGTCGACTCTACCCAAAACCACGGGCAAGGTGGTCACTCAACTGGACACACCCTCATGAATATAATATCCTTCTAACTGCGGGGGAGACTCATACACTCCACCATGCACCGCAGACGCCCAAAAACATGGTTGACTTACACGAGGTACTAATAAAGGAAACAGACATTGTGGAAGTGGTTGCGTCCACTAACTCCTGCAATCAAGAAAAACCACAAAAAAAGAAACACGTATATCTTGAGACTTGGCACATCGGATTCTACAAGACATTTCTAGATTAAAGATGCGGTTGATCAAACCTTAGGAATGATTTACAATCCTAGATAAACTCTAACACATTCAACAACGATAGATAAGGCGATTAAAGCCATCAATAAGACACTTCAAGAACGATTAAATCTCAGATTTGAGTTTACCATGACAAGATCTTACAACATCAAGTCATCATCAAAGAGGATTAATCATAGCAATAGCTTTGAAAAGACAGAACACAAAAAGTTTTAAGGATCATAAAAAAACTTAACAGTTATCATCACGTCAGACAAGGAGAAACGAGGGTAAACCACCACTTACCTTGGTTTAACCCGGAAAAATCCTCTGAATCACTCCACGTCGCAGATCGTGGAAAAAGAAGACGGGAGGAGTCGAAATCTGAACAAAAATGACCGAAATAGAGGTTAGGGACGAAAACTCCTAACGAGAAAACTCAAGAAATGGGAAACATTTTACCATGATGGCGTAGCGCTCGACGAGAGCTTTCCAGATCTATATTCGGTTGAAGATTTGGAGCACCGAAGCACCGTCGGCGGCCACCGAAAGATTCACGAATAACATTCTCTCTCTCGCTCAAGCCGCTCTGGTTCGGGAGAAAATCCGGAGAAGATGAAGTTTTCTTTCTTAAGTATCAGAATATATATATATATATATATATAAAGTTTTGTCTAAGTAGGGAAAAACGGAATATTTACGAGCCGGTGCGCGGAAAAAAAATAGAGATTTAGGATGGCCTCAAATCGAAAAGTTCTCAACATGAAAGTTGTAGATCTCGTCGAGATGAACAAATTTGATGTTAACCATTTTATACGACATTGTTTTGACCCTCAAAAAGGCGCCCAAACGCAAACTATAACGGACTACTCGGGAAGAATCCAGTCTACTCGAGAGGATGTAGTCTACTCGAGAGGATGCAGTCTACTCGAGAGGATGTAGTCTACTCGAGAGGATGCAGTCTACTCGAGAGGTTACAGTCTACTCGAGAGGATGCAGTCTACTCGAGAGGATGCAGTCTACTCGAGAGGATTACTCTAGAGGAGGCAGTCTACTCGAGAGGATGCAGTTTTCTCGAGAGGATGAAGTCTACTCGAGAGGATGCAGTCTACTCTAGAGGAATAGCAGAAAACTCGAGAGGGAGGCCAGGTACTCGAGAATAATTTGCATGCAGTGAATTGTTTTTACAGATATATCCAAAAATCAAACTATAGAGATGAATAGTAAAAGACATTTTCGAGCAGTGTTTTAATATTAAAATATTCATATTTATATCTTTGAACAAGAAAACACGAGTTCAAAACGGATGCCCAAATGCGTGCCGATCAAATGAAATTTGCACCGTAGGCGAACACTGACGCTACGAACTCAAACATCAAAATTCTAGAATCCGACGAGCAATTCTCGAGATATAAATTTTCAAAGTCTATAGCGAACATAAATTCTACAAAACTTCGGAAACATTGTCGAGGCCCGAATATTGCTCGGATCGCAACGAAACTTGACAAGCAAGTCCAAAATTATTCAACTTGAATTACAAATGCATAATTTTCCCATTACAATAAGAATTCAACCGACTCGACCGCACGGACGCGAAAATTCTTTAATGGCATTATGCCGTCAACTCGACGTTAAAAGTAACGCCACGACGTCATAAATATGGCAATGCAAGAGGAGCTCAACCAATTTGAGAGATGTAGAGTTTGGGATTTTGTTCCAAGACCAAAAGACTACCCATTCATTGGAACTAAATGGGTATTTAGAAATGAACTTGATGCTCAAGGTCTTATCATAAGGAACAAGGCAAGATTGGTTGCTTAAGGATACAGACAAGAGGAAGGCATAGACTATAACCAGACATTTGTATCTTTTGCAAGGCTGGAAGCAATCAGAATCTTCCTTGTATATGCTGCCTACAAGAAGTTCACAGTATACCAAATGGATGTCAAGAGTGCAATCCTAAATGGTGAACTCAAAGAATAGGTCTATGTAGAACAATCACCAGGTTTTATTTCTCCTACTCATCCATCTTATGTTTTTAAATTGCATAAGGCTCTCTATGGTCTAAAGCAAGCTCCAATAGCTTGGTATGAAACCTTAGCTAGCTTTCTCTTAGACCATATTTTTTCTAGAGGCATAGTAGATAGGACTTTATTTATTAAGCATCATCATGATAAAATCTTGTTAGTACAAATATATGTGGATGACAATATATTTGGCCCTACAGATTCCAAACTATGCAAAAGGTTTTTCAACCTATGCATTCCAAGTTTGAAATGAGTAGCATGGGTGAGCTCTCCTACTTCCTTGGTCTCCAAGTGAAGCAGTCGCCTGATGGCATCTTCTTGTCCTAATCCAAATATGCTAAGGAGCTGATCAAAAGGTTTGGGATGACTGATACTTCAGCAAAGAAAACACCTATGGCTACAAATGCTGTAATTGATTCTGATGAACATGGGAAACCTATAGATCAGAAATTATATAGGGTTATTATTGTGTCCCTATTATATCTTACAGCAAGTAGACCAAACATTATGTTTTCTACATGTCTTTGTGCTAGGTTCTAGGTGAACCGTAAAGAATCTCACATTATCTTCTTAAAAAGAATTTTGAGATATATAAAGAGTTGACCTAATTTAGGACTCTGGTATCCAACTGAGTCAGAATTTGAGTTAACTGGATACTCTGATGCAGAATTTGCTGGATGTAGAGTGGACAGAAAGAGCACATCAGGGACATGTGAGTTCCTTGGTGATAGGCTAGTATCTTGGTTTTGCAAGAAGCAAACATCTATGTCCATTTCAATAGCAGAAACTGAGTATATAGTAGCTGGCAGCTGTTCACAAATGATCTGGATTCAGAACCAACTCCTAGATTATGGTGTCAACTTAAATAATTCAACTCTACTGTGTGATAATACCAGTGCAATTTCTATTGCACAGAATCCAGTGCATCATAGTAGAACTAAATATATATATGTAAGATATCATTTCAATAGAGTGTGCGTAGACAGAAAGAAAATTAATCTCACCTTTGTCTCTACTGATTTGCAAAAGGCAGATATCTTAATCGAACCCTTGGATGAGAAGAAACAATTGTTCTTTATGAATCAGCAAGGTATGATTAATGGAGATACATTAATTTAACTTTATGTATGTGGTCGAAGAATTTGCCACAGTTCGTCGGATGGATATCGACGAATTGAGAAAAGTTCTTGAGAAATTCATCGAACTGAGATCGGCGAACTCTCTGTGTGTGAAGTTCTATTCGTCGGACGGTGATTGACGATATTGCTTCAGAAAATGTTTCGTCGACCTGAGCACAACGAAATGTTTTCCCTTCTTCAGAATGAGATCGATGAACTCCTTCTTCAATAAAAGTTTCCATCGACCTGAGATCGAAGAATTTATTATTTTTCATCGGACGGAGTCTGCCGCTTCATATTCTGAAAACCATATAACTAGGTTTTCTTCAAGCTCCATCCCGCGCTTTCTGTTCCCCTTGCACTTGATCTTTCTGTTTTCTTTTGCAGGCAAACAATGGCGATTCTGGCAAGCTCTCTTGCAGCAATGAAGTTCGACACCGGTTTCGATATTGATTTTGACTCCTTTTCTCACACTGATCAAATCTTCATCGACATGCTACAGTTGTGTGAAGAACAGAAACTGAAGAAACTTATGTCCACCCGAATCAAGATAGCAGGAAATGGAATCAGGGAATGGGTTTACACTTCAACATCTCCAGATGCAGATACTATGATCGGCACCATCAGCGGCATCTAGGTCATTCTGACTCATGTATCTTTAACTGAAATTTTTGATTTGTCTACTGGAGAAGATGATATTGAATTATATAATGATGAATATAAGAACATGCTGAGCACGATGGGTCATTCAGAAGGAAACCCCAATAAATTATTGGAAAATAATTTGTCTATTCAATATAAATTCTTGGCAGACATAGTTGGCAAAGTGTTACTGGGCAAGCATACAACCCACGATTATATCACCAGGCACCAATTTCTGGTCATGTGTGCTCTAGTTAACAAGAAACAGGAAACTGGGGATAGATGTTATTTGAATTGATAAAGAAAAAGAATATAATGAAAGAAGTGTGTTTGGCGAGGATTCTGGGAATCTTCCTTCAGGAGAAGGCACATGAACTACTTGTCTCACCGATAGTGTTCATTAATGCCTCAAAGTGGCATACATATGCTCTCTTCGACATGTGGGAGAGGATAATCTCTAAGCCATCCAGGGCTTCCTCCTCTTCCACACCTTCTGAAAGCACAAGGGATGTTCCAGCCACTCCCCACCCTGTTGAAGAAGTTTCCATTTCATCTCTTCCTTCCTCAACTCCACCTCCAGAAGATGCCCTTCCCTCCACCAGAATTCCTTCACCTCCTCCACAATAATAACCATCCTCAATTATTTCCCCTACTTCACCTCCACAACCACCTGCCTCACCAATGCATCAACAAACTCCTACTCAATCTCTACAACACATCACACCATCTCTGTTAAAATTTCTCAGCGTGGTCAGCAAGGTAGCCCAAACGCCAAATTAATATCTTCGGCACTACCCAGTTCTCACGTTGAACCAGCGGAAAACCAAGGAACAAGGCTAATCCCAACAAACAATGGAAGCACAAGCAGATCTTTTATACATTCACTTCTTTACAAGGCAAGGTACACGTAGTGAGACATGATTTCGCTAGTATAAATAGCTGACAACAGAAAGCACCAAAAACTAAGCCGGGCGGACAGCACCGGAGTCCGCCGAGACCATCGAGGTCGTCGAGGTCGCCGAGTCCGCTGAGATCGCCCGAACTTAAACTGAAATCCGCCGAATAGCCACGGAGTCCTCCGAAGCCGCGAGGCCGCGCGGACACACCGTTATTCGCCTCCTGCTGATGAACTGAGGAACAAACCGCCTACCCGCCTGAGACCGGCGGACAGGTTATTGAAGCTGGCAAAGTTGAAACAGAGCAGACAAGCCGCAGAGCGACCTCCTGCTGAATCTGCAAAGACCGCACAACTTCCAAGTACTTGACCGAAGTCACAGCCAAACTCCTGGCTCCTTGAAGCTACCCGCGTGACCTGCACACAGCACACAGTAAACTCTGAATCAATCCGCGGGGACAGAAAAACTGAGACCGCAGCACCTCGCCGAACCCAACTTACTGTTCACTCAGTTAATGTAGACCTGCCAGGGGGGTCCTATTTATAGGCGAGGTGAGGAGTGTGGTCACCGCCCTAGACATAGAGACACCGCCCCAGCCCGCGCGATAGCAAAACACCATCCGCCGAGTGCGCAAGGACTTAGACGGATACCAAGGAAAACCGCCAGGAGCAAGGCAGCATTGACGAACCCTCTTCAGTCCGCCTAAGCTATGCGGACAAGGCAGCAGCCCGCAAAGCCTATAACCACTGCAGGACAGCAACCCCCTTCAATGGATGTCCGCACAACCCGAGGAAGTCTGCAAGACTCAAACCTCAATCCGCCACAAGTCCACGACCAAAGGCAGATAGCAACAGTCCGCCCGGTCAACAGCGGACTTGGAGGATACTGCGGACACCATGGTCTTGGCACAGAGTGTGACCAAGTCCAAAACCATCAAAGGCCAATGCGAGCATGGTGGACATAAACTCCCGTCCGCAAAACACCCTAGCATACACAGACCGACAACAGTCCGCAAGCTACTCGCACACCTGCCCAACGCAGCAGCCATCTCCCAAACTTCACACACCAGTCCGCCAACGACCTCCACAGCAAAGCAACTGCTGTAACACCAGAGCTTGACAAGGCCTCAGCCAAGCTCTAAGCCCAGTCCGCAACAGCCCATACCGCGGACACGCCAGTCCGAAAGCTTCCCGCGGACAAGAGCGAAACCGCCGTTAAGCACAAGCTTGCACCACGGCCACAGAGCAATGCACCAGTCTGCAAGCCTCTATCCGCTCAGGCCGCTCCTTGGCTAAACCAAACAGCCGTCCTATCCGCAGATAATAGGCCGCATAGTCCGCAGACTTCACACGTACAGCCTACTCAGAAAAACAGGCGGCTTCCACTAGACTTTCCACCAAGCCGCACACAACAGTCTGCCTAGTCCGCCTAGTCCGCCAACGCTGTCCGCCCAGGCCGCCCGGCCTGTCCCGTCAACCACTTCCACTTCACAAATTTCAACACTCCCCCTTGAAGTGGGAAGTGATGACCAAGCCCAGCAAGCTACGCAAAAGCTCAAAGGGCCCCTTTGACAGTGGCTTTGTGAAGATGTCAGCAAGATTGTCTTCACTCTGAACATGCCCGACCAGCAGAGACCCCTCCAACACCTTCTCCCTGATGAAATGGTGATCAATCTCTATATGCTTGGTCCTAGCATGACACACTGGATTGTTTACCAGCTTGAGAGCACTCTCGTTGTCACACTGGAGTAAAGTTGGCCCTTGCACTTCTTCATGAACATCCTCTATAAGCCTCCTCAACCAGATGGCTTCCCGAGCAGCCAAGGAGGAAGCCTTATACTCTCCCTCCGTAGTTGAGACGGACAGCGAGTCCTGCTTCTTGCTACACCACGAGATGCTAGCTGAACCGCAAGTGAACACATAACCTGAAGTAGACCTTCGATCATCCGAATCACCGCCATAGTCAGCATCCGTGTACCCAAGCAACGCAAACTCCAAGTCCCTTCCATAGAGGAGTCCCATGTCAGAAGTCACCTTGACATACTTCATAATACCCTTCGCTGCCACTAGATGAGATTTCCTTGGTTCAGCCATAAACTGACTTACTCGGCCAACAGCATAAGCAATGTCCGGCCTTGTAATCGTCAGGTAAATCAAGCTCCCAACAAGAGCCCTGAACACCAAGGGATCATGAAGAACCCTTCCCTCATCTCATCGAAGTTTCAGCCCATGTTCCAGTGGAGTAGAGCACTTCTTCCCTTCGCCCATGCCGAACCGCTTCACAATGCGATCTGCATACCATTTCTGGCAAATGAGAATCCCGCACTCCTTCCTCTCCAGCTCAAGACCAAGAAAGTGATGCAGCTCTCCCAGGTCTTTCATCTCGAAGCGTATAGCTAGCTTAGCCCTGAGCCTTGCTACTTCCCCCTCTGAATTCCCTGTGATGATGATGTCATCCACATACAGCAGGACCAAGACTTGTAGCTCCCCCTTCTTCTTGACAAACAAGCTTGAATCCGAGTTAGAAGTAAGGTATCCACAGAATTGCAAGTACTCTGCAATCTTCCCATACCACGCTCTAGGAGCTTGCTTCAACCCATAGAGAGCCTTCCTGAGTTTGCAGACATAGTCCGGATGATCTTCAGAAATGAAACCGAGCGGCTGATCCATGAAGATGTCCTTGTCAATCTCTCCGTAAAGAAAAGCATTCTTCACATCGAGTTACCACAACATCCATCCCTTCCTAGCAGCCAAGGCGATCACCACTCTAACTGAAGTCATCTTTGCAACTGGACTGAATGTCTCCTCATAGTCTTCTCCATATAGTTATGAGAATCCTCTAGCGACCAGGCGAGCTTTGGACCTATCAATGCTCCCATCAGACTTCTTCTTCAACTTATACACCCACTTGCAAGTAACCGGAGTAATGCCATCAACCTTGGGCACAAGGTCCCAGGTTTCATTCTTTTTCAGAGCATAAATCTCTTCCTCCATGGCATCTTCCCACTCCTTAACTCCAGTGGCCTCATTGAAGTTTGCAGGCTCTCGCTCATCCAGAGGACCTGCAAAGAAGTAGGAGACAAAGCTCACTACATTCCCATCACAGTACCGAGCCGGTGGCTTAACAACCCTCTTCGATCTTCGAAGGGTCGGCTCCTTACTCGCTGCTTCCGTTGCTTCTTCGGGCTCAACTCCTACTTGGGGCAAGCATTGAGCAGTGCTCCCCCTGCTTCCTGAGCCAGAAGGCTCAGCCTCGGAGTTAGAAGCAACAGGAGCTGCTGGTGAAACAGCAAGCTCCTCTTCCAAGCCTTCAGCAGCCACCACCGGTGCTTCATCAACTTTGCTACTTCCGGTTAGCTCAACCGAGCCACCTCCATATGACGGCAGCTCGTCAAAGACAACGTCTCTTGACACCACGAACGTCTTCGTCACAGGATCCATGTATTTCCATCCCTTCTTCCGCTCATCGTAGCCAACAAAGACAAGCTTCCTTGCCTTCGCATCCAGCTTAGTCCGTGAAGCATCCGGGACATGCACGTAGAAAGTTGAACCGAACACCCAAAGGTGTCCCACACTCGGCTTCTCCTTCAGCAACAGCTCAAAAGGAGTCTTCATGTTGATAGGGCTGAGTGGCATCCTGTTGATGACATAAGCAGCACAAGACATCCCCTCCGCCCAAAAGGACCTTGGGATATCTTTCGCATGAAGCCAGCATTTGCAGGTCTCCGTCAGATGACAGATCTTCCGCTCTGCTACCCCATTTTGTTGTGGAGTGTGAGCACAAGTAAGCTCTCGTTGGATCCCGCGCTTCCTGCAAAAGTTAGAAAACTCGGAGGAAACA
Organism: Platanthera guangdongensis; assembly: GCA_039583875.1. Classification (NCBI taxonomy): domain Eukaryota; kingdom Viridiplantae; phylum Streptophyta; class Magnoliopsida; order Asparagales; family Orchidaceae; genus Platanthera; species Platanthera guangdongensis. The sequence goes on from CM077151.1 coordinate 157,643,027, forward strand.
AACTCACCCCCGTTATCAGTTCTAAGCTTCTTATCTGCAGATAGAGACACCGCCCCAGCCCGCGTGATAGCAAAACACCGTCCGCCGAGTCCGCAAGGACTTAGCCGGATACCAAGGAAAACCGCCAGGAGCAAGGCAGCATTGACGAACCATCTTCAGTCCGCCTAAGCTATGCGGACAAGGCAACAGCCCGCAAAGCCTACAACCACTACAGGACAGCAATCCCCTTCAATGGCTGTCCGCACAACCCGAGGCAGTCCATAAGACTCAAACCTCAATCCGCCACAAGTCCACGACCAAAGGCAGATAGCAACAGTCCGCCCGGTCAACAGCGGACTTGGCGGATACTGCGGACACCATGGTCTTGGCACAGAGTGTGACCAAGTCCAAAACCATCAAAGGCCAATGCGAGCATGGCGAACATAAACTCCCGTCCGCCAAACACCCTAGCACACACAGACCTCCAGCAGTCCGCACGCTACTCACACACCTGCCCAACACAGCAGCCATCTCCCGGACTTCACACACCAGTCCGCCAATGACCTCCACAGCAAAGCATCTGCTATAACACCAGAGCTCGACAAGGCCTCAGCCAAGCTCTAAGCCCAGTCCGCAACAGCCCGTACTGCGGACACGCCATTCCGCAAGCTTCCCGCGGACAAGAGCCAAACCATCGTTAAGCACAAGCTTGCACCACGGCCACAGAGCAATGCACCAGTCCGCAAGCCTCTATCCGCTCAGGCTGCTCCTTGGCTAAACCAAACAGCCGTCCTATCCGCAGATAATAGGCCGCATAGTCCGCGGACTTCACCCGTACAACCTGCTCAGAAGAACAGCCGACTTCCACTAGACTTTCCACCAGGCCGCACACAACAGTCCGCTCATTCCGCCTAGTCCACCAACGTTGTCCTCCCAGGCCGCCCGGTCTGTCCCGTTAACCACTTCCACTTCACAAATTTCAACAACCTCCATCTCCATTACCACCTCATCTTACTGGCATACATCCTCAAACATTCATGTCATCCCCAATATTTGATTTGCTCACATCCTTACCATCTACACCAACCTCACCTCAACATGACATCTCCACTCATATTCCATCTCCTGCTGCATCACCTTCTCAGGATGACATCATGCAAGATGATATTCCTTCTAATGTCAGTCATCCCATCCATCTATATGTATCCACTCAAACTCCTCCTGAGTTTATGGATATAGATTCCCCTTCCATTACCACCCTCCTGGAGCACATCACTCCAGTCATCAAGCAACTTATTGTAGAGGTAATCACACCTCTTATTGTCTCCATCTCATCCCTTGCTGCCCTATTTGCTGCCTCCTCTATCCCTTCTTCTTCTAGGGGCCTAATTTTAGTATCCACTGAAACCAGGCAGGGGTATATGCTCGATGAAGAAGCATCTCCAGCAGTAGAAGCAGTAGTAGTTTTGTAGATAGATGAGCCTGCAGATGCAGATACAGATGTATATATGCTCACAGAGGCTGAGACAGCAGCAGTTGATATGCGTTGTATAGTTGAGCAAGAAAAATTGCCAGAAGTTTTGACTATTGGTGATTGCTTTGTCAATCCCACAGTTGATTTAGTCAATTTGTTAAATTCTTTTGATACAGTTCATTTAAATTATCTTCCAGAAGTTTGCCCAAAGCATCCTATGGCTATAGTCCCCTATACTTCCCCAATAAGCGCTGAAGTTGTTAAGCAACTGAAGGCAAGTTTTGTAGCTCCAGTACTTACAAAAGAACATATGACTGAGAATGTTCTTGAACTAGTCTCTTCCCTAGAGCAAAAGGCTATCTCCCCTCCCAAAGCTCTTTCCCCTCCTACTTATAAGATGGATGATACTCCTTTACCAGACTTGGATGAAATCATTCTTGCATACATAACATAAGAGAACCTAATAATTTCTGAAAATATTATTGCTCCACCAGAAGTTGCAGAACCTCAAGGGCCTCCTCAAGCTGAAAAGCAAATCTCCAAGGAAGCCTTGAAGCTAATTGATGCTTTATATGATAATCCTCCAGGATCATCTGATGATGACAATGATGATGAAGACTCTGATGATTCTGATGATTCAAAACCTAAAAAGAAGGTTGCTAAGAAAAGAAAAGCTCGTGCTAAGGCTGTTCCAAAGTCCAATCCTAATGCAGACACTCCCTATTATATTTTGCAAAAGATTACTCATTAACCACGGATGCCTTCATGGATGTGGCTATCTAAAAATGAGCAAAAAACAAGGAAAAAGAGCAGAAGGTACTCTCCTCCTCCTGCCTCTCAAAGGAATTGGAGAGGTCCTACTCCTCCTCCTCTAGCAGCAGGTGCTTCAGGGAATGTGCCTCAGAGATTTACCTCTTATACTCAAACTTACCAAAGGAAACAAGGCAGGCCTTCAAGATCTCATTTTCAAGCAAGTAGTCAGCAGAAACATTCAACAAGCAGCAGCAGACATCAACAGCAACATCAGAAGCAAGACATACAACAGACAGTATCTGACATTGATCAATCTGAAAAAGATGTTAGTTCTGAAAGACAGTACTCTCCACCAGTTCCCTTTGTTGATCATGAACAAGAAACAGCTGCTAAAATGGCTAGATTTCATGAACTGGTTGGACTCTCCATGATAAACAAAGGTAAAGCTGAAGGCAAAGATCCCTCTCAGTACACTACAATGTCATCCTACAGAAAAGAAGAATTAAAAAGATATGACAAAGCTAACAAGTTTTTCAATGTAGATAATTATATGAATCTGCATCCAGAGGCTGTAGTTCCAAGAGCAACTTCTGTCAACATAATTGGAGTATCAGACATGGCTATGTCTAAAAGAGAAGCTGCTAATCCAAACAGAGAAATCATATTCAGACAGCCCTCTAATAAATTTGGAAAAGCTGAGAAAGAAAAGTCAAAGAAGAACTGATAACTATTTTGTCTAGTTTTATTTTCTGAACTCTATTTGATTAATCTGTCACAAAGCTCTTATTCTATAGATATCTACTAGATGTTTTAATTTTCTGCCAGATATATTTTATCTTGCTTTGTGATTGTTTTTCTTTTGTTTGTATTAGTGACCTCACCCAAATAAGGGGAGATTGTTGGATCCCTTGTTTGGATTTGGGCTAGGTTCACTAATTAGGATGAGTTTGACACACAGTGTATAGCCAAGGCCAAGTGTATGATTCCTAGAGTTTAGGCTAGTCAATAGGTTCAATATTCATGGACCAGCCAACAGAAGACCTCAGTTGACCCAGACTTAGAAGAATTCAGAGTTAAAAATTATCAGTTCAAAATTCTTCAAACTCAGCTCGACGATCGTCGATCGCAGATCGACGAACACATAGTTAATTCTCTGAGTTGAGCTCGATGATATTCAAGCTCAGGTCGACGATCTCTTCATTCAGACAGATTCTCTGATCGATGAAATCTGGGATTCAACTTCAACATATTATTTCCAGTTCAGTCTCTCTAAACTTTGCTCGATGAAGACAGTTTTTTAGCTCGATGAACTTAGAGCGCAAAATTGGCTAGTTATTTGCAGAATGCAGTTCACTGAGCTCTGGTCGACAAACTGGAATTCTCAGCTCGACAAACTTGGATCTCCAGTCGGTGAATTTTATTAAGAGCTCGACGAATTCTGTCCAAAGCCAGACTTAGAAGTTTTTCCTTATTCTCTCCTTATTTCTTATATTATCTAGCAGTAATTTTCTGAGTAATTAATGCTTATATTCCCCTAGATATAGCCGTTATTGGCAGCACTAATTATGGTTTTCATCAGGGTTAATTGCTTGCTTAATTTATTGGGACAGTTGGGGAAACTCTTTAATGGATATTCCAGCCAGTTCATTCTCCAGACAGATCAGCAATTAATACTTGAAATTCAAATTTTCAAAGGAGAATTTTGGACAGCAGAAAATATAAAAGAGATTTTCTCTTTTCAGAAGCAAGAACACAGAAAGCAAAAACAGTGACAACACAAGAAAATCCCTGTGCAGAAAATATTTTGTTTTCCCCTTGTACTTTCTGAAGACAGAAGAAGAACAACAATCATACATCATGAGTCTTCTTCAACATCAACTCCAGGAATATTCAAGGACAATAAACTCTAAATCAGTCAGAAGTTCCTGGATCACTTCAAGTCAAGGCTGAAGACCTACAACCTGAGCAAGGCTCCGAGTCATTTCAGAAAGAGCTTTAACACCAAAAATCCACTAGTCTTCTCTATTGCATAGAGAAAAGATAAGAAAACATCAACTCTCTATACCTCCTCTAAAAGGGTTTATTAACTCCCTTCAAAAGTTTATTCTTGGTATATGGGCACTTGATCAAAAGCTCAAAGGATTGTGAGATCTCCCTGGAAATAAATCTTGTGGTGGCAGTCACCTGATCAAAAACTTGATAGTGAATTCCTACCAGGGTGGTAGAAGAGTGGATGTACCCAGGTTGGGGAACCAATATAAAATTCTTGTGTCATCTGGTTGCCTATTTTCTTATTGTTCTTGTTGAGTTGTGATAGTATAGATTTGCTTAGGTTGCATTTCCTGTTGTACTGCTATATTATCACCTATTTTACTCTAATATACTTGAAACAGCCAAAAAGTTTAAATTACTCTATTCACCCCCCCCCCTCTAGAGTAAATCAGGTCTATCCCCTTTCTTTCAGTTTCATCATAGTCAACACCATGAATTTGCTTAAAACCTTTAGCCACCATCCGCCCTTTGAATGTCTGTACATTCTCATCCATGTTAGTCTTCTTCTTGAAGACTCACTTGCACCCTATGGGTCGTACCCCTTCAGGTGGTTCCACCAAGGTCCAAAATTAGTTTTCATACATGGAGTCCATTTTAGATTTCAAGGCCTCAAGCCACTTCTCGGAGTCCGGTACACTCATATCCTCTTGGTAGGTTGCAGGCTCATTATTATGATCCATGAACAACACATTACTTATTTGAGACACGATAAATCCATATCCCACAGGCTCAAACTTTGGTCTACCAGATCTACATGGAACTTATGTTTCTTGAGCAGGCTCTCTACTTACAACAACTTGTAGTTCTTGCTCAGGTTCCAATTTCGGTTCATTCATGGTTTGTGGTTCTTGAACTTCTTCAAGTTCTACCCTGGTAGTATTACTACTTAATAATTCTTTCTCAAGAAAGACACCAGTCCTTGCGACAAACACTTTGCCCTCAAATAGTAAGTAGAAATAGTAGCATTTAATTTCCCTAGGATACCTCGCAAGATAACACTTATTTGACTTGGGTTCCAATTTGTCAGGCATTTGACATATCATGTATGCGCCACAACCCAAACTCTTAATGAATGACATATTAGAATGCTTCCCAGTCCATATCTCATATGGTTTCTTTAGAACATTTTTCATTGGATCACGAGTTAGTGTAAAAGCAGCAGTTTCTAGAGCAAAACCCCAAAAGAAAACAAGTTGATCTCCATGACTCATCATCGATGGTAGCATGTCTAACAGAGTATGATTTCTCCTCTCGGGCACACCATTATGATGTGGTGTTTTGGGTGGAGTGAGTTGTGATACAATACAACACTATTTTAGATGATCACGAAACTCATGGCTCAGGTATTTGCAACCTCGATCAGATCGGAGTGCTTTAACCTTCTTACCCAGCTGGTTTCCTACTTCGTTTTTAATGTCTTTGAACTTTTCAAAGGTTTTGTATTTGCACTTCATTAGATACACATATCCGTATCTACTGAAATCATCAGTAAATGTAACAAAGTTGAAGTACCCACCCTCTAGCTATATAACTCATGGGTCCTTATACATCACTATGTACTATACCCAAGAGATCATCAACCCTCTCTTTAAATCCAATGAAAGGGACCTTAGTCATCTTGCTTAATAAACATGATTCACATCTCTCAAAAGATTCATAATCAAATGAGTCCACTAGTCCATCTTTATGGACCTTGGATATGTATTTCTCGTTTATATAGCCCAAACGACAATGCCAAAGGTATGTAGGATTTGAGTCATTTGTTTTTCGTCTTTTAGTATTTTTATATTATACATTTGATGGTCTAAGTTCAAAACATATAAACCTTTAAACATTTGGGCTATAGCATAACAAACATCATTCTTATATATAGAACAACAATTATTCTTAATAACAAAAGAAAATCCAATCATGTTCAAGTATGAAATAGATATAATGTTTCTAGTTATGGAAAGAACATAATAATAATTATAAAGTTCAATTACAAGCCCACTGTGCAATGAAAGACGGTAAACTCCTATGGTGACAGCAGCAACTCTTGCTCCATTGCCAACACGCAGGTCTGCCTCTCCTTTACTCCACAATCTTCTCCTTCTTAGTTCCTGCACTTTTATACAAATGTGAGAACCACATCCAGTATTCAATACCCAGGATGAAGGATCAGAAAATTTTATATCTATAATATAGATACTTGAAGCGGAAGTCATACCTCCCTTCATTTTTTGCAGACCCTCAATGTAATAAGAATAGTTCCTCCTCCAATGACCAGCCTTGCCACAGTGGTGGCATTTCCCCTCTTTTGCCAAGCCTTTCTTCTTCAGTGCTAAAGACTTGGGCTCAGTAAATGACTTAGGCCCCTCCTTCATCTTCTTGAAGCTCTTGGCTTTGCTCTTGCCTTTATGCACCATCAGAATGGGGCTAGCAGGCTTGGTCTTCTTCATATTGATTTCGGTTGCTCTCAACATGCCAAGGAGCTCGGGCAGTGTTTTGTCTATTTCATTCATGTTATATTTCAATATGACCTACTCATAACTATTCGGCAACGATAACAGGATTAGGTCTATAGTCAACTCTTGGCCTAGAGGAAAGCCTAGCGTTTTAAGGTTCTCTATATACCCAATCATCTTGAGTATGTGTGTCCCTACTAGGTCTCGAGCTCCAATCTTAAACTGAAACAAGGCCTTGGTGACGTCGAACCTCTCTTGATGGGCCTACACTTGAAAAATTTTCTTGAGATGCTCGTCAATCTCTTTGCAACTCATGTTTTTGTGTTGCTTCTGAAGCTCAGAGTTCATAGTTTTCAGTATGAGGCATTCAACATCCAAGGAGTTGTCATGATACTTCTTATACGCGTCTTTGTTAGAACGGGATCCATTCCCGACTGGCTCTTCAGAGGATTCCTCTTCCAAAATATAGAGCTTACGCTCTTGCCTTGAACAATTCTCAAGTTTCTATATCAGTCCAAATAGTTTGTCCCACTCAGTTTCTCCTTCTCAAGGATGGCTTTGAGGGACAGGGTGGAATGAGATCCACTAGCCATGGAAATTCTACAAGGATTCAACATAGTAAAATCAGTACTACATTTCAAAATACATTTTATCATGTCAATTAGGACTTTAATCAAAATAACTCGCACTATTTTTATCAAACTTATAACCCTCCTTATCAATTCGGAGAGTATATGCAAGTTAGTCTCTTAGCGGACAATATCCGTATTTCACCAACACCATGAGTCAGCTTTGTCTTTTCTCTCACAATGCAGTTATTTAGGTAGGTAACGCTTGTCGATTGCATCACAATGCAACTCTTGTATATTTGGTGAATAACTCTTTATTCGCATCCATCATATAGTGCATGCCAAACCCATGCTTTCGGGCACTCAACCTTTGAGGTCACCCAGTTATGTTAGAACCGATGTTGACAGTGGGATATCATAATTATCCGCTCACACCCTTACCAAGATAGATCAATGCACCTTGCTTTGGCAAGCCCACACTTCATCGATCAAGGCAGGAAGAGTGTCATCCATCGGAAGGCATCAGAATACTTAGTACTCTTAAGGGATTTTATATACTTGATTAACACTTAATCATCTTTAACAATTAACCAATGTGCACATCCACAAAATAAAACTTACAACATTCATAACCCAAATGCATCACAGATGTGCACAAGAGAAATCATCAACACTTTATGAACTGAGCTAAATCTGAACATCTAGAATCTTTCTAAATCTTCAGATTTACATGCACTGGACATAAGCAAAACTAACTCCACTTACACAGTAGACAAGCTCGTCTCTCTATGTGAGGTGCAAAAGAAAACATGCTTGGTTTTACAAACCAACAAGAGGGGTGGTTATTGTTAAGGAGTAACAAAGATATCAACAACAAAATCACATGCATTCTTAGCGGGGTTCCAAGAATAGATTTGTTTATTTAGAACACTTCTAAAATTTCCAGATCTACATGCAATAGATTTAGCAACTTTTGAAACAATGATCATCGCACAAACCTGGCTCTGATACCACTATTGGGTTTTGTTATACGTCACACCACTTGTGCGCGGCGGAAATGGAAAAAAGAAACCCGAAATAGTTCAGATCTAGCAACGAACATTAATCAAGGAGTAAAGCGCGGTGAATAAAATTTTACCTTTGAGGGATTGAGTCAATACTCAACGAAGGTGCTCCGATTTATTCCAATGAACAACAACGGCATGAGTTTCGAGGATTGAATAGTCTCCATGCCTCTAAAGGTGATCCACATGAATGGGAGAACCCTTAGATTCTTGTCGCAAAAGATCTAGGTCGGAATGTGATTTGCCCTCAACATCTCCACGGACTACTAGATCCATTTAAGGAGAGGCAGACGGTTGGAGGCAAGATTGGCATAATCGACCTTGACGGAACAGTTTCGTTGGGAGGGAAGAGCTGACTCGTGATTAGGTCTAAATGTATCGTCACTTACTCGGTTTATTATACATAACATTTATATACTAATTACCAAGCCAAACAATACCAGCAGACCTCGCCGAACCGGACGTAGAGGAAATAAACCGGATGAAACAGAATTCATCGAGGATCAGGTCGATATTAGACCAATCTACACTTGACTCAACGAATCATTGAGTATATACGTCGATATTCAACAAATCAACACTTAAATCGACGAAAAGTTGAGTGCACTTAACGCACTCAATGCCTTAATATCAGACTCGACGAATCAACACTTGACTCGAAAAATAGGTGAATGAACTCAACGCACTCAACGCACTCAACACTATCATTCAATGTGTCAACATTTAACTCGACAAAGGCGTTGAATGAACTTGACGCTCTCATCGCCTAATTCATCACGCTCATGTATGACTAACCTATACCCATGCTTCAAGAATAGCTTGGGGCAAGTTCTTAGCCAACGAGAAAGACTATCCCTCCTCCCGACTCGAGCAATACGAACCTAACGACCGTCTACACACATCCCTAAGCTACCGTCGGATTCACACCGGATTCACCAATTTTTGAGTAGAATAAAAAGTATTTATGCAATTAGAAAAATATAAAACTAAAAGCATACAGAAAAATTAAATCTACTCCAATTTCTACACGAGACAAGAGCAGTTGACTAGGAGCACAGCAAGGTCAACATTTTACTCCGTCTCACAATCCTATGTCAGCACCATAATTTTCCCAAATCTAACGAAGAAATGAGTTTAACTCGCAGCACGCAAAAAGCTAAGCACGCGCTCATGTGGGTGCAATGGTGTGCGATGCAATGAACTAAGTAAAATAAAACAATAAAGGCTTCTAGTATGCACAAGAAATGTGTGCATGCAATAGGTAACAAATCTCTCCCCCAGACTTTAACTAAACTACACAGCAGATGATATAGAAATTAAAATCATAAGGAGCTAAGAGAAGAGGTTACCCAATGCTCAGCCAGTGAGCATACCAGAAGACGCGTGGAAACCTGAAGCAGGCCCGCCATACAAAGAATCACAACCCCGCCAATGCAATTTGCAATGAATACCTGCAGGGGTGAGCTCCGCAAAAACAAAAGAAAAATATACAAAAAGAAATGCTAAAACTAAAATAGGCATGAAAAATAAAAATGCAGGAAAATGAAAGATAAGTACTAGGGTTATTGTCATCCCAGCACGACTTATTAAATTCTAAACAGTTCTAGCTGATGGGCCTATGAAATAAAAAGTGCACAGGTAACTGGCCTAATATCCGTTTCGGTAACGGGTACCGATACGGTGATAGAGCAGTTACCCCTCTACCTAAATAGTAATACCTGCCAAACACAGGTAGAGGAAATATGAAGTAAGAAGAGAAGGAGCGTTGGTCCTCACTCTTCTCACCACAAAATGAATCCTTCCACAGCAAGGTATCGTCTACTACAGGGAGAAGGCAGGAGGAGAAAGCAATCAATGGAGCTTCCTCAACAGAGGAGGAATCAACCTCCTCGCGAGAGAGGATGCTACCATCGATGACTCGAGCTGAAAGCTCCAAGTCCTCCTGAAGCTCCAGCGAAGACTTAACCCGCTCAGGCTCAGATAAAGAAGGGGGATCAAGAAATAAAGGAGAAGAAGAACTAAAATAATCTGAAACAGGGGGAGTGGTCCCGGTCGTACTCCCAGCAGGATCCCTACATAGATCATCGACGGTGTCATATGAGTCATGGCGAGGGGAATCCACGAGCTCGAGGTCCTCGGTGGTGGTTTGTACTTCCTCATCCATCAAGGAAGTGGAAACTTCCTCAACAAAGAGGATCTCCTCATCTACACACCTCGGTGCGTCCACATGTTCGAAGACGTAATACTGTCCATTAATGAAAATAATATGCTCGTCAAACATGGGCACATCCTCAGGCTCAGAATCACAATCCGGCCGAACATCATCAACCGACTCACTAAAAATAGGGATAGATAATTCTTGCAAAGAAGGCGGAGGAACAACAACATCAGAGAAAATATGTGCAGGTTCCTCCGGGGGTGAATCAACAAGAGGGGAAGGGTGCATGGGGAGAGACGGTGCCACAATGTCGTCACACCGATCAGCAAAAAGTCTGATGGGTATATCTGCAGCAGTCCCCCATAGACAAGGTGGTGCTGCGAACATATCATCAGAATCAGAAGGGGCAGCCGATTGAGAGGTGGATGGAATGAATCGGATACCCGGTTCATCATCCTCCTCCAACTGGCGCTGAAATTCAACGCAATCTTTTAACATGTGTTCGGTGCTACGACAACACAAACATCGTTTTACATTACTCCTCGGTACAGGTGGGACCGGAGAGGAATATGAAAAAGATGAAGGCATAGAAGAGGAGTGACCATAAGAGCTGGGTTGGGTGTATGAAGTACCATAAGAAGACGGTGCTCCACACACAGAACCACGAAAATTATGCTCCCATTCTTCAGTGGGGCACTCATCACTACCATGCCTATAATCCCCGCACCATCGGCAACGGATATTCATATAAGAATACATGGTGCAACAAGAATAATTCACCAACAGAAAGTTTCTAAGCAACAATTAACTACACACCACAAATAAAAGAATAGGAAAACCTGCTACAGAAAAATTAAATCTATAATAGGAACAAATAAAAACAAACACAAATGCTAAAAACTAAAACAAAGAAGAAAGTGATATGAACAAAGGAAAAAGGCTTCTATCTCTTATCTTCCTTTACAAAAACTCACACGACTGTGTTCCCCGGCAACGGCGCCAAAAACTTGATGCTTAAGATCACGGCAGTGAACCAGTCGCACAAGTAATATAAAATGGGGGCTTTCCCAAGTATCGATCTCTCAAGGAACACAATAAGGTGGAGTTAATTTCGAGGAGGACTTGAGATTGAAGTCCTTAGGTCGGAGGTAATGATGGGGGCTTTGATATTTGCGGACAAAGAAAATAAAAGGCTAACAACTACTCCTATGCAATGCCGCTATGCGATGCTTCGCCAGGCAGGATGGAAGACTAGTCGGGCCGCTATGCACCGAATCACTAGACGGATGGGCGAGTAGGCTTGCAGATGAGGTGATGAGAATGGCGGAATGAGGGTCGTGAGCACCTCTTCGCTACGCATGCTTCTAGCAATTGCTAGAACGGCAAGGGTGGATGGTGGTGGATGAAATATGGCGCACCTCAAGTAAATATAACGAAAATATACAATCAAATAGACATGATTACAGATAAACGTATATTACACTAAGCATAGCTTCATCAAATATAAAGAGTTCGACTAAACTATCAACAACAAGAGAATAAAAGTGTGCGAAATCGACCGAATCTGAAGCCTTGCTGAGGATTCACGGTTGGAATCGTCGGGTTGTCAATCCGCGTCCAAGCTCGGTTCGCAACTGCGTCCGGGGTAGAGAAGGGCTGTCACCACCTTCCAATGGCCCGTCTTGTTCGTGTCACGATCCGGTGGAGGATGGCACAACTTCCTCTAGCTTAATGGAGAAAGCTAGGTCAAGCTCTTCTTATAGCTCAAGGATGAAGGAGGAGGCCGAGAGGAAGCTCCGGCTTGAATTTGGCGGTGAAAGCTTGCCCGGAGCACCTCCCTAGGGTGGAGATTGAAGGAGGACGGCGGAATCCCTCCTCGGAGATGAAAACGGTGGAGAAAAAATGAGCGATCCGGAATTAGGGCGGAACCTGCGAATTTATAGATTGCAGAAATTATAATGCACACGACCAGTGGCGCACGACCAGTGGCGCACGACCAGTGGTCGTGCGCACTATGTCCAGTGGTAGTGCGCATACCCCAGGCAGATTCTGGAAATCAGGGAACATTGCGCACGAGCAGTGACGCACGACCAGTGGTCGTGCGCACTATATCTGATGCGTGTGCGTAGTATTCCTGCTTCCAAACATCCCCGGAACATGCAGACAGCCCCTAAACCCATCACTGATATGTGCAGACATTCCAGGCAATAACAAAAAGGGAGTACAAACATTAAAAGTACAAAAATACACAACCACGGGCCTAAGTGTGAACTTCCTATATAAATAAAGATAAGATGAAATATATACGAAAACGAACTAAAAGTGAAGTGCAAGCGAAGGAAAACAAGCCTAGATGAGTCCGGAAATAGGTATAAAACATGGACTCATCAAGGGACTGTGGAATGAGTTGAGAGTATTACTCCCTAGTTTGGTAAACGAAGGCTTTCGAGCATTGGTAGATACGGCCCGTGCCCTGGAAAAGGATTTGAAGCGGGTACAAGAAAAGAAGAAATTGGCAGTGGAGAAGCCAGAGTTCAAAGTACCACAGTCGGAGCAGGAGTTAAGAAGACGAGAGAAGAAAAGGTTTAGTTCTGATGATTCAGCTCCGTCGACTGTTTCTTCGGGGGCGACCTATGGGCAAGGACGTGTTGATACACATATCTGTTATAAGTGCGGAAACCAAGGGCACATAGTAAGATTTTGTTGGAATGCTCCCGTAGGAAGTGAGCAAAAGACAGGTGCGTCGTATGAAGAAAAGGGTAAAGTAGTGGCCGAGTCATCTGCATCCCGGATGCAGCCTCGATTACATAACTTGGAAGTGCAAGAGCCGCAGAGTTCCATTGGCGAAATTCAGCCTCGAGTGTTTAATTTGGCTCTTTCGCGCGAAGTGAAAAATAAGGAGGTTGAGCGAAAGTGAATCGTGATTTGTATCACTTGGACAATATGTATATTGTATATATCTGATCATGTGTTCTATGTGAGAACAATGTAATGTTGATGCATACTTGGTGTTATGATATAAATATATGTTGTTTGTGGGGATATAATGTTTGTTCATTTGCTGAATTGATGGATGAATGTGCACAAGTGAACAGAACAAAGGTTGTTGTAACCTATGATTTTGGTTGTTGTAACAATTTGGTTGCTGTTTTCCTGCCTATGTACGAATTTCGAGGACGAAATTTCTTGAAGGAGGGGAGGGTTGTAACAGCCCAAATTCGGAAATTGGCAAAAATTGGGTGATACGACCTGGGACATGGGCGTGTCCCAGGGCATGTCCCGCTCGGATTGTGTCATGAGGCGCGAGGTCGACGATTTTTCGGTCGACGAAGTGTTTGGGTGGTCATGCCCTGTAACACGGGCGTGACAGGGGGCATGTCCCATTGGATCGACGATTTTGCAGAGATCGTCGAGCGAAGATCGTCGAGCAGAGATCATCGAGCGGAGATCATCGAGCGGAGATCGTCGAGCGGAGATCGTCGAGCGGAGATCGTCGAGCGGAGATTGTCGAGCAGAGATTGTCGAGTGGAGATCGTCGAGCGGAGATCGTCGAGTGGGTGACATGCCCCGTATCACGGGCGTGACTAGGCTGACACGGGCGTGACATGGACGTGTCATCTTGGCGTGGATAAGTTTGGATAAGGCGGTTCGTGCACCGCTTTGGGGACACGGCCGGTGACACGGGCGTGTCACAGGGCGTGTCAGGGCCGAAACATGATTTTTCAGTGTTTTTCTGGCCATTGATTTCTCTGTCCTGTATCCAAGGGTTAGGCTTTAGCCATGTGAATTTCTGGCCGAGATATGAGGTCTTTAAGCCCTTCTTCTTCTTTATCTCATTTCAAGAGAGAGACAGAGAAGGAGAGAGCAAAGTAAGGAAGGAGGAAAGTAAAGCCAGCTACTGGAGGAGCTGCGGAGTGAGGAGCGAAGATCTGAGAGCGGATTCGTGAAGGAAGAGCTAAGGCGGTGACTTCCATCCGGCTACTTCATGGCACCGAAGCGATCTTCGAGGGTAACGATCTCCTTCTTGGACATCAAAGTCCTTTTTTTATGCATGTGCTTGGAATCCTCCACCAAGAGGTGGATTTCGGAAGTGATTCCATTGTTGAGTCTGCATCTAGAGCTGGAAGTGTGGAGTACGGCATAGGCATGCTGTGTGAAGCCCATCTGGACGGGTAGTCTGGATTGGTGATGTTCATGGGTAAACCGGAGAAGAAACCGTGGATTTGATGATATTCAAAGAGATTTGTGATGTGATGAATGTATGGATGTGATGATGGATGTGAGGAAGCTTCAGTTAAGCTCCTGGTTGAAGAGAGATCAATTGGTAGTGCGCCCAGGAAGCGAGTACCTGGCCGACTACACCACTGGGGCTGGTTGATCTGGTTAGAAGGGATCGATTGGTGGCATGACGCGGTAAACGAGAACCCGACTTGCTGCACCACAATGGTGGGTCGATCAGGAATAGGTGAGGGGTCGATTAGTAGTAAATGCTACACCACATTGGGTGGGTCGATCTGCTCTGGTTGTTTATGGATGCTGTGAGATAGTACCTCTGAGTGGTTTGGGCGGGATGTCGCCAGCTTGCGAGACTGGTGGACTAGGTCCGGTCAACCAACAAGTTAAAACCTCTGATCGGCGCTGTATGACTGGGATGTCCGGTACACCAAGAAGGTGCCCTAAGTGCATGGAGCGTCTGGTGGATACCAGCGTTTGTGATGTGATGTGCTTGATAGATTTATAAAGAGAATGATACACATGATGCTTGATGATGCTTAATGATAGATGATGGCAATGCATACAGGGAAGGCACCACTGCCCCGGGTAGGGGGTTGGGTCGTTATAAATGGGTCAGCAAATGCTGACCGTTACTTTATTTTCTGTTTTGGTTTGGATGGAAAATTGTAGGTAGAATGAACAAGTGGAATGGATGGATTACTGGTAAATGCCCTTGAAGGCCATGCGAAGAAGTGTGTTTGGATTTCATGTGTGGTCGGCCTGCGTGCCGATGTATGAAAATGTAATTGTGGAAAGAGAAACTTGTAAGGCCTTAAGGCTAGTGTGTGCGTTGTATACAATCCTGGTGTTGCTATATAAATGTGGAGTTTATATAGAAGTGGACATTCTATGAGCTGAGTTCTTTAACTTAAAAATGCTACGCTAGAATGGATTGAGTTAAGAATGCGAATAGTACTTGATTTCCACAAGTAATTCCACTACTTGTCTGTGACATATGGCGTGGGGCCCCGGCCGGACCCACCATTATATATTGTTGGGTACATTAGAATATATGTACCTGATTTGAAGAAGCCTCACCCTACTCAATGATATACATGAAGGTGTATTTGATGTGCTTTGAGTTTATTTGTGCAGGTTAAGTAACTCCAGGTTTGCAGGAAAAGTTTCTAAGTCCATGTGTCGACACCTAGAAGAAAAGTGTCGACACTTAAGAAGGCTTATGTCGACACCCAGAGAAGCTGTGTCGACACTTGGAGTAATTTTGTCGACACCAGGAAGGCAGAGTCGACACCAGAAGAAAAGTGTCGACACACAATGAAGAAATGTCTACATAATCAGTGTCGACACTTAGAAGCAGTGTCGACACTCAGAGAAACTTTTTCGACAGCAAATGTGTCGACACTAGGAGGCTGTGTCGACACTCAGCAAAACTTCAACAAAGTTCAAGTACATGTGTCGACACTAGGAAGCTGTGTCGGCACTCAGCAAACTTCAACAAAGTTTAAGTACAAGTGTCGACACAAAGGAGATGTGTCGACACTCAGCAAAGTCTCAACACATGAAGAATGTGTCGACACAAAGGAGATGCATCGACACTCAGCAAATATTTCCACACAGAAGGCATGTGTCGACACAAAGAAGATGTGTCGACACTAAGCAAGTTTAAACACAAGAAGATGTGTCGACACAAAGGAGTTGTGTCGACACTTAGCAGAAATCAACTAAGTTTTGAAGAAGAAGGACTTGTGTCGACACACAGGATCAGTGTCGACACATTCTGAAGAAGCAGTGTCGAGAAGCAGTTACAACAACACAAGGAGTTGTGTCGACACCATAAAGACTAGTGTCGACACTTAGTCTACTTGTGTCGACACTTAGTCTATTTGTGTCGACACATAAAGACTATCTGTCTCGACACTTTCAAACAGTGACAGAAATTTCAAGAAGTGACTGGATGACATGACAGCTGCCATTTCAACCGGTCAACTACTACTGTCAGAGCTGTCAGAAAGTTGTTAGAAACCGGATCAGCCGGTCACCGTGAAGAAAGCTTATATAAAGGCTTATTCCTTCAACAGAAGGAGCATCGATCAATGAACTGAAAAATAACACAACAAGAAGTAGACCTTCAAGAGAAGATCTAAGAAGTTGGAGAGAGAGCTCCTACTAAGAAGACCAGCTGTTGAACCAGGTTGATAAAGAAGATTGAGATTGAAATCAGAATCTCAAGTCAGCAGTTGATTGAAGATCATCAGCATAGAGATACAACCATACTGTGTTCTAATTCAAGAAGCTTTGAAGAAAGCCAAGGGAGGTTGATCTCAGCCAAGTTCTTTCAAGAACTCATCAAGAAACCAGTCAACTCATCTCTCTCTATCAGAGTTGTGGTTATATACTTTGTATTTTCTAATTTTTGTAGGATCTTATATAGATCTGAGTTGTAAGCCTAAATCTATAAAGGCTGAGGTAGGGCTTGTGAGCCTGAGTGTAGGAGAATCATTTCTCTGAGTGCAGGCCTTGTTGAAGGCTGAGGTAGGGTTGTTGTGCCTGAGTGTAGGTCTTGTTGAAGACTGAGTGGTAGGGCTTGGTGCCTGAGTTGTAGGAGTGGGATCACTCTGAGTTGTAGGAACCTGTTTGGGGTTCTGAGTTGTAAGATCTGAGGATCTGAGGAGAAGTGGAGAAGTTAGGCCGAATCTGGTACACTACTAGATAGGCGAAGGGGGAAAGTGGATGTACCCAGATCTTGGGGAACCACTATAAATCCTGTGTGCTCTCTGTGAATGTATGCTTGTATGGTTGTTGTGTTGTGATACTTGTAGAATTGCAATTACTATATTATATTTCTGCCTTTAAAGTTTAAAAAGAGATAGGTCACCTATTCACCCCCCCCCCCCCTCTAGGTGATTAGGCACTGTTTCTTTCAAGTGGTATCAGAGCCAGGTTACTCACAAAGGACATAACAGTCTGAGTAAAGATCCTGTAGGCAGAATCAAGAATCACGAAAATGGGTTCAACTGAGAATCACAAAGAGCTAGGATCCATGAAATTGCCAATCTGCAGAAAAGAGATTTTTGGCATATGGAAAGAGAGGGTTAGATTCTTTATGGAAGCATCTGGACCAAGAATATACATCACAGTCAAAGAAGGGCCATATGTGCCAATGAAAGTATCTGTTCTGGATGCAAATCAGAGAACTCCCAAAGACTATTCAGAAATGACTAAAGATGAAATAATTCTGGCCACTATGGACAAGAGGGCCCAGAATATTATTGTAAGTGCAATTGATGATGCCATATTTCAGAACCTAATACATTGTAAAACCTCAAAAAAAATGTGGGACACTCTAATAGTTTACATGGAGGGATCTGAAGAAGTAAGACAAGACAGGAAGTCTTTGTTAAATCAGGAGTATGAAAGCTTCAGATAAGGCAAGTCTGATAGCATTACTGAATGCTACAAGAAATTCTATAGGATTGTTAATGAGTTGATGTCCTATGGAAGAGAATTCAGCAACTATGAGCTGAATGACAAGTTTTTAAGATCCCTGACTAAGGACTGAGATACCAAGACTTGTGTTATTAGGGAAATGGCCAAATTAGCTGATATACCTCCTCCAACCTTGTTTGGAAAACTGCTATCTTATGAAATGCAGTTAATGGTTAGAAAGGAGGAAGAGAAGACTACTAGAGTGGAGCACAAGGAAAGGTATGTGGCCTTCAAGTCTGAAGCCACTAGGAAGTATAGAAGCAAGTCTCCATCTCCACCAAAAATAGTTGCTGAGACTGCTTCAGAAAATTCAGAAAACCAGAACTCAGACAGCAGTGAAATTGATGAGGATTTTGCTGCCTTTACAAGACAGTTTCAAAAGTTTCTGAAAAAGAAGTAGTGGAGGTCTAAGCCATCCACTTCACAGCCTAAAGATGACTATTATCAGAACAGGAAGTCATCAAAGAATGACAAAAGAAAGTCCAAGCCAAGTAAAAATACATCCTCAAAGATAGTTTGCTATTGTTGTAATAGACAAGGACATATAGTAGCTGACTGTCCAAAAAAGAGGAAAGAGTCAACTGACAAGAAGAAGACTCAGTTCAAGGGCAAAAAGGAAAGGTCATTTGTTGCCAAGAAGGACAAAAGTCTGACTGATCAATCATCATCAGAAACAGATTCAGAAGTTGAAGATTATATAGGCTTATTTGTTGAAGAGGAAGAAGATGAGTTCTTGCAGCTAATGAACTCAATTTATGAGCATAAGGACATTCAGTGCAATGGACTGATGGCCTTAACAGAAGGAGACAAGATCCAGGATCAGCCTTGACCAAGTAAGGTACAATGTTTTTCAGATTATAGTACTGATTCAGAATCAGATACATCTGCATTAAGTGATCTGGGTGGGTCTGAATTTGAGGGAGATATTCATCAGTTGATGGATGAATATAGTGATGTATTGCAGACACTTAAGAAGAGCAAAAATCTGGTCAAAACACTGACTAAGCAAATTGTTAATCTTAACTTGGCAGCTGCTGATTCAGATAAAGTATTAGATCAAAAACTAAATGAAATAGCCAGGCTGAAGAACATTACAGTTATTCAGATGGGAACTATTACATTTAAGAATGATCAAATTAGGAATCTGGAGGTTAGACTTCAAAAGGAGAGAGAGATTGTTGCAAGGTTTTCTAAACCAAAATCAGTTTTACCTTTGATAGATGAGTTTATCCCTCAAAAGGGTAAGACTGGATTGGGGTTTACAAAACCTGCCAGGACAGTTAGGTCCAAGTCTAAGGACAAAGCCCCAGTACTCAACAAGAAGCCTGTTATAGATAAAACAGCCAGGGTTGTACCTAAACAAAGGTACAACAGATTTGAGTGCTGGTGTTGTGGCAAGGTAGGCCACTTTGCCATAGATTGTTGGCACAATTCTAGTGTCAAGGAGATTAGCAAACTACCTGCTAGAGGAGCTACAGGTAGTCTTGTTAAAAGTCAAACTAACCTGTACCAAGGACCCAAGAATTATTTGGGTTCTAAGGTTAAGTAATCTGTTTTGCAGGTGAGTCCAAGTGGCCATGCCCCTATATGGTACTTGGACAGTGGATGTTCCAGGCACATGACTGGAACTAGGGGATTGCTGAAGGACTATACACCAATCAAGGATGGTCCTAAAGTTACCTTTGGTGGTTCAGAAAAAGGAATCATCAAAGGCTTTGGTAACATTTCTAGCAACCTAATTACAATTACTCAAGTGGCTTATGTCAAGGGTTTGAAACACAACCTCATTAGCATAAGTCAGCTGAGTGATTTAGGATATGACATCTCATTTGTCAAGGATGGTTATCATATTAGTAGGTCAAGTGATCAAAAGATCATTCTGACGGGATATAGGAAGAGAAATGTCTATTGTCTAGACATTATGTGTGAGAACATTGTTTCTCCTATTTGTCTTGTAGCTGATGAGAAAGTCTCACATTGTGTTAAATGGTACAAGAGGCTGGCTCATCTTAACTATAAGACAATATGCCAACTCTTTAGCAAAGAGTTAGTGAGGAATGGTCCTCAGGTTAAGTGTATAAAGGTTGGGATATGCTCAGCTTGTCAAAAGGGAAAGCATACCAAATCCACCTTTCATATCCTTGAGAACAAAGATGCTGTGAGGTGTCTATACCTCTTGCATATGGATATTTTTGGTCCTATGCCAGTTCACAGCCTAGGTAGGAAGGTCTACATATTTGTGGTAGTTGATGACTACTCAAGGTATTCCTGGGTGTTCTTCCTAAGGCAAAAATCTGAAACACCAAGCATCTTGTATAGTTTTGTTAAACAAATTCAGAATGAATTGAACAGTACAGTGGTCAAAATCAGAAGTGACCATGGTACTGAATTTCAGTCTGAAAGTATGACAAAACTGTGTGAAGAGTTTGGAATTTTTCAAGAATTTTCTTCACCAAGAACACCTCAGCAAAATGACATTGCTAAAAGGAAAAATAGAACCTTGATAGAGGCTGGTAGAACCCTATTGAGTGACACTTCTCTTCCAGAATATTTTTGTGCTGAGGCAGTCAATACTGCATGTCATGTAATCAATAGGGCTACTATCACCAAGAGCCACAAGAAGACCCCCTATGAGATTGTGAAGGGCAGAAAACCAAATATATCCTATTTTAGGATCTTTGGTTGCAAGTGCTATATCCTTAACAATGGTAAGTCTTATCAAACCAAGTTTGCTGCCAAATCCCAAGAGGGAATCTTTGTTGGGTACAGCAACAACAGTAAGGCTTATACGGTCTACAACTTGATTACTCAAGTTGTAGAAGAGTCTGTTCATGTAGTTTTTGATGAAGCTAGGCTCATTAACAATGAATTGCATAGAAGTGTTTGCAGCTCCACAGGTGTAACTGAGAAGATGGACAAGCTGACTATTGCAGAAGGTCCTACTGTAAGTCAGCAAGTAGAAGAAGGTGGCTGCTGTCCAGGGGGAGTACAAGATACTCCTGAAGCTGAAGGGGATCAAGAAGTGCAGCTAAATGAAGAGAATGAAGGTGTACAACCTGAAGACAGGCTGCCTCCAGCAAATAAGCATTTAAAAGATCATCCAGCCAATCAAATTATTGGTGATCTCAGACAAGGGGTACAAACAAGGAGCAAGAATCTAAGTTCAGTTCTCTACTCCAGCTTTCTATCCCAAGTAGAGCCAAAAAAATTTGAAGAAGCAATCCTAGACCCTCATTGGATTGAGGCCATGCAAGAGGAGCTGAACCAGTTCAAAAGATGTAAGGTCTGGGAGCTTGTTCCTAAACCAAAGGGCCACAACATTATTGGAACTAAGTGGATCTTTAGGAACAAGTTGAATGAGAATGGAATTATTATAAAGAATAAAGCTAGACTAGTTGCAAAAGGATATAGGCAGGAAGAAGGTATTGAGTTTGATCAAACCTTTGCTCCAGTAGCAAGACTGGAAGCAATAAGGATGTTCCTTGCCTATGCAACATATCAAGGATTTAAGGTATATCAAATGGATGTTAAGTCAGCTTTTCTGAATGGAAACCTGAAGGAAGAAGTCTATGTAGAGCAGCCATCAGGTTTTGTAGATTCTCTTAAACCTGATTATGTATATAGACTTAGGAAGGCTTTGTATGGGTTAAAACAAGCCCCTAGGGCTTGGTATGAAACCCTGTCTAGTTTCCTCGTTGAGAATAAATTCACAAAGGGGAAAATATACAAGACTCTATTCCTTAGGGAATCCAGAGGCAAGATTATCTTAGTCCAAATATATGTAGATGACATAATATTTAGGTCTACAGAAAGTTGTCTTTGCAAAAAGTTTGCAAAACTAATGCAAGGACAATTTGAAATGAGCAGTATGTGGGAACTTAAGTTCTTCTTGGGTATCCAAGTTAGACAGACTGAGGATGGTTTATCCATATGCCAGTCTAAGTTCACCCTAGAATTGATAAGGAAGTATGGTATGGAATGTCACAACCCGCATTTTCTCAACGATAAAATCATATCAGAGCAAGAGAAAACATGTGCCGTGATGCCACGTTGTGTAGGGGATAACTGCACACGCTCAGGCAAAACTCCAGACCTTGGATTTAAGGAAAATCGTTGATTAATTATGAAAGAAAAGCAGTTGGGTTGATTGGTCGTATCCCTCGGCACGGTGGATCAGCTAGTCCACAATTAAAAGTATAAGTATACGCAGCAGAAAATAGTTTGGTTCAATTAAGTTGACACCCTAGTGAGCATAAGTGTCCCCGAGGGGCAACTAATGGTATGCACGACTCTAAAGTGAATATAATAGATATAAAATGGTAGCCTTTTTACGCTAAGGAAATATAGTGTCTTTGCTTTATAATTATGTTATGCATGATATACATATAATAATGCTTTTAGGGTTTAAAATATCTAACATGCACCCTATCATAAATCCTTCCCAGAAGCAAGTAAACAACCACGAATAGGCAAAAACAACAGTTTAAGTTCATACTCAGCATCGCAAGAAGCCACCAGTGGGCGCCAACAACCTGACACGAACCCACTGGTGAGTATGTATGTCTATACAGAAAAGTAAAGAGCTACCTCACAAAATCGGGATCAGCTGTCTCAGCTACCCAAAAGGCCACAAACCAGCCCCACCAAAAGAACTAGCCGCTGAACCGGCTACAACCTGGACCTGAGGCATTCAAGAAAAGAACACCTCATCAAGGAAATAATCAAAAGAGTAAGTAAAACATTAGAATTAAGAGCAAAAAGAAGGGTTTACCAACCCGGCAACAAACTGCTATAAGCAAAAGAAAGGGCATGACAGTAAGAAAAGAGCACTGTCTAAAGCACAGCAAAGCACACCAAGTGCGAGCAATAAAAGCAACATGCTCAACGAAAGAGTCTAACATTCCTAATACGTGGGTAAGTGGCAGTGGTCAAAAACATGGATCTGAATACATAACCAAAATCAGATCCAACAAAAAGGGCTAAGGGGTCACCAGTGGCAGCTTTACGGTCCTACACACCAACCCAAACCGGGGTAAAAAGGCGGTGGCCACAGCTCTCCACATCAAAATCCACCCCTCGAGAGGCCACTAAAACTCCACCACCTGCCACAACCCAAGAGTCGGCAAGCAAAAATTAGTCGAACACCCAATACCACCACCTAAAGGAAGGGAAAAGTCACACTAACAATCCTAAGGTACACATGAACTCAAGACAGAAATGTCGAGCCCACTCGACGCAGCGTTGAGTAAGCTCCACTCACCTGACGCCTAAAAATACTTAGCCGCAAGTCCTACGCTGGGTGACGGCGTTGAGTGAGCTCGGCTCACTCGACGCTGTCAGCGCTTTCCACGTAGGGTAAACGTAAGTCTTGCTAAAATCGCAGCTTAAGCCCTCTCATGCGCGAAAACAGAGAGTTGGAGATTTAATCCCAACCCACGGTTCCGTCCTAACTACTCGGAGCTATCGCAACTAACCCTAAACTGTAACTAACAGCAACCTCACCCTAACTCTAGCTACCCACTGGACACTAAACCTCCGACAAAAAGAGAACATTGATTAAAATTCCAGAAAAAGAAATAAAGAATCAGCACTTGATTAAAAGCTTGATGTAATAACTCAACCTGCTGCCCTAGGGAGGAAAAAAGACAAAGAGAACAGAGCTTATGCACAAGAAATAAAAACAGATCATGGGTTAGAAACAAATTTGGCAAGGGCAAGGGGCCACTTGCCTCTACCTCTTCGGAAAAACAAACAACAGCCGCACCACAGCTTGGCTCCGGCGGCAAGATCAGCCACCTAGAAGACCAAAGCTGAAACTTGAGGAAAGAAAAGGAATCAGATGCTTAGAAATTCCTGGAATCTACCCTAAATCAAGAAAAGCTTACATGGAAGGGAATATCTAGCCGAGAGCAAGCCGGATCCGCTATCACACGAGAAAAACGGGCTCTAACCCTCCCGAAATCGCCGGCCAAAACAACCACCGCCTCCTCTCAAAACCTTTCTGCTGGAAGCTCTCCAGACTCGGGAACGATGAAAAATGAGGAGGAAAAACAGTTCACGGCAACAAAAGATGATTTCAGGAAAAAGCACGGAACACGCCCAAGACACGCCCGTGACACGGCCCGACACGCCCGTGTCACGGGGCGTGTACTCACACACTCGACGAACGTCGATCGCCGCTCGACGAAAACACGGGACACGCCCCCCAGACACGCCCGTGACACAGCCCGACACACCCGTGTCACGGGGCGTGTACTCACGCACCTACCCACTCGACAAAAGTCGATCTCCGCTCGACGAAGCAAGGGACACGCCCTGTGACACGCCCGTGTCACAGGCCGTGTACCAACCCGAACACCGCCCGATGATCGTGGAGCGCCGATCGTCGAACAGGGAGACATGCCCCAGTGTCACGCCTGTGTTCGACACGACACGCCCGTGACAAGGCCGTGTTCTCACTAAAACACCGCCTGACGACCATCGAGCGCAACTCGACGAACCGAAGGGGGACACGCCCGTGACACGCCCGTGTCACGGCCGTGTTCCTACAAAAAAACCCCGTCGACCAAAAATTCGTCGACCGGAGAAACGGGAGCTCTACCCGAGCACGACACACCCTGGGTCACGGGCGTGACCCAGGCCGTGCCACCCAAACTTACACAGAAAAGAAACCTGCTAACACCTAGCAAACAAGAGACAAGGAACCAGCCTATAAGCTCAGCCACAACAGACCACGCACAGCACAGCAAACATTACAAACATGCAGCTAACAAAACGACGCCGAAACGACGCGAAGGCAAACGATCTCGGATTCTGACCAAAACCGCACCGTAGCTAAACCACCAAGCCACAAAAACAACGGTGAGGTCGAAAACAACATCCGACGATCGAACACTCGGGCTAACACCTCCCGAAGCCAAAACGCAAGCATTTCCCTAAGAGGCCCAACCGAGTCACCAAAACAGACTCCGGCTAGCTGGGGAAACTTGCCAACTGGCTGCAACCAGGCTACACAAGGAACCTACAGAGCTAGGACCGCGCTCTACAACGGCGAAGGGCCGGAAAATGCGTCATCGTAACGCCAATCCAATATCAAACAAAACAAAGAAAAACTGGGGGCGTTACATGGAATCATCCACTCCCATGAAAACTCCTATGGTGTAACGCCCTGAAACTCAAAAGAACGACGGGGGACGTTTTGGGCCAGTTTTGGGTTCTGGCTGCAGGCACATGGCCTGGGACACGGGCGTGTCCCAGGGCATGTCAAGCTAGTGTCGACACTCAGCCGGGAAGTCGACATTTTATTCTCGATATTGTGTCGAGACTGGGCACACGGCCTGCGACACGGGCGTGTCGCAGGGCGTGTCGACCCGTGTCGACACTTAGCCCGTGAAGACAACACTCTGCGTTCGACGAATTGTCGAGACATGACACATGGCCTGCAACACGGGCGTGTCACAGGGCGTGTTGGCCCGTGTCGACACTCGTCCCGGGAAGTCGACACTTTGATCTCGACATTGTGTCGAAACAAGGCACACGGCCTAGGACACGGGCGTGTCCAAGGCCGTGTCGTTAGGTCGACGATCTTCGCTCGACGAAGTGTCGAGTGTCGAGACCGTGTACACGGCCTGGAGCCTAGGCATGTTGAGGTGACATGGGCAAGGACACGGGCGTGTCCTAGAACCCGTGCAGTGCTCGGGTTGTTTTCGGGGAAAAACGATGGGGGTACACGGCCGGCCACACGGCCGTGTCAGGTGGAACACGGGCATGTCAGGTCGAACACAGGCATGTTCGATACCCGTGTGTTATTCCAGGCGAGCCGATTTTGACGGCTAATGAGGCACACGGCCCTGGACACGGGCGTGTGCCAGGCCGTGTGCGTTCCAGATTGGGCATTTCAGTCCCGAATCGAAGCCGTTCATTTCTTTAATTGATGATCCAACGGCTGGGGGTTGTTCCTGAAGGGATATACCCGGGATTGGGACTTAGAAACCCTCACTTTTCATGAGTGGTTATCTTTCAAAAACTTAGAGAGAGAGGAGAGCCAAGGAAGGAAGAAGAAGCAAGATCCGGCCATTGGAGGAGCTTCGAAGCTCCAAATCGCGAGCCGACTCCGGATCCACGGAGGCAAAGCTAGTGCGGTGCTTTTCATCCGCTTACTTTTCCATGGCGCCAAAGAGGAATGCTAGGGTAACGATTCTCTTCTTGAGCATGCGTAGCTCTCCTTCTTTGCATAGGAAGCCCGCTCTCGCGATTTTGCGGTGAGTTGGAGGCGTTCCTTCGGGTAGATATGTGAAGTCCCCGTTTTTTAGAGTCCATAAGCGAGAATGGACATCGGCATGATGTGTGAAGCCTATCCGGACGTGTTGGTCTGGATCGGTGATGTTGCATTGCATAATGCCGGAGAAGACTCCGTGCTATTGGTTATTTTTTGGGTTTTCTACACGGTAGATTGCAACAGGGAGCCTTGGGGATTAACCCTAAGGTGCACCCGGAAAACTAGGCGGATGCGTGATCTTGCCAACTTGGTGGCCTGAGAGCCAACTTGAACATAACCGGATTATGTGAACTGTGATGGAAACGGGACTCGGGAGAAGTTTGACCTGCGCATATGGTTTAAATTACCGTTGCGGGCGCATATGGTTTAAATTACTGTTGCGTTGTGAGCACGGGTTAGATGGAACCGTACCCGTTCTATGTCGTTCGGATTAGAGCCGTTGGAATAGATGAGAGTCTTCGGCGGTCTATGGTTTTAATTACCGTGACCCATGTCAGGAAGACAAACTGCTCATTGATTGGCCGTCCAAAGGGATGGTGGTGAGTCGGCAGACTTAGACTGTGTTCATCGAGAATGTGCCCTGAGTGCACGGGGTGTGTGGCCGTACGAGCCTACGCCTGTGATGAAATGAATATTGATATATTGCTCGCTTATGCTAATGAAATGCAGGGAAGGAGCATCGCCGCCCCAAGTTGGCGGCGGGATCGTTATAATTTGGTCAGCATTGCTGACCGTTGCCTTGTTTTGCCACCGTACGGTGGTTTGTTGCTTGCAGGTGCTGCTGGACTAAGCGGTCAATAGCGGGCTAAAGCCCAATTTTGCGAAGCCGGCCCTCGAAGGCCTAATTGGAGTGTTTACTGCTTTATTCATGTATGACCGGCCTGCGTGCCGAGGTTTGTAAAACATGTAATATCAAGTGAACCATTTTGTAAGGCCTTAAGGCTTGTACTGGTGTATGTATAACATTCCTATTTTGGTTTTAGTGGACATTCATGATTTAGTGCTGGGTTCTTTATTGCAACTTTTATAAAACTGCTTCCGCTAGAATGCTCTGTGTAGGACGTTATGATTTGTTGGATGGTTTCTATGACTAACCACCCGGTATGTCTGTGGCATGCGGCGTCGGGCCCCGCCCGGACCTACTGCTATATGCTATGCGACGGATAGGGGGTGTAACAATTTGGTATCAGACTACTGGTTTTGGTCGGGCTTAAGATGAATTCGTGGGCGAATTCTTTTTAAGGGGTGGTAAGCACATTGTGTGCGTCATCGTTATAACAGTAAAAGAACGAATGACTGTCCACTTAGGAATGAAATACACGTGTTTGAGAAACCTGCGTGTTCCTATAATTGCTCTTTGCAATTTTATTTGGTCGCTTAACGGTGTTTTGTACCACTATAGGTTACCAGAAGTGGTGTTGGGCCGTCGGAACATCGAGTTTCTGAGGCTAGTAGTGCACCGGATGTTGCTCCTGCAACACCTCTATCGGCTGAGAACATACGCTTGGTGGCTGAAGCTGTGTTGGCCGTGATAAATGCGCAGCCTGCAAGGCAAACGCAGCAGCCCGCTCCTGCGATGGAGCAGGAACCTCTTCAAGAGGCTGAGCCGAGGAGAGTGGAGCAAGTGGTTGTGGAACCGGTGGTGCCAGGGAGGGCAACTGAGAGGCAGCTTAAGAATGTAATGAGCTTTAACCCTCCGGTATTCTCGGGGTTGGGAACCCCATCTCAGGATGAAGACTGGTTCTCCAGGGTGAAGAGAGTCATGACAGCAACGGAGACGGAGGAGTGGCAAATGACCACCATCGCTACGTTCCTTCTGGACGGTGAAGCGAGAATGTGGTGGGAAGGATTGGAGCTGCACTTACTGAGAGGCAGGCAACTTGGTGATGTCTCGATGGAGGAGTTCTCGAGAATGTTCTTGGCTAGATACCTTCCTTCGACGCAGAGGATAGCATTAGAGAACGAATTTCTGAAGTTGGTTCAGGGTGAGAAGAGCGTGGATGAATATCTCCACGAGTTTACTCATTTGAGTCGATATGCTAGCTCCACCATCGCGGATGAGGAGCGCAAGACGAATCGGTTCTACGAAGGCTTGAGAGATGAGTTGAGGTTACTACTCTCGGGGCCGATGACGCAGGGTTTCTTAACCTTGGTCAACACGGCCCGGTCCTTGGAGAAGGACATGAAGAATGTGCAGGCAAAGAAAAGCTCGGGCGAGAAGAAATCTGGGTTCAAAGTTCCGACTACTTCAAAGTCTGGCTATCAAAGATTCTTTAAGAAGCATAGGACTTCGGGTCCAGCTCCTTCTGGTGCTTCTGGGGCGACTACGAGTCGGACCCCGGGTGCGTGTTTTACTTGTGGAAAGACGGGGCACTTTGCCCGCGACTGTTGGAGTGGACGTCCCAAGTCCGAATGAAAGCCGAGAGCTACTTATGAAGAGAAGGGCAAGGCAGTGGAGTCGACCGCGTCCCACTATGCTCCGGCCCAACCAAGGGTCTATAATCTTGTCCAACAGGAGGCCATCAAACAAGCTGATGTGGTCACAGGTACGGTTTAATTTATAGCAAGTCAATTTCTTTAAATACTTGTTATGCACATGTTACCTTATCACTGCTTGTTTAGGATTTGTATTTATTTGTGAAAATCCGGCACGAGCACTCTTCGATACGGGAGCTTCACACTCCATCTTGTCTGAAGGATTTATATCACGCATCGGAGTCCCTTCTTCGATGGCGAAGGATAAGTTGGATGTGTTGTTGCCCAATGCGTGTTCGATGCGAGCGGATAGGATCTGCGATGTTAAGATTCGTATTGGGAATCAGGAGTTTGACCTGCAGGCGTCTTTACTTCCGTTGGTGGAGTTCGACGTTATATTTGGCATGGACTGGCTCTCGGAGTAGCAAGCCTATATAGATTGCGGTAGCAAGGAAGTCAAGCTGGGAGCAAGTCGTGAAACGACTTTTACGGGCTTAAAGGGGTCGAGCAAGACGTTTATGTCTGCTCTTCAGGTGGTGAAGGCGGTTCGTGCCGGTGCAGAACTGTTCTTTACGCTAGTGGAGGTTGCAAAGCCGAAGCCCGCGTTGGATTGTATTTCAGTGGTATCAGAATACCCTGATGTGTTCCCCGCAGATCATCCTGGAGCCCCGCCTCAACGGGAGATAGATTTTACGATTGAGCTAGTGCCAGGTGCAAAGCCTATGTCACGATCTCCTTATTGGCTAGCGCCTAAGGAAATGGCGGAGCTGAAAGTTCAACTACAAGAACTGTTGGAGCAAGGGTATGTGCGCCCGAGTTCTTCGCCTTGGAGCGCACCGGTCCTCTTTGTTAAGAAGAAGGACGAAAGCTTGAGGCTATATATTGATTATCAGGAGCTCAACAAGTTGACGGAGAAGAACAAGTACCCGATCCCTCGGATTGATGATCTTTTTGATCAGTTTATCGGGTCGATGGTGTACTCGAAGTTGGATCTCAAGGCTGGGTACTATCAGCTGCGAATAAGGGAGAGTGATATCCCGAAGACAGCATTTAGTACGAGATACGGGCATTATGAGTTTACGGTCATGTCGTTTGGGCTGACTAATGCGCCGTCAGTGTTCATGGATTTGATGAATAGGACTTTCAGGGAGTACTTGGACCATTTCGTGATCGTCTTCATCGACGATATTTTGGTGTACTCGCAAAGTGAGGAAGATCACTTCAAGCATCTTCATTTGGTTCTGGAGACGCTAAGGAGAAATCAGTTGTATGCCAAGTTCTCGAAGTGCGAGTTTTGGCTATCCTCAGTGGCGTTCCTCAGTCATATAGTGAGTGGAGAGGGTATTGTTGTGGATCCGGCGAAGATCGTTGCGATACGGGAGTGGCCTGAGCTTGTCACGGTAGCGGAAGTCCGGAGCTTTCTGGGGATTGCCGACTATTATAGGCGCTTCGAAGAGAACTTCTCGCGGATAGCGTTACCTCTCACTACTTTGACGAGGAAGGAGCATATGTTCGTTTGGACGCCGGAGTGCGCACGAGCTTTTGAGGAGTTGAAGTGTCGGTTGACCACGGCGCCTGTGCTGAGTTCGCCATGTGGGACCGAAGGCTATGAGATTTATAGTGATGCTTCGGGCAGCGGTTTGGGTTGCGTGCTACTGCAACACGGAAGTGTAATAGCTTATGGCTCGAGACAGCTAAAAGTGCATGAAAGGAACTATCTGGTCCATGACTTGGAGTTAGCGGCCGTGATTTTTGCCTTGAAGCTGTGGAGACACTATTTGTACGGTGTGAAGATTGATATCTACACCGATCATAAGAGCCTGAAATATCTGATTGATCAGAAGGATCTGAATATGCGGCAACGTAGATGGATGGAGTTCCTGGGGGACTATACATTCAAGATCCACTACATGCCTGGTAAAGGGAATGCGGTTGCGGACGCGTTGAGTCATCGAGCCCCAGCTCAAGCCAATTGGCTATCGGTGCATGATGAGTGGTTGGTGCTGGAGTTGGAGGCGCTGGAGATTGTTTGTGTGGATAGGCAATCAAGTTCTGAAGCAGCTCTGAATTGGACGGAAGTCCAATATGACCTGGCTGATCGTATTCGGCAGGCTTTGGATATGGATGCTCATATGAAGCAGTTCGTGGTAGAGGCTCTGGATGGGTCAAAATCTCAATTCGTCGTGGAGGACGGATTACTTTGGAAGGATGGTCGTCTGTGCATCCCAAGTGTGGGTAATCTGCGGGTGGAGTTGTTGTACGAGGCACACCATACCAAGTACTCGATTCACCCGGGGAGCACGAAGATGTACCGCGATGTCAAGAAACTATTTTGGTGGCCGGGTTTGAAGAAAGATGTGGCGCTCTACGTAGAGAAGTGCCAAACTTGCGCCTTGGTGAAGGCGGAGTGCCAAAAGCCGGGAGGATTTCTTAAGTCCTTGCCTATCCCGGAGTGGAAATTTGACGACATCTCTATTGACTTTGTGCACGGTTTGCCAAGGTCGCAAAAGGGGAACGACGCTATTTGGCTGGTCGTGGATCGGTTAACGAAGGTGTCACATTTCATTCCGCATAGGAAGGATGATCTGGTGGAGAAGTTGGCAAAGCTTTATGTGGATAACATAGTACGGCTTCATGGTGTGCCCCGCAGCATCGTGAGTGACCGAGATGGGCGGTTCACATCCAATGATTGGAGGCTAGTGCAGCAAATGTTGGGAACAAAGTTGAAATTTAGCACAGCCTTCCATCCGCAAACGGATGGGCAGACCGAGAGGGTCAATAGAACCATTGAAGACATGCTCCGCATGTGTGTCTTGGATTTTGGGAAGCAATGGGAAGACCACCTTTATTTGGTAGAGTTCGCGTACAACAACAGCTACCAAGCGAGTATTCAAATGGCGCCCTTCGAGGCCCTATATGGTAGAAAATGTCGCACGTCGTTGTCTTGGTTAGAAACGGGTGAGTCAAAGTTGTATAAGCGATTAGAAGTGGAGGATGCTACTTATTTGGTAAGAACCATTCGGGAGAGGTTGCTTATTGCTCAGGACCGGCAAGCGAAGTACTATAATGCCAAGCACAGGAATGTGGAGTTCGCTGTGGGCGACTATGTGTACTTAAAGATCAAGCCGTTCAAGGGTGTCTCGCGGGTGCGGCGATTGAAAAAACTAAGCCCGAGGTACCATGGGCCGTTTGAGGTTCTGGAGCGAGTTGGTGAAGCAGCCTATCGGTTGAAGCTTTCAGTGGAGCTTAGTGGTTTACATGATGTATTCCATATTTCGGTGCTCCGGAAGGTGGTGCAAGAGCCTTCGCAAGTGATCGCGGTTGATCAAGTGCCGGTGGATAGTGGGTTGACAACAAAGGTCAAGCCCGTGCGGATTGAGGACTCGGAAGTCAAGCGGCTACGTAATAAAGAGATCAGAATGGTCAAGGTCCGGTGGGACAATTGCGGTCGTGAGGAGCTCTCTTGGGAACGAGAGCAGACTATCCTTGACGAGTATCCAGAGTTGTTCCGCTCAGGTACAAATTTTGGTTTTGTACATGTCTTTCCTTTATATAATTTCGTGGACGAAATTCTTTTAAGAGGGGGAGAGTTGTAACGCCCCGAAACTCAAAAGAGCGACGGGGGACGTTTTGGGCCAGTTTTGGGTTCTGGCTGCAGGCACACGACCTGGGACAGGGGCGTGTCCCAGGGCGTGTCAAGCTTGTGTCGACACTCAGCCGGGAAGTCGACATTTTGCTCTCGACATTGTGTCAAGACTGGGCACACGGCCTGCGACACGTGCATGTCGCAGGGCGTGTCGACCCGTGTCGACACTTAGCCCGCGAAGTCGACACTCTGCGTTCGACGTAGTGTCGAGACATGACACACAGCTTGCGACACGGGCGTGTCGCAGGGCATGTCGACCCGTGTCGACACTCGTCCCGGGAAGTCGACACTTTGTCCTCGACATTGTGTCGAGACAAGGCACACGGCCTAGGACACGGGCGTGTCCAAGGACGTGTCGTCAGGTCGACGATCTTCGCTCGACGAAGTGTCGAGTGTCGAGACCGTGTACACGACCTGAAGCCCATGCGTGTTGAGGTGACACGGGCAAGGACACGGGCGTGTCCTAGAACCCGTGCAGTGCTCGGGTTGTTTTCGGGGAAAAACGATGGGGGTACACGGCCGGCCACACGGCCGTGTCAGGTGGAACACGGGCATGTCAGGTCGAACACGGGCGTGTTCGATACCCGTGTGTTGTTCCAAGCGAGCCGATTTTGACGGCGAATGAGGCACACGGCCCTGGACACGGGCGTGGGCCAGGCCGTGTGCGGTCCAGATTGGGCATTTCAGTCCCGAATCGAAGCCGTTCATTTCTTTAATTGATGATCCAACGGCTGGGGGTCATTCCTGAAGGGATATACCCAGGATTGGGCCTTAGAAACCCTCACTTTTCATGAGTGGTTGTCTTTCCATAACTTAGAGAGAGAGGAGAGCCAAGGAAGGAAGAAGAAGCTAGATCCGGCCATTGGAGGAGCTTCGAAGCTCCAAATCGCGAGCCGACTCTGGATCCACGGAGGCAAAGCTAGTGCGGTGCTTTTCATCCGCTTACTTTTCCATGGCGCCAAAGAGGAACGCTAGGGTAACGATTCTCTTCTTGAGCATGAGTAGTTCTCCTTCTTTGCATAGGAAGCCCGTTCTCGCGAGTTTGCGGTGAGTTGGAGGCGTTCCTTCTGGTAGATATGTGAAGTCCCCGTTGTTTAGAGTCCGTAAACGAGAATGGACATAGGAATGATTTGTGAAGCCTATCCGGACGTGTTGGTCTGGATCGGTGATGTTGCATTGCATAATGCCGGAGAAGACTCTGTGCTATTGGTTGTTTTTCGGGTTTTCTACACGGTAGTTTGCAATAGGGAGCCTTGGGGATTAACCCAAAGGTGCACCTGGAAAACTGGGCGGATGCGTGATCTTGCCAACTTGGTGGTCTGAGAGCCAACTTGAACATAATCGGATTATGTGAACTGTGATGGAAACGGGACTCAGGAGAAGTTTGACCTGCGCATATGGTTTAAATTACCGTTGCGGGCGCATATGGTTTAAATTACCGTTGTGTTGTGAGCACGTGTTAGATGGAACCGTACCTGTTCTATGTAGTTCGGATTAGAGCCGTTGGAATAGATGAGAGTCTTCGGCGGTCTATGGTTTTAATTACCGTGACCCATGACGGGAAGACAAACTGCTCATTGATTGGCCGTCCAAAGGGATGGTGGTGAGTCAGCAGACTTAGACTGTGTTCACCGAGAATGTGCTCTGAGTGCACGGGGTGTGTGGCCGTATGAGCCTATGCCTGTGATGAAATGAATATTGATATATTGCTCGCTTATGCTAATGAAATGCAGGGAAGGAGCATCGCCGCCCCGAGTTGGGGGCGGGATCGTTATAATTTTGTCAGCATTGCTGACCGTTGCCTTGTTTTGCCACCGTGCGGTGGTTTGTTGATTGCAGGTGCTGCTGGACCAAGCGGTCAATAGCGGGCTAAAGCCCAATTTTGCAAAGCCGACCCTCGAAGGCCTAATTGGAGTGTTTACTGCTTTATTCATGTATGACCGGCCTGCGTGCCGAGGTTTGTAAAACATGTAATATAAAGTGAACCATTTTGTAAGGCCTTAAGTCTTGTACTGGTGTATGTATAATATTCCTATTTTGGAATTAGTGGACATTCATGCTTTAGTGCTGGGTTCTTTGTTGGAACTTTTATAAAACTGCTTCCGCTAGAATGCTCTGTGTAGGACGTTATGATTGGTTGGATGGTTTCCATGAGTAACCACCCGGTTTGTCTGTGGCATACGGCGTCGGGCCCCGGCCGGACCTACTGCTATATGCTATGCGACGGATAGGGGATGTTACATATGGGGTCAAGCATGTCTCTAAGCAAAGATGATGCAGGGAAACCTGTAGATGAAACTTTGTATAGAGGGATAGTTGGCTCCCTACTGTATTTGACTGCTAGTAGACCAGATATCATGTATGCTACATGTATCTGTGCTAGGTACCAAGCTTTCCCTAAAGAATCTCATTAGACGGCAGTCAAAAGAATTTTGAGATATCTTAAGGACACTCCTCATCTAGGCCTTTGGTACCCTAGGAATGGAGATTTTGAACTGACAGGTTATTCAGATGCAGACTTTGCAGGCTGCAAGGAAGATAGAAAGAGTACCACAGGAACCTGTCAATTTCTAGGTGGAAGGCTGGTGTCTTGGAGTAGCAAGAAGCAGACCTGTGTGGCTATCTCCACAGCTGAGTCAGAGTATGTCGCTATAGGAAGCTGTTGTGCACAACTACTATGGATACAACAACAGCTAGAAGATTATGGTATTCAAGTAAGTAGAACACCTTTATTTTGTGATTCTACTAGTGTCATTTCTATTGCAAATAATCCTGTCTCCCATAGTAGGACTAAGCACATAGAAATAAAATACCATTTTCTAAGAGAACATGTAGAAAAAGGAGACATTTCCTTAGAGTATATAAATACAGATAATCAGTTAGCTGATATGTATACTAAGCCCTTAGATGCAACCAAATTCAATAAATTTAAAATTGAATTAGGGATGATAAACTTAGAATAGTTTACAAAAAAAATTGGCTAAGTAAAATGGTGTCGACACACAGAGTTGTCTGTGTCGACACATAGAAGTGGTGCCGACATTTCAGAGAAATGGTGTTGACACATCTAGGAAGTCTGTGTCGATACTTCAGAGAATTTGTGTCGACACATGCAGTGTAGGTGTCGACACATCTAGGGTGGTGTCGACACTTAGGATTTACACAGAATTAGTCTTGTAGTGTCTCGACTAAGTATCGAGCTGAGTGGTGCCGACACATATATTCTGTCGACTATACTTGTGTCGACATATAGTTGTCGAGACATTAGCAGTATGTGTCGACACTTTTCAACAGTGTCGACACAATTTAAGTATTTTAACGCGCCTTTTCAACTTCGATTCTAGAAAGGTATAAATAGGTTTTCCCCAGTGTTTGTCGACACACTCACGTTAGTCTTGAGACCAAACTTGTGTGTCGACATCTCTCTTCTCTAAATTCAAAATTTCTTCAAACCCTAATGTTGCCCAAGCTAGAAGAGAACATTAATGAAGGATATGAGCTTGTGCGACACGCCTTTGATGACGCGGAACCCGAAATCAAAGGTGTGGTAACCCTAATTGCCGAGACTGGACTAGAATACCTTATATCAGAACCAATTAA
The DNA here is from genome assembly GCA_039583875.1 of Platanthera guangdongensis. Taxonomy (NCBI): domain Eukaryota; kingdom Viridiplantae; phylum Streptophyta; class Magnoliopsida; order Asparagales; family Orchidaceae; genus Platanthera; species Platanthera guangdongensis. The sequence continues at coordinate 157,679,244 of CM077151.1, forward strand.
GATCTGGAAGAAGAAGGTCCTTGAATTTTTGAGTGCAGCTTCACTTGATGATACTGGACTCAAGATTAAGTCCAGAGTCCATGGGACAAAAGTCAAGGTCACACAGAAAAATCTAAGAAAGGTACCTCAACTACCAAGAACAAAAGAGGAAGAAGATGTATCTGCTTCTAAGACTATAGAGGCATTGAGAATGTGTGGACTGGATTCAAACCTGAAAATTGGATCAGTTTTCAATAGAAAAGGGATGAACATCCAAGGAAAGTTTCTGTCTGAAATAGTTGGCAAGGTCATCCTGAGCAAGCCTGGAGCACATGACAGAATTTCAGCTCATATGTTCAGTTTGATGACAAGGATTATCTTCAAACTTAAGACTGACTGGTCAGTAGTTCTGTTTGATAAGATAATAGAGAGCCTGAAGAAGCCCAATCTGGGTAGAATTCTGAGTCTATACCTAGCTAGAAGTATTCCTGATGTGATGAACCAAGCTGCAGGTTCCAAGATAAACCACATGAGGAGAATGGATTTGAGAATTTTCTCTAGGTGGGATAGAGTATTGACAAAAGAAATGTCAACTCCATAAAAGAAAACACCTCAGAAGAAGAAGAAGAAGACAGCCAGTGTGGCTCAAGAATCCTCTAGCAGCTCTGAAGAGCAAGTGGTGTTTAGTTCTGATGATAAACAGGGTAGAAATGCTGAACAGTCTCCAGCTAGACTAGAAGATGCACAGAGGCAGGGGGAGCTACCACCAGCTAGCCCAATTCACCTGGATCCACTCCAGGGGGAGCCTCTTCTTGTGGAAGAGCCAACTCCACTAGAGAGTGAAAGGGCTACCCACACCATTCTAGAGGTAATCACTGAAATTAATCAATTAGATTTCACTATTGAGGATGAAGTTTTGACTGATTCATTACCTGATGTTCATCAGCAAACACAGATACAACCTCAACCACAAGATGTTATCATGGAGGACACATCTCTTGCTGATAAAGTGGTTGATGAGATCAGAGATTCTCCAGCCCATTCTCAACAGGAATTTACATTAGAAGAGTTGTTCCATGATCTTCTACAAACTGATTTTGAGAGAGAGAAAGCTACTGCTGAGGGGGAGAAGGTCAATATTGAGGGGGAGCATGTGGAGAATGTAGACACTGCAAGCAAGGATACTGTGGAGCCAAAGCATGCTGAGGAACCACAAAGGACTGAGAAGGAATTACCTCCTAGTCCTAAGGATAGAGTGGACATAGTCAGCACTTCTGCTTCAGAAGATGAAGAGGCTGCTAGAGCCAAGAAGAGGAAGTTTCAGGTCTTCAAAAGAAGGAGCCAGAACTACAAAAAAGCACTACAGACCATTGCTCCACAGCCTGCCCCATCTACTGATTATAGTTCACTGATGGTGGCTTTGCAAATTAAGCTGGATGAGCAAAGGCAAGCTCTAGAAAAATATATGGATGAAGGGCATAAGTCCCTGCAATTTGATCTTGCACAAGACATCAAATCTATCAGATTTGAAGTGAATCTCAACAAGAAGGAAATGACTGATTGTTTCCATAAAGGAGGCAATACAGTGATCTATCTGGCTACACATCAAGAGAAGATAAAGACAAAACTTGATGACTTAGCACTAAAGCAAGGATATGTTCTAGAAAATCAAATAAGAATGAATGAAAACTTGACTGAAACCCATAATGTGATAGTCACTAAAATGAAGAATCTAGCTACAGCCCACACTGCAGCCATGACTACAGCCAAGGCAGAATTTGATCAGGCATTACAAGAAGGTCTCACTGCTGTTACATCTGCCATCCAGGATTCACAGAAGCTAATCACTGAAAAGCTCCAAAGGTTGAAACCTTTTTATAAAGATGAAGTTAACTATCTGAATGCCCAGATCAGGTTTCAGAAAGATGATCTGAGGGATCACATAGAGAGAGAAGTCATAAAGGGGGAGAGGGTATTAGTCAAGGCAGGCTCTGATCATGCCAAATGGATTTCAAATTCCATCAGAGCCACCCTTGGATATCCACCTTTATGTGATGATGACAATGTGGCAGAGTCTAGATTAAATCGTGCATACTTTGGAGGAGAGCAAGCTGACGTGGCTCAAGTGATATATCCTCCTGCAGATTTTGACATGATACATCAGGAGGTACAGTCTATGTATAGTCCTCCTGAGGGTAATCAGAATATAATTCTTGAGAAAGTTGTCCAGCCTGTGCTAGAGGCAATCTTAAAAGAACAAGAGGCTTTGTTAAAAGAACAAGAGGCCCAATTATCCAGGAAAAGGTTCAGAGAACAAGCTGAATTAAGGCCAGATTTTGAACAATGGAGCCCCACATCCAGGAATATCATATTGACTGCTTGGAAGGCTACTAAGGACAATGTCCTGGATAGAGGCAAGTGGTATTCTGACCTGGAGTGGAGAAAACATGAGAATAGGCAAGAGGCCATAGTACAATATAGAAGGAAGGCTAAACTGGGAAAGCTACCTCCTAATGCACAGGAGCCTAGCAAGTATTTCCCTAAGCCTTATCACTATTTTGAAAGGCAGAAGATAAAGGCTGAAGAGCTGAAAAAGAAAGATCTTAAAGGGAAGAAGCCTGCTGCTGCTGATGACAATGAAGCTCCAGTTCAAGCAATGATTCAATCTGGAAAGGGCATTGTAATCAAGGAACCGGAGCAGCCATCGGATAGCATTTTCTTAAGTTTACAATTTGTAATCATTTGTATTAAACTCTATGTAAACTTTTGATAAATGAAAATGTTTGGAGTTGTAAGAACAATGTTACATGTTCAAATCTATTACATTAATTGTTCTGAGATAATTGTTTTATACATGTTCTGTTCATATATGTTTAAGTATTTTCCCTGTCATATAATATTGTTTTACATCATACTGAAAACTTGTTATGTATGGTGTATATCATTGACTAAGGGTTATGACTTCTCCAAATAGGGGGAGATTGTTGGGTACATTGGAATATATGTACCTGATTTGAAGAAGCCTCACCCTACTCAATGATATACATCAAGGTGTATTTGATGTGCTTTGAGTTTATTTGTGCAGGTTAAGTAACTGCAGGTTTGCAGGAAAAGTTTCTAAGTCCATGTGTTGACACCTAGAAGAAAAGTGTCGACACTTAAGAAGGCTTGTGTCGACACCCAGAGAAGCTGTGTCGACACTTGGAGTAATTGTGTCGACACCAGGAAGGCAGAGTCGACACTAGAAGAAAAGTGTCGACACATACAGGCAGTGTCGACACACAATGAAGAAATGTCTACATAATCAGTGTCGACACTTAGAAGCAGTGTAGACACTCAGAGAAACTTTGTCGACAGCAAATGTGTCGACACTAGGAGGCTGTGTCGACACTCAGAAAAACTTCAACAAAGTTCAAGTACATGTGTCGACACTAGGAGGCTGTGTCGACACTCAGCAAACTTCAACAAAGTTTAAGTACAAGTGTCGACACAAAGGAGATGTGTCGACACTCAGCAAAGTCTCAACACATGAAGAATGTGTCGACACAAACGAGATGTGTCGACACTCAGCAAATGTTTCAACACAGAAGGCATGTGTCGACACAAAGAAGATGTGTCGACACTTAGCAAGTTTCAACACAAGAAGATGTGTCGACAAAAAGGAGTTGTGTCGACACTTAGCAGAAATCAACTAAGTTTTGAAGAAGAAGGACTTGTGTCGACACACAGGATCAGTGTCGACACATTCTGAAGAAGCAGTGTCGAGAAGCAGTCACAACAACACAAGGAGTTGTGTCGACACCATAAAGGCTAGTGTCGACACTTAGTCTACTTGTGTCGACACTTAGTCTATTTGTGTCGACACATAAAGACTATCTGTCTCGACACTTTCAGACAGTGACAGAGATTTCAAGAAGTGACTGGATGACTTGACAGCTGCCATTTCAACCGGTCAACTGCTACTGTCAGAGCTGTTAGAAGGTTGTTAGACATCGGATCAGCCGGTCACCATGAAGAAAGCTTATATAAAGGCTTATTCCTTCAACAGAAGGAGCATCGATCAATGAAGTGAAAAATAACACAACAAGAAGTAGACCTTCAAGAGAAGATCTAAGAAGTTGGAGAGAGAGAGCTCCTACTAAGAAGACCAACTGTTGAACCAGGCTGATAAGGAAGATTCAGATTGAAATCAGAATCTCAAGTCAGTAGTTGATTGAAGATCATCTGCATAGAGATACAACCCTACTGTGTTCTAATTCAAGAAGCTTTGAAAAAAGCCAAGGGAGGTTGATCTCAGCCAAGTTCTTTCAAGAACTCATCAAGAAACCAGTCAACTCATCTCTCTCTATCAGAGTTGTGGTTATATACTTTATATTTTCTAATTTCTGTAGGATCTTTTATAGATCTGAGTTGTAAGCCTAAATCTATAAAGGCTGATGTAGGGCTTGTGAGCCTGAGTGTAGGAGAATCATTTCTCTGAGTGTAGGCCTTGTTGAAGGCTGAGGTAGGGTTGTTGTGCTTGAGTGTAGGTCTTGTTGAAGACTGAGTGGTAGGGCTTGGTGCTTGAGTTGTAGGAGTGGGATCACTCTGAGTTGTAGGAACCTGTTTGGGGTTCTGAGTTGTAAGATCTGAGGATCTGAGGAGAAGTGGAGAAGTTAGGTCAAATCTGGTACACTACTAGATAGGCGAAGGGGGAAAGTGGATGTACCCAGACCTTAGGGAACCACTATAAATCCTGTGTGCTCTCTGTGAATGTATGCTTGTATGGCTGTTGTGCTATGATACTTGTAGAATTGCAATTACTGTATTATATTTCTGTCTTTAAAGTTTAAAAAGAGATATGTCACCTATTCACCCCCCCCCCCCTCTAGGTGATTAGGCACTGTTTCTTTCATATGTCATGTGACGAATAGGGCATTACACTATACATTGACCACCGTGAACTGAAAAAGCATACGGAGAAGAACAAGTATTCGATTACGAGAATTGATGATCATTTGATCAGCTGACTGGATTAACCATCTATTCGAAGTTGGATTTTAAGTCCATTTATTATTAGTTGAGGATCAGGGAAAGTGATATTCCCAAGACAGTGTTTATCACACCCTATGGACATTATGAGTTCACTGTAATCTCCTTTGGGCTCACTAATTTGCCAAAAGTGTTTATGGACTTGATGCACAGGATCTTTAGAGAGGATTTGGACCTGTTTGTGATCATCTTTATTGACGACACACTATTATACTCTCAGTCATGAGAGGATCATGCGAATCATTTGAGATTGGTTCTACATACCCTGAGTTTTGGATCCCTAGTTGATTTGGGCTAGGTCCACTAACTTAGGATGTGACCCATCATGTATAGTCTGGGTCACATTTATGTCTTAGAGTCTAGGACAGACCTCTATCTCAACTTTAGATGGACCAGCCTTCCTCAAGACCATCAGGAACTCCAGAACTATCAGTTTTTCAGACTAAGTGAAATGAGTTCGACGTTCGTCGAACTCAGCTCGACGAAGGGAGTTCTGCGCTCGACGATTGTGAGACAATTTGTAGTGCTGAGCTCGACGAACTATGTTCTTTGTTCGACGAACACCGGGATTCTACTTCAAGCATTATCAGGACTACTTCAGAATTTATCTAAGTCCAACTTCAAACTTCGGTCGACGAATTATATTCTGAGCTCGACGAACTTGGACCTCAAGTTGTCAATTTCTCAGGTCGACAAAGTCAGCTTCTCAGGTCGACGAATGTTGTACTCTACTCGACGATTTCTGGACTCAGAGAATTTGTGTCGACACTTAGGGTTTGTGTTGACAGCAGACAATTTGTGTCGATACCTGGATATCTGTCGACACCAGAGGATTTGTGTCGACACCAGGATATCAGTCGACACCAGCTTATGGCGACACCAAGATCAATCTATCGACACCAACTTTTGTCGACACAGCATTTCAGCAGATGCAGGATATTTTGCCTAAGTCCAAAACTTTTCTCAGCTCGACGAATTTGATTCTCAGCTCGACGAATACTGTCTTACATTGAAGATTGTCTGTTCAATGAATGAAGACTGTCAGCTCGACGAACTCAGCTCAGCTCGACGAACTCAGCTTAGCTCGACAAACTCAGGCTCAGCTCGACGAACTCAAAATTCAGTTCGACGAATTATGTTCTTCGGTAGACGATTCCAGACTAGGTCTTCTTCCGTTCCCGTCTCATTCCATGGCGTTGATTCCTGAACATTTAATGGCAGTTCTTCCCAGAATACTACCGATAGAATGCGAAGTTAATCCTGGATTATTACATGCCATTTTCCCATGGAAACAGTTGGGGAAATAATTTATTACTGCTTCCTTTACAGGCCGTCTGCCATTACTGCTCCATATTCAAAAATTTGAATGTCTCTTATGAGACATGGAGATATACAGAAGGAGGGAATAATACAAACATACACAACAAAAAAGACAGACAGTGATTCACACAACACACGAAAAAAGGAATTCATTCTTGGCCTAGAGAGAAACTGATCAAGAAGAAAAAGAAGAAGAACACTACATCAATATCAAGAGTCTTCTTCATCTGCTTTTACTTAGGATAACTTCAAAGACAATACATTCATATCAGTCACAAGAAGTTCCTGGAGACTTTCTCTGGACCAGGAAATCTAGATCTTTGAAGACCTATCACCCTGAAGCAGTGCTCCAACATTCTTCCTGATTCATTCTACATCTCAGGGGGAGCAAAGCTGCTAAACAACAATCCACAAGTCTTCTCATTTGACTTGAGAAAGAGAAGACCTCATCACCCTCTCACTCCACCTCTGTACAGGGTTTTAATTCCCTTCAAAATTATTCTGGTTGCAAGTCTCCCTCCAAAAGACTTGAGGGTTTGGTTTTTGGGAACCTGATCAAAACCCCATTAGTGTCAGGACACCTGATCAACCCCTTCCTGCAGTGGATTCCTACCAGGGTGGTAGAAGAGTGCACTACCCAGTTTTGGGGAACCACTATAAAATTCTTGTGTCGTCTGGTTGCTTTCCTTTCTTTTTGTTTTCTGGCCTTGCTCTGTGAATGTGCTGTGATTAGATAATTGCTGCATCTTGGTTTATTGTATTTGCTTCCCTGCACACACACCTAAAATACAACAATAGTTGTAAAAGTTTTAAAATCACCAACATACTCTATTCACCCCCCCCCCCCTCTAGAGTATATCTGATCTAACTAACACCTTCAGGTGGTATCAAGCATACCTCCTGAACTTTCAATTGGTATCAGAGCCAGGTTGGTTAAATTACCAGATCTTACAGGTTGGTTAACATACCATACCTGATTGGTTGTACATGCTAACACCTGAACCCAAAGATCACTTAGTTAGATCAGTTTGTTTTTATTCTGTTATTGGACTTATCCTTCTCACAGACATGGCCCAAAACAAGGATTATACAAGCATCAGACCTCTAGTGTGCAATCTTAATAAGTTTGCCATCTGGAAGGCAAGAATTAGATTATATATGAACTCCATTGATGGGGATATTTTTTCTGTCATTTCAACAGGTGTTCCACCAGCTCCTACAACTTTTGCCAGCACATTAACTAATCTGAGTGCAGTACCACCTCCAGACAATACTGAAGCCTATAAGAAAGCCAAGATGGCTGATGCAAAGGCTATGAATATTCTGGCCCAAACAATGTCAGATGACATATTTCAGAAGGTGGCTGAGTGCACCTCAGCCAAGGCCATTTGGGACTCTTTCAACCAAATGGTAGCAGGCTCAGTTGATGAAAGAAAGGATAGGAGATCCAGTCTCATTTCTCTCTATGAGAATTTCAAAAAGGATGAGACAGAATCTGTGGCTGAGATGTACAATAGATTAAGTTCAATCATCAGTGAACTCAAGACTCTTGACAAGGACATCACCTTAACTGAGGTGAATGACAAGATACTGATGTGTTTCCCCAGTTCATGGGATACCAGAATCTGGCCAATCAAAGAAGCCAGAAGCCTCAATGAGATTTCAACAGAATCTCTGTTAGGCAAGCTGAAGTCATATGAGCAGCTTGTCAAATCAAGAGAGGCAACAGAACAGAAGGCAACTACCCCAGTTAGGAAGGAGCACAGCTTGGCCTTCAAATCTTCTGAAGACAATGAAACATCTACATCCAATGAAGAGTTAATGAGTCTTTTTGCCAAAAGATTCTACAAAATGGCAAGAAAGGACTTTAGAAGAAAATCATCCAGGCAGGATGATAAGCCCAAATATGACAAGACACCAACTAAGGAGGTTGTGTGTTTTGGATGCAGAAAGCCTGGGCACTATATTTCAGAATGCCCAGAGAATCAGAAAAAGGACAAGGGCAGGGACAAGGATTGCAGAAGAAAACAAAGCAGCAGACCCTCCTCCAACAAATATAAAAGGAAAGACAAAGGATTTGTTGCTGAGTCCTGGAGTGAGACAGAAGAGGAAACATCCTCCTCCAGCTCCAGTGAAGAAGAGGAAGAAGCCAGATCCAAGGAGGTGTGCCTAATGGCAATAGATGCCTCCAGAAGCAACTATGGATCAGAAGAGGATTCTGAAGATGAAGGTGCCTCAGACTCAGAGGCTGATCAGGTGATTTCTAGTTTTGATTTCAATTCTGACTTATTTAAAGTAGAATTTAAAACTATGTGCATGGATCTAATAAACTCAGAGAAAGAAATAAAAACCTTGAGGACTAGACTAGAAAACCTTGAATCTGTCAGCATAGAAAAGAGAAAACTAACTGATCAATTGACACTAGCTAATGAACAGATAATCAAGTTAAAATCTGAATTATGTGAGGCAAAACAACTTGAGCAATCTCTCAATGGGAGAAGCCTCAAGCTGTTGGCTATCACAAGCACAGTAAATGCCAGATTAAATGGCAGGCTGGGCTTGGGTGCTTCATCAAGTTTACCCCCCATAATAAAGAAGAATATACTTTCTACTCCCATAAAGTTTATCACTGCTAAGGGTAAAGAGAAACTAATTGAAAAAACCATGTCAGAAAACAAGTCAAATCCCCTAGACAATAGAAACAGAAAACAGAAGAAAGCTGTTAAAAACCAAGTTCAGCAGAATTCGTCGAACTCAAATCGACGAAATCCTGCAAGTTCGTCGAACCCCGATCGACGAACGCTGAACGCAAACTTCAGAAATAATTATTCGTCCTACTGCGATCGACGAACTGTGTATGGTTCATCGAGTGGAGGTCGACGATCTCTTCCCCATTCGTCGAACTCTGGTCGACGAACTCACAATAATTCATCGATCCCAGAACGACCAAATATAAATCATTTCTCCTATAGAAATTTTAAAGCAGCTAACAAGACATTTAATCCATTAGCTGATTGGATAATCCCACCTAGGAGATATCACCCTCTAGGGTATAAGTCTCAACCTGCCTTATCAGTCATTTCTAGTTTTACTTTTCAGCCAAACCAAGGACCCAAGGTAACCTGGGTCAAGAACAATTGAGCTTTTTTTTTTAATGCAGGTACAGGTGAAGAGCTGTCCAAGGTTAAGTCAGACCTGGTACCTGGACAGTGGCTGCTCCAAGCACATGACTGGCAGCAAAGCAAATCTCTCCAGCTATAAGTCCAAGCTAGGACCAAAGGTGATATTTGGAGACTCAAAGAGTGGTCAGTCAGAAGGATATGGAAGAGTAAGCATTGGAGCAGTGACCTTCAAAAAGGTGACATATGTAAGAGGACTTAAACATAACCTTATATCCATAAGTCAATTATGTGATGATGGTTATCAGGTACATTTCAACTCTACCTCTTGCTCTATTATAAATGATAAAAACCAAACTGTTTTAATTGGACTTAGACAAGGAAACATATATTTAGTAGATTTCATTTCTGCCAAAACTGATATTTGTTTACTCAATATCACTAGTAACCAAAATGAGTTATGGCACAAAAGGCTAGGACATGTAAACCTTAAGAACATATCTAGGTTATCTAAAGACAACCTTGTTAGAGGTTTACCTTCTGGTCCCTACAAGAAGGAAAGCCTTTGCAGGGCTTGTCAACTAGGCAAGCAAACTAAAATAGTTTCAAATCCATTAATAAAAGTGATTCACCTAGGATATTGTATCTGCTTCATGTGGATCTTTTTGGACCCATTGCAGTACAAAGCTTAGGAGGGAAGTCTTACACCTTAGTCATTGTTGATGATTTCTCCAGATTCAGTTGGGTATCCTTTCTGAGAGCTAAGTCAGATACATTCAAAGTTCTTACAGATTTTCTCAGGACCATACAGATTGAGTTCTCTACTCATGTTGCATTGATCAGAAGTGATCATGGCACAGAGTTTGAGTCTCTTCTTATGCATGAGTTCTGTGAGAAGGAAGGTATCAGGCAGTGCTTCTCAGCTCCTAGAACTCCCCAACAAAATGGGGTTGCTGAAAGGAAAAATAGGACACTCATTGAAGCTGCAGGTACATTGTTAGCAGATGCTTACATGCCTCTATCCTTTTGGGCAAAAGCTGTAAACACAGTTAACTATGTCCTGAATAGATGTCTTATACATAAACTAAAACATAAGACCCCCTATGAATTACTTAAAGAAAAGAAACCTAAAATCACTTACTTTAAAGTTTTTGGTTGCATATGTTACATCCACACTAATAACAAAAGATACATTAGAAAATTTGAGGCTAAGGCTGAAGAAGGGATTTTTCTAGGATATTCCCAAGTAAGCAAGGCCTATAGGGTTTTCAACAAATCATTCCTTAAAATTGAAGAATCTGTCCATGTGTCTTTTGATGAAGCTAACATGTCTTATAAGGATAAAGACATTTCTACCGATAGTTTTTTGCAGGTTTCACCACTGTGTGAGTCTATGGATGGACTAAACCTTACCCAAGAGGTTCCAACTCATCCCACTCCACAGGCTGCTGAAGATAGTGAAGAAGAAGTCCAAGAGGAAGTAACTGAACTTCCATCAACAGCCAGTACCATTCCTCAAGAGGAATTATTTACAGAAGCTGTTTCTCAACCAACTCCACCAACTGATCTTGTCACACTTAGAGATCACCCCAGATCTCAAGTGATTGGAGACATTTCAGTTGGTGTACAGACAAGACATCAGCTCAATCAAGACTTGATGCATGCCTGTTTTCTCTCTCAAATTGAACCTCTCACCATCCATGAAGCTGAGCAAGATCCCCACTGGATTCTTGCAATGCAAGAGGAACTAAATCAATTTGAGAGATGTAGAGTTTGGGATTTGGTTCCAAGACCCCATAACTACCCAGTTATTGGAACCAAATGGGTCTATAAGAACAAATTGGATGCATAAGGGAACATAGTAAGAAACAAAGCTAGACTTGTTGCTCAAGGCTATAGGCAAGAGGAAGGAATAGACTATGACCAAACCTTTGCCCCTGTTGCAAGGTTGGAGGCCATTAGAATATTCCTAGCCTATGCAGCCTACAAAAAGTTAAAAGTATTCCAGATGGATGTTAAGAGTGCCTTTCTGAATGGTGTACTTCAAGAAGAGGTTTATGTAGAACAACCTCCAGGTTTTATCTCTCTAACTCAACCCTCTTATGTTTACAAATTTCATAAAGCTCTCTATGTTTTAAAGCAAGCTCCAAGAGCTTGGTATGAGACCCTAGCTAGCTTTCTCTTAGAGCATAAATTTACAAGAGGAACCATAGATAAAACACTTTTCACTAGACATCATAAGGATCAAATCTTATTGGTACAAATATATGTGGATGACATTATTTTTGGGTCTACTGATCCCAAATTATGCAAGAGGTTTGCTGACCTCATACATTCCAAATTTGAGATGAGTAGCATGGGTGAGCTTTCCTACTTCCTTGGTCTCCAAGTGAAGCAGCTCCCTGATGGTATCTTCCTCTCCCAATCTAAGTATGCTAAAGAGCTTATTAAAAAGTTTGGGATGGGTGATGCTTCAGGAATGAAAACACCTATGGCTACTAATGTTGTTGTGGATTCTGATGCAGCAGGGAAACCTGTAGATCAGAAACATTATAGGGCAATTGTTGGATCCCTATTATACTTAACAGCTAGCAGGCCTGACATAATGTTTGTCACATGCCTTTGTGCTAGATTCCAAGTGAATCCTAAAGAATCTCATCTTATTTTTATAAAAAGGATTTTGAGGTATATAAAGAGTTGTCCTAGTTTAGGACTCTTGTATCCTGCAGAGTCAGAATTTGAGTTAACTGGATACTCAGATGCTGACTATGCTGGATGTAGAGTGGACAGGAAAAGTACCTCTGGAACTTGCCAGTTCCTGGGTATGAGACTTGTCTCTTGGTTTTGCAAAAAGCAGACATCTATGTCTACATCAACTGCTGAGGCAGAGTATATGGTTGCTGGCAGCTGCTGTTCACAGATGCTATGGATACAAAACCAGCTCCTAGATTATGGTATCAACTTAAATAATTCAACCTTATTTTGTGATAATACAAGTGCTATTGCTATAGCTCAGAATCCAGTTCATCATTCTAGGACTAAACATATTGAAATAAGACATCATTTCATTAGAGATAATGTAGACAAAAAGAAGATTAACTTGATTCATATTCCTACTGATTTACAGAGAGCAGATATTTTCACCAAACCTTTAGATGAGAAAACCCATCTGTTCTTTATAAATCAACTGGGAATGATTAATGGAGAAGAGTTAAATTAATTTCTGTCTGCATTCGATGAATTTTCCAGAGTTCGTCGAATGGAGTTCGACGAATTAGGGAAAGTTTGAGAGATTCCCGTCGAATGGAGATCGACGAATTTTCTGTGTGGAAACAATTTTCGTCGACCGGAGATCGACGAACCTTGCTTCAGAAACCATTTCGTCGAACGGAGTTCGACGAACTGTTTTCAATTCTTCTAAATGAGTTTGACGAACTACTCACCTCTAACTTATTTCGTCGACCTCAGTTCGGAGAACTGTCTCTTTTCGTGGAACGGAGCTTGTCGATTCATATTCCGAAAATCTTATATCTAGGTTTTCTTCGACCTCCGTCCAGCGCTTTCAGTTCCTTTGCTCTTGATCGTCGTTTTCCATGTGATTTTCTTTGCAGGTCATCAATGGCGATTCCTCCAAGAGCACTTGCGGCGATGAAGTTTGATGCAGCATTCTCCATGGATTTTGAGTCTTTCCAACATTCAGATCCAATCTTTCTTTATATCCTGGAATTACTTGAAGAATTGCATCTCAAGGATTTCATGACTCGCAGCATCAAGCTACACTCAACCGAGATAAGAGAATGGGTATACACTGCAACCGTTTCTGAAGACGGAGATCTGACAGGACATATTGGAAACACTGTCGTTTCCCTGTCTCCAGCAGTACTTTCTGAAATTTTTGGACTGATCAATGTTGAAGACAACTTGGAAATGGACGCTGAAGAATATTCTGATATGTTGAAGGTAATGAGTTTCTCCGGCAGCAACCCTAATAAGCTTCTGAAGAAGCAACTGTCTGCCGCCTATCAATTCTTGGCTGACATTGTAGGAAAAATTCTGATGGGCAAGCACTCGGCACATGACTATATCACTCGTCATCAATTCCTGATTATGTGCGCAGTGCTCAACAAACGACAGGTCGACTGGGGCATGGTCTTCTTTGACCTAATCAAGAAGAAAACAAGCAAGAAGGAAGTCTGCTACGGCAGAATCCTGGGGATTTTCCTCCAGGAAAAGGCCAGTGAATGTTTGGTCTCCCCGACCACATTCATCAATGCCAGCAAGCGCCTCACCTGCGCCTTGTTTGGCAGATGGGAGAGGACAATCACCAAACCCTCCAACGGTTCCTCCTCCTCCATCAACGCTTCTGAGAGCACAAGGACCGTCAAGGTCACTCCCCACCCTGACACTGAAGAGGCCATTCCACCTCCTCCATCTCTTCCCACTCCTCCTGCACCTTAATTGACTCCACCTCTATTGACTCCACCTCAACATCAATCTCCACCGCTTGATCTTGCACATATCCCTACACCTCAAGTTTCCCCCACTGCAACCCATATTCCCTCACCTCCTCAATCCCCTCTTCCCCCACACCTATCCATTATTCCATCCTACACCATACCCACTGAACCACACACTGTTCTCCCTTCATTATCCCCTCCACATATTCTTCCTTCCTCCTCTGCTTCTATTCCCTCCACCATTCTTTCTCCACTTTTGGACTCTTCCACCATTCCCTCCATCATCTCTCTTCTGACTCCTCTCATTCAATCACTCATCACAGAGGCCATTACACCTCTGGTGAATTCCATTAATTCTTTATCTGCACAAATCACAGCCCTTTCTGCTGCCCCCTCTTCATTCAGGGGCCTGGCTCCAGGTTCTCCTGAACCCAGGCAGGGGGAGATGCTCCATGATGAAGCTGGTGCAACAGCTGCAGAGGTTGATATAGTTTTTGACAATACAGTTGATACTGCAGATACAGTTTTTGATAATACAGATACAGTTGATACAGTGCTTGATAATGCAGTTACAGTTACAGATACAGATTTTGATTCTGAAAAATTAATTTTATTCAATTTATGGACACTGACATTAGCTTTGATGAGTCAGTAGATACAATAACAACTGCTGGTGATTTTCTTTTAAATCCCAAAGTTAATTTATCTGAGATACTTCATACCTTTGATCCTGTATATATGAAGCTTCCTTCAGCAGAGGTTGCTAAGCCATATTTGGCTATTGTCCAGTATACCTCTCCAGCTAGTCCAGCAGTTGCCAAGCAACTCTATGACACTCTTGCTGCTCCTACTGTTGTTCCAATTCCTGTGTCTATTCCAAACATCTGCTCTGTCCCAGATTTTGTCATGGATGATTCCCCCATGCCTGATCTGGATGAGCTCATTCTGACAGACATTGAAGAAGAGAACAAGGCAGCAGCTGAAAGCTCTGTCTCTACTGCTGCTGAACCCTCACCCTCTGAACCTTATATCCCCCCTCAAGAAAAACCACTTATCATTCCTGATGAAACCCTGAGGAAGTTGAATGCTCTGTATGACAATCCTCAGAGTTCAGGTTCTGATGATGATGATGATGAATCAGATGAGGAGGCTGCTAAAAAGAAAAAGAAGTTGCTTTCTAAGAAAAGGAAGGCTCCTCCTCCTCCTGCTCCCAAGCCTAATCCCACTGCAGACACTCCATACTATATTCTGCGCAATGTTGCTCCTTACAAAGGGATGCCTTCATGGATGTGGTTATCAAAGAACTAGCAAAGAGTGAAGAAGAGGAGTAGGAGATACTCTCCTCCCCCAGTTCATAGATACAGAAAGGATCCTCCTCCTCCTCCTCCTCCAGCAGCAGGTGCCTCTGGCTCTGGCCCTCAGAGATCTGCCCATATTCAAACTTATCAGAGACAAACAGGGAGATCTTCTGGTGGTAGTCAGCCAAGGCCACCATCTTCAGGCAGACAACACCATCAACAACCACAGCAGCAGCTGCACCAGGAACATAAGGAACATGAAGCTGAAAGGCCCCATTCTCCTCCCGAAGATCCAGAAACAGCCAACACAGCCAGAATGGCAAGGTTCCAAGAGCTCATTGGCTTATCTCTAATCAACAAAGCTAAAGCTGAAGGCAAGGACACAACAGGCTTAACTACTATGTCTCAGTACGGGAGAGATGAGCTAAAGAGATTTGGGAAAGGAAACAAGCTACTCAATGTTGATGAGTACATGCATCTTCACCCAGAAGCAGTTGTCCCCAGAGCTACTTCACTGAACATCATAGGGGCAGCTGACATGACTATGACCAGGGTTCAAGATTCAGATCCCAATAGGGAAATCATTTTCAAAAAGCCAGGAGATAAAGCACCAGAAGACAAGCTAAAACAGAAGAAGACAGAGAAGTAATTTTGTGGTTATTTCATTTCTGCTTCTATTTCAGACTATATCTTGTACTAAAACAAAGGCTGTATGTATATATATATATGATGCATGTGTTGTAAATTCTCTGCCAGATATATTTCTCAATTTTGCTTTGTTTTTCTATTTGTTCTTTGCTTGGAGTCTCTATTAGTGACCTCACCCAAATAGGGGGAGATTGTTGGATCCCTAGTTGATTTGGGCTAGGTCCACTAACTTAGGATGTGACCCATCATGTATAGTCTGGGTCAAGTTTATGTCTTAGAGTCTAGGACAGTCCTCTATCTCAACTTCAGATGGACCAGCCTTCCTCAAGACCATCAGGAACTCCAGATCTATCAGTTTTTCAGACTAAGTGAAATGAGTTCGACGTTCGTCGAACTCAGCTCGACGAAGGGAGTTCTGCGATCGACGATCGTGAGATAATTCGTAGTGCTGAGCTCGACGAACTATGTTCTTTGTTCGACGAACACCGGGATTCTACTTCAAGCATTATCAGGACTACTTCAGAATTTCTCTAAGTCCAACTTCAAGCTTCGGTCGACGAATTATATTCTAAGCTCGACGAACTTGGACCTCAAGTTGTCAATTTCACAGGTCGACGAATGCTGTACTCTACTCGACGATTTATGGACTCAGAGAATTTGTGTCGACACTTAGGGTTTGTGTCGACAGCAGACAATTTGTGTCAACAATAGGATATCTGTCGACACCAGAGGATTTGTGTCGACACCAGGATATCAGTCGACACCAGCTTATGGTGACACCAAGATCAATCTGTCGACACCAACTTTTGTTAACACAGCATTTCAGCAGATGCAGGATATTTTGCCTAAGTCCAAAACTTTTCTCAGCTCGACGAATTTGATTCTCAGCTTGACGAATACTGTCTTATATTGAAGATTGTCTGTTCAACAAATGAAGACTGTCAGCTCGACGAACTCAGCTCAGCTCGACGAACTCAGCTTAGCTCGACGAACTCAGGCTCAGCTCGATGAACTCAAAACTCAGTTCGACGAATTATGTTCTTCAGTCGACGATTCCAGACTAGGTCTTCTTCCGTTCCCGTCTCATTCCATGGCGTTGATTCCTGAACATTTAATGGCAGTTCTTCCCAGAATACTACCTATAGAATGCGAAGTTAATCCTGGATTTTTACATGCCATTTTCCCATGGAAACAGTTGGGGAAATAATTTATTGCTGCTTCCTTTCCAGGCCGTCTGCCATTACTGCTCCATATTCAAAAATTTGAATGTCTCTTATGAGACATGGATATATACAGAAAGAGGGGATAATACAAACATACACAACAAAAAGACAGACAGTGATTCACACAACACACGAAAAAAGGAATTCATTCTTGGCCCAGAGAGAAACTGATCAAGAAGAAAAAGAAGAAGAACACTACATCAATATCAAGAGTCTTCTTCATCTGATTTTACTCGGGATATCTTCAAAGACAATACATTCATATCAGTCACAAGGAGTTCCTGGAGACTTTCTCTGGACCAGGAAATCTAGGTCTTTGAAGACCTATCACCCTGAAGCAGTGCTCCAGCATTCTTCCTGATTCATTCTACATCTCAGGGGGAGCAAAGCTGCTAAACAACAATCCACAAGTCTTCTCATTTGACTTGAGAAAGAGAAGACCTCATCACCCTCTCACTCCACCTCTGTACAGGGTTTTAATTCCCTTCAAAATTATTCTGGTTGCAAGTCTCCCTCCAAAAGACTTGAGGGTTTGGTTTTTGGGAACCTGATCAAAACCCCATTGGTGCCAGGACACCTGATCAATCCCTTCCTGCAGTGGATTCCTACCAGGGTGGTAGAAGAGTGGACTACCCAGTTTTGGGGAACCACTATAAAATTCTTGTGTCGTCTGGTTGCTTTCCTTTCTTTTTGTTTTCTGGCCTTGCTCTGTGAATGTGATGTGATTAGATAATTGTTGCATCTTGGTTTATTGTATTTGCTTCCCTGCACACACACCTAAAATACAACAACAGTTGTAAAAGTTTTAAAATCCCCAACATACTCTATTCACCCCCCCTCTAGAGTATATCTGATCTAACTAACACCTTCAGGTGGTATCAAGCATACCTCCTGAACTTTCACTGAGAATGAATCAACTTTATGTCAAGTTCTCTAAGTGTGAATTTTGGTTATCTTTAGTAGCATTTCTTGGTCATGTGGTTAGCGGAGAGGGAATTGCAAGGATCCGACGAAGATAGTTGTAATACGGGAGTGGCTTGTGTTGTCTACGGTGGCGGAAGTCCGGAGTTTCCTGGGGTTTGTTGGCTACTACAGATGCTTTGTAGAGAACTTCTCGCATATAGCGATACTCCTCACTACATTGACAAGGAAGAATCTGAAGTTTGTTTGGACGTTAGAGTGTGCACAAGCTTTTGATGAGTTGAAGAGTTGTATGACCACGACGTCTGTGTTATACTCTCCATTCAGAACAGAAGGCTTTGAAATCTATAGTGATGCCTTAAGGAGCAGCTTAGTTTGAGTTCTTCAGCAGTTTTGAAAGGTTATAGCCTATGAATCTTGCCAGCTTAAAGTGCATGAGAGGAATTATCTGGCCCATGACTTAGAGTTAGCAGTCATGATATTTGCCCTTAAGCTTTGGCGACACTACTTATATGGCATGAAGATCAATATATTTACATGTCATAAGGGTCTAAAGTATTTAATAGATCATAAGGACTTGAACATGCGACAACAAAGGTGCATGGAGTTCCTCGGGGACTACAACTTTAAGATTCACTATATTCTCGGCAAGTGAAATATGGTCGCGGATGCGCTGAGTCGCAAGGCTCCAACACGAGCAAATTGCTTACGGATGCATGATGAGTTTTTAATTCGTGAGTTGGAGGCATTGGATACCTCTTGTGTCGAGAAGAATGTTACGTTAATGCATGCTTGAATTGGACAGAGTTGCAATATGACCATGCCGACAGGATTCGACAAGCATTGGAGCTTGATGAAAGCATGAAGTGCTGCATAGCGGAGACCGTGGATGGGTCTAATGCTTAGTTTTCTTTTGAAGATGGTCTTTTGCGGAGACACGACCGTTTGTGCATCCCGGAGTTTGGCACCTTACGGGAGGAGTTGATTTATGATGCTCATTTTACCAAGTACTCAATCCACCCAGGAAGCACAAAGATGTATAAACACATGAAAAAGTTGTTCTGGTAGCCAGGGTTGAAGAAGGACATATCACTTTATGTGGCAAACTGCCAGACTTGTGCTCTAGTGAAGGCAGAATGTCAAAAACCTATTTGTTTTTTGAAGTCATTACCAATATCAGAATGGAAGTTTGATGATAAAACTTTTGATTTCGTGCACAGTTTGCCGAGATCGCAACGCGGTAATGATTCTGTTTGGGTGATCTTGGATCGATTGACTAAAGTAGCACACGTTTTTCCAAATAGAAAGGACGCTTCAGTGGAAAGGTTAGACGAACTTTTTGTTGGATAGATCGTACTATTGCATAGTGTTTCTCGTAGCATCATTAGTGACCGAGACAAGCACTTTACTTCTAAAGATTGGAAGCTAATTCATCAACTATTGGACACCAAGCTGAAGTTTAGTACTGTTGATGCTTGAAAATGGCACCGCCTAGTTAACGGGTTGTTCGATCTCACAAGCTAGGTGAAGAAGAGGATTGCGGGGATAGAGGAGAGGGAGGAAGCTTCTGAGTGCTCGAGAGTGGAGCAAACGCTTGTTCAAAGGTTGCGGAGATAGAGGAGAGGTTTGCTGAGAGCAGCTGGGAAGGCTGATGATCAACGGGGAAGGCTAATGATCAGCGGAGAAGGCTGATGATTAGCGGAGGAGGTTTATCAGGAGCTGTCGAGTAGGCGGTTACTTTGACGGTTGTGCTTGCAAGTTGATGCCAAGAGAGTTGAGCTGAGTAGAAGAAAAGGGGCTGCTAGCAGCGGCAACAACAGACTTCGCCCGCCGTGGCTTAAATGCCACTCTTGCGACGGGCTTTCCTTTGATTAATATTGAGTTATTACAGCTTGCATACACCTTTACAAGAAAGCAAATAAAGGGGTACAAAGGGGAAGCTGGCGGCTAAGGAAAGAGTGCCAGAAGGGAGGCCGCGCGGACTGTGGACTGAGGCCGGCAGGCCGCGCGGTTAAAGGTTGAGAGGAGGCCGTGTGACCTAGCAACTGAAGCCGGCAGGCTGCACGCGGTTAGAAGAAGAGGGATGACAGACTGAGAAAATAAGTCCATAGGGGTTGACCACTTGAGCTTGCTATGGGCTGCCTTCGAGCGTGAGAACCTTGGCAATGAGGTTGTCCCGACTATCTAGACTGTCCCCAAATGAGAGGCATGGGGGTCTATTTATAGGCCAGAGGAGGTAATGGATTTCGGTGACGTTACCCCCGGTGAGGCGGTAAATGGTGAGAGGAAAGACATGAGTCCGTCGAGTCCGCGGAATCCGTATGAGGCCGCGTGGACTGGAACTGGCTCCTGGAAGAGGTTATGCTACTTGGCGGACTGGGAAGAGTCCGTGCCTGCTGATCGAGTCCGCTACAAGACTGCGGGATGAGGACGTTGCTCATATGCTGCGGCGGAGGCGGGTGCTGGAGGCTGTGGCGGACTGCGAGAGGACTCTGCTAAGTCCGTGGTGGATCAACTGAGTCTGCCTCTGCTGCAAACAAAGCGGCTGGCTATTGAAGCTGGAGTTGAGGTTCATCAGGGTAGGCAGATTGGAAGGTTTGACTGCACCTCGAGTCTGCCCAGCTCGCGATGAACTGGACATGCCTGCTGATCTTTGTGGGTAGCCGGAGAGCTGGAGCGTCTGCACTCCTCCGGCTGACTAAAGAAGCAGGTTGCCCATGCTGCTGGAGTCCACCACTTTGGTGAATGGAACCTGCTACGCTTGCTGGTTGACAAGGGATTCACGATCTGCCGGACTGATGAGGCAGGCCACACGTATTGGCGAGATGAACTTGGGTATCTAGCTGGCGGCCTGGGGTCAGGTCACCAATCTGGCTATGCGGGGAGCTGGAGGGTTGCCGATGCTTGTGAAGATGTGCGGCATAGAGGCAGGCCGCTTGACATTGTGGCAGTCTGAGTGGATAGACGTCCGAGACCGGTAAAGGGGCACCTGTTAAGACAGGCTTGCAGTTAAGCAGACAAGGGGCGCGGCCTGCAGGGGCGGACTATAGAAGCAGTCTGTAGCCCATACTGACCAAGGAAACGACGCGTGGCCTCGACGGCCAGACTGCTGAGACCGCCGAAGCCGTGCAGCCTGAGCGGACAGAAAAGCCTGTCCTCTCACCCTAATATATCGCGACCTCCAGGACGAACCTAGAGCAGGCCGCGACTAGCAAGCTGGCTGCCTTGGGAAGGATAGCCGATTTCGGGGTTAACATAATCCCCACACATTTTTAAGTTCATAAGGGAACTTCGAAAAAGATGGATACCCACAAAAATCGTGATCCACCCCAAAGAAAGAGGAGGGGACATGGAGAGATAGAACCTAATGTCTCTCCTTCGGTGGATTTTGCCAATTCCTATCTTTTTCCTGCAAGAGAAAAGTTAGTGTAGGCATGTATGGAAGGTACGCCTTGCGCGTACCTGAGGTTGCCTTTGCAAAATGAAGAAGATGTTTCTTCTACTGAGTTTTGCAAAATGAAGGTGAGAGGAAAATATAGAAGCATAATAACTTGCAAGTACCTGATGGAGGCTTGCAAGCACCTGTTATCTTATGCAAAAAGAATAGTAAGCGACATTCGTGAAGAGGAAAAATAAGTTGCAAGTACCTGAAGGGGGTCTTGCAAGCGTTTGCTGGTTTCTGCAAAAGAGAAGTAAGAAGCAAATATGGGAGTAAAGAAAAAGCCGCAAATACCTGAAGGCAACTTGCAGGTATCTGCTGGTCTCTGCAAGAAAAGTGTTAGAAGCAGATATGATATATGAAAGTTGCAAGTACCTATGAAGAAACTTGCAAGCATCTGCTGATCTCTGCAAAATGAGAGTTAGAAGCAGACATGATATATGAAAGTTGCAAGTACCTGTGAAGAAACTTGCAAGCATCTGCTGATCTCTGCAAAATGAGAGTTAGAAGCAGACATGATATATGAAAGTTGCAAGTACCTGTGAAGAAACTTGCAAGCATCTACTGATATCTACAAAATGAGAGTTAGAAGCAGACATGATATATGAAAGAAGGTGCAAGTACCTGTGAAGAAACTTGCAAGCATCTACTGATCTCTGCAAAATGAGAGTTAGAAGTAGATATGATATATGAAAGAAGGTTGCAAGTACTTGTGAAAAAACTTGCAAGCATCTGCTGATCTCTACAAAATGAGAGTTAGAAGCAGACATGATATATGAAAGTTGCAAGTACCTGTAAAGAAACTTGCAAGCATCTGTTGATCTCTGCAAAATGAGAGTTATAAGCAAACATGATATATGAAAGTTGCAAGTACCTGTGAAGAAACTTACAAGTATCTGCTGATTTCTGCAAAATGAGAGTTAGAAGAAGACATGATATATGAAAGAAGGTTGCAAGTACCTATGAGGAAACTTCCAAGCATCTGCTGATCTCTATAAGAGGAGGGTTAAAAGCAGATTTGATGAAAAGACTAAGCTGCAAGTACCTGGATATGACTTGCAGGTGCCTGCTAATCACTGCAAAGAGAAGAGATAGCAACAGACATAATATAATGAGCTAAGCTGCAAGTACCTGGATGGAACTTGCAAATGCTAACTGTTGGTGAGATAAGATGGATATGACCAAATAGTAGAGGAAATGACTGATACACTCTGCTGATAATTGAATGAAGATCAAACTAGAGTAGTGATCTTCTTGTTATATTAGAGATGATATCTTAACGTGAAGTCCAGATCAATAAGTCGAATGTTGACTATTGATATGATAGGATGGATATGATCAGATTAGCAGAAAAGAAGCTTGATGTATTCTGCCAATCTGAATAAAGATTAGACCGCAATGGTAATTGTAGTAAGATATGATATCTTTAATATGAAGTCGAGATCAATAAGAAGAGATCATCTTAATTAGACTCCGCTTGCATGGCTTGTTAATCAAGGAGATCCAGATTCTTTGATCAATGATTGATGTCGTTAGCATTTAATAAGAGTAATGAAGAGCTATATAAGTAGAGAGCGTGTAAGTCATCATCTGATAGAGATTATGTAGGCAATGCATATAAGATGAGCATAAGCAGAATGATTATTGCAAATCCTTTTCGTAGGTCGGATTTAACCTATTCACCTGTGAAAGAGGGAGTTGTTAAAAAAGAGGTCTATACTCGGAGATGACCAAGAAAGGTCATCACCAGTATAGCCCTACTCAAAGCGGGCTGGCCGCGCATCCTTTAGAAGGGCACAAAAGAGAAAAGCATGAGAAATCCTGAGAAGGATCGCTAGATTCACTGCTCTCATTCTTCGGGTTATAGCATCACTGATCAAAGAGACTAGTTGCACCAAGTGGCCTAAAGCATTGCTTGTCTGTGGAAAGATCAATGGAGTTGTGGGCCCCGCAAAAGCATGGATTGAGAGTACCATAGAGTGTGCGTCCATCACAGTCATGAGATGATTGAAGAGAGAAGGCTACGCTTGATCACCTTTGCTTGTCAAGCAAAGAACATCATAACTGTAATGTATCCTTAACGAAGCACAGCAGAGCTAACAGATGGGCCTTCCTGACGCACACTTTGTGTCAGATACTGGCTAGGATTTGAAGTCTCGTATTCCTCCACATGAGAGTTGGATAGCCCCCACTACACATATGTGAAAACTCCCTGTGATATGTGGTCACTGTGGCCTTACGCCGGAATCCAATCTTAAGGGGGCCTATAGAAAGACTCGACGATATCTCAGTGATTTAGTGATCTCTTTGGCAAAGAGGAGATAGAGGAAGAAGCACTCCAAAAAGGAAAATGTGTTTGTACAGGATCCCTGAAGTAAATTTTATTGAAATGCAAGAAGGAACACTTAGAAGTGTTTTGAGATGAAAATGTTCAAAAAGTAAGAGTAGAGATAACCCGTCATGGTTGTGAAAAACCTTTGAAGAACTATGAAGTCCTTTGTCATCTTAGAATAGTCTTCTATGCGCGCCCTCATCATCGGCATCGAAGCATTCAACAGTATTATTAACACCAAGGAAAGGGTGCCCTTCGACTAGGCTCACTCCTCTTGAGCAACTAGGAATTTCTACAACTTCTTTGCCCTTTGAGGTTGCTGGATCAGGGAGATCATCTTTGGGAAGCAGGTCACGCATTTTACCCTGCCGCAGCATCTTTTGAACTAGTTGGCGGAGTGCTCGGCAGTTCTCAGTTAGGTGGTCTGGCTCTTTATGGAATTCGCAATATGGATCTGAGTCTCTAGATCTTTGATCAGCTGGTCGATAAGACCTTTTGCAGTTAGCCCTATCTTTCATGACTTGGCTTACTTCTTGCATGGCTTCATCTAGTTCGGACTCATGCAAGTCATCTTCTTGCTGTTGATGGACCGTATCTATTTGTGAAGATGGAACTGGTGGTAGTAGCGACTGATCTTGAGCATGATCATGGCTCGGGAAAGGGTATCGATGGCGCTGAAACTTTCTTCCCTTCCTTGAGTGAGTTGGGAAATCTTTCCGAGGAGAACTCGGAGGCTGCTTGTAAGAAGGATCTTTCTCTGATATAAGCTTGGAGACAAATCCTGGGTTGCTCTTTTCTCCTCGAATGTATGAGTTGGCTAAGGCAATCAACTCTTGGTACATTCTCGGTGCTCGGACGTTGGCTTCAAACTTGAGCGGCCCTTCACGAAGACCGTGGATAAGAGCCACTCGGTATATTTCTTGACCAAAAATCTCGATGTCCAAGATTTCTCTTTGGAATCGATCAACAAACTGAGACCAAGTTTCATTCCCATGTTGCTTGATCTCAAAGAGGGCTTCTGGACCGCCCTTTCTCTTAGTTGAAGTAGAAAATCTGAGCAAGAACTCCCTTCGCAAGTCAGCAAAGGAAGTGATGGAGTGAGGGCGAAGACCAAAGAACCAATCCCTCACTTGTCCATCAAAGGTTGTGACAAGGAGCTTGCACTTTTTTGCATCAGAGAGAGTCATGAGAGAAACAACCGATTCGAAGGCTTGGAGATGCTTCACTGGATCAGTCTCTCCAGTGTAGATTGACAACCACAGCTCTCTGAAATTAGCTGGAGTAGTTTCGTGACGAACATTCTCTATAAACGGCGACGGTTCTTCCTGTTCTCCTACAACATAAGGATAAAAGGGAGCATAAGCTGTAGCTGCAAAAGAAGCAGGAGGATAAAAGGGAAAAGCTACTACAGGAGGAGCAAAGGCTAGAGATGATGGGTAAGGATGACTTCCCTGAAAGTTAAGAAATCTTGCAGGACTTCCCCGGGCTGCTTCCCGGAAGAAGTTTTGATGTGCTGCAAACTCTTCATCTTGAGGTCGCAAAGGGGCTGCAGGCCCATGCTGAAAGGTTGATGTGTAAGGAGGATAGACCGGCAGGCAAGCTGGGGGATGAGCTTGTTGATTCACCAATGTTATCGCTGGATTGATTGGAGCAGCTGGAGCAACTGGAGCTGCTACAGGTTGCTTGCCTAATCGCTGCGTGATCACAACAAGCATTTCGTTGATCTCTTGGAATTGCTGAGAATTTTTACGGCACGATTGCTCAGAGGCGTCCCAAAGAGGATCATCTCTAGGACTTGATTGAGCAAGGTTCTCGACTGAATGTTGATCTGACATGGCTAACTGTGCGGTTCACCGTCTGTTCAGATCTGAAGGTCGCGTGTTAACTGTTGATGCGCGAAAATGGCACCGCCTAGTTAACGGGTTGTTCGATCTCACAAGCTAGGTGAAGAAGAGGATTGCGAGGATAGAGGAGAGGGAGGAAGATTCTGAGTGGTCGAGAGTGGAGCAAACGCTTGTTCAAAGGTTGCAGGGATAAAGGAGAGGTTTGCTGAGAGCAGCCGGGAAGACTGATGATCAGCGGGGAAGGCTAATGATCAGCGGAGAAGGCTGATGATTAGCGGAGGAGTTTGATCAGGAGCTGTCGAGCAGGCAGTTACTTTGACGGTTGTGCTTGCAAGTTGATGCCGAGAGAGTTGAGCTGAGAAGAAGAAAGGGGGCCGCTAGTAGCTACAACAGCAGACTTCGTCCGCCGCGGCTTAAATTTCACTCTTGCAACGGGCTTTCCTTTGATTAATATTGAGTTATTATAGCTCGCATACACCTTTACAAGAAAGCAAGTAAAGGGGGTACAAAGGGGAAGCTGACGGCTAAGGAAAGAGTGCCAGAAGGGAGGCCACATGAACTGGGGACTGAGGCCAGCAGGCCACGCAGTTAAAGTTAGAGAGGAGGCCGCGCGGTCTGGCAACTAAAGCCGGCAGGCCGCGCGTGGTTAGAAGAAGAGGGACAATGGACTAAGAAAAGAAGTCCGCAGGGGTTGACCACTTGAGCTTGTTGTGGGCTGCCTTCGAGAGTGAGCACCTTGGCGATGAGGCTGTCCCGACTGTCCAGACTATCCCCAAATGAGAGGCATGGGGTATATTTATAGGCCCGAGGAGGTAACGGCTTTCGGTGACGTTACCCCCGATGAGGTGGTAACTGGTATGAGGAAAGACTTGAGTCCGCCGAGTCCGCGGAGTCTGCATGAGGTCGCGCGGACTGGAACTGGCTTCTAGAAGACGTTCTGCTGCCTGGCGGACTAGAAAGAGTTCGTGCCTGCTGATCGAGCCCGCGCCAAGACTGCGGGCTGAGGAGGTTGTCTGTTTACTACTGTGGAAGCGGGTGCTATAGGCTATGGCGTACTGCAAGAGGAATCAGCTGAGTCCGCGATGGATCAACTGAGTCTGCCTCTACTGCGAATGAAGCGTCTGGCTGCTAAAGCTGGAGCTGAGGTTCATCAGCATAGGCGGACTGGAAGGTTTGACTGCACCTCGAGTCCGCCCAGCTCGCAATGAACTGGACATGCCCGCTGATCTTTGTGGGTAGCCGGAGAGCTGGAGCGTCCGTGCTCCTTAGGCGAACTAAAGAAGCAGGTTGCCCATGTTGTTGAAGTCCGCCACTTTGGTGAATGGAACCTGCCACGCCTGCTGGGTGACAAGGGATTCGCGACCTGCTGGACTGACGAGGCAGGACGCGTGTGTTTGCGAGATGAACTTGGGTAGCTCGTTGGCAGCAAGGGGTCATGTAACAACCCGCATTTCCCCAAACAAGTACATCGTATCAGAGTAAGAGGAACTACGTGTTATGATGCCACGTCGTGCAGGGGATAACTGCACACGCTCAAGCAAAACCTCGACGCTTACTTTAGTAGTTGAAAATCATCAGTTATATGCCAGAAAACCATTTAATTTAATGGTCGTATCCCTCGGCCTTATGGATCAAAACGTGTGTTTGTATGCGGCGGAAAATACTTTAGTTTACTTATGACGATCTCCTATATGCATTCTAGATTTATAATAATATAAGAACTCATCCTTTTTATGTTGTTTGGAAAATATTTGATTAGTTGGCCAAAACATGTTATGGATATTATACAATAGTAGGGTTTTTAGCTTTGTAAAATATCTAATGCAACCTACCATAAAACCTTACCAAGAGCAAGTAGACATCATCTCATCCAAATGATTCATATTAACAGTCTAGCATTCATATGTAGCAAGTAAAGAAAACCATCAATGGGCGCCAACAAGCTGACACGAACCCATTGGGGCATATGTATGTCTGTATAACAAAGTAAAGAACTACCTCGCTAAGCAAGCTCGGCTAGCTCCAAAGAGACTCGACCCAAGCCGTAGCAGCTCAACCGGCTGCAACCTGCACCTGAGGAATTCGATAAAGAACACCTCAGCAATCATCAAAGCTACAAAATAGAGCATTAAGTTCATAAAATATGATGAAGGGGCTTACCGACCCCGTAACAAATTTTTCATATTAAATGAGTGAAAAGAACAGGGTGGAAAACAAGTGTCAAACACTGCCAACCGAAAGTGTAAAACGCACCAAGTACGTGAAAGTCTCATTAAGTCCTGCTCAATCCGCAGGAGCAAAAAGGCAACACATATATACCCATTTTATCATCTTGATAACAAGAAACAACTCATCCACAAGGGCTTTTGGTGGCGTACTTTTGGTGGAATACTTTTGGTGGCGTACTTTTGGTGGCGTACTATTGGTGGCGTACTTTTGGTGGCGTAATTTTGGTGGCGTACTTTTGGTGGCGTACTTTTGGTGGCGTACTTTTAGTGGCGTACTTTTGGTGGCGTACTTTTGGTGGCGTACTTTTGGTGGCGTACTCGTCGAGTGAATTTTGTCACCGAAATTCGCCGAACACCCGGGACACGCCCTGTGACACGCCCGTGTCACAGGCCGTGTACCCCGACATGCCCTGGGATACGGCATTCTGTAAAGAGAATTATTTTGAATCATGGTCATTCATCAAAATTTGACGGTGGGCTGTGTTTTCTACTGGTTTAAGTCCGTGGGATGGGGAGTTATCTCTCATTCTAACATAAGCCATTCTATTTTTAACAGTTAGAGAGATGGTAGAGCAAGGAAGAGGAAGGAGAAGGAGATTCCGCCATTGTTGGTGCTTCGGAGCTCCAAGTCACGAGCCGAGTTTAGATCCACGAATGCGAGTCCATTGCGGTTGTCTTTATTCGGTTAGTTTCTCATCCATGGCGCTGAAATGAACCTCAAGGGTAACGATCTTCCTCCTTGGACATGTGAAATCCTCTTTTTAGTATGTTGCATGGAATCCCCCACCAATTGGTGGAGAGCGAAGGGATTTCCAACAGGTTGATCTTCGGTATCCATGGTGAGATACTTGCATTTAGAATCCGGAATCAAAGTACAGTATATGCATGCAGTGTGAAGCCTATTTGAATAGGTAGGTCCGGATTGGTGAGAGTTATCTTGTTGATTTGCGTGTTAGAGAAGACGTTGTAGTTAAACGAGTAGTTTCGGAGTTGCATGGTATGCAAGTCACTGCAAAGATACTAATGGAGATGGCCTCCAGGAAAATACCCAAGTTCTGGGGAAGAATGCATGTTCTGTCCCCTACCGCATGGCGATAGCACTACAGGCAGCGGTAACTCCCAGTGAGTTATTGTGAGGCCTATCTCTTAGAGACTAGGGGGCTTGTATGCTGAGTTGTGAGCTTAAATTACTCTATTATAATGGTCGTGATAGCCAACCTTGGAACATATCATAGTTATGTTCTATGTTACTGGGCAAGGGGAGGTTTACCTGCATCGTGGCTTGCGGGCCTAACGGTTTGAGCGACGGGCTATGGCTAACTTATACCCACCATATGGCGTTCTACTTGGAGTGAGTCACTGGTTTGTATCTGAAGGTAATAGAGCGGCTCTGACTTTGTCGGAGCATAGGAGGAAGTGAGACTTAGGCTATGGGTCGGAAAGACTAGAAATGCTCATATGTACTGCTTTGAGAACAGTTGTGGGCCCCAGTCGGACCATTCTGTTATATCCTACGTGACAGATGGGTGTGTTACATTCAGAATCTTTGGGAATAATTCTTTTAAATGTAGCCCTTGTCTGCTTGCCCATCTGGCATGCGTGACACTGACTCTCTTTAATGCACTTAATATTGGGTACATCACAGGCTAAGTTGTGAGAAAATAACATACATATAGTTTTGAAATTAATATGTGCTAGTCTCTTGTGTCATTGATCACAAAGAGATGCACTATCTTTTGGCAAAAAACACACTAGTGTAGAAGATTCTAAACAAAAAATTTGAGACCGAAAATATTTCTACTTCGAGTGCTTGATAAAATAGTTTCTGAGTTTTCAGACGACTTTATCAAACACTTGTCCTTGTAGAACTCAACCATATAGACTTTGTCATATAGTTGACTTATACTTAGATTATGATGTAGTCCTTTAACATAAGCTACGTCTGTGAAAGAGACTATAATATTAGTAATCATACTGTATCCTTTTGTGATTACCCTATCTAATCCGCCAAAAATAAGTTTTGGACTGTCCTTCACTGGGCTATAATTCTGTAGTAGGCTTCTTATTCTAGTCATGTGCCTGGAACTTCCACTGTCAAAATACCAGATTGGAGTTTTGTTGGCATTTTGACATTCCTGCATTTACAAACTAAACATCATTAGGAACACAAATGTAGTTGGGTCTTTGGTTCCTTACTAGTCGAACACCACTAGATATGTTTACATTATTTGGGGTCATTCTAGCATTGTGAACTCATGGAGTCTTATCATTTATAGAATTGAACCAACAATCTAGGACAAAATGACCAACTTTGTCACAACACCAACTGTCAAACTGTTGTACCTTCTCTTATTCTCCTACTTCACATTTTGAATGAGAGGTCTAGCAGGAGCTACTGACTTTGAAGTAGAAGCCTCATGAGAGCAACAAACACATGGTTTCTTCTTCTCATGTGGATTTTCAACAACAGGTTTTAACTTTGGTGCTTTCTTGGCATTCGATCTGACCATGAACTAATGGACCATAATACTTAAGGATGATCTCTTCATGAGATGCCTTTAGATTACTCATTCCAAAAATTTCTGGGGCGGCTCCATCCTGGGTTGTTCTTGTTAGAGTGAACATACGTTGATCTAGCAAAGTGGTTATAGGATGTTGAAAATGTCATATTTAATTTTCGAAAATATTACTTTCTTGAAAATACTTTGACTTAGAGGAGCCTTTACTTTACCCCTGAAGGATTTGTGTCCAACACCACTATAACGACTCCATCTGTTCATATAGCATAAAATAGAAGGTCCGGCCGGGGCCCCACACCATATGCCACAAAACAGCCGGCGAGGTTACAGGTTAATACCAAAACACAATCGCATCCTAACTCAGAGCATACTAGTGGAACGATTTTAACAATAATATTGAACTCTAGCCAAGAATGTCCACTATATATATAAACAACCACATTTATATATAAACTCTCGAAGGACTGTACAAGCAAATACAATATCATTTGGCCTTATGGCCTTACAGTTACTCTTTACAAGTGTGGATTCCAAACATCAGCGCACAGGCCGGACACACATGAACAAAACACAACATTATATGCTTGAGCCTTCAAGGGCTAGCGGCAGCAGCAGCAGCAGGGACTTCAGCCCTTATATGTCCTGCTCGGCTCTCCAGCACCTGCACAAGGACAGCCCACCAAGCGGTGGTAAACAAGGTAACGGTCAGCATTCAGCTGACCAATTTATAACGACCCTACCCCTTCCTTGGGGCAGTGGTATTCCTTCCCTGCAGGCATAGCAATTCATAGGCAGATATATCACACACATTGTGCTCTCACGCATAAACAATACATCACAACCGTCATCCACGCGGCCCGACGATCCATGCACTCTGGGCACATTGTTGGTGCGCCTGAAAACCAGGGCCAACACCACCATTCATGGTACGAAACCCAATGGTATTGAGCTTTTAGTCTTTACAGCGCGCAGGCCTAAGACTCTCATTATGCGCTCCAACTGATCACACTTTCAGTTCTCCAAGTTGGACGGACATAACGCAGGTACGGATCAGCCACCCCCCGTTGCTTAAGTCGTCTTGTCATCACGAATACCAACGTACTCGAGGCCAAATCTAAGGCGTGGGTCAGTTTCAGCTTTCATGTTCGGCACGAATCCTTTTTAAGACCTCACAGCTCACAATAGCCATACTGTCCGCCAAGGACTGGCTTCACAATAGCCACAATGTCCACCAAGAACTGGCTTCATAATCAGAAGGGGAGTTCATGCTAGTGTCCTTCATGATCGCTTAGCAGGTTCAGCAGAAACTCTCTTTCTGCACCCAACTCTGCCCAAACCCTGCAGCATCCTGCAGTACCAGAAAACTGGTCTTGCCATAACACACAGTACAAGCATCACAAGTGTATTTTCCTGGACTACCTCTCTAGTACTTCATGCTACTGCCCTTCACAGGTCCAACCCATCGACTCCACAAACTACACATTTAATCACAGAGTCTTCTCCGGTGTGCAAATGAAACATCACCAATCCAGAACAACCTGTCCAAATGGGCTTCATATAGTACGCCTATTCCATACTACACATTTCCGGATCTATATGCAAGACTATTGGGGATTCCAAGAATCAACCTAAGGGAAATCCCTCTGCAATCCACCCTCTGGTTGGGGAAATCCATGCACATGCCAAAAAGAAGGAATTCACATGTCAAAGAAGGAAGATCGTTACCCTTGACGACCTCTTTGGAGCCATGGAAATCTAGCCGGTTGGAAAGCACCACAGCGGCCTTGCCTCCGCAAATCTGGCCTCGGATCTCGATTCGGAACTCGGAAGATCCACCGGCGGTCGGATCCCTTTCTCCTCCTCCTCCTTGCTCTCCCTTCTCTCTAGCTCTTTGAGAAAGAGAGTGGCCAAGACTAAATGAGAGTCAATCTCTCATATCCCAGCCGGCCTTAAAGCAGCAGGGTAAAACTTGGATCATTGGATCCTGTTTAGAGGGATGAACGGCCACAAATCGCCCTCAAAATCCTATTTTTTGGGCTGACACGGCTTGAGACACGCCCGTGTCATAGGGCATGTACCTTAAGCGGCACACAACCGACTTAACCCGAACAGGACATGTCCATATGACACGCCTGTGTCACAGGCCGTATGCCCAGAGACACACTTGTATCCCGCCCGTGTTCACCAGGCCTCATTACCTTGGCCAAATCCAGAGAAGGACACGGCCATGTGATATGACCGTGTCACAGGCCGTGTTCCCCACTCGAGTATCGTCGAGTACATTTACTTGAGTGGAGTTCGTTGAACCAGAGGAGGACACGGCCTCTAACACGCCCGTGTCGCAGGCCGTGTTCCCTCTCGAGAACTCGTCGAGTGCATTTCGCCGATCACTCGACAGGCTGCTCAACCATACAGAGCAGGACACTACTTGGGACACACCCGTGTCCCAGGCCGTGTTGCCCATCCTGAACCCAATTTTGGGATTTGGGGTGTTATAACCCTCCCCTCCTTACAAGAAATTTCGTCCCGAAATTTGCACACAGTAAGGAAACAAAAAGCAAGATGTTATAACTCCACAAAATGTTTGATACACCTTGACATGCACTGCACAACAGTTTAAACAAATAGCTCGGGAAATTCAGCTCGCATGGTCTGCTCTCGCTCCCATGTTAGCTCCTCACAGCCACAATTGCCCCACTGGACTTTGACCACCCCGATTATTTTGTTCCGCAATTGTTTATCGGCTTTATCCTCGATCTGAATGGGCCTAACCTTCGTCATTAGTCCATACTCAACCGACACACGATCGTTCTCAATCACTTGAGTTGGATCTTTGACGGCTTTCCGAAGCACAGATATGTGAAACACATCATGCAATCCACTCAATTCTGCCAAAAGAGCTAGCCGATAGGCAGCTTACCCAACTCGCTCCACCACTTCAAACGAACCAAGATATCTTGGACTTAACTTTTTCAAACGTCGTATCCTGGACACACCTTTGAAGGGCTTGATCTTCAAATATACCCAATCGCCCATCGCGAACTCAACATCCCGATGCTTGGCCTTGTAGTATATTACTTGTCGATCCTGGGCTATCAGTAGCCTCTCCCAAATAGAGCGGATTGTCGAGTTAGCTTCATCGAATTATGTACACTTATATAATTTGGATTCGCCTGCTTCTGCCCAAACTAACGGTGTATGGCACTTATGACCATACAAAGCTTTAAACGGTGTCATACCGATGCTCGCTTGGTAGCTATTATTGTAGGCAAACTCCACCATATAGAGATGATCTTCCCATCTCTTACCAAATTCAAGGCGCACATTCGGAGCATATCCTCCATTATTATGTTGGTCCTCTCAGTCTGGCCATCCGTTTGGGGATGAAAGGTCGTATTGAATGTTAACTTCATTCCCAATAACAGATGGATTAGCCTCCAATCATTCGATGTGAATCGACCATCACGGTCACTCAAAATGTTACGGGGAACACCGTGCAACCGTATAGTCTGCTCCACATAACGTTTTTCCAAACTTTCCACTGAATCGTCTCACTTGTTTGGAAAGAAGTGAGCTACTTTAGTCAACCGGTATACAATCACCCAGATTGAATCATTCCTGCTTTGAGATCTCGACAACAGGTGCACGAAATCCATTGAAATATCATCAAACTTCCATTCCGGAATCGGTAACGACTTCAAGAAACCTTCAGGCTTCTGTCATTCTGCTTTCACCAATGCACAAGTTTGATATTTAGACACATAATGAGCTATGTCTTTCTTTAGTCCTAGCCACTAGATCAACTTTTTCATGTCCTTGAACATTTTTGTGCTCCCAGGGTGAATTGAGTATTTTGTAAAGTGAGCTTCATACATCAATTCTTCTCTCAACTTGCCCATACTCGGGACGCACAAATGACCCTCTTTCCGCAAAAGGCCATCATCCCAGGAGAATTGTCCATCTAGCCCATCCTTTGCATAACATTGGATACTATAATCCAGCTTCGTTGCTCGTCAAACCCTGTCTACAAGGTCATATTGTACCTCCTTCCAGTTTAAGCATGCATCGGCTGTGGAATTCTTGTCAAAACAAGAAATCTCTAATGCTTCCAACTCCTCGATCAGACGCTTATCATGCATCTGCAACCAATTTGCCCTTGACGGAATCCTACGACTCAAGGCATTAGCGAGCACGTTTCCCTTCCCGAGAGTATAATGAACATCAAAGTTGTAGTCCCCAAGGAACTCCATCCACCTTCGTTGTCGCATATTAAGATCCTTCTGATCCAACAAGTACTTTATGCTCCTTTGGTCCGTAAAGATATCCAATTTTACGCCATAGAGATAATGCCGCCACAACTTAAGCGCAAAGATCACCGACTCCAACTCCAAGTCATGGACGGGGTAATTTCGCTCATGCACTTTCAACTGGTGTGAGCCATAAGCAATCAACTTTCCAAACTGCAGAAGAATGCAGCCTAAGTCGCTCCCTAATGCATTACTATAGATCTTATAGCCGTCTGTACCACATGGAGAAGATGTCAACACAGGCGCCGGGGTCAAACGACTTTTTAGCTTTTCAAAAGCTCACGCACACTCTGGTGTCCAAATGAAATTTTGATCCTTCCTCGTCAATGTGGTCATAGGCAAAGCGATCCGCGAGAAGTTTTCTACAAAACGTCTATAGTAGCCTGCCAGTCCAAGAAACTCCTGACTTCGGCCACCGAAGACAACACAGGCCACTCCTATATGACTTTTATCTTTGATGGATTCACTGTTATGCCCTCTCCACTTACCACATGGCCAAGAAAAGCCACCGACGACAGCCAAAACTCACACTTTGAGAACTTGGCATAGAGCTTATTCCTCCGCGAGGTATGCAAAACCAACCGCAAGTGGTTTGCATGATCAGCTTCTGATTGAGAGTACACCAAGATATCATCAATAAATACAATCATAAATATGTCTAAGTACTCTCGGAATGTTCGGTGCATTAGGTCCATGGAAACTGATGGGAGATTACATAGCCCAAACGACATTATCGTGAACTCATAATGACTGTAGCGTGTTCCAAATGTTGTTTTGGGAATGTCACATTCCAGAATCCTTAATTGGTAATATCCAGATTTCAAATCTAATTTGGAATAGACGGTTGAACCCACTAGCTGATCGAAGAATTAATCTATCCATGGAATCGGATACTTGTTCTTCTCTGTCAGCTTATTCAATTCACGATAGTCAATATATAACCGCAAACCACCGTCCTTATTTTTCACAAAAAGAACAGGTGCGCTCCAAGGTGACATACTTGGGCGTATATATCCCTGCTCCGACAATTCTTGCAATTGGACTTTCAATTCAGCCATTTCCTTTGGCGTTATGTTATATGGCAAGCGGGTCACAAGTTTCGCACCTGGCACCAACTCAACAATGAAGTCGATCTCCCGCTGGGGTGGTAGCCCAAGAAGATTCTTAGGAAACACATCAGCAAACTCTGATACAATCGGAACATCACTCACACTAGCCTTTGGCTCAACAGCCGGAATCAGCATGAAGAATACCTTCGCACCCTTCTGAACGGCATTGACGACCTGGAGTGTAGACATCAAGATCCCGCTCACCCCTCGCATACCAGCGAACTTTATCTCAAGCTCAGTATTCTATCCTAGTGTGATCCCTTTTGACTGGCAATCAATAAAGGCACGTTGCTCCGAAAGCTAGTCCATATCAAAGATCACATCAAATTCTGATATCAATAGCACAGATGCTTTCAAACAGAAATCCTGACTTCCAATTTGCACCTCCACATCACAAGCCCTATCCGCAAGCATCAAACATCCATTCGATAATAACACATTTACGCTATCTGTCGTCACATGACTAGGTACTCCAATTCGAGTTACGAAGTCCTTCGACAGAAATGAATGCGAAGCACCCATATCAAATAGTTCTCTCGTCAGCGTGTTCTGAATCATAACAAACTCTGTGGAAAACACATCACACACAAGCTACACACAAAGCATGCAATCAGAAAAGCAATCAATAACTTAAATCTCACCTGTGATGATGTCACTTTGCTTTATGGTCTCCTGCTGGCCAAGATTATAGACTCGGGGCTGCACCTGGGATGCAGAGGACTCCACCACTGCCTTGCCCTTCTCAGCATAAGACGTTCCCGTCTTCTTTTCACCCTTTGGTGGACCACCCCGACAGTCACGGGCTATATGCCCCACTTTACCACAAGTAAAGCAGGTACGAGTCTCTGGCTTCGAAGTTGCCCCCGACAGAACTGTTGAAGGAGCTTGCCCAGAAGGCTTGGACCTCTTGCCCCATTTATTTTGATAGTACGATTTTTCAGGACGGGGTGCTTTGAACTCTGGCTGTCACAGCCAAGGCCCTTTTTCCTTGCACCCGCTTCATATCTTTCTCCAGCGCACACGCAGTATCAACCAACACCTGAAACCCTTGGTATACCAAACTCAAGAGCAGGAATCACAACTCATCCCGCAATCCTTCATAGAACCTATTGGTTTTCCGCTGCTCATCAGCGAAGATAGAACCCGCATAACATCCCAACCTTGTGAACTCATGCAGGTAAGTCTTAACAGTATTTTCTCCTTACGTTAGCCGTTGGAACACATTTTCCAAGGTAGTGTGTTATGCCGCTGGGAGGTGCTTTGCCAAGAATAGTCGTGAGAATTCCTCAATCGAGACTTGTGTTAACTGCCTGCCCGCTAAGTGGTGTAACTCTATCGCGTCCCACCATAGCTGAGCCTCCCCTTCCAATAAGAAGGTGGCCAAGGTGACCTTCTGATCTTCCTCCATCCTGATCGCCGTCAATATACGCTTGACGCGCAACAACCAATCCTCCGTCAGCGTAGGGGATCCCACACCCGTAAACGTAAGAGGATTGAAGCTCATGAACTACTTCAACTGCCTTTCAGCTGCTCGAGGATCAACAGCCGCAACAGGTTCTGGCCTTGCCCCAACCTGTTCTAACACCACTGCCGGCTGCGCTTGCCCACTAGGCTGTGCATGAAACATTGCAAAAAGCGCCTCAGCAACTAAGCGGACGGTTTCCACAGAAGGGGGAGGTGTAGGCACCTCAGCTGGTGTCGTACTCTCATCAGAATGTTAGGGCTCAGACTGCCCAGCACCACTACGAGTCACCTATATATGAACAGGACGCACATTAGCGACCTCGTACAAGAAATAACAATAATTTACGAATGTGTAGGTTCCTCAAACAAGTGTATTTGCATTCCTAAGTTGACATTCAAGAGTTCATTAGTGTTAACACAGATCACACTGACACGTGCTCGCCACCCCACAAAAGAATTCGACCACAAATTCGAAAGGGGAAGACTGAGACAGGCTGATACCAAAATGTAACGACTCCATCCATTCATATAGCATATAATAGAAGGTCCGGTCGGGGCCCCACACCATATGCCACAAAACAGGCGGTGAGGTTACAGGTTAATACCAAAACACAATCGCATCATAACTCAGAGCATGCTAGCGGAAGATTTTAACTATAATATTGAACTCTAGCCATGAATGTCCACTATATATAAAAACAACCACATTTATATATAAACTCTCGAAGGACTGTACAGCAAATACAATATCATTTGGCCTTATGGCCTTACATTTAATCTTTACAAGTGTGGATTCCAAAAATAGGCGCGCAGGCCGGCCACACATGAACAAAACACAACATTCTATGCTTAGCCTTCAAGGGCTAGCGGTAGCAGCAGAAGCAGGGACTTCAGCCCTTATATGTCATGCTCGAATCTACAGCACCTGCACAAGGACATCCCACCAAGCGGTGGCAAACAAGGCAACGGTCAGCATTCAGCTGACCAATATATAACGACCCTACCCCTTCTCCGGGGCAGTGGTATTCCTTCCCTGCAGGCATAGCAATACATAGGCAGATATATCACACACATTGTGCTCTCACGCACAAACAATACATCATAACCATCAGCCATACGGCCCGATAATCCGTGTACTCAGGGCACATTCTTGGTGCGCCGGAAAACCAGGACCAACACCACCATTCACGGACCGAAACCCAACGGTATTGAGCATTTAGTCTTTACGGCATGCAGGCCTGAGACTCTCATTATGCGCACCAACTGACCACACTTTCAGGTCTCCAAGTTGGACTGACATAACGCAGGTACGGATCAGCCACCCCTCGTTGCTCAAGTCTCCTTGCCATCACGAATACCAATGTACTCGAGGCCAAATCTAAGGAGCGGTTAGGTTTCACCTTTCATGTTCGACATGAAGCCTTTTTAAGAGCTCACAGCTCACAATAGCCATACTGTCCGTCAAGGACTGGCTTCCTAAGACCAACAATGTCCACGAAGGACTGGCTTCACAATCAAAAGGGGAGTTCATGCAAGCGTCCTTCGCGATCGCTTAGCTGGTTCAGTAAAAACTCTCTTTCTGTGCCCAACTCTGCCTAAACCCTGCAGCATCCTACAGTGCCAGAAAACTGGTCTTGCCATAGCACACATTACAAGCATCACAGGTGTATTTTCCTGGACTACCACTCCAGTACTTCCTGCTACTGCCCTTCACAGGTCCAACTCATTGACTTCACAAACTACACGTTTAACCACGGAGTTTTCTCCGGTATGCAAATGAAACATCACCAATCCAGACCAACCTTTCCAGATGGGCTTCACACAGCATGTCTATTCCGTACTACATATTTTTGGATCTATATGTAAGACTATTGGGGATTCCAAGAATCAACCCAAGGGAAATCCCTCTGCAATCCACCCTTTGGTGGGGGAAATCCATGCACATGCCAAAAAGAAGGACTTCACATGTCCAATAAGGAAGATCGTTACCATTGATGACCTCTTTGGAGCCATGGAAATCTAGCCAGTTGGAAAGCACCGCAGCGGCCTTGCTTCCACAAAACTGGCCTCAGATCTCGATTCGGAACTCGGAAGATCCACCGGCGGTCGAATCCTTTTCTCCTCCTCCTCCTTCCTCTCCCTTCTCTCTAGCTCTTTGAGAAAGAGAGTGGCCAAGACTAAACGAGCTTTAATCTCTCATATCCCGTCCGGCCTTAAAGCAGCAGGGGAAAACCTGGATCATTAGATCCTATTTGGAGGGAATGAACGACCACAAATTGCCCTCAAAATCCTATTTTTTGGGCTGACACGGCTTGTGACATGCCCATGTCACAGGCCGTGTACCTTAAGCGGCACACAACTGACTTAACCCTAACAGGACACGGCCATATGACACGCCTGTGTCACAGGCCGTATGCCCAGAGACACACCCGTGTCCCGCCCGTATTCACCAAGCCTCATTGCTTTGGCCAAATCCAAATAAGGACATGGCCATGTGACACGCCCGTGTCACAGGACGTTGTAACGCCCCCGGTTTTTTTGTGTTTTGTTTGATCATTGTTTGGCGTTACGATGACTCGATTCTGGCCTTTTGCCATTTTTAGAGCGTGGTCTTAGCTCTTTAGGTTCCTTGAGTGGCCTATTTGTAGCCTGTTTGTAGGATTCCACAGCTAGCCGGAGTCTATTTTGGTGACTCGGCTGAGCCTCTTAGGGAATGCTTGTACTTTGGCTTAGGAGGTGTTAGCCCGAGTGTTTGATCGTCGGATGTTGTTTTCGACTTCATCGTTGTTTTCGTAGCTTGGGTGTTTAGCTACGGTGCGAGTTTTGTCGAAATCTGAGATCGTTTATTTTCGCGTCGTTTTGACGTTTGCTTGTTAGCTAGTAGCAGTAGCTTTTGTTGTGCATGGCCTTGAGTGGCCGAGCATGGTAGGGCTGGTGCCTAGTTTTTAGGCTAAGTGTTTAGCTGTTTTCATTTCATGTATATATATATGTTTAGACAACTAGCTGATTGGTTGCTTGTGCTTATTATTTTATTAGCTAGTGGGCTGTGTATCTACCGGTGTGTCGACACCGTTGTGTAGACTGGTGTCGACACCATTGTGTCGACACCGTAGTGCTGTCTGGTGTCGACACATTATGTCGACACCGCTGTGTTGTCTGGTGTCGACACATTGTGTCGACACCGCCGTGCTGTCTGGTGTTGACACATTGGGTCGGCACCGCTGTGCTGTCTGGTGTCGACACATTGTGTCGACACCGCCCTACTGTCTGGTGTCGACACCGCCGTGCTGTCTAGTGTCGACACCGCCGTGTGGTCTGGTGTCGACACATTGTGTCGACACCGCCGTGCCTTCTGGTGTCTATGTGTCGACACCGCCGTGCCGTCTGGTGTCGACACATTGTGTCGACACCGCCGTGCTTTCTGGTGTCGACACATTGTGTCGACACCGCCGTGCCGTCTGGTGTCGACACATTGTGTCCACACCGCCGTGCCGTCTGGTGTCGACACATTGTGTCCACACCGCCGTGCCGTCTGGTGTCGACACATTGTGTCGACACCATTGTGCGTCTGGTGTCGACATATTGTGTCGACACTGTTGTGTCGACCTTAGACTCAGGTGTTGCTATATATAGGATGGTCTGTTCTCTCCACATTTCTCCTTTTCCCGAGCTGCTGCTAGCTTCCACCGGGTTGTGCGGGAGGCGGAGGCTCTGGAGCTTTGGCCGGCATTTTCGGGAGGATTTTAGCTCGATTTCCTCGTATATCTGCAGATTTGGCTTGATCTCATCTGGATCTTTCTTACTATGTAAGTTATGCTTGTTCTAGGGCTGTTTCTAGGAGTTAGGGTTTTTGGTTTCTCTTCTTCTTCTCTTAAACCCTATTTTTAACTCGTAGGTGGCCGATCTTACCGCCAAAGCCAGATTTCGTGTTGCAGCTGCTGCATCTTTGCGGTGAGGCAAGTGGCTCCTTGACCTTGCCAATTTGACCTCCTTTTTACTTTGTTAATTTGCCGTAATTAGCTCTATTTTTGCCTCTAGGAGCTAGGTCAGTAGTGCTTCTTTATTTCAGCCATGTATGGTTCAGGTTGTCTAAGAATTTGGCTAATCTCTCCTTCTTTATTCTTAGTTTGGTGTCCAGTTGGTAGCTTGAGGTAGGGTATGGCTGTATTTAGCTGTAATATAAGTCAGATAGCTGTTGTGGCCGGGTAGAAAGGGTAGAAGAGAGAGTTGGAATTAAATTTCAAACCCTCGGTTTCCAAGCGTTGAGGTTTTAGCTTTTAGGCAGAGGTTTGAGCTTAGGCAGAGGTTTTAGAGTTGGAATTAAATTTCCAACTCTCTATTTCCAAGCGTTGAGTGAGTGGACCTCACCCAACGCCTTGGCTGTTAGGCTTTTTGGCATGGAGTGTGGTGAACTCACTCAACGCCAAAGTTAGTTTCAGCGGCTAAGTAGAAAGCATTAACAGCATTGAGTGAGTCGAGCTCACTCAACGGAGTCATCCAGCGATGGTTTTGCGGCTAAGTCACTTGGCATTGAGTGTGTGGAGCTCACTCAATGCCGCGTCGAGTGGACTCGACGCTTTTGCCTTGGGTTGGTTTGCTTTCTTAGGATTGTTAGTGGATCTTCTCCATAAGGGGGGTGTTTTGTGTTCGGCTAATTCTTTGGCATGCCGACTCTTGGGTTGTGGCAGGTGGTGGAGTTTTGGTGCCTCTGGAGGGGTGGTTTTATGTGGGGAGCCGTGGCCACCACCTTTATTTGCCCCGGCTTGGGCTGGTGTGTTGGACCATAGGGCTGCCACTGTTTGACCCTTAGCCCTTTTTGGATCTGGTTTTCGTTATGTACTCAGATCCATGTTTTGACCCCAGTCATTAACCCACAAAGTTAGGACTGTTAGCTCCTTTCCTTGCTTATGGCTTTTTCTTTGGTACATGTTATATGCCCTATTGCTGCTGCAGGTTCTTTTCTTTTGCAGAACATGTTGCTATTGTACTCACACTTGGTGTGTTTTCTTTTACTGTTCTTTAGACATTGTTCTTTTCTTACTGTCCTGTTTTTCTTCTTCTGATAGCATTTATTGTTGTCGGGTGGTAAACTCTTCTTTACCTGTTCTTAAAGCTAATACTCTATTTATTTTGACTATATTCTTTCTGAGGTGTTTTTTCCTTGAATGCCTCAGGTCCAGGTTGTAGCCGGTTGAGCGGCTAGATCTTTTGGTGGGTTTTGCTGATAGCCTCCTGGGTAGGTGAGGTTGCCGATCTTCATCCTTGTGAGGTAGTTTTTTTTCCTTTCTGTATAGACATGCATACTCACCAGTGGGTTCGTGTCATGTTGTTGACGCCCACTTGTGGCTTTCTTATGATGTTGGGTATGAACTAAAACTGCTACTTTTATCTATTATTAGTTTTTTACTTGTCTTTTGGGAAGGATTTATGCTAGGTTGCATGTTAGGTATTTTAAACCCTAAATTATTACTACAAGTATCTCATGCACATCATGTTTATAAAACTAAAGCACTATTTTTCCTTAAGCGTAAAGACTATCCTTTTATATATTCTATACTAACCTTAGAGTCGTGCATACCATGAGTCATCCCTCGGGGACGCTTATGCTCATTTAGGATGTCAAAATAACTTAATTAAAGTATTTTCTGCTGCGAATAACTATGTATTTTTAATCGTGGACTAACTTATCCACTGTGCCGAGGGATACAGCCATTAAATATAACTGGTTTTCTTTCATATTAAACTATGAATATTCCTTAAAAATCTAAAGTCTAGAGTTTTGCCTGAACGTATGCAGTTATCACCTGCACGACGTGACATCGCGACACGTATTTTCTCTTGCTCTGATACAATTTTATTGTTGAGAAAATACGGGTCGTGATAGTTAGTATCAGAGGGAGGTTGCTTGACAATTGGTCGGGCAACCTTTCCCTTGATTGCATTAGTAGTTTAGTGGCATACCATATACACACCGATATGTCATCAGTATGTCTTGGCTGAAGCATGAACACTACACACATAAGCATGAATAGAAGTATACGGGCATATTATGTAGTATGGGATGCATAATATGTGTTTGTATATGGATCCACCATAGGAGGGAACATGTGAGGGTTATGAAGTATGGGATGCATAACCTCACCACATGGATGCGGCTAGCACGTTTTCTTTCTTCGTTGCATGCAATGTTCTGTAGTATGGGATGCATAGCATTGCTATGCGTATGATCGCTCATGGCATGCATTAAGGCCTTTTTAGAATGCATAGAACAACATGCATAGCATAACATTTCATAAGCACAACGTGCCAAGCTAAAGATTTGCATGATGACATACATACACACATGGTTTTGAGTCAAAAAGAATACAAATACAGCATTCATGGTCTAAGCACATGAGTTAGTGTGATGGTGGTGAACCATCCTAGGATAAGCATAACATCATCATGGTAAAAACAAATCCCAGAGCAAGTTTAGAAGTTGAAGTTCATATTTAAGTATGTTTGTCTGTACCGGGTAGTTTTGTTCTAGAGTTTGGGCTAGGTTTTGATTCGTATTCGTACGTTCTTAGAATGTCGAAGCATCGTGCGACGAGATCGACTACCCAATCGGAGGGCGAGTCATCGGGAGCATAGAGCGAGGCATTGATAGAAAGCCTGTATCAGAGCAATGTGGCCTTATCGAGGCAGTTAGTGGATATGCAGGCACAGATTCAGTCTCTTGTAGCAGTGGTGGCGGGACAGACTCCGAGAGTTCAGGACCCCGCTGAGGGTGTAGCTGTACCTGCCCCTCCTACACCTCTCATGCCTCCGGTTGTGGTGCCCCCGGAGATGGCGTTCATATCTCAGTTTCAGCGGCTTAGGCCCCCTACCTATGATGGACAAGCAGATTTCATGATTTTGGATGACTGGTTGATTTCCATTGAAAAGATGTTCTCCTACTCGGGGATTGCAGACGATCAAAGAGTGATGATCGCTGCCTACCAGCTCAAGGGCTTAGCAAAAAGTTGGTGGCTGAGAGAGAATGAGAGCTTGGTGGCAGGATGCTCGTGGGAATCATTTAAGGAGATGCTGCTAAGTAAGTTTCTGCCCTCGGTCGAACGGGACCGGCTAATGAATGACTTCCTTCATTTGATGCAGTGGAAACTCACAGTTAATGAGTATGAGATTGAGTTTAGCAATTTGAGTTGGTTTGCTCCTGGTCTAGTGAGTGTTGAAGCAGATCGAGTTAAATGGTTTCTGGGTGGACTAAGAAGCGACATTCAGCAGTTAGTGAATGCCTACGGAGCAGTCAGTTATGCCAGCGTGGTTGAAGTTGCCTTGAAGGTCGAGGCCATTGAGAATGCCAAGAATAGAGGCCAGCAGATGAGGAAGGACAAGAGGAAGTCCGGTGGAGGGAAGAGCCCCCAGGAGCCTGATGCTGCTTCAAGGATGAAGAGCAAAGAGGTCTGTAGCTTCGGTGGCCGGCCAGGCCACCCCTTTGAGTAGTGTTTCAAAAGGTTGGGAGCACAAAAGAAGGAGCAGGTCCATGCTATTGAGGGTGCTCCTAGAGTGGATTTGGTGTGTGCCTTGTGTG
Source organism: Platanthera guangdongensis (assembly GCA_039583875.1). Lineage (NCBI taxonomy): Eukaryota > Viridiplantae > Streptophyta > Magnoliopsida > Asparagales > Orchidaceae > Platanthera > Platanthera guangdongensis. Next base: position 157,724,055 of record CM077151.1, read on the forward strand.
GGTGAAAGGGGCATGATGTTGCCCGTTAGTGGTTAAAAGATAAAGTCTGTTTTCAGTGTGGCAGAAGGGTCATCTCAAGACAAGGTGCCCACAGATCCAGCCTATTCTGTAGCCAGTTCCACTACAGGCTTTGTCACCGCCTCAACAAATGGATAAAGGAAAGGGGAAGTTAAATGTGCTTTCGGAAGACAAAGCGCAGGCTTCGACCCAGGTTATTTCAGGTTAGACTTCTCCCTAAGCGTATTGTCATGTTTCTTTTTTTTCGGTTGAAGTTTTCATTTTAGCATTTGTTTCCTTAGTGCGTGCGCAATCCTATAGGAAGATTTAAGGTGAAGAACCGCTGGGCACGCGTTCTCTTCGATTCCGGCGCTACCCACTCGTTTGTGGCTAGAGCCTTGGTGGAGCAGTTCCGTTTGGGACTAGATTGTGTTGGTGGTGCCTTTTGCATTAAGTTCCCTTCCAGTGCTTCTGTGGTTTCAGATCAGGGCATTCAGGATTGTTCGATTGCTTTAGGGGACTTTCTAGCTAAGGCAGATCTGAAGGTGATCGATTTGGAGGACTTTGATGTTATCTTGGGCATGGACTGGTTATCCAGGTACGATGCAGTTATCCAGTGCAAGGGTAAGCGCTTGGACTTCGTCAAGGACAATGGTCAGCCCGGAAGCATTTTTGGATATTCTCGCCAGGATTCTCCGGCCATTTCGGCAGTATGTGCTCGGGAACTTTTAGGTTCTGGCTGCTTTGCTTGTTTGGTTTCTATGTTGGAGACCGAGTCTTGTTTGCCGTGTTTGGAAGATATTCCAGTGGTACGAGAATTTTCTGATGTTTTTCCTGCTAATCTTCCTGGTCTCCCGCCCGAGAGAGTCGTGGAGTTCGTTATTGATTTGGAGCCCGGTACGCGTCCTATTGCTAAGGCGCCATATCGCAAGGCCCCGCGTGAATTGGAGGAGTTGCGAGTCCAGTTGGATGAGTTGGTGGAGAATGGTTTTATAAGGCCGAGTTCTTCGCCTTGGGGCGCGCCCGTGCAATTCATTAAAAATAAAGATGGGTCGATGAGGTTGTGCATCGACTACCGAGAACTGAATAAAGTGACCATTAAGAACAGATATCCTCTGCCAAGGATTGATGATTTATTTAACCAACTGCGTGGTAGTGTCGTGTTTTCCAAGATTAACCTTCGTTCGGGCTATCACCAGTTGAGGATTCGGGAATTAGATATTCTGCATACGGTATTCCTCTCTCATCATGGTCATTTCGAGTTTCTTGTGATGTCGTTTGGGTTGACCAATGCCCCGTATGCAATTTTGGACTTGATGAACAGAGTTTCCAAGGATTTTCTAGATAAGTTTGTGATTGTCTTTATAGACGATGTTTTGGTGTACTCTAGAGATGCTGAGGAGCATGATCGACATTTGCGACTGGTCTTGGCGACTCTAAGAGACCATAAGCTATACGCCAAGCTGAGCAAGTGTTAATTTTGGTTGCCTCAAGTTTCTTTCCTGGGCCACGTGGTTAATAAGGAGGGAATATCGGTGGACCCAAAAAAGATCGCTGTTGTTATGGAATGGGTGAGACTTGTTACTCCCAAAGAGAACAGAAGCTTCTTGGGCTTGGCTGGCTATTATAGAAGAATTGTAAAGGGATTCTCTACCTTGTCTACGCCATTGACCAAGTTGACGCAGAAGAATGTAGCCTTTGTATGGTACAATAAGTGTGAAGAGGCTTTTGAAGAACTAAAGAGAAGATTATGTTCAGCTCCGATTTTGTTTTTGCCTACTGAGGGTACGGCGTATGATGTGTATGTGGATGCATCGCATGTTGGGCTTGGATGCGTATTGATGCAAGAAGGAAAGGTGATTGTGTACGGGTCAAGACAACTGAAGACCCATGAGAAGAACTACCATACGCATGTCCTAGAAATTACAGCCGTGATTTATGTGCTAAAGTTGTGGAGACATCTGCTTTATGGCGCGCAGTGCAAGATTTTTACTGATCACAAGAGTTTAAAGTATGTCTTCACCCAGAAGGAATTGAATTTGCGCCAGCGGCGATGGTTGGAGTATGTGGTCGACTATGATGTTGAAATCCAGTACCATCCGGGCAAAGCTAATGTGGTGGCCGACGCCCTGAGTCAGAAGTCAGGGAAGATTTTTGGTCTCTCCGCCGATCTTTTAGTGGAGGAGTTTCTTTTGATGGGCATTTCTGTGGGAAGCTGCGATTCGCAGAGCAGTTTGGCATTGGCAGAACCTTCGTGGATTGCGCTTACGAGACTACATCAGAAGGATGATCCCGATCTTCTACATTTGTATCTTCGAGCTGAGAAAAGCGAATTGCCAGATTTTTCTATTGATGATGCGGGTACCTTGAAGTACCGCGACAGGTTTTGCATCCCCGTCGTTGGAGATATCCGGGTTATGGTGTGTAGGGAAGCCCATGGATCTAGTGTTGCCTACCATCCAGGATCTACCAAGATGTATCATGATTTAAAGCAGATTGCCTGGTGGTATGGGATGAAGGGAGACATATCCAGATTTGTTTTTGAGTGCCACACTTGCAAGCGTGTGAAAGCCGATCATGGAAGGCCTGGTGGCAAGCTTACTCCCTTGGAGATTCCGACTTGGAAGTGGGAGAGCATGTCGATGGATTTCATCATAGGCTTACCGAGGTCTCCTAGAGGACATGATTCGGTCTGGGTTATAGTGGATAGACTAATAAAGTGTGCGCACTTCGTACCTTTTCAGATTGGGTATTCGATGAAAAAGATAGCAGAGTTGTACCTGAATGAGGTTATCAGATTGCATGGCAAACCCGTAAGTATCATATCAGATCGAGACTCTAGGTTCACGTCTCATTTTTGGAAGAGCCTTCAAGAGGGGTTGGGTACGGATTTGAAGTATTCTACTGCTTATCATCCGTAGACCAATGGTCAGACGGAGCGAGTAAATAAATTTGTGGAAGATATGATCTGATGCTATATTCTAGACCACGGGGGAGCGTGGGATGAGCATTTGCGGCTTATGGAGTTTGCGTATAATAACAGTTACCACGAAAGCTTGCAAATGTCTCCTTTTGAAGCTCTATATGGGAGACGCTGCAGAACTCCCCTATTTTGGCCTGAGGTGGGCGAGAGGTCTTTGTTGTGGCCGGATGCGCTCGAGGAGATGGAAATTGCTGCAAAGCTTATTCGGGAGAAGCTTCGGATAGCCCAGGAGAGATATGAGAAGAACGCCAACCAGCATAGATCTGACTTGGAATTTGCTCGGGGGGACTTGGTGTTCTTAAAGGTTTCCCCGATGATTTTAGTCAAGAGGTTTGGCAAGAATAGGAAGTTGGACCCGAGATACGTATGGCTGTTTATGATTGTTGAGCGGATTGGTGTATCAGCTTATAGGCTGGATTTGCCCGCAAATTTCCCGGGCGTGCATGATGTCTTTCACATCAGTCAGCTGCGGAAATATGTGCAGAGTGGCAGGCCTGTGCCTCAGTTGGAGCGGGATCTTTATTATATGGAGGTGTCTGTCTGCATTTTGGAATCTCAGGATCGTGTATTGCGGAACAAGACCATTGCAATGGTTAAAGTTTTATGGAGAAATCAGGATGTAGAAAGCGCGACTTGGGAGTTGGAGTCGGCTATGAGGGAGGCTCACCCTCAACTTTTTCCTTGATTTATGCCTGGTATGTTTTGCATTTTTCTAATATAGACCCTTCTTGGCTATTTCTTTCTCCTTCTTGATGGAAGTGTTGTGTGTAAAGTTTTGAGGAGAAACTTTCTTTTAGGGGGAGTGGCAGTAACGCCCCCGGTTTTTCTGTGTTTTGTTTGATCATTGTTTGGCGTTACGATGATGCGTTTCTGGCCTTTTGCCATTGTTAGAGCGTTGTCTTAGCTCTTTAGGTTCCTTGAGTGGCCTATTTGTAGCATGTTTGGAGAATTCCCCAGCTAGCTGAAGTCTGTTTTGGTGACTCGGCTGAGCCTCTTAGAGAATGCTTGCACTTTGGCTTGGGAGGTGTTAGCCAGAGTGTTTGATCGTTGGATGTTGTTTTCGACTTCGCCGTTGTTTTCGTAGCTTGGGTGTTTAGCTATGGTGCGAGTTTTGTCGAAATCCGAGACCGTTTGTTTTCGTGTCATTTCGACGTTTGCTTGTTAGCTAGTAGCAGTGGCTTTTGTTGTGCATGGCCTTGAGTGACCGAGCTTGGTAGGGCTGGTGCCCAGTTTTTAGGCTAAGTGTTTAGCTGTTTTCATTTCATGTATATATATATATATGTTTAGATAACTAGCTGATTGGTTGCTTGTGCTTATTATTTTATTAGCTAGTGGGATGTGTCTCTGCCGGTGTGTCGACACCGTTGTGTCGACTGGTGTCGACACCATTGTGTCGACACCGTAGTGTTGTCTGGTGTCGACATATTGTGTCGACACCGCTGTGTTGTCTGGTGTCGACACATTGTGTCGACACCGCCGTGCTGTCTGGTGTCGACACATTGTGTCGACACCGTCGTGCTGTCTGGTGTCGACACCGCCGTGCTGTCTGGTGTCGACACATTATAACGACTCTGCCATGATGTCTGGTGTCGACGCCGCCGTGCTGTCTGATGTCGACACATTGTGTCGATACCGCCGTGCTATCTGGTGTCGACACATTGTGTCGACACCACCCTGCCGTCTGGTGTAGACACATTGTGTCGACACTGCCGTACTGTCTGGTGTCGACACATTGTGTCGACACCGTCGTGTTGTCTGGTGTCGACACATTGTGTCGACAACGTTGTGCGTCTGGTGTCAACCTTAGACACGGGTATTGTTATATATAGGACTGTCTGTTCTCTCCATGTTTCTCCTTTTCCCGAGCTGCTGCTAGCTTCCAGCGGGTTGTGCGGGAGGCGGAGGCGCTGGAGCTTTGGCCGGCATTTTCGGGAGAATTTTAGCTCGATTTTCGGGAGGCGCTGGAGCTTTGGCCGGCATTTTCGGCATTTTCGAAACAAGCTAGGAAAAGTGAAAGAGAAACTAGCTATTTTGTACAATCAAAAACAAGAAAGAAGATTGGCAAGGGTGAAGAACACCGCTTGCCTGAACCGAGACGATGCCGCGACGGCTGCTCCTCTCTTTCCTTGCCTTGCTTTAGCCCTTGCTCCCTTGAGTTCCTTTTGGAATGAGGAAGAAGATGAAGAGAAGGTGAAATGAGGAGGAGAACCTCTGTTTCGGCCTTATTTCCTCCAGAACAGAGCTGGACCGTTAGATGCAGAACCAAGGAAATAAACGGCACAAAAAAACTGGAAAAAGTCGATTTTCGGGACGGTCACGCCCTGTGTCACGCCCGTGACGAAGGGCGTGTACCTTAAGCGGCGCAGAAAGTCGGCAAATCCAAGTTTATCCACACGGTACACGGCCAGGTACACGCCCGTGACGGGTCGGTCATGCCCATGACCTAGGGCTTGTAGCCCGTGTCTCGACTCCTCGTCGACACAAAGTGTCGACACTCAACACAGCTTGACACGCCCTGTGACACGCCCGTGTCACAGGCTGTGTCCCCTCTCTCGACACCCGACACTCGACACGCGATACTCGACACTCGACACTCGACACTGCGGGACACGGCCCGTGACACGCCCGTGTCACGGGGCGTGTACCCCATTCGTCGAGCTCAACTCGACACAAGAAAAATTTATCGAGTCAAGGAGGTCACGCCCAGGTCACGCCCTGGGTCACGCCCCGACACGCCCGTGTCGGGGGGCGTGTCACGCACAAAAACGACTAGTTTTCCCTGTTTTGAAAAATGTTTATGTGTCGTCCTAGACCATTTTTGCCTTAAGAACTTTTTACCCTTTTTGTTGTTTCCTGTACCAGCAACTCGTTTTTTGAGCAACATTTCCCGGGCGCGAAAAAAGTGAAAGCATTCCCTAAGAGGCCTCACCGAGTCCCCATCTGGACTCTGGTTTGCTGGGGAATCGTGCAACTCGGCTACCAAAACAGCCACTCGCAAGCCCGCGGGAAAAACCATGCTCGACAACGGTCAAAGCCAACGTAACGCCCATCAAGCCTACGCAATCAAAAATCCGGGGTGTTACAATCACTCCCCCTAACAAAAAGTTTCGCCTCGAAACTTTTCAATCATTTTGATCTCAATAAAATAAGGTAACAAACCAAAAATAACAATGCAACAAAACACCAATTCATATACCAGCTTATTTACGGGAAAAAATGAGGGTGAGCTGCCCTCATCGTTGACTCGAGCTCCCACGTCGCGCTTTCCACATTCTGATTTTTCCATAGCACCTTGACCATAGGAATCTTCTTTTTCCGCAACATGCGATCTTGGGAGTCCAATATCCGGATAGGCATCTCCACATAAAAAAGGTTTGGCGCCAATTGCGGCACCACGTCCAACACTTACGTGTCATGTCGCACACACTTGCGAAGTTGGCTAACATGAAACATGTCGTGAACACCAGGAAAGTTCACGGGTAATTCTATCTTGTAAGCGGATGCACCAACTCGCGCAATAATCTTGAAGGGACCCACAAATCTTGGGTCTAATTTGCGCTCTTTTCCAAACCTTTTAATCCCAACCATTGGGGAGACTTTCAAGAAAACGGAATCCCCCACCGCAAACTCTAATTCCGACCTTCGTCGGTTGGCGTACTTTTCATATCGCTCTTGGGCGATTCGGAGCTTCTCCCGAATAAGTCGTACGACAACTTCCATGTCCTCGAGCGCCTCTGGGCCCAACAAAGGCCGCCCGCCAACCTCAGTCCAAAAGAGAGGAGTCCGACATCGACGCCCATATAAAGCTTCAAACGGAGCCATTTGCAAGCTTTCTTGATAGCTGTTATTATATGCGAATTCCATAAGCCGCAAACGTTCATCCCATGCTCTGCCATACTCAAGAATGTAGCATCGAATCATATCTTCCATAATTTGATTTACTCGTTCCGTTTGGCCATTCGTCTGAGGGTGGTAAGCAGTGGAATACCGCAAATCCGTCCCCAAACCCTCTTGTAGACTCTTCCAGAAACGAGAAGTAAATCGAGAATCCCTATCGGATATGATATTGACTGGCACACCATGTAGTCGGATGATCTCGTTCAAATAGAGCTCCGTTATTATCTTCATCGTCTAGTTGACCTTAAATGGTATGAAATGAGCACACTTGGTCAATCTATCCACGATCACCCACACGGAGTCATGTTCTCGTGGAGATCTTGGTAGGCCTGTAATAAAATCCATTGAGATGCTTTCCCACTTCCATGTTGGAATATCCAATGGTGTCAACTTGCCACCAGGCCTCCCATGATCAGCTTTCACCCGCTTGCAGGTATGACATTCAGATACAAATCGCGCTATATCGCTTTTCATTCCATACCTCCAGATAATTTGTTTCAAATCACGGTACATTTTTTGTTGAGCCTGGATGGTAGGCCATACTTGAGCCATGTGCTTCCCGACACACCATCTCGTGAATGTCTCCAACTGCGATAATACAAAATCGACCACGATACTTTAACTTGCCCCCCTCATCAATAGAAAAATCCGGTAAGTCACCATTTTCTGTTCGAAGAAACAAATGTAAAAGATCCGGATCATCCTTTTGATGTTGTCTTGCAAGCACCAGCCATGAAGGTTCTTTTACCATCGAATGACTTTGCGGGTCATATTTGCCCACGGAAATATCCATCAATAGAAATTCCTCCACAAGACGGTCGACTGAAAGTTGAAATAATTTCCCCGTCTTCCGACTCAATGCATCGGCCACAACATTCGCTTTCCCCGGATGATACTGAATGTCCACATCATAATCAGCTACATATTCAAGCCATCGCCGTTGGCGCAGATTAAGTTCCTTTTGCGTGAAGACATACTTTAAACTTTTATGATCCGTAAAGATTTTACACTGTGCTCCATACAGTAAGTGTCTCCACAACTTCAACGCAAATATCACCGCTGCGAACTCCAAATCATGCGTTGGGTAGTTCTTTTCATGACTTTTCAACTGTCGAGACTCATACGCAATCACCTTTTTGTCTTGCATTAAAACACATCCAAGTCCAACGTGCGACGCATCCACAAAAACATCATAATCTATCCCTTCTGTCGGCAAGATCAACACAAGAGCGGTACATAACCTGTTCTTGAGTTCCAGGAAGGACGCCTCACACTTGTCATTCCACTCAAATGCCACATTATTCTGGGTTAAGCGAGTCAAAGGTGCAGCCAACGTCGCAAAACCTTCGACAAATCTGCGATAATAGCCGGCCAATCCCAAGAAGCTTCAAATCTCCTTGGGTTTCTCTGGTCTTCTCCATTCCATGACTGCAGCAATCTTTTCGGGATCCACTGAAATTCCATGGTGATTAATGACATGACCCAGAAAGGCAACTTGAGGCAACCAAAACTCGCATTTGCTTAGCTTGGCGAATAACTTTTGGTCTCGCAAAGTGTCCAATACCAATCGCAGATGCTGTTCATGCTCCTCGGCACTGCGGGAGTAGACAAGAACGTCATCAATAAAAACCACCACAAACTTATCCAAGTAGTCCTTGAACACCTTGTTCATCATATCCATGAAGGCTGATGGTGCATTGGTCAAACCAAACGACATCACCAGAAATTCAAAATGGCCATGCCTTGATCGAAATGCAGTCCGCGGAATATCAGTCTCCCGGACCTTGAGCTGATGATAGCCCGAGCGGAGATCAATCTTCGAAAATACTGAACTGCCATGCAGTTGATCAAACAAGTCATCAATTCTTGGCAGTGGGTACTTGTTTTTACTTGCCACCTTGTTCAATTCCCGGTAATCGATGCAAAGCCACATCGACCCATCTTTCTTCTTCACAAATAACACTGGTGCACCCCAAGGTGACGAACTCGGCCTGATAAACCCTTTTGCCAATAAGTCATCCAACTGGGTACGCAACTCTGATAGCTCACGCGGGGCCATTCTGTACGGCGCTTTCGCAATAGGCCGCGTACCCAGTTCCAAATCAATAACGAACTCGACATCACGATCAGGGGATAGACCAGGAGGATCAGTAGGAAAAACATCTGGTAATTCACACACAACCGGAATCTCCTCCAAACGCGGCAAAACAACACTAGTCCCCACAACTGAGACTAGACAAGCAAAACAGTGGGAAACAAACAACGTCCGAACACATACCGCCGATATCCCTGGAGTATCCTGGCATGAATCACCATAAACACTTCCCGGCTGACCATTGTCCTTGATAAAATCCAAGCGCTTCCCTTTGCACTGGATGACGGCGTCATAGCGGGATAACCAGTCCATGCCCAGAATGACGTCAAAATCCTCCAAATCGATCACCTTGACATCAGCCTTCGCTAAGAAATCGCCCAACCAAATGGGACAATCAAGAAGACCCCAGTCTGCCACCACAGAAGCACCAGAACGGAACTTCACCAAAAAGGCATTCCCCACTCGATCTGGTGTCAAATGATACCGATCCAGAAAGGTTCGAGCCACAAATGAATGGGTCGCTCCAGAATCAAAGAGAACACGCGCCCAAAGGTTCTTTACCTTAAAGTTTCCTATAAGGGTATATATGTCGCTAATCACTACACATAAGAGGCATAAACAAAACGTGAACCAGAGGAATGAATCGAACCTGAGATAACCTGGGGTGACATCTGAGCTTCCTCTGAGGAGATCACATTTAACTTCCCTTTTCCTTTGTCCACACGCAGAGGCGGAGGCAAAGCCTGGAGTGGCATTGGCTGCAGCACGGGCTGGTTTTGTGGGCACCTTGCCTTCAGATGTCCATGTTTGCCACACTGGAAGCACACCTTGTCCTTAACCCAGCAGCGGCTCATATCATGACCTCTTCCCCCACAAGTTGTACACTCCAAGTCTCTGGTTGGCGCACTCTGAATAGCGTGCACCTGCTCCTTCTTTTGCATCCCCAACCGCTTGAAACATTTCTCAAATGGGTGGCCTGACCGGCCACAGAAGCCACATGTCTCCTTATTCTTCTTCCTTACATCTGATTCTTGGGAGCTTTTCCCTCCCATCAGCTTCCTCTTATCATTCCTCATCAGTTGTCCTCTTTGTCTTGCATTTTCTATAGCTTCAACCTTCAAAGCAGCCTCCACCACAGTGGTGTAACTCGTCGCTCCATAAGCACTTGCGAACTGCTGTACGTCGCTGCGGAGTCCGCTAAGAAATCTCTTTACGCGGTCAGCTTCCGTAGTCACCAAGCTCGGAGCGAACCGACTTAACTTGCTAAACTCAATTTCATACTCAATAACTGTGAGTTTCCTCTGCTTCAGGTACAAGAAGTCATTCATCAGGCGGTCCCTTTTAACTGCTGGCAGAAACTTGCGACGTAACATGTCTTTAAAGGCTTCCCATGAACATCCCGCCCCTAAGCTCTCCTTTTCGCGCAACCACCAACCTTTAGCCAACCCTTTGAGTTGATAGGCGGCAAGCATCACCTTCTGGTCCTCAGTAATGACAGAATAACCAAACATTTCTTCCAACGTGATCACCCGATCATCCAAGATCACAAAGTCCGCTTTTCCATCATAAGTCGGTGGTCCAAGTCGCTGAAACTGCGAGATGAAAGTCATCGCAGGAGGAACCACAACTGGGGGTATTACTGCCACGGAAGGAGTAGAAATGGTGGGCCTCGGACAGTCTCTTGCCCTCTTGGTGCCAGTCCAGACATCGCTGAGGACATAGCTTGGAGCTGGGACTGCACTTCCTGCACCTGCCTCGTCAAAGCCTCATTACTTTGGCGTAGACTATCCATCATGGCATTATTCTGTGCGCCCGAAGACTCGCCCTCGGATTGGGGAGTTTGCCTTGTCACTGGACGCTTCGACATCCTATAAACACGTTCACTCTTATCAAGCTCAAACCCAACAAAACACACAACGGCTATGTACAGACCATACATAGATAAATATGAATATCAACTGCTAACTTGCTCTAGGAGTTTGAGAATGATGGTATGCCTAACCTAAAGATGACTCACTGTCATCCCACTAACTTGTGCCTAACCGATGAATGCATGACTTTATTTGACCCAAAACCATGAGTGTCCCGGTGTCATCATGTACATCTTTAGCTTGGCACGTTGTGCTCATGCAATGTTATGTTATGCATGCTGTGCGATGCAATCTAGAAAAGGCCTTAATGCATGACATGAGCGGTCGTACGCATCACAATGCTATGCATCCCATACTACATAGCATTGCTTGCAACGAAGAAAAGAAAACGTGCTAGTCGCATCCATGTGGTAAGGTTATGCATCCCATACTACATAACCCGCACATGTTGCCCCTATGGTGGATCCATATACAATCACATATTATGCATCTCATACTACATAATATGCCCCATATACTTCTTGTCATGCCATGAGTGTAGTGTGCGTGCGTCGGCCAAGACATACTGATGGCACCTCGGTGTGTGTATGATATGATGCTTACAACCAAAAAGAAAGTTTGCCCGACCAATTGTCAAGCAAACCTCCCTCTGATACCAACTGTCACAACCCGCATTTCCTCAACAAGTACCTCGTATCAGAGCAAGAGGAACTACGGGTTATGATGTCATGTCGTGCAGGGGATAACTGCACATTGAAAGTCCACCTAGTGTCGGCTATGTGCACCTATGGGGGGGGGGGATAGGTGACGTGTGGTTCTTTTGCGAAATTACAGATGTACCTGCACAATAAAAACAACAAACACAGCACACAGAAAACCCAGCAAATTTATAGTGGTTCCCCGACTTGGGTACATCCACTTTCCCCCTTCGACCTATCTCCCCAACAAGGGACGACTCGGTCACTTCACCAACGGGATTGAAATCCAATCCCTTCACTAACGGAAGGAGCCCTTCCACACGTGAGAGTCAACACTCCCACAAATCGGGTTGCACCCAACCCTTACAACACGGAACAAGAGTTCCTTTACAATGAAATAAAAGTAGAATGTACACGTGATACAAACTTCTCTTGGAGACACCGGTGTTCCTCTTTGTTCGACGACGTGTTCTTGAAGTCGATGAAGAGTCTACGACCTTGGTCTCTCTTGGAGAGGATTTCCCCGGAACCGGCGGCGGCACACGAGCGGCGGCTAGCTTCGGGATCGGCGGCTACGATGAAGTGCAGCTGCTGAACTTGGAGATCCAAACTTCGTAGCGAAGCAAGCTAGGTCTACCAACGGTCACTCTAGGATCAGTCGTCTCGATCGATTCGGACGGGGGAGTTTTTCCCGGTCAACGAATCGAGAGACAAGAGATCTCCGGATAGACGCGTGAGACACAAGCCTTGCTAAGCTTCTGTCACCGGAGATCGGGAAGAAGAGCGATCAGCAGCGGCGACCACTTGATGCGAGCAGCGGCGGCGGAGCGGAGCGAGTTCGCGGATTTAGGGTTACGTGTTCGGCCTCTTTCTGCGTCGTTTTTCTGTTCAAAAAATACCTGTGTATAAATACTGTAGGATTCTCAAATATGACCGTTTGAGGGACCCACAGAGGTAGCCCCCAAGTCCCGGTCCAGATATTAAACAGCGGCAGAATCCGGTTCAGGAAAGTAGCTGAGACAGAATCCGGTTCAGGAAATTAACTGAGAAAACGCCAAGGAAAAATCGGCGAGAATCGCAGACGATTCTCGACAAATCGGCGAGAATCATCAAGTGATTCTCGACGATTCGTCGAGAATCGATTGTGATTCTCGTCGAATTACTTGTCGATTCTCAACGAATTCAACTTGTATTCATGGGCTGCATGACCATTGGTTCGGCGGGAATTACAAGCGATTCTCGCCGAATCTTACTTGGCACCATATTGAGATGGCCAGAAGGAGTCGGCGAGAATCATTGATGATTCTCGTCGATTCGGCGAGAATCACCAAGTGATTCTCGCCGATTCGGCGAGAATCACTTGGTGATTCTCGTCGAATTTGCCTTGGACGATTTTTCGTCTTCCACCTAGGAGCTGCTCCTTGATCCTCCATGCTCCTTGTCTTCTCTTGCATATGAGCGGCCCTGTACTTGAAAATAAGTGCACTCCAATAGAGAGAGTACACGTAGGCCAACACACCGATCTGCTCAACGAGGGATTACGTCGTGCAGATCCGTGTATATTGACCTACTGCACCCTGACATTGGTGTGCACTTAGCGTGGAGAAACTGCAAGTACAACTTGAAAAAGGTTATCAAATACATAGTCTATTGACCTTAGCTTGTCCAGGGGCTTCTTCAAATCAGGTACATTGTGGATACAATACCCAACAATCTCCCCCTATTTGAAGAAGCCTAAACCCTACAAGCTAAGGTGAATAGAGCAAGTGAAAAGGAAAGCAACTGAAGACCATAAACGTAACATCATTAAGTGGAGACATCCCTTACCAATACCGAGTGCTTGGGAGCAAGCTGGAGCCACCTTAGCCTTGACCCCGAGAGGGTGATCTCCCCCTTTTCGGCTTCGGCAAATCGGGGTCAGGAACCTTTGGCCCTTAGCTCCCCCTCAGTTCTTGCATCTGTACTCACGCTGGAGTTCCCGGCTCCCCCTCAGATTATGCACGAGGTGGGAGCCTCTGTAGTCTTCATTCTTCATAATTGAGCATCCCCAATTCTGTCTTGAAAAGATTGAACTTTGCCTCGTCTAGGGGCTTTGTGAATACATCAGCAATCTGCTTGTCCGTGGGGACATAACAGAGAGAGATATCCTTGTTCTCCACGTGCTCCCTAATGAAGTGGTAGCGTACTTCAATATGCTTCGTTCTGCTGTGCGACACCGGATTGTTGGCAATGGCAATTGCACTGGAGGAGTCGCAGTACATTGGAACTTCCTTGAACTGAAGGTTGTAGTCGGCTAACTGATTTCTGATCCAAAGGAGTTGTGCGCAACAGCTTCCTGCCGAGATATACTCGGACTCTGCTGTGGAGGTTGCAACGCAATTCTGTTTCTTGCTGTTCCATGAGATAAGCCTCCTGCCGAGGAATTGACACGTCCCGGAGGTGCTTTTCCTGTCATCCCTGCTCCCTGCAAAGTCAGCATCTGAAAAGCCTATTAGCTCGACATCATTGTTCCTCGGGTACCACAAGCCAAGATTAGGAGTACCTTTAAGGTATCTTAGAATTCGCTTTGCAGCGACATAGTGAGATTCCTTAGTGTTCACCTGATATCGGGCACATACACATGTGGAGAACATAATATCCGGTCTACTGGCAGTAAGGTAGAGCAGGGATCCAATGATGCTTCTGTATTTGGTTTCATCGAAAGGTTTACCTTTCTCATCCTTATCCAGAGACATGGTGGATCCCATTGGAGTCCTCATAGAGGTTGCACTCTCCATACCGAATTTCTTAAGGAGTTCATTTGTGAACTTCGTCTGAGAAATGAAAATTCCATCCTCAGACTGTTTCACTTGAAGGCCTAAGAAATACTTGAGCTCTCCCATACTGCTCATTTCAAACTTTCCTTGCATAAGTTTGGAAAACTTTTTGCAAAGATTGTTGTCCGTTGAGCCGAATATTATGTCATCGACATAGATTTGCACCAGCAAAATCTTGCCTTTGACTTCCCGGAGAAACAATGTTTTATCTATTTTACCTCTAGAGAACTTGTTCTCAAGAAGAAAGCTAGATAAAGTCTCATACCAAGCTCGTGGAGCTTGTTTCAACCCATATAAGGCCTTATTAAGAAAATAAACGTGATTGGGATAAGTAGGGTCGACAAAACCTGGGGGTTGAGCGACGTATACTTCCTCTTTCAGATCTCCATTCAGGAATGCCGATTTCACATCCATTTGGTAGACAGTGAATCCTTTGTGTGAAGCATATGCCAGGAACAACCGAATTGCCTCGAGCCTTGCGACTGGTGCGAAGGTTTGGTCGAAGTCAATCCCTTCCTCCTGTCTGTAACCTTGAGCCACCAGCCTGGCCTTATTCTTTATGATGACACCATGTTCATCCAGCTTGTTTCTGAAAATCCACTTCGTGCCAATGACATTCTGCTTGTATGGTCTGGGAACCAGCGTCCAAACCTTGCAACGTTCGAATTGATGTAGTTCCTCTTGCATGGCCAGAATCCATGCCGCATCCTTGTTCGCCTCATCGAACTTCTTTGGCTCAACCTGAGACAGGAAGCTGAGATGCAATACTTCGTTAGTTGTACCTCTTCGAGTTCTGACGCCTACACGAGGATCTCCGATGATCTGTTCTCTAGGATGATCCCTCACGTGACGGAGCTCTAGAAGTCTGGCGTCTGGAGCTTCAGCTACTTCTTGTGCTTCTCGTTCTTCTAGAAGATTTGTTCCATCTTGATCTTCAACATTTTCAGATGACGTGGAGGTGGAAACTTTGACGTACTTGGGTGCGTCATCTTTAGGGGTCTCATCCAGATTTAGCTGGTCAAGGCTAGCACCTGCATCTTCAAGAATACAACTGGAAGAATTGCTGTTAAGCAAGCTTCCTTCATCAAATACAACATTTATTGATTCTTCTACCACTAAGGTTTTCTTATTGAAGACCCTATATGCCCGACTATGGGAACTATATCCCATGAATATGCCTTCGAAGCATTTTTCACCGAATTTAGTACGTGGATACTTCCCATTATTTAGTACATAGCATCTGCAACCAAAGATCCTCAAGTAGGACATGGTTGGTTTCCTGCCTTTCAGTAGCTCGTAGGGCGTCTTACGATGATGTTTGTTGATCAACGCTCGGTTTTGTACATGACATGCCGTATTGACACCCTCTGCCCAGAAGTATTCCGGGAGAGAAGCATCTTTCAACATAGTCGTGCAGGCCTCAATGAGAGTTCTATTTCTCCTCTCCGCAACTCCATTTTGCTGAGGAGTGCGCGGGGAGGAAAACTCATGAAAGATACCTTGTTCTTCACAAAATTCTGTCATAGCACCAGATTCGAATTCTGTTCCATGGTCACTTCGGATTTTGACCACGGAGCAGTTAAATTCGTTCTGAACTTGCTTGACAAAATTAGTGAAGATGTCAAAAGTATCTGACTTTCGTTTCAAAAAGAACACCCATGTAAACCGTGAGTGATCATCAACTATCACTAGCGTATATGACTTGCCTCCCAAACTATGAACTTGCATTGGGCCAAACAAGTCCATATGTAGCAGATAAAGACATCGGGAAGAGTCTTTGTCTGCAATGCTCTTAAAGGTAGCCCGTGTCTGTTTGCCCATCTGGCAAGCATGACAGGGGCTATCCTTGATGCACTTGATACTGGGAGCATCTCTTACTAAATTCTTAGAAAATAGCATACTAATTGTCTTATAATTAATATGTGCCAATCTTTTGTGCCATTGTTCACAAAGAGAAGCACTGCCTGTTGCCACAAGGCATACGGGGGTAGATGAATCTATACTAAGAAAATCTAAGCAGAAGATATTTCTGCTCCTAATGCCTGATAATACCGTCTCAGAGGAGGAACGTGAAATTATCAGACATTTATCCTTGCAGAACTTAACGTCATAACCTTTATCACATACCTGACTTACACTGATCAGGTTATGGTTTAACCCTTCAACATAAGCCACGTCGGTGATAGAGATTATACCGTTGGAAATCATACCATAACCTCTGGTGACTCCTCGATCTGACCCTCCAAAGATGACTTTGGGTCCATTCTCGACGGGAGTGTAATCACGCAGCAGGCTTCTTGTCCCGGTCATATGCCGGGAGCATCCACTGTCCAAATACCAGATTGGCGTTTTGGTGGCCTTTGGACATTCCTGCAAAACAAAATTAATTTGCCTTAGGAACCCAATCGAACTTGGGTCCTAGATTTCTGGTTAGCACACTCCCCCTCGGTCGGTTAACCCTACGAGTGGTCGGTCTCGCATTATTAACATGGGGAGTCTCGTAGTTCCTTGGATTAAACCAACAATCCACGGCAAAGTGACCGACTTTGCCACAGCACCAACAGTCGAACCTGTTGTATCTCTTCCGAGGCTCCTGCCTTACCCTGGGAACAACGGGTACAGCTGGGGCCTTGGATCTGGAGGTGGAGGCCTCATGGTGATGGCAGTCACATGACTTTGTCACCTTTTGAATAACAGGCTTGACTTTTGGCGCCTGCTTTCCATTATGGCCGCTAGAGAACGGACCATAATTTCCTATGTGGATCTCCTCATAAGGTGCCTTGAAGGCACTCTCACCAAAGTTCCGGGGGAAGTTCCAACCGTCATACCGGCTCTTGGGCTTTGCAACCGAGGGCCGGAAATGATGCCCAAATGTTGACTCAAAGTCATGTTGGTTGCAAGGAAAGCCAGGCTTTCTGAACGCAACAGGACTAAGAGGAGCCTTCGCC
Organism: Platanthera guangdongensis; assembly: GCA_039583875.1. Taxonomy (NCBI): domain Eukaryota; kingdom Viridiplantae; phylum Streptophyta; class Magnoliopsida; order Asparagales; family Orchidaceae; genus Platanthera; species Platanthera guangdongensis. Next base: position 157,741,360 of record CM077151.1, read on the forward strand.
TTTTCATCAGCAGAGGCCTTCTTGGCGGCCTTATTCTTCCTCTGGTTCTTGTTTCTCCGAGATGAAGAACCAGATGCCCCAACATGCCCCAAGCCAGCTCCTTTGGCCTGAGCAGAGAAGGTGTCAATGACTGGAAGCACTGTTTTTGGCATAGAGAAGCTCTGTACGATCTTCCTTTCTGCCGCAAGTAGTTCTTCCAATTTGTTGACTTCCTCCTGCTTGAGATCAAGGAGCTGCAAAGACTCTGAGTGCTTTGAAGTCAGGTCAAGGTGTTCCTGCCGGAGAGAAATCAAACTAGTGACCTCTTCCCTTAGGGATACACACTCACCCTTAAGGAATTTTACTTCCTTCTTCTCAGCCCTCAGTCTCTTACGGCACTCGTCGAAGGTGTTGAGCAGAAGCTCATACTTCTCGAGGAGTTCAGCTTCGCGGGCCGAAGGGCCATCCTCAGGTTCATCATCCTGAGACTCAGGATCAGAGTCGGAGTCGGAAAGAGGGGTGTGAGCTTTTACCTTCCCAGTAAATGGGGGACATTCTCCTTCTGAGTCTGAGCGACCCACCAGCCCGAAGTAGGCTTCCTCATCATCACTGGAGTCTGAGGAATCAGACTCACTTAGCGTCTTTGGTCTTCTTGCGATGTAGCTCCGCTCCTTCTTATCTCTGGAGGATTTGAGCTCCTCTCCTTTCCCTTTATCTCTTTTGTTTTGATGGCAGTCGGCCACGACGTGACCTGGCTTATTGCATCCAAAGCAAATAATATCAGAAGAACGATGTTTGTTAGGTTTAGATGCATACCTGTCAGAAGAGTAGTTTTTCTTCTGATGTCTGGATGAGGAGCCGTCTCTCTTCCTTTGATTCCTCATCTTGAGGAATTTCTTGAACTCTCGAGTGATGAGGGAGAAATCCTCTTCCGACAGTTCTGAGCTGGAGGAGCATGGATCGGAGTCCTCCTCTTCTTCCTTATTTCTGGCACGGTACGACACCGCACCCTTCCCTTTTCTGGAGTGACTGGCTTTTAGGGCCACAGTCTTTTCTTTTGCAGCAGCCTTCTCTGCTTCTTCCTCTGCCTTCCTGGTGTTCAGCTGAAGTTCATAGGACATCAGCTTCCCGAACAGGATTTGTGGATCAGTTTCTGCTAGTCTGCCAAATTCTCTGATGGCGCAGATCTTTGTATCCCATTCCTTAGTAAGGGACCTAAGGAATTTGTCATTGAGTTCACCATTGGTGAACACTCTTCCATAGCCCTTGAGGGCGTTAACAATCTTCAGGAAGTTCTCGTATGTGACTCCGATCTCTTCCTTAGGCCCCTGCCGGAAGGCCTCATACTTCTGGTTCAGGAGGGATCTCCGATCATCCCTCACTTCATCCGTGCCCTCCATTAGGATGATCAGGCACTGTCAAATCTCCTGAGCTGTCCTGCAGTTACTGAAGTTTTGCATCATAGAGTCGTCAACCGCGCTGACCAGGATGTTTCTTGCCTTCATGTCAAGGCCCACTAGGACCATCTCATCCTTGTCCATTTCAGAGAGTGTCTTTGGCACTTTCTTGGTGGGGTCAATGGTGGAGGCCTTAGTGGGTACATAAGGTCCCTCCAGCACGATCATGAACAGTCGAGGGTCCACTGCTTCCATATAGAACCTGATCCTTTCCTTCCAGATAGGAAAGTTAAGTCTGTTGCACACTGGGATCTTGCCGGAGTACTTGAGCCCGTCCATAGTAGCTGTATGTCTCCTTGTTGACACTAGTGGCAGGATTCACCTCAAGGTGTTAGCCTTTTTGTTGAGGAACCTGCCTCTGATACCACTTGAAAGTCCACCTAGTGTCGGCTATGTGCACCTATGGGGGGGGATAGGTGACGTGTGGTTCTTTTGCGAAATTACAGATGTACCTGCACAATAAAAACAACAAACACAGCACACAGAAAACCCAGCAAATTTATAGTGGTTCCCCGACTTGGGTACATCCACTTTCCCCCTTCGACCTATCTCCCCAACAAGGGACGACTCGGTCACTTCACCAACGGGATTGAAATCCAATCCCTTCACTAACGGAAGGAGCCCTTCCACACGTGAGAGTCAACACTCCCACAAATCGGGTTGCACCCAACCCTTACAATACGGAACAAGAGTTCCTTTACAATGAAATAAAAGTAGAATGTACACGTGATACAAACTTCTCTTGGAGACACCGGTGTTCCTCTTTGTTCGACGACGTGTTCTTGAAGTCGATGAAGAGTCTACGACCTTGGTCTCTCTTGGAGAGGATTTCCCCGGAACCGGCAGCGGCACACGAGCGGCGGCTAGCTTCGGGATCGGAGGCTACGATGAAGTGCAGCTGCTGAACTTGGAGATCCAAACTTCGTAGCGAAGCAAGCTAGGTCTACCAACGGTCACTCTAGGATCAGTCGTCTCGATCGATTCGGACGGGGGAGTTTTTCCCGGTCAACGAATCGAGAGACAAGAGATCTCCGGATAGACGCGTGAGACACAAGCCTTGCTAAGCTTCTGTCACCGGAGATCGGGAAGAAGAGCGATCAGCAGCGGCGACCACTTGATACGAGCGGCGGCGGCGGAGCGGAGCGAGTTCGCGGATTTAGGGTTACGTGTTCGGCCTCTTTCTGCGTCGTTTTTCTGTTCAAAAAATACCTGTGTATAAATACTGTAGGATTCTCAAATATGACCGTTTGAGGGACCCACAGAGGTAGCCCCCAAGTCCCGGTCCAGATATTAAACAGCGGCAGAATCCGGTTCAGGAAAGTAGCTGAGACAGAATCCGGTTCAGGAAATTAACTGAGAAAACGCCAAGGAAAAATCGGCGAGAATCGCAGACGATTCTCGACGAATCGGCGAGAATCATCAAGTGATTCTCGACGATTCGTCGAGAATCGATTGTGATTCTCGTCGAATTACTTGTCGATTCTCAACGAATTCAACTTGTATTCATGGGCTGCATGACCATTGGTTCGGCGGGAATTACAAGCGATTCTCGCCGAATCTTACTTGGCACCATATTGAGATGGCCAGAAGGAGTCGGCGAGAATCATTGATGATTCTCGTCGATTCGGCGAGAATCACCAAGTGATTCTCGCCGATTCGGCGAGAATCACTTGGTGATTCTCGTCGAATTTGCCTTGGACGATTTTTCGTCTTCCACCTAGGAGCTGCTCCTTGATCCTCCATGCTCCTTGTCTTCTCTTGCATATGAGCGGCCCTATACTTGAAAATAAGTGCACTCCAATAGAGAGAGTACACGTAGGCCAACACACCGATCTGCTCAACGAGGGATTACGTCGTGCAGATCCGTGTATATTGACCTACTGCACCCTGACATTGGTGTGCACTTAGCGTGGAGAAACTGCAAGTACAACTTGAAAAAGGTTATCAAATACATAGTCTATTGACCTTAGCTTGTCCAGGGGCTTCTTCAAATCAGGTACATTGTGGATACAATACCCAACACACATGCTCAGGCAACCCTTGACGCTTACTTTATGAGTTGAAACCCAATAGTTAAATGCAAGAAAACCTTTGAATTTAATGGCCGTATCCCTCGGCCTTAGGTATCAAAAACTGTATTTGTACGCGGCAGAAATACTTTTTTTATTTATGACGATCTCCTATATGCAGTCTATATTTATACTACTATAAGAAATCATTTTTGTTTACGTCATTTGGAAAATACATGTTTGGTAACCAAAACATGTTATGCATGGAGACAATAATAGGTTTGTTTAGCTTAAAAATACCTAATGCAACCTACCATAAATTCTTCCCAAGAGCAAGAAGACATCATCCACATGAGTCACATTCGCAGTCTAGTATTCATATATCATAAGTAAAGAAAACCACCAATGGGTGCCAACAAGCTGACACGAACCCATTGGGGCACATGTATGTCTTTAAAACAAAGAAAAGAACTACCTCGCTAAGTAAGCTCGGCTAGCTCCCAAGAAATGCCACCAACAAACCTAGCCGCTCAACCGGCTACAACCTGCACCTGAGGCATTCAAGAAAGAATACCTCAACAATCCTCGAAGATACAATAAAAAGAAGAGCAGCATGTTATACAATATCATGAAGGGGCTTACCGACCCCGTAGCAATGTTTCATATAAGAAAATACACCAAAACACATGCCAAACGAACCAAGTGCCTAGAAGGTTCATCAAGTCCTGCTCAACCCGCAGGAGCAAAAGGCAAAACACATGCCCATTTTATCATCCTTAGTATAAGACACAACTAAACGAGTGAAACATAAGCAGCGTGTTGGAACACCCTATTACTAATTTGGGTCAGGATCACTATGTCTCTAGGAACCTTTGCTTGACCTTCTGTATAGCTTAATAGGTCAATTAGAATTGAGTCTAAGGGTTAGAAGTCTAGGTTTGGAAGCTGCTCTGAAGACCAGGATTCTTAGTCTGGAGACTAAGTCATATCGTCGAGCTCAGCACGACGATTCGTCGAACTCCGGTCGACGATCATCTAGCTCAACTTCGACAGATCGTCGAACTCCATTCGACGATCGCTGAGCTCAACTTCATAATATCGTAGAACTCCATTCGACGATCGGTGAGCTCAGGTCGACGATTTTTTCTCTGCTTTGGATCTTTATCTCTGAGCTCAGTTCGACGATCTTTGAGCTCAGATCGACGATTATTTTGCTGCTGTGTGTTTTCAGATCGCTGAGCTCAGCTCAACGATAGCAGAGCTCAGTTCGACGATTTCAGATAACTTCCAGAATTCAAATTCAAATCAGTTAGGAGTTATTCTGCAATTAATTTAGAGATTTGCTAGCCGTTTTCATTTAATTCTGGACCAAGTTTCAAGGGATTTTTCAAGGAATGTTTCTGTGGACTTTCCTCCAGAAGAGATTATGCAATTAAGGATGCAATCAATGCATACCAACGGCTATCCTTGACAGAGAATGATATTCTATTCTGACCAGAGAATAAAAGAAAGGATTTTTGAATCTCTCACATAGAAGAGCACACAACAAAAATAGAACACACAATACAGAGAGAGAATACTGATTACAGAGAAATATTCAAAAAATCTTCTGTCACAAAGAATTCTCAAGAACACTCATCCAAGGAGATCAAGTTTTCAGATCTTCAGATCTCTTTAGTTTTCAAAGTGTTCAAGGCCAACATATTTCAAGACTCCAGACACTCAACATTTCAGCTATTGCTGAAATCATCCATTGCTGGAGTTCAATATTTGAAGGCCTATCACCCTCAGCAAAGCTTTTCTTGCTGAAGATTTCAAGGATTCAGGGGGAGCTTTGACATCAATCCACATAGTCTTCTCAGTTGTTTGAGAAAGAGAAGACTGCCATCACTCTCTCACCCCCACTCTGTAAAGGGTTTTTCAAACTCCCTTCAAAAGTTTGAACTTGGTTTTTGAGCACCTTGTCAAAAGCTCATTGGTGGCAAGACACCTGATCAAAAAATCTGCTTTGGTTTTTGAGCACCTTATCAAAAGCTCATTGGTGCCTAGGACACCTGATCAACTCATCCTGTAGTGGATTCCTACCTAGGGTGGTAGAAGAGTGGATGTACCCAAGTTTGGGGAACCACTATATTCCCTTGTGTCTTCTGGTTTTGCTTGCTTTCATTTTGTTTCTGGCCTTGATTTCTCTGTGCTTAGTTTTTGCTTAACTTAGAACTGTGATTAGATTTTTTATTGCTTCCCTGCTCACACATATTACAACAATTGTTGTAAAAGTTTGTAAAAGTTCTTAAAGCACCATATACTCTATTCACCCCCCTCTAGAGTATATCAGATCTAGTTGCACTTTCAATTGGTATCAAAGCCAGGTTGGTTAAACATACCACACCTTGGTGGTTGTACAGGCTAACACCCGAACCCAAAGATCCCAAACTAGATCTGTTTTTCTTTTGTAGTGTATTATTAGATTTTGTTTGCACAAATCATGGCCCAAAACAAAGATTATGCTAGCACCAGACCTCCAGTGTGCAATCTGTCAAAGTTTGCACTTTGGAAAGCAAGGATTAGACTTTACATGAATTCTATTGACGAAGATATTTTTAATTCTGTTTTGACAGTGTGTCCAAGACCCCCAGAGAACACAAGTACAAATGCTGTTCCACCTCCATCAGGAACAGATGCTGATATCAAAAAATGGAAAGTAGCTGATGCCAAGGCTATGAACATCCTAGCCCAGATAATGTCAGATGACATATTTCAAAAGGTAGCTGAATGTAATTCAGCCAAGGAAATTTGGGACAAACTCTCAGAAATAGTCTCAGGCTCAGCTGATGAGAGAAAAGACAGAAGATCCCATCTCATCTCTCAATATGAGAACTTCAAGAAGGGAGAGACTGAGTCAGTGGGAGATATGTACAACAGACTAAGTCTAATTGTCAGTGAACTAAGGACATTGGACAAGGAGATCTCTCTAACAGAACTTAATGACAAGATCCTAATGTGCTTCCCCAGCACTTGGGATTCAAGAATCTGGCCAATTAAGGATGCCAGAAGTCTGAATGAGATCACCACTGAAGCTTTGTTGGGTAAGCTCAAATCTTATGAGCTACTTATCAAGAATAGAGAGGAAGAACAGAAGGCTGCTTCACCAGCCACAAGAAAAGAGAAGACCATAGCATTCAAGGCAACTGAGGATCTGCCTGAAGATAAAGCCACAGGCAATGATGAACTACTCAGCTTGCTGGCCAAAAGATTCTACAAGATGGCCAGAAAGGACTTCAGAAGAAGATCATACAAGGAGCAGGATAAGCCAAGGTATGACAAGTCCATTGGTAATAATAAAGACATTATTTGCTTTGGTTGCAGGAAACTAGGGCACATAGTTCCTGACTGTCCAGAGAACAAGAACAAGGACAGAAGGGACAGGAAAGAAAGAAGGAAGGAGAAAGACTGCAGAAGGAATGGCAATAGCAAACCTTCTTCATGCAAAAATAAGCATACAAGAAAAGGGTTTGTTGTTGAATCCTGGAGTGAGACAGAAGAGGAGTCAGAAGCCTCATCCAGCTCCAGTGATGATGAGGATGATGCAGAAGAAAAGGAGTTCTGCATGATGGCAATCAATGCCTCACAGCATAATTCAGAGGAAGAAGAGTCAGAGTCAGACTCAGAGACTCAACCTGAAGAAGATCAGGTAATTGGTTCCTTTGATTTTAGTTCAGAAGATTTCAAATCTGAATTTAAAGCACTGTGTTTAGACCTGCTAAAGTCTGAGAAAGAGATTATCTCTCTCAGAAATCAATTATCTGAACACAATGTCTTAAAGTCAGAAAACCTCAAACTCTCTCAGGAGTTGGAGTGCTGTAGGGAACAGATAGCTTCACTGAAAAGTGAGCTCTCTGAGGCCAAGAAGCTTGAAGAATCTCTTAATGGGAGAAGCATCAAGCTGATGGACATCACAAGCACAGTGAACTCTAGATTTAACAGTACACTGGGCTTGGGTGCTTCATCCAGCCAACCTATAGTCCTAACAACTCCCATCAAATTCATTTCTGATAAGGGAAAGGGAGTTGTAGAGGTTGCCAGGAAAAATTCTGATCTGCCTCAGAAAACCAAGTCCCAGCAGAAATCGTCGAACGTAGATCGACGATCGCCGAATGAAGATCGACGATCGCCGAACGCAGCTCGACGATCTCAGGAAAAATCGTCGAACGTTGATCGACGATCTCAGCCAAAGTCGTCGAACGCAGGTCGATGATCTCATATACCTGACCTCACCCATAGTCGACCGTCGAACGGAGCTCGACGATCTGACTCAAGATCGTCGAACGCAGCTCCAAGATCGTCGAATAGAGCTCAGAGCTCTGGAAACTTTTTCAAAGGCAAATCAAAATTGAATCCTAAGGGTTCTTCATCCCAAACCTTTAACCCTCATACTGAATGGATTATACCTCCAAGGAGATATCATCCTGAAGGATATAAGAGTCAACCTGGGATGTCTTTCATTTCAGAATTTAGAGGTTATCAACCTAGGCCCAAGGTAAACTGGGTCAAAAACAAATGAATTGTCTTATGTGCAGGTGAAGACCTATCCAACATCTAACCAGCAATGGTATCTGGATAGTGGGTGCTCTAAGCACATGACAGGGAACAAGGACAACCTCACATCCTTCATAGCCAAGCTTGGACCCAAAGTTATCTTTGGTGATTCAAACTTTGGACAAACTAAAGGATATGGTGCAGTCCAGATTGGTTCAGTAACTTTCAAGAAGGTAGCTTATGTGGAAGGACTGAAGCACAACCTAATCAGCATCAGTCAGCTATGTGATGAAGGCTACCAGGTGACCTTCAGCAAAGCCTTATGCAAAATCAAGTCAGAGGACAACACAACTGTGATGACAGGTAAAAGGAAAGGTAACATCTATCTAGTAGATTTCTTTCAACTGATGTAGATATCTGCTTGTTCAACTCTATCTGTAGACCAAATGTTTTATGGCATAAGAGATTAGGACACCTAAACCTTAGAACTATTGCTAGGCTATCCAAGGACAACCTTGTTAGAGGACTACCTTCTGGCCCCTATAAGAAGGAAGGACTCTGCAGGGCTTGTCAATTAGGCAAGCAAACTAAAAACACTTTTAAGTCACTTAATAAGAGTGATTCACCTAGGATATTGTATCTGTTACACATGGATCTATTTGGACCCATCACAGTACAAAGCCTAGGAGGGAAATCCTACACTTTAGTAGTTGTATATGACTTCTCTAGATTCACTTGGGTGTTCTTTCTAAGGAAGAAGTCTGATAACTTTAAGTGTCTGACAGAGTTTCTCAAATGTATACAGATTGAGTTCAATACTCACATTGCCCTGATCAGAAGTGATCATGGGACAGAGTTTGATTCTCTTCTTATGCAAGAGTTCTGTCAGAGTGAAGGGATCAGGCACACTTTCTCAGCTCCTAGAACTCCTCAACAAAATGGGGTAGCTGAAAGGAAAAATAGAACCCTTATTGAATCTGCCACTACATTGTTGTCAGATGCTCATCTACCTCTATCCTTTTGGGCACAGGCAGTGAACACCTCCAACTATGTGTTGAACAGAAGTCTGATACATAAACTAAAGGGAAAGACTCCCGATGAATTACTCAAAGGGAAGAAACCTAAAGTTGACTATTTTAGAGTTTTTAGTTGTATTTGCTACATTCATAATAATGACAAGAAATATCTAGCAAAATTTCAAGCTAAAGCTGATGAAGGAGTGTTTCTGGGATACTCCATGATCAGCAAGGCTTATAGGGTCTATAATAAATCATCTTTGAAAATTGAGGAATCTGTTCACATTTCTTTTGATGAATCTAACATGTCTTTCAAGGAGAAGATTTCTTCTACCATAGAACCTTTGCAGGAACTTTCTCTAGTTGAAGACTTGAACAAGTTACAGGTTGCTCAAGAGGATGAAAGCAGTGAAGATGAAGGGAATGCTCAACACATTGAAGCACAATCTGAAGAGCCAGTTGTTGTACCACAAGAGGAAACAACAACACAGGTTGGTGAACAATCAACACCCCCTGTTGATTTAGTAACATCAAGAGTCCATCCAATTTCCCAAATAATTGGAGAAATCTCAGTTGGTGTGCAAACTAGAAATCAGGTCAACCAAAACCTGTTGCACACCTGCTTCCTATCTCAAATTGAACCTCAGTCCATTCAAGATGCAGAGCAAGATCCACACTGGATCATTGCAATGCAAGAGGAGTTGCATCAATTTGAGAGGAACAAAGTATGAGAACTAGTGCCAAAGCCTAAGGATCATTCCATTGTTGGAACAAAATGGGTATTCAGAAACAAACTGGATGATCAAGGAGTAATTATAAGGAACAAGGCAAGGCTAGTTGCTCAGGGATACTCTCAAGAAGAAGGAATCGACTACGACCAAACTTTTGCACCTGTTGCAAGATTGGAAGCCTTCAGAATATTTCTAGCTTATGCAGCTCACAAAGGCTTCAAAGTATATCAGATGGATGTCAAAAGTGCTTTCTTAAATGGAGACATCAAAGAGGAAGTTTATGTCAGACAACCTCCAGGTTTTATCTCTCCAACTTATCCTGATTATGTTTTTAGACTGAACAAAGCATTATATGGTCTCAAGCAAGCTCCTAGAGCATGGTATGAGACCCTAGTATGCTTTCTTTTGGAAAATGGTTTTATAAGGGGTAGAGTAGACCAAAATCTTTTTATTAGAACCCATAAGTCCCATACCCTACTAGTACAAATTTATGTAGATGATATCATTTTTGGTTCTACTGACTCAAAATTGTGCAGAAGGTTTTCTTACCTGATGCATTCTAAATTTGAGATGAGTAGCATGGGTGAGCTATCATTCTTCCTAGGATTGCAAGTCAAGCAACATGCTGAAGGCATCTTTATTTCTCAAACCAAATATGCAAATGAATTGGTTAAGAAATTTGGTATGTCTGAGGCATCTTGTATGAAAACACCCATGCCTACCAATGCTGTATTGGATGCTGATGAACATGGGAAACCTGTTGATCAGACAACATATAGAGCAATGATTGGCTCTTTACTGTATCTTACAGCTAGTAGACCAGATATAATGTTTGCTACATGTATATGTGCTAGGTTCCAAGTAAGCCCTAGAGAGTCACACCTAACTTTAGTAAAGAGGATTCTTAGGTATGTTAAAAGTTGTCCAAATTTAGGTCTTTGGTATACAAAAGATTCAGCATTTGAGTTAACTGGATTCTCTGATGCTGATTATGCTGGATGCAGAATTGACAGGAAAAGCACCAGTGGAACTTGTCAGTTCCTTGGTGACAGACTTGTCTATTGATTTTGTAAGAAACAAACATCTATGTCAACTTCAACTGCTGAAGCTGAATATATGGCTGCTGGCAGTTGTTGCTCACAAATCTTGTGGATTCAAAATCAACTCCTAGACTATGGTTACAACTTAGAGAAGTCTAAAATCTTTTGTGATAACACAAGTGCTATTTCCATAGCTCAAAATCCAGTCCTCCATAGTAGGACAAAACACATAGAGATTAGGCATCATTTCTTAAGGGATAATGTTGAAAAGAATAAAATTGAATTACATTATATCCCAACTGATTTACAAAGGGGAGACATTTTCACCAAGCCCTTGGATGAAAAGAAACACACCTTCTTCCTAAATCAGTTAGGAATGTTAGATGGAGGAAGTCTTAAATAATCTCCAAGATTTTGAAAGCTTAAAAATTGACCAATACTAGGCAAACATTCTGATTTTTCTTATTGTCTAGAATTTTTCTGATCTCTGAACTGCGCTCGACGATTTACCCCAAGATCGTCGAACGGAGGTCGACGATTTCCAAAATCGTCGAACTGAGTTTAGCGCCTCTCAGATAGTATGAACTATCTCTTCCGGTCAACGATCGTCGAACGGCGCTCGACGATTATGTTCTCTGAACGATCGTCGAACGGAGCTCGACGCTCTCCAATATCGTCGAACGGAGATCGACGATGTTGAAAACTCTTCAGATTCCTTTAGGAGCCTCGATCGTCGAACTGACTTCAACGATCTTTCCAATTCTGCGTCGAACCCTAATATAAAACTCATTTTTCGCCGTCGTTCTCTTTTGCGATTTTGATTTCTCTGCAAGAATTTTCTTTCCCTCCAAACAGTTCTACGCTTGGTCGTTTTGTTTGTTGAGTTTTTGCAGGTACAAATGGCTGTGTCAGTTGGTGTCCTAGCTGCAATGAAGTTTGATGCAGGTTTTGATATTGATATAGAATCTTTCAGCACCACTGATCAGATCTTTCAGGATATACTGGGTTTGTTCCAGGAACAAAATCTGACTGCCCTCATGACCACCAGGATCAAGTTGGCTTCTGATGAAATCAAGGAGTGGGTTTATACTGCCCATAATCAAGATAACAGCACTATAGTTGGGTCAATAGCTGGAAATCAGGTACCATTGACCCCAACAATTCTATCAGAAGTTTTTGGACTGAGAAATGGAGAAGATATTGCTGAACTCTCTGGAGAGGAATATTCTGAACTGCTTGCCAGGATGGGTCATCTAGAGGGAAACCCTAGCAAGCTATTCAAAAGGAACTTGTCTGTTGAATATAGGTTCCTGGCAGATGTAGTAGGGAAAGTGCTACTGGCAAAGCACTCAGCCCATGATACAATATCCAGATATCAGCTCTGTCTCATGGGAGCTCTTGTAAATAAGAAAACTCTGAACTAGGGAGAGGTCTTCTTTGACCTAATCAAAAAGAAAATCAACAAGAATTTTGTTAATTTTGGAAGGATTATTGGAGTTTTTCTGCAGACCAGGTGTCCTGCCTTGCTGGTCTCCTCTGGAGTTCACATCAATGCCTCCAAGAGACTAACCTGTGCCCTCTTTGGCAAGTGGGACAGACAAATAAGCAAGCCCAGCAGGCCCTCCTCCAGTGCCCCTTCAGGCACAAGGACTCAAAGAGTCACTCTCCCACAGGTCTCTGCTCCTGCAGATGACCTGGCTGCTGCTGTTGCTGCCTCTCCTCCTCCTCCAATTTCATCCCTTCCCCTACCATCCACCATTCTATCTCCATCCACCATCACCATATCCAGCCCATCTCCAACATCAACTCCATCTCCAGAACCCATTCTACCTCCACCAGCAGACCAATTCCACCCACTGTTCTCCTACCCTCCACCTGATGTCACCTCCTCACCATCCATTCCATCTTTCACCCTACTGGAAGATTCCTATATGGATGATTCCCCATCCTCTCCTCCTGACTTACCTACCTCCTCCACTTCATTCCAAGACCTCCTACACCACATCATTGATCAACCAACATTCACCCCATCCATCGACATTCCCCTGTCCTCCATATCCACCCTACCAACACCTCAGCCATCCATACCAACATTCTCCAACCCTCCACTTCCAGAATCTTCAGCTGCTCCTATTCCATCTACCTCTGGTCCAGCTGTTGAGCAAGTAGACCTCTCAGCCCTAGCTGCCAGGTTATATGAGTTACTTGCCCCCAGGCTAACTCTACTATTGGAGACCTCCTTGGCTCCTCTACACCTGTCAGTGGCAGCTCTCTCTTCCAGGCTCTCCTCCCTCTTTCCTCAGTCAGCACCCACAGCAGTGTGCCTTGATCTAGATGTCTCTGCATCTAGGCAGGGGGAGATGCCATATGAAGAAAGCCTTCATGTTGTTGCTGCTGCTGTTTCTGAGACTACTGCTCCTCCTCTTGCTGCTACTGCTGTGCCTCCTACTGTAGTTCTTGCAATAGACCTCAGGTCTTTGCTTTCTGCTTTTGATTCTGCCTACATTAGCTATCTGCCAGAGGTCCATGCTGTCCAGCCCCCAGAAGACTTATCCAAGGCACTTGTGCCATTGTCTTGCTGTGACCCTAGCATCCTCACTTCTTTTGTACATTCAGTTATTGCTGCTGCTTCTGTAGAAAGGACTGATTTTGCTTCTGAGATTGTTGATGCTACTGCTGCTGAAAATATTCATACTGATGCTGAAGTTCCAACTGTTTCTGATGCACCAATCTCCAAGGACCTTCTTATGACAGAGGCAACTGAAATTGAGCCTGCTGCAGTTTTTGATGATGTTTCTGCTATTGTCAGTAAAGTTGTTGCTGCCATCAACTCTCCAGTTTCTGTTGTTGAGAGTGAATCTGTTGTTTCTGCTGTAAGTGAGACTGTTACTGCTGCTGCCCCTACTACTGCTGATATCTCAACTTCTGCCTCATCTGCCTCTGTTCAGCTAAAGAAAGATTTGATGAAGAAAATAGATGCTTTATATGATGATCAGAGTTCTGAATATGATGAATTCAAAACAGACTCTGATGACTCATCTGCTACCATTGCCAGGAAAAGGAAGGCAAGGAGCAAGGCAATGAAAAGGGTTCCTCCTGCTAAAGTTAAGGATAATAATGATATTCCTTATTATATCCTTCATAATTGCTCAATCTCTGAACACTGGATGCAGTATTCCAAGAACCAGCTGAAAGCCATGAAGAAAAAGAGAAAATATGAGAAGGGCTCATCCCAATTCCAGCACCCTCATCCTCCTCCACCACCTCCTCCTGATGCAGGTGCAGGTGGAAGCTCTGCAAGTCAACCCCCAGCCAGAAGCCAGGCTCCCTATCAACCTCATGCCAGATCCTATCAAAGGGAAAGCCAATCCAGGGGTTCATATTCTAGGAGAGGAGGATACAGGGGCAATCAGAGAGATATGCAAGTATATTCCAAAGGGTACTCCAGGCAGCACCCATATTCTAGGGGAGGACATATTTCATCTGATACATCATCAGGTCCTTTCCCTTATAAGCTAAAAGAGACTGTGTCTGCCAGGCCTCCTCAAGACAATCCTTCCAACAGGTATGAGCCACCTGTACCTTTTGAGGACCCTGAAAACAATCCAGCTGCTTGGACTGCCAGAATGAAGAAATTGGCTGCACTAGACCAGATTAAGAAGGCCAAAGAACAAGGATTAGATTCTTCCAACATTTCAACTATGTCTGAACAGAGACAAAAAGAACTAGACAGATATGCTTCCAGTAAATTCTTTGATGCTGACAGATACATGGAATTACATCCTGCAGCTGTGGTTCCCAGGCCTACAAAGCAAACTTATTTGGGTGCAGCAGATGACACCAGGTCAAACAAAGAAGCCCTCAATCCAAATAGAGAAATTAAAATGGTTAAAGGCAAAGAGAAGAAATGACATTGTAAGGTGACAGTTTCTGTGAATTTCTGAGTATCTGGATGATATATATATCTCTGTGATGTTTCTGCAATGTCTAGTTGTTGTTTTTATGTTCTTCTGATTGTATGTTGTTATTCAAATTTTTCCAAAGTCTGTAAATAGTAATCCTAACCCAAATAGTAGGAGATTGTTGGAACACCTTATTACTAATTTGGGTCAGGATCACTATGTCTCTAGGAACCTTTGCTTGACCTTCTGTATAGCTTAATAGGTCAATTAGAATTGAGTCTAAGGGTTAGAAGTCTAGGTTTGGAAGCTGCTCTGAAGACCAGGATTCTCAGTCTGGAGACTAAGTCATATCGTCGAGCTCAGCACGACGATTCGTCGAACTCCGGTCGACGATCGTCTAGCTCAACTTCGACAGATCGTCGAACTCCATTCGACGATCGCTGAGCTCAACTTCATAATATCGTCGAACTCCATTCGACGATCGCTGAGCTCAGGTCGACGATTTTGTCTCTGCTTTGGATCTTTATCTCTGAGCTCAGTTCGACGATCTTTGAGCTCAGATCGACGATTATTTTGCTGCTGTGTGTTTTAAAATCACTGAGCTCAGCTCGACGATAGCAGAGCTCAGTTTGACGATTTCAGATAACTTCCAGAATTCAAATTCAAATCAGTTAGGAGTTATTCTACAATTAATTCAGAGATTTGCTAGTCGTTTTCATTTAATTTTGGACCAAGTTTCAAGGGATTTTTCAAGGAATGTTTCTGTGGACTTTCCTCCAGAAGAGATTATGCAATTAAGGATGCAATCAATGCAGACCAACGGCTATCCTTGACAGAGAATGATATTCTATTATGACCAGAGAATAAAAGAAAGGATTTTTGAATCTCTCATATAGAAGAGCACACAACAAAAATAGAACACACAATACAGAGAGAGAATACTGATTACAGAGAAATATTCAAAAAATCTTCTGTCACAAAGAATTCTCAAGAACACTCATCCAAGGAGATCAATTTTTCAGATCTTCAGATCTCTTTAGTTTTCAAAGTGTTCAAGGCCAACATATTTCAAGACTCCAGACACTCAACATTTCAGCTATTGCTGAAATCATCCATTGCTGGAGTTCAATATTTGAAGGCCTATCACCCTCAGCAAAGCTTTTCTTCCTGAAGATTTCAAGGATTCAGGGGGAGCTTTGACATCAATCCACATAGTCTTCTCAGTTGTTTGAGAAAGAGAAGACTGCCATCACTCTCTCACCCTCATTCTGTAAAGGGTTTTTCAAACTCCCTTCAAAAGTTTGAACTTGGTTTTTGAGCACCTTGTCAAAAGCTCATTGGTGGCAAGACACCTGATCAAAAAATCTGCTTTGGTTTTTGAGCACCTTATCAAAAGCTCATTGGTGCCCAGGACACCTGATCAACTTATCCTGCAGTGGATTCCTACCTAGGGTGGTAGAAGAGTGGATGTACCCAAGTTTGGGGAACCACTATATTCCCTTGTGTCTTCTGGTTTTGCTTTCTTTCATTTTGTTTCTGGCCTTGATTTCTCTGTGCTTAGTTTTTGCTTAATTTAGTACTGTGATTAGATTTTTTATTGCTTCCCTGCGCACACATATTACAACAATTGTTGTAAAAGTTTGTAAAAGTTTTTAAAGCACCATATACTCTATTCACCCCCCTCTAGAGTATATCAGATCTAGTTGCACTTTCACAGCGGTTACATGCGATTCAGCAAGGGTCTTTTGGTGGCAGCCCTAAAGTGGAACGCACCAAAAAAACCAGCCCAAATCGGGGCAAAATGGTGCTTTACACCACAAATGCAAACCCGGTGGCCACAAAGGCTTAACCCACACCACTCCTTACCAAAGTCGCACACACACGCTGCTGCCATGGTTCACATTCCGCCTCGCAAAACTCACCATAAACGAACCTAACCATAACACCACAATCAAATCTCACCATAACCCAAGTACATACTTTCCCTTCCTTCATCCTCACACATGACGGCCAATTGCCAACGTAGAGTTTGATGAATTGAATTACAGGAAAAGAATCACATGCGTTGGATCAAAGAAGAATCACATGATAGAGGTTGATTAACATAAATCACATGTTTGGAACAAGAATCACATGCTTTTGATCAAGGAAGAATCACATAAATTTGAAAGGCTACATGAACATGAATCAACTTAGCTACATGAATCACATGAACAAGAGAACTACATGAAGTAACCTAGCATAGACTAGATAACTAAACAAAACTAAGCATGGAAGATCAAAATCCTTCAGCATAGGGAAATTCAAAAGCATAATAAAGCTAGTGAGGAAGAACCCAAAACAAGAAGAACAAGCTAGGAAAAGTGAAAGAGAAACTAGCTATTTTGCACAATCCAAAACAAGAAAGAAGATTGGCAAGGGTGAAGAACACCGCTTGCCTGAACCGAGACGATGCCACGATGGCTGCTCCTCTCTTTCCTTGCCTTGCTTTAGCCCTTGCTCCCTTGAGTTCCTTTTGGAATGAGGAAGAAGATGAAGAGAAGGTGAAATGAGGAGGAGAACCTCTGTTTCGGCCTTATTTCCTCCAGAACAGAGCTGGACCGTTAGATGCAGAACCAAGGAAATAAACGGCACAAAAAAACTGGAAAAAGTCGATTTTCGGGCCGGTCACGCCCTGTGTCACGCCCGTGACGAAGGGCGTGTACCTTAAGCGGCGCAGAAAGTCGGCAAATCCAAGTTTATCCACACGGTACACGGCCAGGTACACGCCCGTGACGGGTCGGTCGCGCCCGTGACCTAGGGCGTGTAGCCCGTGTCTCGACACCTCGTCGACACAAAGTGTCGACACTCAACACAGCTTGACACGCCCTATGACACGCCCGTGTCATAGGCCGTGTCCCCTCTCTCGACACCCGACACTCTACACGCGATACTCGACACTCGACACTCGACACTCGACATGCGGGACACGGCCCGTGACACGCCCGTGTCACGGGGCGTGTACCCCATTTGTCGAGCTCAACTCGACACAAGAAAAATTCGTCGAGTCAAGGAGGTCACGCCCAGGTCACGCCCTGGGTCACGCCCCGACACGCCCGTGTCGGGGGGCGTGTCACGCACAAAAACGACTAGTTTTCCTTGTTTTGAAAAATGTTTCTGTGTCGTCCTAGACCATTTTTGCCTTAAGAACTTTTTACCCTTTTTGTTATTTCCTGTACCAGCAACTCGTTTTTTGAGCAACATTTCCCGGGCGCGAAAAAAGTGCAAGCATTCCCTAAGAGGCCTCACCGAGTCCCCATCTGGACTCCGGTTTGCTGGGGAATCGTGCAACTCGGCTACCAAAACAGCCACTCGCAAGCCCGCGGGAAAAACCATGCTCGACAACGGTCAAAGCCAACGTAACGCCCATCAAGCGTACGCAATCAAAAATCCGGGGTGTTACAGTTAGGGTTTTCGGTTTCTCTTCTTCTTCTCTTAAGCCCTGTTTTTGACTCGTAGGTGGCCGATCTTGTCTCCAAAGCCAGATTTCTTGTTGCAGCTGCGGCATCTTGGCGGTGAGGCAAGTGGCTCCTTGCCCTTGCCAATTTGACCTCCTTTTTACTTTGTTAATTTGCCGTAATTAGCTCTATTTTTGCGTCTAGGAGCTAGGGCAGTAGTGTTTTTTTATTTCAACCATGTCCGGCTCAGGTTGTCTAAGAATTTGGCTAATCTCTCCTTCTTTATTCTCGGTTTGGTGTCCAGTTGGTAGCTGGAGGTAGGGTATGGCTGTATTTAGCTGTAGTATAAGTCAGATAGCTGCTGTGGCCGGGTAGAAATGGTAGAAGAGAGAGTTGGAATTAAATTTCCAACTCTCTGTTTCCAAGCGTTTAGGTTTTAGCTTTTAGGCAGAGGTTTGAGCTTAGGGAGAGGTTTTAGAGTTGGAATTAAATTTCCAACTCTCTGTTTCCAAGAGTTGACTGAGTGGACCTCACCCAACGCCTTGGCTATTAGGCTTTTTGACATGGAGTGTGGTGAACTCACTCAACGCCGAAGTTAGTTTATGCGGCTAAGTAGAAAGTGTTGACAGCATTGAGTGAGTCGAGCTCACTCAACGCCGTCATCCAGCGACGGTTTTACGGCTAAGTCACTTGGCATTGAGTGTGTGGAGCTCACTCAACGCCGCGTCGAGTGGACTCGGTGCTTTTGCCTTGGGTTGGTGTGCTTCCTTAGGATTGTTAGTGGATCTTCTCCATAGGGGAGGGGGTGTTGTTTGTTCAGCTAGTTTTTTGGCATGCCGACTCTTGGGTTGTGGCAGGTGGTGGAGTTTTGGTGCCTCTGGAGCGGTAGTTTTATATGGGGAGCCGTGGCCACCACCTTTATTTTCCCTGGCTTGGGCTGGTGTTTTGGACCCTAGGGCTGCCACTGTTTGACCCCTTAGCCCTTTTTGGATCTGGTTTTGGTTATGTACTCAGATCCATGTTTTGACCCCTGTCATTAACCCACAAAGTTAGGACTGTTAGCTCCTTTCCTTGCTTATGGCTTTTTCTTTGGTACATGTTATATGCCCAGTTGCTGCTGCAGGTTCTTTTGTTTTGCAGAACATGTTGTTATTGTACTCACACTTGATGTGTTTTCATTAACTGTTCTTTAGACAGTGTTCTTTTCTTACTGACCCGTTTTTCTTCTTCTGATAGCATTTATTGTTGTCGGGTGGTAAACCCTTCTTTACATGTTCTTAAAGCTAATGCTCTATTTATTTTGACTATATTCTTGTCGAGGTGTTCTTTCCTTGAATGCCTCAGGTCCAGGTTGTAGCCGGTTGAGCGGCTAGATCTTTTGGTGGGTTTTGCTGATATCCTCCTGGGTAGCTGAGGTTGCCGATCTTCATCCTTGTGAGGTAGTTATTTTCCTTTCTGTATAGACATGCATACTCATCAGTGGGTTCGTGTCAGGTTGTTGACGCCCACTGGTGGCTTTCTTATGATGTTGGGTATGAAGTAAAACTGCTACTTTTGTCTATTGTTGGTTGTTTACTTGTCTTCTGGGAAGGATTTATGCTAGGTTGCATGTTAGGTATTTTAAACCTTAAATTATTACTACAAGTATCTCATGCACATCATGTTTATAAAACTAAAGCACTATTTTTTCCTTAAGCATAAAGACTATCCTTTTATATATTCTATACTAATCTTAGAGTCGTACGTGCAATGAGTCGTCCCTCAGGGACGCTTATGCTCATTTAGGATGTCAAAATAACTTAATTAAAGTATTTTCCACTGCGAATAAATATGTATTTTTAATCGTGGACTAGCTGATCCACTGTGCCGAGGGATATGACCATTAAATATAACTGGTTTTCTTTCATATTAAGCTATGAATATTCCTTAAAAATCTAAAGTCTGGAGTTTTGTCTGAACATGTGCAGTTATCCCCTGCACGACGTGGCATCACGACATGTATTTTCTCTTGCTCTGATACGATTTTATTGTTGAGAAAATGCGGGTCGTGACAGCCGTGTTGCCCACTCGAGTATGGTCGAGTACATTTACTTGAGTGGATTTCGTCGAATTAGAGGAGGACACGGCTTCAGACACGCCCATGTCGCAGGCCAAGTTCCCTCTTGAGAACTCATGGAGTGCATTTCGTCAAGCACTCGACAGGCTGCTCAACCATACAGAGTAGGATACGGCTTGGGACGCGCCTGTACCACAGGCCGTGTTGCCCAGCTTGATCCCAATTTGAGGATTTGGGGTGTTACAACCACTACCCTTATTAGAAGCAGAAAATCCATCAACAAGAGGAAGGACAGTCTTTGGCTTTGAGAAGCATTCTACAAGCTTCTTTTCGGCCAACAACTTTTTTCAATTTCACTAATGGCTTTCTCTTTCAGAATTACCAGTTCAGTAGAAGTTTTCAGTTCATCTTTCAAGGATTGAACTTCAACTTCTAGAGGATTCAATCTCTCGACTTTTTCCTTCAAATCAGAGTCCAGTGCCTTGTGAGAGGCAATTTGGCTTGGGATTTGACGACCTTACGATATTTATCAAATCCTATTAGCAAAACCTTATACTGAACAAATAAATTTGAATCCACTTCAGAAGAATAGTCTTCATGACCATCGGAGGCTATACCAGACTCTGAGAGAGAAACTCTTGAGTTTACATTCCCATCATATGGGGTGTCACGGTTATCCTCATCTGAATGATCCATAAGCCCAATATAGGCTTCTTCATCTGAACTGGACTCATGAGTTGCTGTCGATGAATGTTTTTGGCTTCTTTGCAATGAATCTCTTCTCTTCTTTCTTCTTTCCTCGAAATGATTTCTTCTCTTCTTTTATTGATTTTTCCTTCTTTTTGTACGAGTAGTCAACAATCATTTGTCCCGACTTATTGTAATTATAGCACACGCCATCAAAAGAAATATGCTTGTTCGGCTAAAATTTATACCTTTCATTGCAATTGAAGCTCTTCTGGTGATGATCTTGTTGGGTCCATTGATCAGAATGTCCCAGATTTGAAAAATGCCTATATGATAATGGTATACACATACTTGTTTTTGATGCATGCTCTAAGATCTATGTATGCAGGTTGCTCATTATTCATTGTTTAAACAGGTTGTCTAAGCAATAATGACAGGTGGACACAAGACAGGGTGCTGACAAGGAAGAAATATACCTATTTTCAGATGTGTTGAGTGAAGACAGTTCACTTAATGCCAGATGGAATTAAGCATTAATTAAATCCTAGGAAGTCAAAGCCTCAGTTGCCAAAGCAGAAGTCTGCTTACATCCAGAAGCGTTGAGTGAAGGCAGTTCACTCAACGCCTAGAGCTAGAAGTGTTGAGTAAAGCTCAAACAATAAAAGCCAGAGTGAAGCTGACAAGAATTCTGGCCAAGTCCAGAAGCATTGAGTGAATGCAGTTCACTCGATGCCCTGAAGAGAAAGTGTTGATAGAACACTGTACAGTCAAAGTTGCAAGGATGATTAACTTGGAATTCTGTTTAAGGACAGATGCGTTGAGTGAAGACAACTCACTCAACGCCTATTCAACAAAAAATCTGTCTAAGAATAGAGGTGTTGAGTGAAGGCAGTTCACTCAATGCCTCTTTACTAAAATAGGCAAAGGCAGGAAGCGTTGAGTGAAAACAACACACTCAATGCCTTAATACAGAGAAAATCAATAAATCTAGATGTGTTGAGTGATGAAGGCTCACTCAATGCCTAGTCAGTTAGACTATAATTGCTGATATTCGTTGAGTGATGAATGATCACTCAACGTCTGGTGGTGCAGAATTCTTTCTATGTGTTTTGTCTTTGAGTGGCATGTAACACCCTAAATTTCAAAATTAGGAAAAATGGGATGACACGACCAAGGACACGGGCGTGTCCCGGGGCGTGTCCTGCTCGGGTGAGCAGCCGGCGAGAGGTCGATGAAATTCCATTCGACGAAGAATGAGGGCACATGCCCTCGGACACGGCCGTGTCAGAGGCTGTGTCCTTTGCGGGTCAAAGAACTTCAGCACGACGAAGTGGAGCTGGGGCGTGTCAGCTGCCGTGTATGGGCACTTGGCCTGGGACATGGGCGTATCACAGGTCGTGTCCTTTTCTGGATGTTCCTAAGGCAATGAGGCCTGGTGAACACGAGCAGTACACGGGTGTCATGGGGTACACGGCTTGGGATACGGGCGTGTCACTAGCCGTGTCCCGCTCGAGTAGAAGTTGATTTTGTGCAGCCTGAAGTACACGGCCACATACACGGGCATGTCTGAAGGCGTGTCCGGTGACACGGCCCAGACACAGGCGTGTCACATGGGCGTGTACTAGTCTGGATAAGTCGGTTGAGCACCACTTAGGGTACATAGTCTGGGACACGGGCGTGTCACAGGCCGTGTCAGGCAAAAAATCTTATTTTGTGGCAAAATTGTGGTCGTCCGTTCCTTCAACTGGGATCCAATGGCTGAGCTTCCTCCCTGTGTCCTTAAGGCCAGGAATGAGTTGGAATAACTCATTTGATGTTAGCTATTCTCTTTCTACATACTTAGAGTGAGAGAGAGGAAGGAGGAGGAGGAGGAAGGAGAGCCGGCCATCGGTGGTGCTGCGGAGTTCCGGCTAGAGATCCGAGGCTAGCGTTGTGGAGGAAAAGCCCTTGCAGTTCTTTCCAGCCATCTAGGAGCTCATGGCATCGAAGCGTTCTTCAAGGGTAATGACTTTTCTTCCTAGCCATGTGAAGGCTTCCTTTTTGGCATATGCATTTGATTCCCCCACCAGATGGTGGCTGATTATGGGAGTCTTTTGGGTTGATTTGTGGAATCCCCAATCATTTGGCATATAGATCCAGAAATGGAGTACGGAATAGGCATGCTGTGTGAAGCCCATCTGGACAGGTTGGTCTGGATTGGTGATGTTGCATATACTCACCGAAGAAGACTCTGTGATAAACGTGTAGTTTAGGAGTCGACAGGTTAAACCTGTGAAGGGCAGTAGCAGGAAGTACTGGAGTGGTAGTTAAGGAAATACCCGTATATTTCTTGTGTTATTGGGTTATACCTGTGAAGGGGAGTAGCAGGAAGTACTGGATTGATAGTCCAGGAAATACCCTTTGTAATGCTTGATGTTCATGGGTGGTACCTGTGAAGGGTAGTAGCAGGAAGTATTGGTGTGGTAAGTGTAACGCCCCCGATTTTTCTGTGTTTTGTTTGATCTTGGATTAGCGTTACGATGACGCATTTTCGGCCCTTTGCCGTTATAGAGCGTGGTCCTAGCTCTTTAGGTTCCTTGTGTAGCCTGGTTGTAGCCTGTTGGCAAGTTTCCCCAGCTAGCCGGAGTCTGTTTTGGTGACTCGGTTGGGCCTCTTAGGGAAATGCTTGTGTTTTGGCTTCGGGAGGTGTTAGCCCGAGTGTGCGATCGTCGGATGTTGTTTTCGACCTCACCGTTGTTTTCGTAGCTTGGGTGTTTAGCTACGGTGCGAGTTTTGGTCGAAGTCTGGGATTGTTTGCTTTCGCGTCGTTTCGACGATTGTTTTGTTAGTTGTAATGTTTGTTGTGCTGTGCGTGGCCTGATGTGGCCGAGCTTGTAGGCTGGTGCCTTGTCTTTTTTGCTAAGGAGTTAGCAGTTTTTTTTTGTGTAAGTTTGGCTGACACGGCCTAGGTCACGGGTGTGACCAAGGGCGTGTCGTGCTCGGGTAGAGCTCTCTTTTCTGTGGTCGACGATTTCTGGTCGACGGGTGTTTTTGCTAATAACACGGCTTGTGGCACGGGTGTGTCACAGGGCGTGTCCCCCTTCGGTTCGTCGAGCTGCGCTCGATGGTCGTCAGGCGGTGTTTTAGTGAGAACACGGACCGTGTCACGGGCGTGTCGTATCAGACAGGGGCGTGACACGGGGCGTGTCTCTCTGTTCAATGATCAGCGCTCCATGATCGTCGAGTGGTGTTTGAGTTGGTACACGGCCTGTGACACGGGCGTGTCACAGGGCGTGTCACCTGTTTCGTCGAGCTGAGATCGACGATCGTCGAGTGGTGTTTGAGTTGGTACATGGCCTGTGACACGGGCGTGTCACAGGGCGTGTCTCGTGGTTCGTCGAGCGGAGATCGACGTTCGTCGAGTGCGTAGGTAGGTAGGTGTGTGAGTACACGCCCCGTGACACGGGCATGTCGGGCCCTGTCACGGGCATGTCTGGGGCGTGTTCCGTACTTTTTCTCCTGAGAGCATCTCTTGTTGCCGTGAACTATTTTTCCTTATCATTTCGTCATTCCCGAGCCTGGAGAGCTTCCAACGGAAGGGTTTTGAGAGGAGGCGGTGGTTTTTTGGCCGGTGTTTGTGGGTGGAAGCTCGTTTTTTCTCGTGCGATAGCGGATTTGGCTTGCTCTCGTCTAGATCTTCCCTTCCATGTAAGTTTTTCTTGATTTAGGGTTGATTCTAGGAGTTGAGAATTTTTGATTTCTTTTCTTTTCCTCAAAGCTTCAGTTTTGGTCTTCTAGGTGGCCGATCTTGCCGCCGGTGCCAAGCTTTGGAGATATCTGTTGGTTTTCCTGGAGGTAGAGGCAAGTGGCTCCCTTGCCCTTGCCAAATTATTTCTAACCCTTGCTCTGTCTTCATTTCCTGTGCAATACTTCTATTTTCTTTATTTTCCTCCCTAGAAATTAGAGTAATAGTATGCCTTTTTCCTTCATTTCAGCCATGGGCTGCTTCATTACTTTCTACATTTAAATCAATCTTTCTCTCTTTTTGTCTCGTTTTGGCGTACAGTGGGTAGCTAGAGTTAGGGTGAGGCTGCGGTTAGTGGTAGCTTAGGTTTAGTTGCGGTAGCACCGAGTAGTTAGGATGGAAGGGAGGGTTGGGATTAAATTTCCAACTCTCTATTTTCGCGCGTTGAGAGAGTTTAGGCTGCGGTTTTAACTAAAACTGACGTTTACCCTAAGTGGAAAGCGCTGACAGCGTCGAGTGAGCCGAGTTCACTCAACGCCGTCATCCAGCGTAGGATTTACGGCTAAGTATTTTGGCGTCAAGTGAGTGGAGCTTACTCAACGCCGCATCAAGTGGGCTCGACGTTTCTGTCTTGGGTTCGTGTGTTTCCTTAGGATTGTTAGTGTGACTTTTTCCTATTTCCCTAAGGTGGGGTATTGGGTGTTCAGCTAATTTTTGCATGCCGACTCTTGGGTTGTGGCAGGTGGTGGAGTTTTGGTGGCCTCTGTATGGGTGGTTTTATGTGGAGAGCTGTGGCCACCGCCTTTTACACCGGTTTGGGTTGGCGTGTGTGGGACCCTAGTGCTGCCAC
Organism: Platanthera guangdongensis; assembly: GCA_039583875.1. NCBI lineage: Eukaryota > Viridiplantae > Streptophyta > Magnoliopsida > Asparagales > Orchidaceae > Platanthera > Platanthera guangdongensis. Next base: position 157,766,784 of record CM077151.1, read on the forward strand.
TGTTTGACCCCTTAGCCCTCTTTGGATCTAGTTTTGGTTATGTATTCAGATCCATGTTTTGACCACTGCCACTTACCCACGTGTTAGGACTGTTAGTCCCTTTCCTGTTTATGTTTTCCTTTTCTTTTGGCATATATGTATATGTCTTGTTGCTGTTTCAGGCTCTTTTGTAGGGCATATTGCTTTTATTGCTCGCACTTGGTGTGCTTTGCTGTGCTTTAGACAGTGCTCTTTTCTTACTGTCATGCCCTTCTTTTGCTTATAGCATTTTGTTGCCGGGTTGGTAAACCCTTCTTATTTGCTCATAAATCTAATGCTCTATTTACCTTTTTGATTATTTTCTTGCTGAGGTGTTCTTTTCTTGAATGCCTCAGGTCCAGGTTGTAGCCAGTTCAGCGGCTAGTTCTTTTGGAGGGGCTGGTTGGTGGCCTCTTGGGTAGCTGAGATAGCTGATCCCCGATTTTGTGAGGTAGTTCTTTACCTTTCTGTATAGACATACATACTCACCAGTGGGTTCGTGTCAGGTTGTTGACGCCCATTGGTGGCTTCTTGCGATGCTGGGTATGAACTTAAACTGCTACTTTTGCTTATTTGTGGTTGGTTACTTGCTTTTGGGAAGGATTTATGCTAGGTTGCATGTTAGATATTTTAAACCCTAAAAGCATTATTATATGTACCTCATGCATAACATATTTATAAAACAAAGACACTATATTTCCTTAGCGTAAAAAGACTATCTTTCATATATATTATAGTCACTTTAGAGTCGTGCATACCATGAGTCGTCCCTCGGGGACACTTATGCTTAATTAGGGTGTCAACTTAATTGAACCAAAGTATTTTCTGCTGCGTATAAATATACTTTTAATTGTGAACTAGCTGATCCACCGTGCCGAGGGATATGGCCATTAAATATAATTGGTTTTCTTTCACATTAATCAACGATTTTCCTTAAAATCTAAGGTCTGGAGTTTTGCCTGAACGTGTGCAGTTATCCCTTGCACGACGTGACATCACGACACGTGTTTTCTCTTGCTCTGATACGATTTTATCGTTGAGAAAATGCGAGTTGTGACAGTCGGTATCAAAGGGAGGTTGCTTGACAAATGGTCGGGCAACCTTTCCCTTGTTTGCATTAGTGGTTAGCGTCATACCATACACACACTGATATGTCATCAGCACGTCTTGGCAAAAGCGCGAACAGTACACTCATGAGCATAAAGAAGTATACGGGGCATATTATGTAGTATGGGATACATAATATGTGTTTGTATATGGATCCACCATAGGAGGTAACATGTGAGGGTTATGTAGTATGGGATGCATAACCTCACTACATGAATGCGGCTAGCGCGTTTTCTTTTTTCGTTGCATGGGAATGTTATGTAGTATGGGATGCATAACATTTTCATGTGTACGCCGCCCATGGCATGCATTAAGGCCTTTTTAGAATGCATAGCACATCATGCATAGCATAACATTTAATAAGCACAACGTGCCAAGCTAAAGATTTGCATGATGACATATGTACACACATGGTTTTGAGTCAAAAAAAATACAAATACATGCATTCATTGTTTAGGAACATGAGTTATTATGATGGTGGTGAACCATCTTAGGTTAAGCATAACATCATCATGGTAAAAACAACTCCCAGAGCAAGTTTAGCAGTGGAATTTCATATTTAAGTCTGTTTGTCTATACCAGGTAGTTTTGTTCTAGCTGTTGGGCTAGGTTTTGTCTAAAGCTTGTGCGATTATAGGATGGCGAGACGTCCTGCGACGAGATCGACCCCCCCCCAATCCGAGGGTGAGGCGTCAGGAGCGCAGAGCGAGGCGTTGGTAGAAAACCTACGATAGAGTAATGAGGCCTTATCAAGGCAGGTAGTGGCTATGCAGGCTCAGATTCAGTCCCTTGTAGCAGTGGTGGCGGGACAGGCCCCGAGAGTTCAGGACCCCGCTGAGGGGGTAGTTGTTCCTGCCCCTCCTGCTCCTCCCGTGCCTTTGGTTGTGGTGCCCCCGGAGATGGCGTTCATATCCCAGTTTCAGCGGCTTAGACCCCCTACTTATGATGGGCAAGCAGATTTCATGATTTTGGATGACTGGCTGATTACCATTGAGGAGATGTTCTCTTACTCAGGGATTACGTACGATCAGAGAGTGATGCTCGCTGCCTACTAGCTCAAGGGCTTAGCAAAGAGTTGGTGGCTGAGGGAGAAAGAAAGCTTAGTGGCAGGATGCTCTTGGGAGTCATTTAAGGTGATGCTGTTGAGTAAGTTTCTGCCTTCATTCGAGAGGGAGCGGCTAATGAATGACTTTCTCCATTTGAAGCAAAGGAAACTCATGGTTAGTGAGTATGAGGTTGAGTTTAGTAAGTTGAGTCGGTTTGCTCCTGGTCTGGTGAGTGTTGAAGCAGACCGAGTTAAGCGATTTCTGGGTGGACTAAGAAGCGACATTCAGCAGTTAGCGAATGCCTACGGAGCAGTTAGTTATGCCAGTGTGGTTGAAGCTACCTTGACAGTTGAGGCCATTGAGACTTCCAAGAATAGAGGCCAGCAGTTGAGGAAGGATAAGCGGAAGCCCGGTGGAGGGAAGAGCCCTCAGGAACCTGATGCTGTCTCGAGAAAGAAGAACAAAGAGGTTTGTAGTTTCTGTGGCCGGCCAGGCCACCCCTTTGAGAAGTGTTTCAAAAGGTTGGGAGTGCAGAAGAAGGAACAGGTGCACGTGATTCAGGGTGCTCCCAGAGGAGACTTGGTATGTGCCTTATGTGGAAGGAAGGGTCATGAGGCTGTCTGTTGCTGGTTAAAAGATAATGTCTGTTTTCAGTGTGGGCAGAAGGGTCATCTCAAGACAAAGTGCCCACACTTCTAGCCTGTTTTGCAGCCAGTTCCCCTCCAGGCTTTGCCACCGCCTCAGCAAATGGATAGAGGAAAGGGGAAGCTGAATGTGCTTTCGGCAGACGAAGCGCAAACTTCGACCCAGGTTATCTCAGGTTCGACTCCTCCCCAGTCGTTTCATTATGTTCTCTTTTTGGTTGTAGTTTTCGTTTTAGTGTTTGTTGCCTTAGATGCGTGAGCTATCTGTAGGACGATTTAAGGTAAAGAACCGCTGGGCGCGCGTTCTCTTCGATTCAGGCGCTACCCACTCGTTTGTGGCTAGAGCCTTCGTGGAGCGGTTCGGTTTGGGCCTAGATCGTGTTGGTGGTGTCTTCTGCGTTAAGTTCCCCTCTAGTGAGTCTATGGTTACGGACGTGGGTGTCCTTGATTGTCCAATTTTGTTGGGGGATTTTCTAGCCAAGGCAGATCTGAAGGTGATTGACCTGGAGGACTTCGATGTTATCTTGGGCATGGATTGGTTGTCAAGGTACGATGCTGTTATCCAGTGCAAGGGTAAGCGCTTGGACTTCGTCAAAGACAACGGTCAGCCAGGGAGCGTTTATGGGTATTCTCTCCAGGCGTCTCCAGTCATTTCTGCGGTGCGTGCTCGGAAGTTACTTGATTCTGGCTGTTTTGCCTGTGTGGTCTCTCTGGTAGGGGCAGTTGTTAGAGTGTCGCGTTTGGAAGAGATTCCTGTGGTGTGTGACTTCTCTGATGTGTTTCCCGATGATCTTCCCGTTCTTCCACCCGATCGAGATGTTGAGTTTGTTATAAATTTGAAGCCAGGAACGCGTCCTATTGCAAAGGCGCCGTACCGGATAGCCCCGCGAGAGCTAGAAGAGTTGCGAATTCACCTGGATGAGATGTTGGCAAAAGGTTTCATAAGGCCGAGTTCTTCGCCTTGGGGTGCACCAGTGCTGTTCGCCAAAAAGAAAGATGGGTTGATGAGGCTATGCATCGACTATAGAGAGCTGAACAAGGTTACTATTAAGAACAGGTGCCCTTTGCCTCGGATTTACGATTTGTTTGACCAACTGTGTGGTAGTGCCGCTTTTTCCAAGATTGATCTTCGTTTGGGCTATCACTAGTTGAGGATTCGGGAGTCAGATGTTCTGCGGACGGCTTTCCGTTCTCGTCATGGGCATTTTGAGTTTTTGGTTATGTCATTTGGTTTGACTAATGCGCCCTCAGCTTTTATGGATTTGATGAACAGAGTTTTCAAGGATTTTCTAGATAAGTTTGTGATTATCTTTATAGACGATGTTTTGGTGTACTCTAAAGATGCGAGGAGCATGATCGACATTTGCGACTGGTCTTGGCGACTCTGAGAGACCATAAGCTATACGCCAAGCAGAGCAAATGCGAATTTTCGTTGCCTCAAGTTTCTTTTCTCGGCCACGTGGTTAATAAGGAGGGAATATCGGTGGACCCAGAAAAGATCGCTGCTGTTATGGAATGGGCGAGGCCTGTTACTCCCAAAGAGATCAGAAGCTTCTTGGGCTTGGCTGGATATTATAGAAGATTTGTATAGGGATTCTCTACCTTGTCTGCGCTGTTGACCAAGTTGACGCAGAAGAATGTAGCCTTCATATGGGATGGAAAGTGTGAGGAGGCTTTTGAGGAACTAAAAAGAAGGTTATGTTCAGCTCCAATTTTGTCCTTGCCTACTGAAGGTAGTGAGTATGATATATATGTGGATGCGTCGCATGTCGAACTGGGCTGCGTATTAATGCAGGGCGGGAAGGTGATTGCGTACGGGTCGAGGCAGCTAAAGACTCACGAGAGGAATTACCCTACGCATGACCTGGAGTTTGCAGTTGTGATCTATGCGCTGAAATTGTGGAGGCATTTGCTATATGGCGCGCAGTGCAAGATTTTCACGGATCATAAGAGTTTAAAGTATGTCTTCACCCAGAAAGAATTGAATCTGCGCCAGCGGCGATAGTTGGAGTATGTGGCCGATTATGATGTTGAAATCCAGTACCATCCGGGCAAGGCCAATGTGGTGGTCGACGCCCTGAGTCGGAAGTCAGGGAAGATTTTCAATCTCTCCGCCGAGCGTCTGGTGGAAGAGTTCTTTTTGATGGACATTTCTGTGGGAAGCTGCGATTCACAGAGTAGCTTGGCAGTGGTAGAACCTTTATGGATTGCGCTTACAAGACTGCATCAGAAGGATGATCCCGATCTTCTGCATTTGTATCTTCGAGCTGAAAAAGGTGAATTACCAGATTTCTCTATAGATGGTGCAGTTACCTTGAAGTATCGTGGCAGATTTTGCATCCCTGTTGTTGGAGATATCCGGGTTATGGTGTGTAGAGAAACCCACGGATCTAGTGTTGCCTACCATCTAGGGTCTACCAAGATGTATTATGATTTAAAGCAGATTGCCTGGTGGTGTGGGATGAAGAGGGACATAGCTAGATTTGTTTCTGAGTGTTACACTTGTAGGCGTGTGAAAGCCGACCATGGGAGGCCTGGTGGCAAGCTGACTCCCTTAGAGATTCCGATGTGGAAGTGGGAGAGTATCTCGATGGATTTCATTACAGGCTTACCGAGGATCTCCTAAGGGGCATGATTCAGTTTGGGTGATCGTAGACAGATTGACAAAGTGTGCTCACTTCATACCATTTAAGATCGATTATCCGATGAGGAAGATAACCGAGTTGTATTTGGATGAGGTTATCAGATTGCATGGTGTACCCGTGAGTATCATATCAGATCGAGACTCCTGGTTCACGTCTCATTTTTGGAAGATCCTTCAAGAGGGGTTGGGTACAGATTTGAGATATTCCACGGCTTATCATCCTGCAGACCAATGGTCAGACGGAGCGAGTAAATCAGATTGTGGAAGATATGATCCGATGTTATATTCTAGACCATGGAGGAGCGTGGGATGAGCGCTTGCGGCTTATGGAATTTGCGTATAATAACAGTTACCAAGAAAGCTTGCAAATGGCTCCTTTTGAAGCTTTGTATGGGAGGCGTTGCAGGACTCCCTTGTTTTGGACTGAGGTTGGCGAGAGACCTTTGTTGGGTCCAGAAGCACTCGAGGAGATGGAAACCGCTGTGAAGCTTATTCGGGAAAAGCTTCGGATATCCCAGGAGAGATATGAGAAGAACGCCAACCGGCATAGATCGGACTTGGAATTTGTGGTGGGGGACTCAGTGTTCTTAAAAGTCTCCCCGTTGATCGGAGTCAAGCGGTTTGGCAAGAACAGGAAGTTGGACCCGAGGTACGTGGGGCCGTTTCCGATTGTTGAGCGGACTGGGTTATCAGCTTATAGGCTGGCTTTGCCCGCAAATTTCCCTGGCATGCATGATGTCTTCCACGTCAGTCAACTGCGGAAATGTGTGATGAATGGCAGGCAGGTTTTGGATTCTGTGCCTCAGTTGGAGCCGAATCTTTCTTATGTGGAGGTGCCTGTCCGCATTCTGGATTCTCAGGTTCGTGCGTTGCGGAAGAAGACTATTCCTATGGTTAAAGTTTTATGGAGGAATCAGGATATAGAAAGCGCGACTTCGGAATTGGAGTCGGCTATGAGGGAGGCTCACCCTCATCTGTTTCCCTGATCTTGTGCCTGGTATGTTCTGTTTTATTTATATATATATATATATATAGCCCTTTCCTGACTCTTTCTCTCTCCTTCTTTATAGGAATGTTGTGAGTAAAAGTTTCAAGGCGAAACTTTCTTTTTGGGGGAGTGCCTGTAACGCCCCCTGTTTTTCTGTGTTTTGTTTGATCTTGGATTGGAGTTACGATGATGCATTTCCGGCCCTTCGCCGTTATAGAGCGTGGTGCTAGCTCTTTAGGTTCCTTGTGTAGCCTGGTTGTAGCCTGTTGGCAAGTTTCCCTAGCTAGCCGGAGTCTGTTTTGGTGACTCAGTTGGGCCTCTTAGGGAAATGCTTGTGTTTTGGTTTCGGGAGGTGTTAGCCCGAGTGTGCGATCGTCGGATGTTGTTTTTGACCTCACCGTTGTTTTCGTAGCTTGGGTGTTTAGCTACGGTGCTAGTTTTGGTCGAAGTCCGGGATCATTTACTTTCGCATCGTTTCGACGATTGTTTTGTTAGTTGTAATGTTTGTTGTGATGTGCGTGGCCTGATGTGGTCGAGCTTGTAGGATGGTGCCTTATCTTTTTTGCTAAGGAGTTAGCAGTTTTTTTTGTGTAAGTTTGGGTGACACAGCCTGGGTCACGGGCGTGACCAAGGGCGTGTCGTGCTCGGGTAAAGCTCTCTTTTCTGTGGTCGACGATTTCTGGTCGATGGGTGTTTTTGGTAGGAACACGGCCTGTGACACGGGCGTGTCACAGGGCATGTCCCCCTTCAGTTCGTCGAGCTGCGCTCGATGGTCATCAGGCGGTGTTTTAGTGAGAACACGGCCATGTCACGTGCGTGTCGTATCGGACACGGGCGTGACATGGGCGTGTCTCTCTGTTCGACGATCGGCGCTCCACGATCGTCGAGTGGTGTTTGAGTTGGTACACGGCCCGTGACACGGGCGTGTCACAGGGCGTGTCACCTGTTTCGTCGAGCTGAGATCGACGATCGTTGAGTGGTGTTTGAGTTGGTACACGGGCATGTCATAGGCCGTGTCACGTGGTTCGTCGAGCGGAGATCGACGTTTGTCGAGTGCTTAGGTGGGTAGGTGTGTGAGTACACGCCCCGTGACACGGGCGTGTCGGGCCGTGTCACGGGCGTGTTTGGGGCGTGTTCCGTACTTTTTCTCCTGAGAGCATCTCTTATTGCAGTGAACCGTTTTTCCTTCTCATTTCGTCGTTCCCGAGCCTAGAGAGCTTCCAGCGGAAGGGTTTTGAGAGGAGGCGGTGGTTTTTTGGCCGGTGTTTGCGGGAGGAAGCTCGTTTTTTCTCGTGCGATAGCGGATTTGGCTTGCTCTCGTCTAGATCTTCCCTTCCATGTAAGTTTTTCTTGATTTAGGGTTGATTCTAGGAGTTGAGAATTTCTGATTTCTTTTCTTTTCCTCAGAGCTTCAGTTTTGGTCTTCTAGGTGGCCGATCTTGCCGCTGGTGCCAAGCTTTGGAGATAGCTATTGGTTTTCCTGGACGTAGAGGCAAGTGGCTCCCTTTCCCTTGACAAATTATTTCTAACCCTTGCTCTGTCTTCATTTCCTGTGCAATACTTCTGTTTTCTTTTTTTTCCTCCCTAGAAATTAGAGTAATAGTATGCCTTTTTCCTTCATTTCAGCCATGGGCTGCTTCATTACTTTCTACATTTAAATCAATCTTTCTCTCTTTTTGTCTCGTTTTGGCGTACAGTGGGTAGCTAGAGTTTTGGTGAGGCTGCGGTTAGTGGTAGCTTAGGTTTAGTTGCGGTAGCCTCGAGTAGTTAGGATGGAAGGGAGGGTTGAGATTAAATTTCCAACTCTCTGTTTTCGCGCGTTGAGAGAGTTTAGGATGCGGTTTTAACTAAAACTGATGTTTGCCCTAAGTGGAAAGCGCTGACAGCATCGAGTGAGCCGAGTTCACTCAACGCCGTCATCCAGCGTAGGATTTGCGGCTAAGTATTTTGGCGTCAAGTGAGTGGAGCTTACTCAACGCCTCGTCAAGTGGGCTCGACGTTTCTGTCTTGGGTTCGTGTGTTTCCTTAGGATTGTTAGTGTGACTTTTTCCTATTTCCCTAGGGTGGGTATTGGGTGTTCGGCTAATTCTTTTCATGCCGACTCTTGGGTTGTGGCAGGTGGTGGAGTTTTGGTGGCCTCTGAAGGGGTGGTTTTATGTGGAGAGCTGTGGCCACCGCCTTTTGCCCCGGTTTGGGTTGGCGTGTGTGGGACCCTAGTGCTGCCACTGTTTGACACCTTAGCCCTCTTTGGAACTGGTTTTGGTTATGTATTCAGATCCATGTTTTGACCACTGCCACTTACCCACGTGTTAGGACTGTTAGTCCCTTTCCTGTTTATGTTTTCCTTTTCTTTTGGCATATATGTATATGTCTTGTTGCTGTTGCAGCCTCTTTTGTAGGGCATATTGCTTTTATTGCTCGCACTTGGTGTGCTTTGCTGTGCTTTAGACAGTGCTCTTTTCTTACTGTCATGCCCTTCTTTTGCTTATAGCATTTTATCGCCGGGTTGGTAAACCCTTCTTATTTGCTCATAAATCTAATGCTCTATTTACCTTTTTGATTATTTTCTTGCTGAGGTGTTCTTTTCTTGAATGCCTCAGGTCCAGGTTGTAGCCAGTTCAGCGGCTAGTTCTTTTGGAGGAGCTGGTTGGTGGCCTCTTGGGTAGCTGAGATAGCTGATCCCCGATTTTGTGAGGTAGTTCTTTACCTTTCTGTATAGACATACATACTCACCAGTGGGTTCGTGTCAGGTTGTTGATGCCCATTGGTGGCTTCTTGCGATGCTGGGTATGAACTTAAACTGCTACTTTTGCTTATTTGTGGTTGGTTACTTGCTTCTGGGAAGGATTTATGCTAGGTTGCATGTTAGATATTTTAAACGCTAAAAGCATTATTATATGTACCTCATGCATAACATATTTATAAAACAAAGACACTATATTTCCTTAGTGTAAAAAGACTATCTTTCATATATATTATATTCACTTTAGAGTCGTGCATACCATGAGTCGTCCCTCGGGGACACTTATGCTCAATTAGGGTGTCAACTTAATTGAACCAAAGTATTTTCTGCTGCGTATAAATATACTTTTAATTGTGTACTAGTTGATCCACCATGCCGAGGGATACAGCTATTCAATATAATTGGTTTTCTTTCACATTAATCAACGATTTTCCTTAAAATCTAAGGTCTGGAGTTTTGCCTGAACGTGTGCAGTTATCCCCTGCACGATGTGGCATCACGGCACGTGTTTTCTCTTGCTCTGATACGATTTTATCGTTGAGAAAATGCGGGTTGTGACAGTAAGCCAGGAAAATACCCTTGACAGTTGTGATATTTATGAGCTGTACCTGTGAAAGGGAGTAACAGGAAGTACTGGTGTGCGCAGGAAAGTCCCTCTAATGTTGTGATATGAATGGGTGTTGTCACAACTCGCATTTTCACCGCATAAAATATCTTATCAGAGTAAGGGAAAATATGCGTCATGATGCCACGTCAGCAGGGGATAACTGCGGACGCTCATGCAGACACCTACTTAAACATGAAGAAAGATTCTTTCAGTTGTTTTAAGGAAAATCAGTTAAGTGCAATTGTTAGTCGTATCCCTCGGCTTAGTGGCTCACTTAGTCCACGAATCAAAATATGGTTATACGCTGCGGAAAAATACTTGTTTAGATTGACTCAAACATCCTACATGAGTATAAATGTCCCCAAGGGACAACTCATGTTATACAAGACTCTAAATTTATAATAGTAGTAAGGATAGCTTTTACGGTCTCCAAATATAACAAGTTAGAGTTTTTAAATTATGCAGTGCATGAAGTAATAGTAGTAGATTTTATTCTTAAAAATACCTAACATGCATTCCTAGCATAAATCATCCCAAAGAGCAAGCAATCCACAACCATATATAGAAAAACTAAGCAGCTAGCAAGTATCAAAAAAATAACAATACTGTGGGCGTCAACAAACTGACACGAACCCACATACAGAAAAGTATGTCAGAATCAGTAACTAAATAAACAACAAACTACCTCGTTGAGACGAGGTAACAACCACGGCCAACACTGCCACCCAGGAACTCCAAAACTAGCTCTGCTATCTGCTACTACTCCGAACCTGAGGCATTCCAAAGACAGAACACCTCAGCAAGAAGGAACAAATGGTGGCAGAAAAATAATAAGCCCAAATAAACAAAGGTCAAAGGGGTACCAACACAAGACCAATAGTACCGAAATAAAGCACAAAAAGAGGAATAAGTCATCATCGGGAAAAAGAACTCTTACGTGATTCATCACGTACAACAATAGTACACCAGATGCACGAGGCTATAAGGTGACAACATGAATAAATCGTAAGGAATAAATACAAAACCTTTATTAGGCACATGTGGTCGACCCTACCCAAAAACACAGGAGAGGTGGTCACTCGGGGACACACCACCCAAAAACACAGGCGATGTGGTCACTCTTGGACACACCACCCAAAAACACGGATATAAAATCCGTCTAACTGCGAGGAAGTCTCATACTCTCCACCATACACCGCAGACATCCAAAAGCCGGGTAGATTTCCACAGGGCACTAATGAAGGAAACAATCACTGTGGAGGTGGAATCGTCCAGTAACTCCCGCAATCAAGAAACCACAACACAAATATCTCGAGATTTGGCTCGACAGATTCTACTTGACATTACCAGATTCATGATGCAGTTGATCAACATCTAGGAGCAATTTACAATCCTAGATAAATTCTAACGCGTTTAATAACGAAAGCTAAGACATTTATAATCATCATTAAGACACATCAGGAACGATTAAACATAAACAGACAAGATCGAGCTTACCATGACAAAACCTTACAACATCATGTGATCGTTGAAACGGTTAATTATAATAATAATTTGGAAGAATAGGCGCAGAAAATTTTAAATACATGAAAATATAGCTGTTACCAACAAATCGGACAAGGAGAAACGAGGCGAAACCACCACTTGCCTTGGTTTAACCGGAAAAGTCCACCGAATCACTCCACATCATAGATCGGGGCAAAAGGATGCAGGAGGAGTTGAAATCTGAACAGGAACGGCCGAAAAGGAGGTTAGGGCCGAAAAACACTCACGAGAAATCTCAAGAAACGGGGAAGATATTACCACGATGGCGTAACTCTCTGCGAGAGCTTTCCGGATCTATGTTCGGATGAAGATTTTGAACACTGGAGCACCGTCGGCGGCCACCGGAAGATTCACGACAATCAAAACTCTCTTTCTCGCTCGCTGCTCTAGTTCCAGAGAAAAACTATCGGAGAAGATGAAGTTCGGTTCTAAAGCTAAGTTTAAGAATATATATATATATATATATATATAATGTTTATAAAAAGTTTTGTCAAAAAATGGGTTATTTCGAGCGGTTTCGCGGGAACCTAAAATAGAGGTATGGCATGACTCCAAATCAAAACGTTCCCAACATGAAAGTTGTAGATCTCGTCGAGACGAACAAATTTTATGGTGACCAGTTTTTTGTACGACACTGTTTTGACCCTCAAAACGCTGCCCGAACTCAGACTGCACAGACTACTCGAGTAGAAATTGGTTTACTCGTGATGGAGGGGTTTACTCGAGTTGGAGAGGCTTACTCGAGATGGAGACTCGAGTTGAGGCTTGGGGAACTCGAGATAGTCATAGGGACTCGAGATAAAAGGCATATAACTTGAGTAGATCAGGTCTACTCGAGATAGAAGGCATGGAACTCGAGTGGATCAGTCGAACGGGCTATCTATGAGCAGTTTCGGGAAAATCAAAAATAAAGGTCTAAGATGGATCGTGATCGAAACGTGTCCAATATGAAAGTTGTAGACTCGTCAAGACAAACAAATTTCATGTTGACCATTTTTCCATACGATGTCGTTTTGATCCTCAAAAGGCATCCGAACGTAAACACAATTGACCTTCTCGAGTTGAAGAATGACCTACTCGAGTAGCAAATTGACCTACTCGAGTAGCAGAATTGACCTAGTCGAGTTGCAGAATGACCTACTCGAGTAGCAGAATGACCTACTCAAGTAACAGAATGACATACTCGAGTAGCAGAATTGACCTATTCGAGTTGCAGAATGACCTACTCGAGTAGCAGAATGACCTACTCGAGTTGCAGAATGACCTACTCGAGTAGCAGAATTGACCTACTCGAGTTGTATAATGACCTACTCGAGTAGCCGAATTGACCTACTCGAGTTGCAAAATTGACCTACTCGAGTAGCAGAATTGACCTACTCGAGTTGCAGAAAGACCTACACGAGTCATATAGAAATCACTCGAGTATAATTGCAGGAAAAACAATTCTTTTGCAAATATTCCCTTTTTGATCAAACTATATGAATGATAGTAAAAGACATTTTTGAATAGTACTATAATATTAAATAATATCATATTTATTTATTTTGAATAAGAAAACACAAGTTCAAAACGGAGGCCCAAATGCGCGGCGAATTCAACGAAAACTCGCACCGTACACGAACACTGACGCTACGAACACAACGGCGAAGTCAAAACCAAATCCGATGAGACTACCAGTGGTGGGCCCGGGTCTGGACCCTAGTAGGCTGGCGGTTCCAGCGGGTTCCCATGGGATGGGCCTGGACCGTTATAAGCCATTCCCAAGATATTAATCTTCAAAGTATACGACGAAATAAACAATCCAAAACTTCAATCGCGCTCCGAGACTCCAGAAATGCTCGGATTGCAACGAAACCTGATGAGCAAGTCCAAAATTACTCAACTTAAATTCCAACTGCAAAATTTCCCATTATAACAAGAATTCGCCGACTCGACCGCACAGAAGCAAAAATGCCTTAGCGGTATTACGCCGTCAACTCGACGCTAAAAGTAACGCCACGACGTCATAAATATGACGTTGCCCAATCGAATAACATCATCGAAAAATCGGGACATTACGGTGTGATAATAAGTACCGGTATGCCCAGGAAAACACCCAGGCTTTATGCAAACAGGAACGGTGAAGCCGACCCGCGCCTTTTTATTTAGCCGCAAGTACGCCGTACTCGTGATGGCAAGATGATTTGAGCAACAGGAGGTGGATGATCCGACCTGCGTTATGTCCATCTGACGTGAGAACTGAAAGTGCGGTCTGTTGGAGCGCATAGCGAGAGTCTTAGGCCTACGCGCCGTGATACAATGGGGGGCTACAGGCCAATCCCGGTTCACTAAGACTATAATCTCCGGCTGCACGCCATGGAGTAAATGCTCATTGATTTGCCGTTGGGTTGTGACCCTAATACGGTGGTGGGCAACTGGTTCGCCGGTACACCAAGAATGTGCCCTGAGTGTACGGATCGTCGGCCGCGTGGCTGACTGCTGTGATGGAATTTTTGTGTGTGAGTGCACAATATGTAATGAATATATATGCATGAGATTGCTATGCCTGCAAGGAAGAAATTCCACTGCCTCGGAAAGGGGTAGGGGTCGTTATAAAATTGGTCAGCTGAATGCTAACCGTTTCCTTGTTTGCCACTGTTGGGTGGAATGTCCTTGCACAGGTGCTGGAGAACCAAGAGAGACACATATGGGCCAAAGGCCCTACTGCTGCTGTTGCTGCTGCCGCCGCTAGCCCTCGAAGGTTAAGCTTTTAATGTCGTGTTGTATTTTTTTGTGGCTGGCCTGCGCGCCCATGTTTAAAGCCATTGTTGTGTACAGCCTTGTAAGGCCATAGGCCAGTGACTTTGTATTTGCTAACAATCCTGATTATGTATATAACTGCGGAGCTTTTATATGGTGAACATTCAGTGTGAAGTTCAGACTTTGTGTTATAGGCTTCCGCTAGAATACATATGTGTTAGGATGCACTACTCTGGTATCACTCCATAACTTCACCGCCTGTTTTTGTGGTCTATGTTTGTGGGGCCCGGCCAGATCTTCTAGTATAGACTATGTAAACGGATGGGGTTGTTACATTTTGGTATCAGCTGTCTCGGTCTTTCCCTTTCGAAGTCGTGGTCGACTTCTTTTGTGGGGTGGCGAGCACGTGTCTGTGCGAACCAACTGAACATTATTGAACTCGTGAATGTCCACTTTAGGAATGCAAATACATATGTTTGAGGAACCTGCGCGTTCCTATTTTGTGTGATTGCTTGTGTGTGGTCGCTAATGTGCGTGTCTTGTGATGCTAAAGATCACGACAATGAACCGTCGCACAAGTAATATAAAATAGGCGAGTTTTCCCAAAGTATTGATCTCTCAAGGAACACAGTAAGGTGGAGTTAATTTCGAGGAGGACTTGAGATTGAAGTCATTAGGTCGGAGTTAACTAAGGGGGGGTCTGATATTTGCGGAAAAAGAAAGTAAAAAATCTAACAACTACTCCTATGCAACGCCACTATGCGATGCTTCGCCAGGTGGGATGGAAGACTAGTCGGGCCGCTATGCACCAAATCACTAGGCGGATGGGCGAGTAGGCTTGCGGATGAGGTGATGAGAATGGCAGAATGAGGGTCGTGAGCACCTCTTCTCTACGCACGCCACTAGCAATTGCTAGTGCGACAGGGCGGATGGATGGTAAATGGACAAATATGCGCACCTCAAGCAACTAAAGCATAAAACAATACAGAATCACATAGACATGAATCTAATAAAGTTTACATCTAAACTGCAACAACATCAATATAAATGAAGTTTTAACACACATATACAACAATAAAGGAAGAACAAGTCAAGAGATCGACCGAATCCGAAGTCTTGCTGAGGATTCACGGTTGGAATCATCGGGTTGTTAATCTGCATCTAAGCTCGGTCCTCAACTGCGTCCGGGGTAGAGAAGGGTTGTCACCACCTTCCAATGGCCCGTCTTCTTCGTGTCACGATAGTGGACGAAAGTTGCAAGCTTCCCTTTGCTTGATGGCTACGGCGTTGAAGCTTGAAATGAACCCAAGAGGTGATGGAGGAGGCCGAGAGGAAGCTCTGGCTTGGATTTGGCAGTGAAAGCTTTCCCGGAGCACCTCCCTAGGGTGGAAGATGATGAAAAATGGTGGAGAAGGCGGAAAATAGTAGAGAAATGTCGAGCGATCCAAAGATTTCGAATTATGGAGAGACCTGTGATATTTATAGAAAGCAGAATTGAATAATGCGCACGATCACAGTCGCACGACCAGTGGTCATGAGCACGATGTTCAGTGATCATGCGCACTGGCATGGCAGATTAGGAAGAAGAACTGGGATAACACGCACGAGCAGTGGCGCACGACCACTGGTCTGCGCACTAAGTTCAATGGTCGTGCGATTACCCCAGACAGGACTCCAGGAAAAGAGGAATCAATGCACATGATCATGTCGCACGACCGTTGGTCGTGCGCACTATGTCCAGTGGTCGTGCGATTACCCAGGCAGATTTTGGAAATCAGGGTACATTGCATACGATCATCGGCGCACGACCAGTAGTCGTGCACACTATATCCGATGATCGTGCGCAGTATTCCTGCTTCCAAACGTCCCCGGAACATGCCATGACCCCTAAACCCAGCACTGATATGTGCAGACATTCCAGCCGAGCACAAAAAGGGAGTACAAATATTAAAAGTATAAAAATACACAACCATGGGCCTAACTGTGCATTTCCTATGGAAATAAAGATAATATGAAATATATATGATAACGAACTAAAAGTGAAGTGCAAACGCGTGAAAACTAGCCCAGATGAGTCCGAAAATAGGTATAAAAATGGACTCATCACACCCCCAGACTTAACTGTTTGTGCGTCCCGAGCAAACAAAATCTAAGCAGATAGGGAAAATTACTAGCTAACAAGAAATTGAAAAACAAAGTACCATGCGAAGTCGCATGCTCGCGTGTGTAAAACAATAGAGAAAATTTCTAAGTATGCAGAATAGTTTTATATTTTTCACAATGCGTATCAAATTTTATTACTACTCAAAAATAGAATCACGGTGAATCAACCGGTCACGCATAGGAAGAAAGTAGGCAGGACACTAAGGTGAGCTTTGCCAAAGATCGGGGCTCAGGATCACCTCCAAAGGAATCCACCAATGTCGGGGACCATATGCTTGCCCGTTCACACTCTCTCCACGGCACTAGTTAGACTCAAGCGCAAATCCGTAGGACTTTAGGATAATCACAGGGCTTGGGTTACGGTGAGGTAAACAATGATAAAAGAAAGGTTATGCACCTAACCCAAATGAGCTAGCCTAAAAAGAATCCAACCGCTACCCATAATATATGCAGGTATACCACACCTCCAGACTTACTTTTAACATATGGGTGTGTGCACCGCCTACTCCAAATATAATCACATTTCCAAAAAGATTTTCAATTTAAACTTTTTCTTTTCACTTTTTTTTCTTTACAAAAGTTTTTTTTTTTCATTTTATTTTCACAATTCAGCAGATATAAACTTGGGTACTTCCACATTTTCACAAATAATAACACCACATCACATCCCAACATGAAAATATAAAACACTAAACTCGACTTGGGTGTGCGACTAGGATAGTCTATGGGGCTTTGGTGAATGAAGGTGGAGCTGAATCAAAAGAAGGGTAGGCACAACGGGGCTAGCGAGGATATGACGTTAGGGATGGTACAAAGCTCAACCTGGCCAAAATGATGGCCTACATCACGCTTACGCTAGACTAACCAAGTACCCATGCTTCGAGAGTAGCTGGGGCAAGTTCTTAGCCACCGAGAAAAGTGATCCTTCCTCCCGACTCGAGCAAAATGAGTCTAGTGATGGCTACACACCATTCCTATACTACCATTTGATTCACACCGGATTCACAACTTTTGAGTAGAATAAAAAGATCTTTACGCAAATAGAAAAATATAAAACTATAAGCATACAGAAAAAATTAAATCCTAACTCCAATTTCTACACGAGACGAGAGCACTTGACTAGGAGCACAACAAGGTCAACATGTTACTCCGTCTCACAATCCTATGTCAGCACCATAATTTTCCCAAACAATACAAAAGAAACGAGTTTAACTCGCAGCACGCAAAAAGCTAAGCACGCGCTCATGTGGGTGCAGTGGTGTGTGATGCAATGAACTAATCATAATAAATCTATAAAAGTTTCTAGTATGCACATGAAATGTGCGCGTGCAAAAGGTAACAAAACTAGCTCTCCCCCAGACTTAAACTAAACTACACAGCATATGATAGAGAAATTAAAATCATAAAGAGCAAAGGGAAGAGGTTACTCAATGCTCAGCCAGTGAGCATACCAGAAGACGTGTGGAAACCTGAAGCAGGCCCGCCATACGAAGAATCACAACCCCGCCAACACGAAGTTGTCAAGAATACCTGCAGGGGTGTGCTCCGCAAAAACAAACCAAAAATATACAAAATACAAAGAAATACTACAACTAAATAGACATGAAAAACAAATACAGAAAATGAAAGATAAGTTTTGTGGTTATTGTCATCCCAGCACGACTTATTCGGCTACGAAAAAGTTCTAGCTAATGGGCTTATGAAAAGAAAAATGCACAGGTAACTGTCCCAATATCTATTTTGGTAACGGGTACCGATACGGCGATAGAACAGTTACCCCTCTACCTAAATAGTAATACCTGCCCAACACATGTAGAGGAAATAGGAAGTAAGAAGAGAAGGAGCGTTGGTCCTCACTCTTCTCACCACAAAATGAATCCTTGCCCAGCAAGGTATCGTCTACTATAGGGAGAATGTAGGAGGAGAAAGCAATCAATGGAGCTTTCTCAACAGAGGAGGACTCAACCTCCTCGCAAGATAGGATGCTACCATCGATGACTCGAGCTGAAAGCTCCAAGTCCTCCTGAAGCTCCTACGGAGACTCAACCCGCCCAAGCTCAGATAAGGAAGGGGGGTCAAGAAATAAAAGAGACGAAGAACATAAAGAAATAATCGGGGGAGTGATCCCGGTTTCACTCCCCAAAGGCTGAGGTAGAAAAATATCGTCAGCAATGTCGACAATACTACAAGGCTCGGCCAGATCCATAGAATCCTCCACCAAGACTTGGACTTCCTCCTTTGGTATCGAGGGAGAAATCTCGACACCAGGAAGGTTGTCCTCCTCCATGGGAGTGGAAACAATCCATGTATCACATGTAACGCCCCCACCTGTCACATGACATATAACAGTGGGTCCGGCCGGGGCCCCACGCCATATAACACAGACAAGCGAAGGAATCACGATGCGTATCCTTAACTCAATCCATTCTAGCGCAGCATTTTTCTTGTTAGCATGAACTCAAACCAGAATGTCCACCAAATATAAATACCAGATTTATATAAAAACAACACCAGGAATGTATACAACTCACACACCCTGGCCTTATGGCCTTACAAGTTCCTCTTTACATAGCAATAAGTTCGTACATCGGCACGCAGGCCGGCCACACATGAAATCCAACCACGATTCTTCATATAGCCTTCAAGGACTAAGAACACCAGGCTAGCCAATCCACTTATTCTTTCCAAACCGCAGCACCTGCAAGTCATCATCCAAACCAAAACAGAAAACAAAGTAACGGTCAGCATTGCTGACCCATTATAACGACCCTACCCCCTACCCGGGGTAGTGGTTCCTTCCCTGTATACAGTGCTTCCTTTTTCATCAAGCATCAGCAAACATCACCAAATCATATCATAGGATCATTTCTTCTATCACTATCTAACAAACACACCACATCACAAACGCTGGAGTCCACCAACGCTCCGTGCACTCAGGGCACCTTCTTGGCGTACCGGAATCCACTGTCGTACACCGCTGTCTCTCGAGGCTTTAACTTGTTGGTTGAACGCCCCTAGTCCACCAGCTCGCAGGCTGGCGACATCCCGCCCAAGCCACTCAGAGGTCCATCCTCACAGCATCCAAATAACCAGAGCAGGTCGACCCACACCACGTGGTGTAGCAAGCCGGGTTTATCCAAGCTCCCTGGCAATGTCTACCATCGACCCCCCTCCTAATCCGATCGACCCACACCATGTGGTGCAGCAAGCCGGGTTTAACTCGGCTCCCCAGGCGTTGCCACCAATCGATCCTTCCCTTTTCACTAGATCAACCCACCCTAGTGGTGCAACAGGCCGGGTTTATCACAAGCTCCCCAGGCGTGTTACCAATTGATCATCGCATAACCAGGAGCTTCACCAAAGCCTCCTCACAATCACCACAATCATCACATCCATACATTCATCATAACAGAAATCCGTTTTGCACATCATCAAAGCCACGGAGTCTTCTCCGGTTTACCCATGAACATCACCAATCCAGACTCGGTCCAGATGGGCTTCACACAGCATGCCTACGCCGTACTCTATATTTCCGGCTCTAAATGCAGACACAACAAAGGAATCACTTCCGCGATCCACCTCTTGGTGGAGGATTCCAGCACAGGAATAGAGAAAGGACTTCGATGTCCAAGAAGGAGATCGTTACCCTTGAAGATCGCTTCGGCGCCATGAAGTAGCCGGATGGAAATCACCGCCTCGGCTCTGCCTTCACGAATCCGCTCTCGGATCTTCGTTCCGCACTCCGCAGCTCCTACAGCAGCTGGAAGACTCCTCCCTTCTCTCTCCCTTAGGCCTTTCCCCCTTTCTTTCTTGGAATGAAGATGAAGAAGAAGAAGAAGAGAAGATAAGGGATTTATCTTCTAATTCTCGGCCTCCTAGACACCTGGACAAAGCCCAGCCACTGGATCCCGGAAGAGGGAAACAAACGGCTCAGATCTGGGCAGAAAAGCTAAAACACGGCCTGACACGCCCTGTGACACGCCCGTGTCACAGGCCGTGTCCCCCTAAGCGGCAGACAATCGACTCAATCCAACCAGTACACGCCCGTGTGACACGCCCGTGTCACGGCCGTGTACCTGACACGCCCTCAGACAAGCCCGTGTCTGAGGCCGTGTACCTCAACAGAAATAATCCCAAATCAACCCGAGACTTCACACGGCCTGGCATACGGCTTGGCACACGCCCGTGTTCATGGCCGTGTGCACCAGGACACGCCCGTGTCCCGCAAACACGCCCTAACCCGAGACGTCGAGCTGAATTCGACGGCCACTGACACGCCCTGTGACACGCCCGTGTCACAGGCCGTGTCCTCACTGGAACGCGATACTCGACGATCGTCGCGTAACACTCGTCGAGCATTCGACACGGCATCCGACACGGCCGTGTCCTGGGCCGTGTGCCCCCTCTCGACGATGTCGAGCAAAAATCGTCGACACCAAGTCCAATCGTCGACACAACCTCGACACGCCCTGCGACACGCCCGTGTCGCAGGCCGTGTCAACTGACACGCCCTGGGCCACGCCCGTGTCCCAGGCCGTGTCACCCATGCCTGAACCCGATTTTGCTCAAAATGATCCTCTTGCCTTCGGGGTGTTACAATCCTCCCCCCTTCAAATAATTTCGTCCTCGAAATTTGACTCCACACAGCCAATCAGTCACAACATTCGCAAAGCTTACACCACAAGCCTCCGCACACAACAAACAGACAACACAACAAACATCCCTAGGTTCCACTTGTGCACATTCAACCACATAAGACCTCAAACAAAACGACATCATTGATTGATTTCGGCACAATCACAAGTATCAAAACATAGTTTACAAAACATACATAACATCGACATGCTTCACATCAGTTCACTTCCTCTCAGCCTCCCGATTTTGAAATTCGCGATTGAATGATAAATGAACCGCTCGAGGCTGAATTTCACCAACTGAGCTTTGCGGCTCTTGCACTTCCATCGCATGCAAGCGAGGTTGCGTCCGGGGTGCAGATGATTCGGCCACTGCTTTCCCTTTTTCTTCATATGACGCACCTGTCTTTTTCTCACTCCCTAGAGGGGCATTCCAACAAAATTTTGCGATGTGTCCTTGCCGCCCACAGTTATAGCATACACGTCCTGACCCATACGTTGCCTCCGAAGAAACAGTCGACGGTGCTGATTTCACCAGCCTAAATCTTTTCTTCTCTCATCGTTGAAAATTCTCCTGTACTCGCTTCACATCCTTCTCCAGGGCACGCACTGTATCGACCAACGCCTGAAAGCCTTGGCGCACCGAACTCGAAAGTGCCAACCTCAATTCATCCCGCAATCCTTCATAAAAACGATTTGTCTTTCGCGCTTCCTCCGTAAAGGTAGATCCCGCATATCTCCCCAATCTTGTAAATTCATGTAGGTAGGTATCAACATCTCGCTCACCCTGCACCAAGCGAAGAAACTCATTTTCCATCGCAATCCGCTGCGACACTGGCACATACTTGGCTAAAAATAGTTGAGAGAATTCCTCCATTGAAATCTCCGTTAACCCTCGACCTGCAAAGTGGTGCACTTCAATCTCATCCCACCACAATCTCGCATCGCCGTCTAACAGAAACGTGGCCAACATCACTTTCTGTTCCTCACCGTCCTGATTGCGGTTAGGATCCTTTTTACTCTTGCCAACCAATCTTCTGCCTGCGTTGGTGAGAGCCCTCCACCAAACGTCGGTGGATGAAAGTGCATAAAACGTGACAATGCGTCGTCACTTGCTTGCCCTTCCACCACCTCGGCAGCATGCTCTTGCCTTCCACCAGGTCTTGCCTGTCAAGTTGGTTGTGCTTGTAACACTGCAAGCACTGTCTCTGCCACCACCCGTATGGCCTCTGCCGAGGGAGGCATCGGCGCTTCCATGGGTGCTGCACTTTCATCAGACCGCTGAGGCTCAGACGGCCCAGCTCCATCCCTCGCCACCTATCAATGTACAGAACACCATTAAATGCTTCCAAATCATAACGGTACTGGTACATTGACTACACGCGCACGCACATCATGTGCATGACATACATTCCTAGTGGACATTCATGAGTTCATTTATGTTCTCTCCTCCCAAACAATCTAAACCTGTCTCTGATACCACTTTGTAACGCCCCCACCTGTCACATGACATATAACAGTGGGTCCAGCCGGGGCCCCACGCCATATAACACAGACAAGCGAAGGAATCATGTGTGGAAATCAAAATCTATGCGTATCCTTAACTCAATCCATTCTAGCGCAGCATTTTTCTTGTTAGCATGAACTCAAACCAGAATGTCCACCAAATATAAATACCAGATTTATATAAAAACAACACCAGGAATGTATACAACTCACACACCCTGGCCTTATGGCCTTACAAGTTCCTCTTTACATTGCAATAAGTTCGTACATCGGCACGCAGGCCGGCCACACATGAAATCCAACCACGATTCTTCATATAGCCTTCAAGGACTAAGAACACCAGGCTAGCCAATCCACTTATTCTTTCCAAACCGCACGCCACCTGCAAGTCATCATCCAAACCAAAACAGAAAACAAAGTAACGGTCAGCATTGCTGACCCATTATAACGACCCTACCCCCTCCCGGGGTAGTGGTCCTTCCCGTATACAGTGCTTCCTTTTTCATCAAGCATCAGCAAAACAAACATCACCAAATCATATCATAGGATCATTCTCTTTCTGTCACTATCTAACAAACACACCACATCCACAAAACGCTGGAGTCCACCAACGCTCCGTGCACTCAGGGCGCCTCCACCTTCTTGGCGTACCGGAATCCACCGTCGTACACCGCTGTCTCTCGAGGCTTTAACTTGTTGTTGACCGCCCTAGTCACCAGCTCGCAGGCTGGCGACATCCCGCCCAAGCCACTCAGAGGTCCATCCTCACAGCATCCAAACAACCAGAGCAGGTCGACCCACACCACGTGGTGTAGCAAGCCGGGTTTATCCAAGCTCCCCTGGCAATGTCTACCCATCGACCCCCCTCCTAATCCGATCGACCCACACCATGTGGTGCAGCAAGCCGGGTTTAACTCGGGCTCCCCAGGCGTTGCCACCAATCGATCCTTCCCTTTTCACTAGATCAACCCCCCTAGTGGGTGTAACAGGCCGGGTTATCACC